>OX030948.1:72500-1272500 GCA_943735915.1 Pherbina coryleti
CAACATCAACATTAACATCAACATCAACATCAACATCAACATCAACATCAACATCAACATCAACATCAACATCAACATCAACATTAACATCAACATCAACATCAACATCAACATCAACATCAACATCACCATCAACATCAACATTAACAACAACAACAAGAAACTTCGTCACTTCAAAACCTACGGGTGTGTCCACGGCACAGCCAACTCTTTTTTTTTATTTTTCTTTCAATTCAAATTTGGGCAGATCTAAACAGAAAAAAATTGCAGAAAACAATAGCAACATCCAAGCAAAAGGCGGTGATTTTTTTTTGGTTAACTACAAGTAATAAATAGAATCAGGCCATGATATCATTCTGCTTATGTCGAAGGCAGCAGAATTGTAGCCAATAGAACAACCTGCAGCACAGCTTACACCACAACCTACAACACAGACAAGAACCAAAGCATTGCCAACAACACGAAAAGTACAAAAAATGCATGAAATCCTAAAAGAAAATACAGAAAACTTCCCTAATGTTTGATATGGCAGTGCCACGTTTGACAACTGCTTGTGTATAACAGTTTGAGTGTAAGTAGCAAACATAAGCTTATCGAATGAGTTAACGATAAGCTGTGTTCGAAATACATATTTCGTTTTCAATGCAACATCGTTCGCATAGTCGTCGTTCGTTAAGCTCTTCGTTAGAAATACATAAAGAAGCACTAAGGCGTATCGCAATGGGTCGGTAGTACTCAGGGTTTGTGGCATCGTACAGTGGTTTAAAAGTGGATTTAAATACGAAAATTTATGGCTTCCTATGGCCGATATTAATGGCTTCATTTTGTATTTCTATCCGATCAATCGTTTCGTTCACAACAGTGTTCGTTCATGTTTTGGAATTTGTAAATCGAACATAAGCAAACAACGAAAACAGCTGATCAGCTAGCGAACGATGCCGTAGTACAGTTACATATTTGCAATATGTATTTCTAACGATCACTGAAACACCGAATTCAAACGTCAAAATCAAACGAATGCTTTCATGTTATCGTTGTGATGTATTCGTTGAGAAAATTTTATTTTAAAATCGATATTTTAACAAAAAAATACGTATATATGATAAAACTTATTTATATATTAACATATAATTGCAATTTAAGTACTAAACATTAATTAATTCAAAATTGAATACAATAGCTATTACTTAAATTGCAATATTAAAAAACAAGTAATATTTTTCAGCGCTTGTGAGGCAGCTAGAGGCCAATTCAAACTTTTTTTTATTTTTCTTCCAATTAAATTTTGGGCAGATCTAAACAGAAAAAAAAATTTCAGAAAAGAATAGCAACATCCAAGCAAAAGGCGGTGATTTTTTTCGGTTAACTACAAGTAATAAATAGAAGCAGGCCATGATTCATTCTGCTTATGTCGAAGGCAGCACAATTGTAGCCAATAGAACAACCTGCAAACACAGTTTACACCACAACCTACAATTTACCTACAATACAGACAAGAACCAAAGCATTGCCAACAACACGAAAAGTACAAAAAATGCATGAAATCTTACAAGAAAATACAGAAAACTTCCCTAATGTTTGATATGGCAGTGCCACGTTTGATACTGCTTGTGTATAACAGTTTGAGTGTAAGTAGCAAACATAACTTGTCAAATGAGCTAACGATAAGCTGTGTTCGAAATACATATCTCAACTTCAATCCAACATCGTTCGCATAGTCATCGTTCGTTGAAGTCTTCGTTAGAAATACATAATGAAGCAATAAGTTTTTTAATTTTTAAAAATTGTCCAATTAGCATGTTTAAAAAAGGTCTTGGTGAAATCTTTACAGGATTATTGTACAGAAACCATCAAAGTTTATATAAATAAAGAGTTCAGTAAATTCTCTGTAACAAGAGGTATATTTTAAATTAAATAACATTTGAACTACTGCAAAAAATATGGTTTGGTTTTTTTAGTCTTAAAGAAATAATATGAAATAGCAAACTTGCATAGTTAGACTTATGGCTTCATTTTGTATTTCTATCCGATCAATCGTTTCGTTCACAACAGTGTTCGTTCATGTTTTGGAATTTGTAAATCGAACATAAGCAAACAACGAAAACAGCTGATCAGCTAGCGAACGATGCCGTAGTACAGTTACATATTTGCAATATGTATTTCTAACGATCACTGAAACACCGAATTCAAACGTCAAAATCAAACGAATGCTTTCATGTTATCGTTGTGATGTATTCGTTGAGAAAATTTTATTTTAAAATCGATATTTTAACAAAAAAATACGTATATATGATAAAACTTATTTATATATTAACATATAATTGCAATTTAAGTACTAAACATTAATCAATTCAAAATTGAATACAATAGTTATTACTTAAATTGCAATATTAAAAAACAAGCAATATTTTTCAGCGCTTGTGAGGCAGCTAGAGGCCAATTCAAACTTTTTTTATTTTTCTTCCAATTAAATTTTGGGCAGATCTAAACAGAAAAAAAAAAATTCAGAAAAGAATAGCAACATCCAAGCAAAAGCCGGTGATTTTTTTCGGTTAACTACAAGTAATAAATAGAAGCGACCATGATTCATTCTGTTTATGTCGAAGGCAGCACAATTGTAGCCAATAGAACAACCTGCAAACACAGTTTACACCACAACCTACAATTTACCTACAACACAGACAAGAACCAAAGCATTGCCAACAACACGAAAAGTACAAAAAATGCATCAAATCTTAAAAGAAAATACAGAAAACTTCCCTAATGTTTGATATGGCAGTGCCACGTTTGATACTGCTTGTGTATAACAGTTTGAGTGTAAGTAGCAAACATAACTTGTCAAATGAGCTAACGATAAGCTGTGTTCGAAATACATATCTCAACTTCAATCCAACTTCGTTCGCATAGTCATCGTTCGTTGAAGTCTTCGTTAGAAATACATAATGAAGCAATTAGAATTCATTATATTTTTTTAAGCCAAATAACTTTTTATGTTTCAAACTCCACAAACAGTTTAATTTTGGCAGAGAATAGCTATCTTCCGACGTTGACCGGTGAATTTTATTGATTTAAATTGCAATTTTTTGCAGCATGCTTTTAGGCTTACTTAGAAAGGGCAAGCTAAGCAGAGCAAATGCAACTGCTTTTGTTTAGTTTTTTGGTCACAACAACAAACACAACAAGTTTTTTGTTTTGTTAACACCCTACACAGAAGAAAGAGGGTGTATTTTGTTATTATATTTTAAGTAAAATAGAAGCTGTATTACATATAGTGAAAATTTAAACGTAAGTTATGACTAATAATAATATAAATATTGATAATTGAAAATATTATTCATCGCTTTGGTGTAATTTTAGATACCATTAATTGCAACTCCTCAATTGACGCTGAAAAGTTTCAGCAGCTGTTTTGCCCATTGGGATGCTATCCAAAGAAGCACTGGAGGCCCGTAACAACGACTGCAGACGATATCGGCTAAGTAACTCAAGAAAATGTGGCAGAAAAGAAAGTAATGAAGACGTAATGCACCACTTATTATCATCTTCGGACCCGTATATAAATATCTTTAGAAAAGATCCACCAAAAAATATCTAAATTTAAATGAAGATGTCCAAAATTTGCTGCAATAGTGTGGAAGCTGCAACATTAAATTTGCTATCGAGCTTATTTCAGTAAATAAATCACATTTGCTTTTTTTTTTTTTTTATATGTAAAAATTGTAAATTTATATTTCTTTATATATTTTTTAAGTTTTTTTAATATATTTTGTAAATATGCAATTTTTCAGCTAGTTAAGCTATTATTTGGGTTGGATTATGATTATTCACCTTTTAAAATAAAGAATTTATTTATTTCAAACAAAATATTGAATAATTTAACAAATTTTCAACAAGAAACAATTAATTCCGCATCTTTAAAACCACCGGCATAAAAGCAATACAAAGTATGCAACATAAAAAATACGAGCTCTGAAAAGTAAAATCTATGCCCAAAAATATGCACCAAAAAATTGCAAAAAGTATATGCAAATTGATTCGAAACAGTTTAGGTTCGCTTAGTTGTTATTTAATTAACAGAAAACGATTAGGTATTTTGACATAATATTTTTTTATTTTTTTTATAAAAGTTGAATATTTTTATAGAACAAAGACAACCTCTATTTCATATCGTTAAGATGCAATGTCACGATAAAGCTGCAATTTATAAAAAATACGCGTGAGAAAAATTTTATGTGAGAGGTGGGCGTGACCGAAAATATTTTTATATATCTCCGTACCGAGTTATTTTGAAATTGGGCCAATATGAAAGAAAATATGACGTTTTAAATTTTCTTTTTTCGCCGTATTTTTTTTTTATAAAAAATTGGCGACAGTTGTACAACAAAAAAAAAAAAAATAGTTAAGAAATTATCTCTGTTTGACCTTTGAACAAGAAACAATGAATCATGAAATGCTTCTGGCTTTCTGTTTTATTTTAAACGCGAAGCTCTTTCCAGATTAAAAAATTGTCATAAAAATGTCCTTTCTGTAATTTCATACAACATTATGAATAAGAAATTCTGAAAAATACGGAAGTGTGAACAAGTAAGGCATGAAAAAATTATTTTTAAAGACGAATCTTAGCGGGCTCTAAAAACGTTACGATAATCCTCGTTTTGTTGAATAGGTTCGCTTCTACCAGGCGTCCAACGTGACGCACCTATGTTTTTTTTTCGATCATGCGTACCAAAATGCTTGAATGTTAGAATAATAAACACTCTATTATCGTAGTTTTATTAAGAAGTAAATCCCGCAACCCAAACGTAACTACCGAATCAGTGCGATGGATAATGCGGCGAAATAGCACCCAGAAGGAATGGGGTCAATAGCTGGTAGATTTCAAATTGAATTAAAAAAAAAGAATAAATACTAGCTGTACACTAAGGGAAAAAAATATTAAATTTATCCAAAAACTTTTTTAATTTATCCAAAAAGCGAGTCATTTTTGCACCAATAACGCATTTATTTAAATCGACCACGTAAATATTTAAAATTTATTTAAATACTTTTTTAATTAAATAAAATATTAAAATATTTAAACAGAATTAATAAAAAATATATTAAAATTATGCAAGAATATATTTAAATATTTTTCAAATATTTACTATTTGAAAATAAAACTATCGCATTTATGGAAAATTTATGTAAAAATATTGAAATTGAAAAACAATTTATTTGAATATTTCCCACGAGCTGCGTCCATATCAAACGCCATTTAGTGGTATATTTTATTTTCTTTTTGTGAAAATATTATTTTTGAGTACGGTGGTGAGTGCGATGCATGATGAAATCATGTAGAGTGGAGTGACATTCTTGAGAAAATACAGAGTTGTCACTCCACCTTACATGAATTCATCATGCTTCGCACTCACCACCGCACTCACAAATCATATTTGCCAAATATTCACGATATATTACCCTTGAAATATTAACTAAATGAGAACTATAAGACCTTC
The DNA here is from genome assembly GCA_943735915.1 of Pherbina coryleti. Taxonomy (NCBI): domain Eukaryota; kingdom Metazoa; phylum Arthropoda; class Insecta; order Diptera; family Sciomyzidae; genus Pherbina; species Pherbina coryleti. Next base: position 77,996 of record OX030948.1, read on the forward strand.
AACTGCTGGTACGAAGAAACTCAACGCACAGGAACAGAGTGCGATGCTGCTGCTGCTTGGCGGCTGCTTGGCAGCTGTATGGAATATGTGTGTCAGTGTGTGGCATAAATAAAATTTAAATACGGGAAAAAAACGAGTTGTAAGGAAAATATTTGATTTATCCACGTAAATATTTAAATGGAATATATACTCAGGCGTGGATAATGTTAATATGCGTTATTTCCCTTAGTGTAGATGAAATTTTGTTAATTCATTTATACAAAAATTATTTTGTTTCCAAAATCTTGTTTAAATTGCTGAAGTTTAAATATAGAACGTATTTATTAAATATAGAAACTGCTTTAAAATATTACCGTATTTGATTTATTCAAATGCGTTTTTAGTGAAAAAACAACTGTGTTTATGAATAAATTGAATAAATATTTATAATATTTGTTTTTTTTTCGGATATACACTTAAACAACAAACAAAATCACAATTTTTGGAAGTTTTATTTTCATATTTAAAATTCGTGCCCCAAAAATCCTCAAGAACCAACAATACTGCGACAGATCGAGACCTGGCGGACATTTTTCATTATAACACATTTTGTATGGAATTCAACCACTGTCTTTCGATGCCATTTAGACGTGAAAAACGTTGTGACAAAGTTAATACACCAAAAGCTGCACGCGTATTGAAAAAATTATAAAAAATACATAAAAACTACATCCACATATTAGTTTAAAATAGAAAATAAAAAGAATTAATTATGTATTTACAGGAACAAATTGTAGAATTATGTCTAAGTGAGGAACGGACAATATAATTTGAGATGATTGCAACTACACTGAACTGCAAACAAATATTAAAAAGTCTACAATAAATAGACGAGCAAGCAATACAGCTACCCAGAAAACTTATATCAGTTCACAAAGATACGATCGATTGATTAAACTGATTGATTAAAGAACAACTAAGTACTCAGTAGAGTGCATTGCAGATCACTGCTGAATAAAAATCGTGAACAGTTGCGAGCTTATGTTGCTTCATATAACGTGAGCAAAATAAACACTAGTAATAAGCTATTCAGGCAAGGCTGAATAAAAGAAGAACAATATCAAAAGTGAGTGCTATATTTTAATCAGAAAGTTTTTTTCCATCAACTATGTGTAAATAACGCATAAACAAAATTCAGTAGTAAACAAAAACAATGAAAATCACAGAAATAAATATAGACATTTGTCCACCACGTGCAAGAATTGATTAGCGTAAATATTTAAATGTGTTTAGATATTTAAAAATACATAATGGAATGGAATTTGGTCGGAGAATTTATGCCAAACGATGAGTTGGAAAATATAGTCGTCTATAAAGAGTTGACGAAGCTTTTCACAATGTGCGTAAACGATGCTCAATTTTATGTAGTGTTCGATGAACCGGCAAAGATTTGGGTGGATAACCCGAAAACAAACAAATAGACAGTAAAAAACTTTAAAAATTTATATCGCAACAGTAAAAAATAAGTATTAAATGACATATCTCACTTTACAGTATAAGACATCGATTCACCGGAACAATATTCCATTCTCATGGCCGTAATCTCTGCTAATATAGAAAAATTTGTAAGCTATGCAAGTATTTAGTTAAAGCAAAGCGCTTAAAAATATTTGTTGTAAGACAAGTTTGGAGTCTCCTAATAATAACATACAATGTCGCACAAAGCGTCTTATCAAATTGAAATAAACTTACTTGTCTGTTCTGAAAGCAGCGTATCAAACGGATGGAATGGGCAAAACGAGGGCAATTAGAGCCAGCATCTTGATCTCTCTGTTGTTGTTTTCTTTTTGGCACATTTTCAAAAACAAAATTTATAAAAGAAAACATATTAAAATATATGTTAAATAGCGCAAAATTATGATAAAGTTTTAAAATGACGTCAATAGATTGTTCAGTGCGCAAATGGCGCTTTCAGCAGCTAAGATTAAGTTTAATGGCTGGCCACAAGAGCTTGTCTTATTAATGTACAAAGTAATATCAAAACAGAAAATATTAGACAAATGTCAATTAAAAATACTACAAAATTATGTAATAAGTCTAACAACATACATATAACCTCTAAGAATCAAGGAAAAGCTTATAAAACTTCGGTTATAGTTAAATAGAATAAATAGGTGGCGTCCGTGGCGTAGTTGGTTAAAGTGCGTGGCCGCTATGTCAAAGAACCTTGGAGACCCAGGTTCGAACCCCAGCAGCGACAGAAAATTATTGGAATTAAAATAATTTTTCTGTACGGCCGCCACCTCCCTGCAGACAATGGCAAACCTCAGAGAGTAATCAAAATGCCATGTAAAGCTTCTTGAGAATAAGAACATTCCGTTCATCGCCGTTCGGAGTCGGCGTTAAGCATGTAGGTCCATTTCTCGGTCAATTGTGTACAAACTTAATAACACGCACAACACAATTGATCATAAGAAGCTAGGTCAAAGTCCTTTCAAGGGCTGCAATGGCCAGTTATTTATTTTTTTTTTATAGTTAAATAGATGATCGAAATACAGGCTTTCTATTTTACAAATGTGGGATATGTCACGTTGTTCAAAAGAATTTAAAATTTTTGTTTTTGTTTTACTCTCCTTTTTTGAGTTTCGAGACGACACACTTCGATTTTTATACTTAAACATTAAAGCTTATAGTTTGAACAATATTTATTTTATTTAGCGCAGACAAAATGTTGTTAAGAATATAAGTAGGACTATAACAATAATATTGTTTGTATAGTTTGTGACAGGCCCGAAGCTAAGGGGGAAGGGTGTTTTTGCGTTAAAATATAATAATAGGGTTCATTCATTCAAATCAGATCATCAAAAGAAAAGGATGAAATAATTCGTTAAAAAAATGTTAATAAAAATTAACCTTTTTCAAGATTAAATGGAAAAAATTGCCTAAGTAATTTAAATATGATATTATTATCGAACTGAAAGCCTACGCAGCTAGTGCTCATTAATTTTAAATTATATAATAATTGTATTATTATGTAAGTTCTGATAAATAAATAAATGATATTATTAATTTCGAAATACAACATAAAAAAGACGGAATGTAGTTTTTAAAAGTAATAATAAATAAAGGTATATCAACAAGCTGATCGTTTGAAATTTTTAAAAGATTTTGAAAGATTTAAGATACGATCAAGCAATCGTTTGTTTTATTTAAAAAATAAATCATCACTTCTTGTTGAAACATCCTATATAATTTTGTGAGGACTAAGAAAATCTCTTAAAAATCAGGTGAATATCTATCACAAGATCATATATTTTTTCTATAACCTTAGTTCATGTTAGTTCATTTTAACTTTTTTCACCTATAAAAAATATCATTTTAAACTATTTATTAATTAACAAACTTAAAGAAGTAAACAAAAAAACGCTCAATTAATTTAAACGGGGAAACGCAGCCAGACGCCGAAAAAAGGTCATGTTTGCGAATTTTTTTAAGGAAATCTATGGGATATTTTTAAATTAGGGTTTTTATACCTAAAAATAAACACATTCAAGAGTATTTTTAATTTTTTTTTTTTAAAAAAAATTAAAAAAAATTTAATATTAAGGTCAAGACAGCAGTTTTTGTAGAGCACTCTCCTAAATTCATCTGAAACAAAAAAATGAAATATATTATTAAAGTAGACACTTAAAACTCGTACTTGTCATAGCCGTTTTTGAATATATTGATTTTTCACAAAATGGCGGACTTTCGAACGTAAAAAACGATTTTCGATAAAAAATTCGTCATAGTTTTGCCTATAAAACATGAACGAAGCTAAAAAAAAAAATCCTATGACAAGTACGAGATTATTATGAATAAAATAAGCCTGCAAAAAAATCAAAATGATCGGTTCACTGAGCTTCGAGAAATCTTGGTCACCGACTTTGAAACCATGGTTTCGAGAAAAACGCGTTTGAAAATTAGCGCCAGTACTGCGCGCTCTAGAAGGCGGTTCACTCACTAGGCTATAACTTTGTTATTTTTTGAGATATTGACTTGAAATTTTCACCACATATTCTTGAGACTTAAGGCTTTAAGAAAAATTTTTGAAAAAAAAGGTCTGACTGCGTTTCCCCCCTTAACTATAAGCAATGGATATTTAAAAATTTAAACAACTTAATCAAATTAAAATAACTATATACGAGTAATATACAAGTAAATGAACAACAATTTTAATTTGAGATTTAATTTTTTCAACTTAATTTTAAACAATTTTTCTGTGCGATATAAATTTATTAAATTAGATTTTATTAGTTGACCTTTTGTTGTTAGTTAATAGACAGTGAAGAAACAAAATCAGCGTCAACTTTTGTGACTGGTGCAAGAACTTTTGTTACAAATAAGATGAACAGCCATGTTGTTGGAAATTTCGAGAAAAAATCAAATACAATAATTAAAAACAAAGACAGTGTTTCGAATTGTTAAAAAATTTCTTGGGCCCCACTGATTTAGAAGGAACAAACCTGGAGCCAACCCAAACATATATTCAGCACTTTTTTTATAATTTATTTTTTATTAATAGTTTAAAAACAAAGTTGAGAATAATAAAAAACGAGTGAGCCTTACAATAGTCACATATGATACGTAACATCTGACAGCTCACTTTGGTTATAAAAAAAAAACGAAATGGCCATTTCAGCCCTTGAAAGGACTTTGCCCGAGCTTCTTATGATCAATTGTGTTGTGCTTTTTGCAAAATGTTTGAGTACAAATGATCGAGATCTAGACCTACAAGCTTTATGCCGACTCCGAACGGCTTATGTTCTTAAGAAGCTTTTCATGGCAGTTTTTACTCTCTGAGGTTTGCCATTGTCTGCCTTGGTAATAACCCTGGTTAAAAAACATTTGTAGTGATTAAAATCATCTGAAAAGTTTTAAAAATATTCCGCAAGTCCCTGTTACGCTGAGTTGAATTATTCTCAAGTTTTTTTTTTTTTTTTGGCTTTACCTTTACCAACTTTAAATTTTTCCTCACTTTTTTTCTGCCGGTAATCTCGCATATACTCTGCTCTGGATTTACCCATCTCTGCAAATCACAAAATTATTATAATCAATTTAGATTTATATATATTTAAAATATTAACCGTGTGTGCCAAAAACAGCTGTTTGGTCTTGTTATCTTTTACTTTGGATGTTGGAAAAAATAAGGATATTATTTTTCTTTTACATGAAGGCTACAGAGGTTTGTGTCTAAACTAAATATTAGCATGCGCTGTAGTTAAATAAAATTGAAGGGAAATTGTGATTTCGTTCAGTTTATTGTGATTTGAAACAGATATCAATGTGGTTTGTGTTTAAAACACATGTCTGTGGTTTGTGTAGCAGCTATTCGGGCCTAAAGCTAGGTCTACACGATACAACGGCTGTACAATCGCTCATCGTACAGCAGTTGGCTAAAGCTAGGTCTACACGATACAACGGTTGTACCAATATCGGTTGCTATTTGACGGTTGTGTGCGATTATTGTATCGTTTGGATGCAAGCGTGCGACGAGTTTGTTGCAATATTGCACGGTCGAATGGTAGAATTAGCCAACTGCTGTACGATGAGCGATTGTACAGCCGTTGTATCGTGTAGACCTAGCTTAATTCTACCATTCGACCGTGCAATATTGCAACAAACTCGTCGCACGCTTGCATCCAAACGATACAATAATCGCACACAACCGTCAAATAGCAACCGATATTGGTACAACCGTTGTATCGTGTAGACCTAGCTTAAAGGGCACTGTGTGAACAATGTTGGAAGCTCTGCAAAAAATTGTGTGATAAATTAAATGGTGCGTGCTTCCCAGACTTCCTGTTACGGATTTCCGTCGTATTTCAAGACATAACTCCCACATGCTGGAAACCACCCGGTAAGATATTACATCAAAAAATATCCAATGTGGTTCGATTTGGCAATATAATTTCGATATCAAAACCTCCCCCAAGAAAAATCTTGTCATGACCCTGATTTGTGATAGTATTTTTTAATTAATATTGAATTATTACAAAATTTTATTTCACCAAAAAAATTTTATAATATTCTGGTATTAAATATAATATGATGAATAAATCGATGAATAAGGTCTCTGCAATCTTGAAGTCAGCAATATATATTAATTTTGAGTTTTTAATTTTGAAAATCAATTGGCAGCGGGTAATTATATTATGAGTAAGGAGTATAACGTTTGTTATGACTATAAAAAAGTATGTATATTTATATATATACATATGACTGCTTAAGACTTTAAGTATACTTCTCTATGGGGTCATATTAGTTTCGGCCCAATCAAAGATAAGGGGTCGTTCATAAACTACGTTACCAATTTAGGGGGTGGAGGGGTTTTAAAATGTACTACGATAAGTAACGATAGGGGGGGACCCCCCCCCCCCCCTCTCACATATAGTAACGTGACCAAAAATAAAAAAACAACTTGAAAAAAATTGAAATTCTGAAATCAGTTCAAGATAGTTTCAAAAACATCAATGAATTCTCATAAGTGAGTTTTGTTTAATTTAAAATAAATTGGTATAAAAAGTACATACTATTTAAATAAAACAATTTTTAAGGAGGCATACTTATAAAAACACTGAACTTGTTGCTGTACAGGTGCAGCCTTTACGGTTATTCTCTCAAACACCAGGCGAATTTGTTTGCGTAAAAAATGAGGATACACTTGAATGGGTCGACACAGAATCCGTTGAAGATTTCTATTTCGAAGAGTCCCCAAAGTTTCCAGCTTCTTCAATTCCAGTGATTGATAGCATCGTCTCTTGGATTGAAGATGGAATAGTTTTTATTGATGAAAATAATGGATTCTTAACATTTTTTCTTAAAATTATCTAGTCACGATAGCACACCTACCAAGAGCTAGTCAATTTTTAATATATTTTTATTATATATTATAAAATCTATATATATAAAAATAAGTTGCATTGTGTATGAAATTGATGTTCTCTGTAATGCGTGAACCAATTTTGTTTCTGGAAATTTCCCATGAAAGGTTTTTTGTATAAATGGTCTTTGTATGTGTATTGGTTCATAAATTATAGGCATTTTAGTGAACTTTTCAACAATACAGCTGTGAAAAAATACACGTGCGCGCATATGGTGTATATGGGAAAATATTTGCAAGGGTAATTGGAAATAAATGGAATATTGGAATAATTTGGCAAGTCTCACTTTAGTTTGCATTTGTGCGAAAAATATAGGCATAGTAAAAATTTTCCATTTTGTGGCGTCCGTGGCGTAGTTGGTTAAAGTGCGTGACCGCTATGTGAAAGAACTTTGGAGACCCAGGTTCGAACCCCAGCAGCGACAGAAAATTATTTGAATTAAAATAATTTTTCTGTACGGACGCCACCTCTCTGCAGACAATGGCAAACCTCAGAGAGTAATCAAAATGCCATGTAAAGCTTCTTGAGAATAAGAACATTTCGTTCATCGCCGTTCGGAGTCGGCGTTAAGCATGTAGGTCCATTTCTCGGTCAATTGTGTACAAACTTAATAACACGCACAACACAATTGATCCTAAGAAGCTAGTTCAAAAGTCCTTTCAAGGGCTGAAATGGCCAGTTATTTATTTTTTTTTTTATAAAAATTTTCCATACCCCTTTTTTCCATACCCCCTTTTACCGCCCACAAATCAATAAAAATGCTATATTTAAGACGGTTTTGGTCGTATTAGACTAAAATTTGGTAAATAAATTCGTATGGTTACTGTCGGCAACTTTACTAAAACTGGGCGTGGTCTAACTATATATATACGCCCACTTTTAAGAAATCATTATTATTTCTGAGTTGTACATGTTTTGATATTAAAACTTGATATGTAGATGCTATGGGCCCAAGAGGCAGTTAATATATATTTGAGCGAACATTAGACAAGGGGGAATTGTGCCACACAGGCCAAATTTATGATATCGAATTGCTTGGAACTAAATGTCGTATAACAATAAAGGAAAATCGGATGAAAACCACGCCTACCTCCCATGCAAAGTGACTTTATCCAAAATGTAAAATCTCTTTAAATTCCACAAAAATTAACATATGGACTTGAAATTTTGCATATGAGCTTTTCTATTTAATATACACTCTAAATATGAAATTCAACCAAATCAGATGAAAACCACGCCTACCTTGTAATTAATGTAAAATCTCTTTAAATTCCACAAAAATTAATGTATGGACTTGAAATTTTGCATATGAATTTTGATATATAGTATACACTCTGTGTATGAAGTTCAACCAAATCCGATGAATGCCACCCCCACCTCCCATACAAAGTGACAAATAAACTTTTTATTGACTGCTTATGACTTTGAATATACTTTGGTTCGGCCGTTGGGGTATTTTAACTTCGGCTCAGTCGAAGATCATTTCTTACTAGTTTTTTTTTAAATCAATAACAATAGGGAGAAGGAGTGCACAGAATATCTATGGTGGGACTCAACAATCCAACAATCCAAATTTGCGATTTCGACTAGCTTTAGAGTTATAGGTCACACAGCCTCGGAAATCGGTATTCGACCTCAAATGACACGTACCATTCCACTGGTTACATTTTATGGGCGTTGAAAGAGGGGGTGGAACTTTTCAGCAGCCCAAATTTTCGGTATAACTTTCGAACTGTAAGTCACAAATCGAATCTGAACTGTAAGTGTGTGGCTGCGAATATATAAGCCACATTTTTTATATCGAATAGCTTAGGAAGAAAAAGTTACAGAACATGGAAACTCAGAATGGAGTTACTATTTTGTGATTTCCTGCTGGTGGTGCTAGTGGTGCGGTATGAGTTCGGTTACGTTTGCACATGAGTGAAGAAAAAAAAAAATGTTTTCAAAGAAAATACAAAAAAATAAAGTAGCAAAGTATTTATTATTGCTCTTAAATATTTTGTTTCTTTACTTTAAACAAAAGGTAAGCCACAATAGCATTCTGAGTGTAGAAAAGGCGAATGATGTAATATAAGAAAGAATTCGGATGTTAGCAAGGCTCTAGTTTCTTATAGCAACATATCATCTGTTTTCATATAAAATGATTTTAACAAAAATCAAAACAATATTTCTATATTACAAGAAACTATAGAATTATTTAAAAAGTAAATTTAATCCATACTTTCACAGGGGCCTCACATAAAGTGTACTTTACTAACTTTAGTAGACTTTAGTATAGCATAGCATAACTTTAGTAACTTTACTTCAAAATGCCAATTAGTCGATAAGAGAAAAAAGTTTTTAATTCAGCTAAGTGGCTTAAAATGTTTCCACTTTTTATATAGAGGTAAGTACTACACCTGTAAGGCGTAGGATTTTTAATTTTTATTTCATATCAGAAGGAAGATCAAACCCTGAAAATTTAAGTTATGCTATGTTGTGCTTAGTATTTGTGTACAGGGGCAAATTGTTAGGGATTCTTTTTTTTTACCTACGCATTTTATTTGACGCACAGGTTTATCAAAAACCATCTTTATGCGAATGTGGTTTATCTGTTGATTGGGGAAGCTGTTGTAAATTTCACTGACCTTGGCTTTGGTCCAACAGCATCGGAAACACAAACAACGACATTAACATTATTATTGTACACAACAGAAAATGGAACGTGCCATGACAAAGCAAGAGAAATGTACACGTAGAGAAAAAATCAAGCATTCTATGATTGAATCAAGCAAATAGGCTATCAGTTTACACTCAAGCGTAAATATCTCCTATTCAAGCATTATTTTACTATAATGAAGCAAATTTAAAACACATCATATTAAGGACAAAATATTTGATTCAAGAAACTTGTTTAAAACTCAAGAATATTTAAATCTATATTCAATTCTAATATTTGCTTGAAGTGAGAAAAATTGACTTGATTCAAGTAAACTGAAATTATAAAAATAAATTAGGAAAATAAATTGCATGATTTGAGGAATTTATTTTCCTTGAGTTGAGAACAACTTGCTTGATTCAAATATCTCAAACTAAGAAATACTTCTTTTGATTTATATTAGAAACTTTATTAAGAGCAAGTAAACAATTTACTGAAAACGAGAATAATTTGCGCGATTTGAGAAAATTGTTTTCCTAGAATTGAGAAGAATTTGCTTCTTGAATAAGTAATTTTCTCAATATTAGAATGGTTTGATTTTTATTTTTCTTATAAAGAGAAGAATTTGCTTGATCCAAGTGATTAATAGTCTGAAAATAAGAAACTTTTGCTTGATTAATTATTATCTTGTCACTGTCAATAGTTAATAGATAGCTACATTCTGTTTTTTAAATAAACAAAAATTTAACTTATATATATTAAAAGACTTTCTGATATCTTGTGATAAATTAATTGTGCTTAGATAATTAATTACATATCTTCAGATGAGAAGTCAAAAGTGATTTTTTTTTCACACATAATTTCAAGGTTAAAAGTTGAAAGATTTAAGAATGAAAGTACTTGTATAGTTTTACATCCTAGAATCAAGCAATCTTGAAATAACTTTCGATTTTCTTAAATCAAGCAAAATAATTTATTTATTTTGCTCAATTTTAAAAATAAATGCTTTCTTAATTTAGTTTTTAGTGCTTGATTTGAGCAAATGAGGCCTAATTTTAATTTTTTTTATATCAACCAATATATTTGCTTAATATAAGAAAATGATTTCTCTCCGTGTATAAGTGCGGGTTGATATGTGTGTGAGGAAATGTGACAATTGTCTGTATATTTATAAAGATATATATGTAGTCGTTCACATTCATGTCTTTGTCTCCAAGTGATCCCGATTTTTTAATTCAGAATCGTACTAGAAATATACAAAAATTCGGTATAATAAATTCCGTGGTCACTCGCAGCACACGTTCATAATATTCACAGAGCTCAAAGCAGTTTGGTGGAATCTGGATCACAGAAAACGTTACGAGCCAAATCTACGGGTGTGTTTCAGTGCAAATTTGTTAAAGTAAATTTTTTCGAAAATGAAATGTGGAACACTTTATTTGTTTATGGTCATCAAAGTTAGAACAATAAGAACGATTAAACATTTTTTAATTCAAAGAGAAGAATACAATTTTCAAATTTTCGAATTAGTGAAATTCTAGTTTTTGTGATCTAAACTATCACCCTAGTTAGTGCTGTTAGCAAAACGTGTTACATGATATGCATGGTGCTTTTAGTTTAAATACGCTTTGTGAATTTTTTTGCAGAATAGCTACTGAACGCGCAGCATAACAGCTACTACGATACGTCTGAACTTGTGTTTAACGTTTGTTGATGATATGTGGTCGTTGTACATCAGCTTTTCATCCCTAATGCTGACTTATCGTTTGCTGCGATGTTCGTGGTTCGCTAACGCGCTTTGCCAAAATTCGCAGCGTACTTGCTCTAGTGTAATTGATCGTGCTCCATACGAGTGTGGCTAGTGTCTATAATAGAGATATTGCGTACTTGAACTCTTATCTGTAGTTGTGATGTTTTTCGGCAGCGACCTGTACATTCAGTTGGAATCTCTTTCAAGCATTGAACATTTGTATTTAAAAAGCAACACGAAGCAGATGTTGAAAGTCGAATAGTCTTTACTGACAGCTTAACTGACCGTATATAATCTATAACACGACCGACAAAAAATTGGTTTTAAAATCGTTTTATTAGCATTGATTTTTAATTTTATCCACAGTGTATACATCAATCAGAATTAAAGTGATTTTAGTGCTAATAGCATTAACGACATATTTAGTATCGGCAGATTTAATAAGAGAAAAATCAGAGATTACCAAGCTTGTGGAATCATTAAAGAAAATGCCTGAGAAGAGATTTGCACCTGTTATTGAGTCACTGGAAGAATTCGAACAGAATCTACCCGGGTAAGTTTTAATATGGATGGATGTTGCTTACAGTGAAGTGAGTGTGAATAAAACTTAATCAGAGTGAATCGTATAGAATCTAACAATTAGATATTAACTCTCACTGTTCGGTTAAATAATATCTATCCACATTTATATTCGTGGTTCTAAAAAAATGTCCTTTTTGTAATAGCTTTCTCAATACCAACAAAACACTGTCCGTGATGTTTGACTTTGATGGAACCCTAGCACCCATCGCAGATAATCCAAAAAAGACTGCCATGCCCATCGAGGTGGAAGTGATATTGAACCGAATTGCAAAGCACCCTAATGTCTTTATGGCTGTGATCTCAGGTCGTGGCCTCTCCGATGTACAAGCAAGAGTGGGCATCAGCGGCATCACATATGCTGGCAACCATGGGATCGAAATTCAAAGTCCTGATGGCACACGGAATGACTTCCAATTGCCCGAAGAAGTTCAAGAATCCTACAAGAAACTTGTTAAGGAGCTCAACGATGAGGTTAATAAAAACAAAGCATGGGTAGAAGATAAAAGTGTTTCACTCACCTACCATTACCGCGACACTCCAATTGATATCAAAGAGGCACAGAAACAACTGGCCGTAAAAATCATTGAGTCACATGGATTTAGAGCAAATCAAGCACACGAAGCTATTGAAGCCAAGCCACCAGTAAATTGGAACAAAGGTTTGTTGAAAACATATTGGGTTCAATATTTTTTTAATTTATACCTTTTTATAATCCAACAGGTGAAGCTGCACTTTTCATTTTACGCAACAAATTTGGCAATGACTGGTCTGAGAACACTAAGGTGATTTTCTCCGGCGATGACACAACTGACGAGGATGCCATGAAGGTAAGCTATAGATAAACATACTATAGGTTATTCAATTTAATCAATTGAACGTCCTTGTAGTTACTTCAAGGCATCGGTACCTCGTTCAGGGTCTCAACTGACGAAAATATACAAACATTTGCTGACTTCCGTTTGCCACGACAAGACGTTATCATAGATCTGCTTAAATGGATCAGCACTGTTTTCTCAGTTTAATGATAAGGAATAGAAAGTTCATTTAAATTTAGCTAGTATTAAATTAAATTTTTTAATATAATCATATTCCATGTAAAATTAGCAAAGTACTAAAAGAAAGATAAAAATTTCAATATCATAAGAGTATGTATGTTTAACACAATTATTTTTTAACATGATAAAATTAATATTGATGCTGTTGCTGGAAAATGGAAAATATAAGTTGGTAAATATATATATATTGATTTAATCACGCTATTTTAATAAATATTATCATCTTTTAAATAACATATCGAGTTCTTGCTCTAAATGCAGCGACCAAAACAAAAAACTTTTTGATACGATTTCTATTTAAACATTTTGTTTACTGACTGCTAAGATAACAAATCTCAAAGTTGAATTTGTTTTGAAAGTCTAACATCAAAACATACAATTAAAGCAAGAACTTGGTTTCATCATTCAAATTTTTTAATTTTTATGTAAACAATAAAATTCTTGTTTACTACTCTTAACACCATTTATATTAATTTTACTTTTCCGCTCTCGGTCAACATAACTGCGAACTATCTTTTTTATGTACAGTTTAATATTCTTATTCCCGTGAATCTGGTTTTGCATTATATAAACGTAATAATCTTTTTAAAATTGACAAAAATCTTCTTAACGAAAATAGATCCCTCTTGCGATCTAATCTCGTAGATCATAGAGTGGAAGATTTTAGAAGTACGATCTTTCACTCCATGGTCTACGATTTTCTATAAGAGATATTAAGAAAAAAATGTTTAGATAAGGAAATAATATTGCCATTGTTGCCAATGTCTTTATATATGTTGTATTCGCTGAAATTTATTATTCGATTCAATTTAATGTAGAATATTATTTAAAACACAAGTTTAATTAAATGTTGATAAAAATCGAGAAAATTATTTACACAGGGAATAATAAGAAGACAATTTAAAGACTTAATATAAGTTTCTGGGCCTTAAACAACTGTATAAAAACATTATAAACGCCGGTAGGAAGGTTTTCATAAAATATGAACTACATGCCAAAAGTTCCCTTAAGTAAATAGTCGAGGTGCCGCTGTTGTTGGCGTATAAATCTTTAATATTTTATGTTTGTGGTGAGCACGTCTTCATTTAAACATATGCTCAGATATTTTTATCGTATATTTGCCATTATAAATACAACAAATTTAAATACTTTGTACGAATCAAAAGAATGAAAATGAAATTTCGCAAATATTTTCAAATAAATTTTAATTGCCTAGCAATTGCAATGAAAATATACATATCCACACATTTTTATTTGTGTTGAAAACGATTAATCATAACTTATGAGAAAACAAAAATAAAATATGTGCTTTTATTTTGTTTCAAATGCATTGAAAATTTCTATTTTAATTTTTATGATTACAACAGAAAAACATCAATTAAATTACCAAAGCATATTCAAATAATTGCTGCCATTAATTTATTGCATGGTTCTAATTGCATTCTATTGCTTTTTTAGCTATCTGATGATATTGTAGAGTAAAAGATTGAGGGATGGACGTCTGATAAAACAAAGTATATTTTGTCGAATTGTTTTTGATTTTCACGTGTAGATTAAGGTGACTAATGAGTAAGGGGCACTTTACACTATACAAACGCTATTGCATACACGCGATATTTTTTAAAATAAAAGTAACCTACAAGTTCATATTTGTGTTAATCGGTTGGAAAGCATATTATCAACAAAACTTTATTGCCAATATTTCCAAGGGATTTGTGTGGTTTGAAACTATTGAGATTTGAATAGAAATATCATTGTATTATACGCTCAAAGACTCGAGCATCTTGAGTATGAAATTTTTTTTATAAAGAAATACAATTTGAAATTTTTATTTCAGAAAAACAAAAATATTGAAACCAATTCCCTCTTTTTTTTAAAGTTAAAACTATATGCCCACAAAAGCCTACTGGTTGGCCACAGAATAAGCAGACTTGTACAAGTTTTCCAGTTGGTGACGCTTAACAGCTTGGGGTTTAACATTTGGATCAAGGGTGACTGCTATCAAATCAAATCCCCACAAAATACATGAGTGACATTGGAAAATGGAGGATGACACCTTCCATACAATGCAAACATCACAAATTTGTTATCTTGGCACTTTTCAAAGGTATGTCTTCCAACTGGGAAGTAGGGTTGCTTTTATTAAAACAAATCACCACAAAAAAAATGTGTGCGATTGGTAAACAGGACGTGGCACTACACATATGACTTCAAAACTAAAAACCCAATTATCTGGAACTAATTTTTCGATTTACTTTAATCTTACAGAATATGTTGGTTTTGATAGCTAATGCGCAAAGTGCAAAAAGTTATTACCTATTATCCGATAGAGGGCGCTCAACATCGGATTAAATGAAAACATGAAAGTCTTAAAATCAGTAAAAACGGTGACTGCTATAAAAATTAATACGCAGAAAATATATGATATGGATAAGAAAATGAGTCGTGGCACTTTCCATACATCTCCTTCTTCAACGCGAGCACTCTATAATAAATCGTCAGTTTGCACTCAAATATTGAGATTATGTGTGCTTTGGTGAGTATTGTTTACGTTGTAACATTTTCGATCGCTGGTGCTCAAAATTGAAATTTGTAGCATGTTCTTTTACTAAATGTAGCTCCGTACTTTGTTGTACACATAAAAAAATGTGTATCCAAAAAATAAAGTATAAATAGTTGGTTGGTAGCACTTACGTGTACCAGGTTTAAGTTAGTTTACGTTAAATTTGCTTTTATTCCTTTTTGAATTACATGCACGATAATACGTTAGGTTATTATGTATCTAAGTTATATGTTGTAAGGTACTCCTTGCACGAAAAAGTTCAAGAATAGTGGCAATAATTAAAAGGAATGATCAAAAACACAAAATAGAATCAATAAAGTTTTTTCAGTGATTAAAACATAAAGTACTGTTAATCCTACCAAACATGAAATATACATGAAATGTAAAGAAATGCAACATTTAATAACAGACTGTGATTAAATATAAATTTTATGAAACTAACTTTAATTGAAGCAATACAGAAAACTCGTCTATATTTTTATATACGAATAACTTATAGGTAATATATTTCTAAATCTTATAAATTAATTATTTATACATATAACAGTTATTTTATTTTTATGAGCAATAAAATGTTTGACTGAGAAAAGCATTCAAATGATTTCAAATGAAAATAGTTATGTCATGACAATCTGCATGAGGTGTCACGATGCAACAACCATCCATTATGATCTTTGTATATGATCTTTAATAAGATTTTTCTGATATAAACTGTGAAAGACGGTGTACTTATAAAAAAAAAGATATTTATAAAACAACTCGTCAGAAAAGCTTAGCATCAATCTGTCAAGTAGTTTTGAAGTTTGTAAGCAAATCATAAATACTTTTTTTATCTATGAGTACGTTTGCGTTAGGATTACTTAATGTGTTATTTTTTGTGGTACCCATGAATATATCTTTTTAATAATGTATTGTCCAAAATTTATAACAACAAAGTATGGTTCCTCTAACAATTCAAAGACACACACACCTTTGCACACATGGAAATCGCACAAAAATAAATGAAAAAGCATAAATTTCATAGATCGAAAAATATGAAGACAAATTCGAATTTATATTTATAAAAAATATATCTTATAATTATTTTACTTTCATAATTTTGAGCACTGTGCTATTTCGAATCTCCAAAATTATCAACGATACAAACACCGTCATAGCGCGGCACTCACATATATTAATTTTATAATTAGAATTGCGCGGAGAGAGCCATAGTTTGGCACAGACATCAGCCAGAATCTGGTTTTGAGGATCGCTGTGGTCGACGCGATCTATTGTTGATCAGTAGTGTTGGAACGGTCAGCGTTCGAAGTATTGGAAAATTCAAATTGTTTAAATATATTTTAAAATAAATCAAATATGGCTGAACAGAAGAAGGCTCCACTCTTGAAGAAGGAAGAAGATTTCATCAAGGCACTTGATGGGTAAGTGTACTTGTATTATATGGTTAGAATCGCAAATCAATTGAACTTAAAATTATTTTGCTATTTAGATTTATCAAACCAGATGATCAAGTAGCATTGCTGCTAGATTACGATGGCACGCTTGCTCCGCTCACCGAAGAGCTCTCGGTCATGCCAAAGGATACTGAAATCAACATCAAGAAATTAGCTGCCAACGAAAAAATCTTTATGTGTGTGTTTTCCGGACGCGAATTAGCTGAAATCAAGAACCACCTAAAGTTCCCCAATGTTACTTACGCTGGCAACCACGGCTTAGAGGTCGAATATCCTTCGGGTAAAAAGTTCAAAATCGAAATGCCAGAAGAACTTTTACAAAAACATAACAAACTTGTTGAGGAACTTAAAGAAAAAGTAAGTTGATTTAAAGAAGTTTTTTTCGAAACTTTGAAAAAAATTATTATGTACAGGTCGTTTGCTCCGGTGCTTGGGTGGAGGATAAGAAGATTTCCGTGACATACCGTTACAAAGGTGTTAATGACAAATTGAAGGGAAAACTGGTTGAAACCGCAAAGGGTCTTATTCAGGGTCATGGCTTCCAGCTTATTGAAACACCCTATGCTCTTGAGGGCAAGCCACGTGTCAACTGGGACAAAGGTGAGCAATGAATAATATTAGTTTCCTTTTCTTTTTAGGCTTTCATGTCTGTGCAAAAAAGCAAATCTTAGATAATAAAAAGTTTTAATGTCGAAATTAGTCATAAACAGAAAATTCTCAGTGCTTTCATTGATTGCGTAGACCTGAGAGAATTGTGCATGCTTCTGCCGTATTGTGGGTATGTTTGGCCTCTCCACCTGTTTGTGGCAATAAAACACTCGAATTCTGATTAAACAAACTCAGTTGGTACACACAAATATGTTCATAATAAATTTCAAAAACACGTCAAAAAGTTCTGTTTTAGTGCGTAGGCGTTGAAATCTTTTGAAGACACAAGATCGAGATATACAATCTTTAGAAAAATGTATATTTTCGTATATTGTTCGAATGACCACTACTCCATTAGGTCATCAACACATTCTCCTGTTGACTTGTTTCCATGGAAATTTTAAAGATATTGAATTATTTTTTTGTTGCATTTGGCTGCGATCAAAACTGTCGCCAAAAAATTCGAAACAAAAACACATATAAACCTACATGCATACATGTAAAAAAGTATTTAACTATAGAAAAGTATTTGAAAAGCATCCAGAACAACAAAATTTTCGCATTTCAAACATAATTCTTTTTGGCTTCTGCTGCCGCCCACAGTCGCTACAATCAAGAGTCAAGAGAAAAGAACAAAACAGAACGCTAAAAATAAGTTAGAACAATTTCACAGATACGTTAATATTTAGATACACAACTCTTCAAGCGATCATATTGCTTGGATACACAACAAATCTCATATTTATTATTTTTTAGCTATTTGGTTTTTTTACGATATTTTTTTTTTGGGTTTTTGAAAATTTTCGAAATCTTTATTTATGTATATCAAAACTTTTGTAGAATGATTTTAGATAATGCGTTTATTTGTTGCTATTCTCAAAACTAACAGAATAATCCCAACGGCAAAATAAGAAAGCCAATAGATATTCTCTGCTTGTGGGAAATTACCTAAAAAATTTTGTGAGAATTTGTGTATAAGGAGCAATTACAAAATGTTTTCTCGAAGTGTATAGTCTTAAACCTGTCATCAGCACTGTTTAACTAAAACTTCGCTCAGAAATTGAAATATTTAAACTAGTTTCTTCATAGTCCCTTTCGATGAAAAATTTGCTCAACAACACATTATGATTTACTTATGTAAATTCTGTAGTAATATTTTTCTTTAACATTAATCTTTCTGTTTTAGGTGAGGGCACCAAAATGATTCTTGAAAAATTCTTCGATGCTGATTGGGCCAAAAATCTCAAAATCATCTACTGCGGCGATGACACAACCGACGAGGACGCTATGAAGATGCTTCACGGTATTGGCAAGTCCTTCCGCGTTTCCGAACTACCAACTCTTAAGACGTACGCTGATTACCAGATCAAGACAGTCGAAGAAGTGGGTTGGCTATTAAAGGCAATTCAAGCCAACTTTGAGAAGAAGAAGAACTAAAATCCAAATAAAAACAGTATAAAGTGGAAATTGTAGCTGCAAAAGCAACAGGCATCAATAATTGAAAAAATGATTATTTAGATTTAATTCAAGGAAATAAGCTTTACATTTTTACATCTACTGTATTTTTCAATACATCATTAGAATGCAATCTTTCTATAATAAATTATAATTAAATAATCCTCTCAGTATATCTTAAAATTTAACAAAAATAAAAAATTAGTGTAAGCAAAACATTTTGATACGTTTAAAAAAATTGGAATACCATTTTAGAGAGTTTGTGAATCTTTTTCAGCTTAATTTGTAACCTTGATATCAAGCCGATGTTTACACAACTCAAGAAAGCATCATAGCATTGCGAATCATAGAGAATATTTTGACGCAATGTTAATGACGGGAATGTAGCAGTGTGTCAGAGACAACGCCTTAAGATATCCGCTGGGCTCCAGAACGATTTTAAGAAATTTTTATATGAACGATGGTTTGGCTGGAACTGATACCGAGGCAGCCCGATAAAATTTGAAGGTTGGATATACGATTGTTATTAAAAGTGAAATTATTCCACCAAGCTATTGGAAAATGGCTCGAATTTTTCAATTATATCCGAGGCGGATTAGTGCGCAATATGACGCTTTGGACAGGTATTATTTTTAGATCTCTTCCAATAAAGAACCTGCTTATTACTTATTGAGCCTTGAGACCCATCGAGTGTCAAGGCTGGATAGTGTTCAAGCGAAAAATAAACTTGAATAATATATAAACGTCTAGTAGTTTTAGTAATATCACCTGGAAAACACATTATTGTTTGATTGACATTTTTTATTGTCAATTTTACAAGGTAGTCTCGGGCAGTGGTGGATTAACCCTAGGGAGTGAGTGGGCTCGAGCCCACAGCGGCAAATTTTTAGGAGCGGAAAATTTTAGCAAAAACAATAAAACAATTTGAATTTTTTTATTATATTATAAATATGTAATTTAAAAACTTATTTTGTTTATGTTACAATAAGTACAACAAACAATTTTATAAAGTCACATTTTTGCAAAACCTAACTTTCCATATATCAGAGACTATAGATTCTGTAGACTTTGACAGAGACTTTCCACCTTTATGTACCTATATAATCTTATATATATTACGCAAACTCAAAATTGTCCAGTGCAAGGTTTTTCAAGTGCAAGTCCAATCCTAATAAATTTAGTATGGTTTGGTATGCTTAGACCTGTAGATGTGCAAACTGGACTTTTTATTTCTTAAAAATTTATATTTTTTAAGTTATAGCGTATTAAAGTTTGCATATAATTGTTGTTGTAATGTTGCTTTTTCTTTTCTTGAGCAGCTGAGAACAACGTTATCAAACTCAGAGCAAAACTATTCGCTGGTCACATTTCGCTCTATTCTGCCTCTTGTTAAGGGCCTACTAAAGTTTTTAAGCGAAAAAACCCCTGTATTAAAAGTTTTATTTTTAAGCTACTTTTTATTTTTGGTAAATTTTGTTTACATTATAATTATATATTTTTTGACGAAAATTTTTTGAATTTTTTGACAGCAAATATTTAACTATATAGCAGGAATCCGTAGTTTAGTAAAGTACCTTAAATACGCGGTGGATACGATTTTTCAGAGCTTGTTTATCTAAAAACGAAAAAAACAAACGATTAAGGTTCTGCTGACGCTTTTTGAGTTTTTAATCGAAGATTTTGGAAAAATATTGATTTTTACCAAAATGGCAGGTAAAAACGTGATTTTTGACTAAAAAAGTAATTTTTTTAGGTTATAAAACAAGAGCATTTTTTAAAATAACGAACGAACGATCGAAAGATCAAAAGTACCGGCCATATTTGCTTAAAAAGTGCATTAAATTTGGTAGCGATCCTTAGCATAGTTTTTGAGTAATGCTGTCCACCGGTTTTAAACAGCCTATTCGAGAAAAAGGCGTTTAAATTTTTAAAAGTAGTTTATTTAGGTATAGATAAATTTTTTCCACTTATATATTTAGTATCATATATTCCAGGACCATATAAGATACCCTCATCATCAGTTGTACAGTCTAAAATTTTAATTTGCCTCTGTCTTCTCAGGATTCTTTCCTCGCGAGTGGCTTCCTGTTCATTTTTGTTTGCGAGAATAATACGCGTGAAATCAACGTTTTTTATAAATATTTGACAGTTTTTGCCACAGCTGATGCCAATTTCCAGAAGTTCTCATTATTACAGTTATTTTATTTGTTTTCACAATAATATAAGGTTTTTCCATTTTCTGAAGACCAGGGGGCCTTTTCCCTCTTTGCTCTCCCTGTGGATACCTATGCTTATGCATACTTATATAAAGAGTGAATTAAAAAAATAATAGACACTTAAAAGAGTGCGTTGAAAAAATAAAGACATATTACAGAGAAGAGTTTTTGTAGCAGCTGGTATGAGTAATGCCATGTCTACACAGAGAGTTTAGCTTGAGTTTAGTTTTAAGTTAACCATAGATGTTCACCACAGAGATGCGTCGGCGGAATTGTGTTAAGTGTGACATTTCTTTGTTAACTTTTGTGCTCTCATATTTTGTCAGCGCATCCACCACCTATATCAATTCCACTTGAGGACAAGGCTGCAAACATCTCTGCATACACATGCGAGTTCTTCCTTACGCTTCGCAAATCGGAATTTTTATCGGCCAATACTGATATGAAGACCTTATCTGCTACACTTGCCCAAGTTCTTTTCTTCGCTTTTTTGTTAATTTTTAGCAAATAGTAAATTGCACAAACAAACAGTTGTTTTTGACATTTCTCACCACAAAATTGTGCAAGTTGCCTTTGAACGCACCTTTTTGTAAGAACATTAGCATATTTTTAGGGATTTCTCAAATTAAGTTTTAATAAACACAAAAACAAAGTCGAGTTTAGTTCAGTTTCATCCTTCAAAATTGTAATGGAAAACTCAAGAGTTTATGTTGCGTTCAGTGGCAAAACTCAACTTTGTACTGGAAACTCAAACTAAACTTTATGTGTAGACATGGAATAAGGCAATTACATATATTTTTTATTGTCTTCTCCTCGGACGATTGTGCTTATAACTGCAACAATTTTTATTCAATTGACTTAAAACTTTCTGAGAATATTTTTAAAATGTTATATATCCGAAAAATGTAAAAAAATGAATCGTCGAAAAACTTTAGTTGGCCCTTAAAAGAGCGTTTGAAAACAACGTAATGAAAGTCAGAAAAATGTAAAGCTTACGCAAGCCGCTCGCGCTGAACGCTCGCAACCAAGATACAAGTTTTTTTTGCAATTTTCCGCTGTTGTCTGTCTCTTCTTGATAGAGCGCTTGGAAACAACGAAATCAAAATCATAGAATACATACAAACACAAATATTGTCTTCCTATATTATGGCGCT
This sequence comes from Pherbina coryleti, assembly GCA_943735915.1. NCBI lineage: Eukaryota > Metazoa > Arthropoda > Insecta > Diptera > Sciomyzidae > Pherbina > Pherbina coryleti. Next base: position 100,413 of record OX030948.1, read on the forward strand.
TTAGCGTCGTATGGGTTTACTAGTAAATATAATTAACTAGCGACACCCGGCGCGAGTTACTGCACCCAGCAACTACAGTCGAACTCCTCTATAACGAACTACCCTATAGCGAAGACACCTCTATAACAAAGTTTTTTTGAAGACACTGCAATTTTTCATATATTTGGACTTCTCTATAGCGAACTCCTCTATAGCAAATTTTTCTCTGAAACGACCTGATTTCAAACACACAAATAGTTTTTTTAAATAGAACTAGCGTTTTCCCGGCGTGCATTGCTGCAACTAACAACTATATCGGAACATAATAATTATATTTAAAACTTATCTTAGACCCATAGCTTGACACAACTGTCATTTTCCACTGCCCGTTACAGTTTCCCAGTAGCATGACATCACCAAATAGTAACTAATGGGTGTTTGTTTTCGAATAGAGATAAAACTGGCATTTTGTGGTCAAATCTGGCAACTCTAATGTCATTTATGTTCAGTTTGGTTTGCCATTTCATCATGAACAGGTTGACAAAAGAACAACGCTTGCAAATCGTGCAAATTTATTTCGAAAATAATGGTTCAGTTCGCGAAGTTTACCGCAAGCTCCGTCCATTTTATGGTCGACATAATCGTCCATTAGAGCAATTAATTCGGTTAACCATGGGTCGTTTTCGCACTACGTTTACTCTATGTGATAATACGCATCCGCAGAGACGTCAAAAAGTGCGCACCGAAGAAACAATTGCCGCTGTAGAGCAAAATGTTGAAGAGGACCCGAATGAATCGATTCGCCACCGTGCACAGCAATTGGAGCTTTGTCCATCAACTTTATGGAAGATTTTGCGCAAAGATCTTGGCTTGCGACCTTACAAGATCCAGCTTGTGCAAGAATTAAAGCCGCGAGACCATGCAATGCGTCGTGATTTTGGTGTATTGGCCGAAAATGAGATTGATCTCGACGCTGATTTTCATCGCAAAATTTTGTTCAGTGATGAGGCTCATTTTTGGTTGAATGGCTACGTCAACAAGCAAAATTGCCGCATTTGGAGTGAAGAGAATCCACATGAGATCCTTGAGACGCCATTACATCCACAAAAACTGACTGTTTGGTGTGCTCTATGGGCTGGTGGAGTCATTGGGCACTACTTCTTCCGAAATAATGCTGGAGAGTGAGTTACCGTTAATGGAGACCGGTATAGAGCCATGATAACCGACTATTTTGTTCCCGAATTGGATGGCATGAATGTGGATGAGTTGTGGTTCCAACAAGACGGCGCTACATGCCACACAGCGCACGTCACAATCGATTTATTGAAGGAAACATTCGATGAGCGCATAATTTCGCGGAATGGACCTGTCAATTGGCCACCAAGATCCTGTGATTTGACACCATTGGATTATTTTCTTTGGGGATATGTGAAGTCGCTCGTCTACGCCAACAAACCAGAAACGTTAGGGGACTTGGAGGCCAACATTCGTGGCGTTATTGCCGACATACGGCCCCATATGCTCGAAAAAGTGGTTGAAAATTGGACCTGTAGAACTGGCTTTATTCGAGCCAGCCGCGGCGGCCACATGCCCGAAATCATATTTAAACATTAATGGCATAAAATTATCCTTCCAATAAAGCCAAATTGATGGACATTAAAACGATTTTCTTGTGTTTTATTTCAATTCTAAGTTCTATACCTCTAAAAAAAACACCCTGTATATTTTGAGTTTGTATGTAAGTACTGTTAGTTTTACTTCCAAAGCTATTCGATATGGACGGAGCCACACCCCCTTATACAATGCCCATCTCAGTTTTCTAGTATATGGACATTACCTAGTTTTAGTACAGTTGCCGACAGTGAGCATATAAAATAAATTACCAAATTGCCGTAAAAGGGGGTATGGCAGAATTTTTTCCGTAAACCATCTCGTACTTGAAAATATGTACTTAAAAAATTTCAGCTCTATCGGCTCTGTAGTTTTGGAGTTTCCAGCCATCACACAGACAGAGTTCTGCTTTTTATATCTAGAAGATATATTTAGAAGATATAATCTATATAGGATATAGATTACTGGGTGTAACATTTTTTGATAAGGGATACTAGGATAATTTTTTCTAATAAATTATTTTTTTAGCTTGTAAATTTATTCAAAAATATAAAACCACAATACTTGAAAAAAAAAATATTTCTTCAAAAAAATCAACCTCGTTTTAAATCACAAAAACGGTTTTTACTTTTTTCGTAAAACTGAAACAACTTTTGCTTATAAGTGATTTAGCTTTTGAAAAAGATTTGAAAATGTGCGAATTTGAATTTAAATTATTTGAACTTAATTATAATCACGCTTCTAAATTTTCATTCTAATCAAAATTTTCGCTTGTATTGAAGATCAAAATAACGGAAATTTTTTTAATTTTATTAAATTTAAGAATAATTTTATATTTTGTATATATACAAAATATTTTTATATTTTAACAAACAAAAAAAAAAAACAAAAATACAGTAGTTTCGACTATGTCGTAACACAATCCGTAGAATTATTCAATTCACTTTTGCTGACATCTTTTTTTAAAAATATTTGGCAAAATATTTATTCCATACACCTGAGCATTTGACCTTTAAAAGAATGCCGGAGTGCCGGTTAATATGTATGACCGACCCCCATTACTTTTGCAAAAGGAACATTTTCGCCTTTGACACCTATTCCCTCCGACCACTCCTTAGGGGGGCTTCCATATAAATTTTATGGTTTTCTCGATAAAACCGGAAACTGTCGATAAATAGGTAGAAAACTTAAACAAGCAAACAAAATTTGTTCAATGCTACCAAGTTCAACCACCCATGTGGAGAGTCGAAATATCAAAATTTCACTGTCGATAATATGCCCGGATATTTTATTGGCTGCGGAATTTTGACATTTCAATAACAGATTCTGTTAAAAAAGCATGCCCCTCAAAATTACTCAGAATTACTGGGCTACGCGATTCTGTTAAAAACAACATGCCCCCAAAACTAGTCTATCTATGACTAAGATTTATGTCTTCACGCTAGATGGCGCTGTCTTCACCGTCGAAAAAACCGGAAACCGTCGATAAATAGGTAGCAAACTTAAGCAAACAAAAACATCAAATGTTGGGTTTATATTTCATGTAATTGTGTAAAATTTATATAAGTTAGAGAGTTCAAACATGAATTTTTCTCCCAGTGAGGATCAAGCAGACCAACAAGTGCTAACATCAACATTGTACGATCAGTACTTTAGGCACACCAAAGGCTCAAATTGTGATATAAATACCGATACCTGATCACTATCAACCACCCTACTTACCTCCGAGAATGACGTATTCTACATCAAAAGATAGCAGCAAAAAACTCAACATCAAAAAACTTCTATACACAAATTTTCATGCTAATCGGATGAATAGTATAGGAGTCTATTACATAATTACACACAAAAACTCGTTTTCTATATATACAGAAGATATAAAATAAATAAATAACTGTATACAGAAGATATAGAAGATATATAATATAGATAACTCCTCTGTAACGAATTTATTCAAACTCAGCGTATGTACGTACATTTTTTTTTATAAGAAAACTTACGTCAAATTTCTCCAGAACTCCAAAACAAAACGGCATGCAAGGTAACTTTTAATTTTGTGCATTTTCTTTTCGTTTGCAAATGAAATGTATGAAAATATGAAAAAAAGAAATTAGCTCCCCTATATCGAAGACTCCTCTATAACAAAGTGCTTGACCGGTCCCAATGACTTCATTATAGAGGAGTCCGACTGTATATGCGAACATAATAAGTATATTCAAAACTTTTCTTAGACCCATAGTTTAACATTACGAAATAGTAACTTCATTCTGAGTTTCAATGTGAGTATTGTTACTTTTACTTTTATAGCTATTCGATATCAAAACTTTGGCATGTATCGGCGGAGCCATACTCCCTTGACTAATGTCTGTACCAGCTTTCTAGTGGAAAGACTTAACTACGTGGTAACTCCATTCTAAGTTTCATTTGTATGCCCCATTTAGATCCAAAGCTATTCGATATCAGAAATTCGGCTTCTATGGGCGGAGCCACACATCCATGTTCAGTGCCCTTCCCAGTTTTCTATTAGAAGGACATTATCAAATAGTAACTCCATTTAAACTTTCGAGTGACGAGTTAAACGTTCTGTGACTTGAGCTTCCAAAGCTATTCGATATCAAAAATTTTAATTGTATGGGTCAAGCCACACCTCCTTATACAATACCCATGCCAGTTTTTTACTGGATGGACATTATCAAGTGGACCATACTGAGTTTAATTGTTATGCGTTATTTAATTCCAAAGCTTTTCGATACCATAAAATTGAAATGTATGGACGATACCACGACACTGTGTGCAATGCTCACTCACTTTGCCAGTCAAAGGACACGACTCTAAAGTACGTTCTTACCAAGTTTTGTTAATTTTTATTTAAAAAAATGAACGAAAAACTGATATTTAGCGATTTTATATGAGTCAATGTCAAAAAACGAAAACATAATGTTTAAGGTTTTTTGTTTTTTCTTATATGTTAAAGTTTCCTATTTTTTTTTCAACTCTTTTGTTTTGTTTCATATTTTGTTATATTATTGCTTTCTAATGTTATGTTTTGTATTTTATTTTTTATACACAAAATTTTTTCCTTTTATATTTTCATTATTTTATGATACCATAGAAAAAGATATAGAATAAAATAGTAAATTTTTATTTTTTTTACTTCAATTTGCTTAATATTTTCAACAATTTTAAAAATTTTGAAAGTATGAAAACAAAATGAAATAAAAATTGAAAAATATCAACAATTCAACAAAAAATTGTAAAATTATTTCATAAAAAAATTTAAATACGAAAATCAATGTTATTTATTAAAATTTAATATAAGTCTTTATATATTTTTAATGAAATAAGACAAAGTGTAAAAATAAATAAACTACTAAGAAATGATTCGGCTGGGCCGAAGTTAAAATAACACCACGGCCGAACCAAAGTATATTCAAAGTCTTAAGCAATCAATAAAATGTTTATTTGTAAAAACATTTTCGTTATAGTTTAAAAAAAAATATTGGCTTTTGTTTTTTGATAAAGTCACTTAGTATATGAGGTAGGCGTGATTTTCGCTCGATTTCGTTGAATATCATACACAGAATACATGTTATATATCGAAGTTCATATGCAAAATTTCACTTTGTATGGGAGGTGGCGTGGTTTTCATCCGCTTTGGTTGAATTTCATACTCAGGGTTTATATTATCAAAGCTCATATGCAAAATCAAAGCTCATATGCAAAACTTGAAGACCGTATAATAATTTTTGTGGAATTCTAAGAGATTTTACCGATACCATGATAAAATCACTTTGTATGGTAGGAAGGCGTAGTTTTAATCAGATTTGGCTCCTTTTTAACTTGACATTTATTTTTTAAATAAAAGCTAAAATATCGAATTTCGTGATGATAGCTTGAAAATTACGGTAATCATAATGTAATTGTGATCGCAGACATACAATCGGACACCTACTACGCCTCCTTATGGGCGTTACAAACGGAGTGAAACAATTAATGTACCCCTTTTACGTTTTTTAAACGTGGGGGTATAGAAATTATAGATTTTTCAGCATGTAAAAGTTTCAATAAAAAAAAAAACAAAATCAATCAACCATATCAAATCAAATTAAATAAATAAATTTTTGGATTTATATTTGATTGTAATATTTTTATTTTTATTTATTTATGTATTTTATTCTATATATAATTTATATTTTTTATTTTGACTTTTGATACTTTTAAAGTTTAGCATTTTTTTTTAATTGCTTTATTTTACCACTTTCATTTAATTATATCATAATTATATAGAATGTATTTTTAAATTTATTATTTATGTTATATATTAACTGTTGTAGTTTTTAACAAATTTTTCGTTATTGTGTTTTATTTAAAACTTATTTTTAATGTTGTTTGTTTTATAAATTAGCTTTTAGTGTTTTATTTACACTCTTATTTTGAATTTTATCTTTTGTTTTTATTAGTTTATTTTGATAAGTCTTAACTTTTCTGTTTAATTTTAATTTTTTCTTCAAGTCATTTTTTATATAAAATATTAAGATCCGTTTTGTATTTTTTTTTTTTAATTATAAAATATCTTATATATAACTAGTAAGAAATGATCTTCGACTGGGTCGAAGTTAAAATACCCCCACGTCCGAACCAAAGTATATTCAAAGTCTTAAGCAGTCAAAAAAATGTTTATTTGTAAAAACATTTTCGTCATAGTTTTAAGAGAAAATATTCTTTTGTTTTTTGATAAAGTCACTTTGTATGGGAGGTGGGTGTGGTTTTCACTCGATTTGGTTGAATTTCATACACAAAGTACAAGTTATATATCAAAGCTCATATGCAAAATTTCAAGTCCATATATTAAGTTTTGGAGAATTTAAAGAAATTTTACATTTTTGGTAAAGTCACTTCCTATGGGAGGTAGGCGTGGTTTTCAACCGATTTGGTTTCATTGAGAATTTCATACTCAGAGTGTATATTATATATCAAAGCTCATACGTAAAATTTCAATTTCATATATTAATTTTTGTGGAATTCTAAGAGATTTTACCGTTTTGATAAAGTCACTTTGTATGGGAGGTAGGCGTGGTTATGATGCGATTTGGCTCATTTTCGAACTTGACCTTTATATTTTAGATAAAAGCTTAAATATCGAGTTTCGTGATGATAGCTTGAAAATTACGGTTGTAATCGTGACGACAGACAGACAGACGGACATGGCTAAATCGACTCGGGTGGTGATGCTGATCAAGACTGTATATACTTTTCTATACCTACCACGCCTCCTTATGGGCGTTACAAACGGAGTGACAAAATTAATATACCCCGTTTACGTTTTTTAAACGTAGGGGTATAAAAATGACTGACGTCCGTGTGTACGCGCATAGCTCAAGAAGGGGTCGTTCAATTTTTACAATTTTGAGCTTGATGGATTTGTAATGGCCCAAGGAAGGACACTATGTAGAAAAATTTTGCCACACCCTCTTTTACCGCCCACAAATCAAAATGTTATATTTCTGACGGCTTAGGTCGTATTAGACTACAATTTGGTAATTTAGTTTGTATGCTCACTGTCGGAAACTGTACTAAAACTGGGTTGCCACACCTCCCTTTTACCGCCCACAAATCAATAAAAATTCTATATATCGGCAGATTTTGGTGTTATTATACTTAAATTAGGCAATTAATTTTGTTTGATTGCTGTCAGAAACTGTAATAAAAATAGGTTGCCACACCCCCTTTCACCGACCACAAATTATTAAACATTCTATATACGGAAGGTTTTGGTGGTATTAGACTAAAATTTGGTAATTTAGTTTGTATGCTCACTGTCGGCAACTGTACTAAAAATGGGTTGCCACACCCCCTTTTACCGCCCACAAATCAATAAAAATGCTATATTTTCGATGTTTTCGCCGTATTAGGCTACAATTTGGGAATTTAGTTTGTATGCTCACTGTCGGCAACTGTACTCAAACCGGGTTTCCACACCCCCTTTTTATCGCCTACAAATCAATAAAAACTCTATATATCATAAGAGTTTGGTGATATTATACTAAAATTTGGTATTATAAATAAATTTTTAAATTATTATACTAATTCATTTTGTTTGCTTGCTGTCGGAAACTGTACTAAAAATATGTTCCCACATCCCCTTTTACCACCCACAAATATATGAAAATGCTATATTTCAAACAGTTTTGGTCATAATAGACTAAAATTTGGTAATTGTGTTTGTCTTTCAAACTACACCGTCATCTATTGAAAAAGTAGAAACATCGAATGTTAAGTTTGGGCAAAACAACGTTTGGCCTCCGTGGCGTAGTTGGTTAAAGTGCGTGGCCGCTATGTCAACGAACTTTGGAAACCCAGGTTTGAACCCCAGCAGCGACAGAAAATTATTTGAATTAAAATGATTTTTCTGTACGGTCGCCACCTCTCTGCAGACAATGGCAAACCTCAGAGAGTATTCAAAATGCCATGTAAAGCTTCTTGAGAACGAGAACATTCATCGTTCATCGCCGTTCGGAGTCGGCGTTAAGCATGTAGGTCCGGTTCTCGGTCAATTGTGTACAAACTTAATAACACGCACAACACAATTGATCATAAGAAGCTAGGTCAAAGTCCTTTCAAGGGCTGAAATGGCCAGTTATTTCTTTTTTTTTTTTAAAACAACGTTTGCCGAGTCAGCTAGTTTTAAATAAATTTCAATCTGAAAATTTATATAAAACTAAACAGATCTTAAAATTTTATAAACAATTTTTTCTTGCATGTTTGTAGTTGGTTTGTAGTTGTATTGGTTTGTAGTTTATTTACAATAACAAACAAGGTCATTTATTTTATTTTGCATACTAATCTCTGTTCAATATTGAAATGGAGATTCAGATGCAAAATATATACAATGTATAGTCTCTGATACAAGGTCTATACAATATATAATAGTCTCTGAATATGTATAATCCTTGATGTATCTTAAGTTTTTTATTTTAGCCTAAACGTATGCTTTCAACACATAATTTTTATTATGAAATTACTCACCAAATAGATTTTGGTAACTTGGCATCACTTTTACAGTTGAAGTAAATTCGTGGTGAAATTAAAAGCATCATACAGTGATGTCTAATAAATATATTCACCTGATATTTTGGTGTGCCAATGGTGTATTAACAAGGTGCTAGTGAAGTTTTCACCACACACTGCATTTTGCTGAATCTGTCAAAAAATGTGACATAAAGAGAACACCTGTTGGTCAGTGTCAAATCATTTGCTTTGTTTGCTTGCTTGTGGTAGTTCTAGCTAATAAGCATGATACAAAACAAGGTAGGCTCATATTGGAGAGCAGCGTGTGCTAGTTGTGAAAATCAGCTGGTAATTTTGAGATTTTCTAATTGTTGTTGTTGCTTTTCTTTTTTGACGTTTGTAACTCCTATAGCTTTGTTGTTGCAAAATTTCTCATTTGAGAAGCCATCTTAAAATGAGCTAACCTTGTAATTGTATCATGGCTTATAAGCGGGTATGGGCACCACTACAGTTAAAGCTTCTGTGTTGTTTCTGTGTTTGGCTTTTGTATTTGATTTGTTGTTGGGTTTTGTATTAATACAGAATCCTTTGCTCTCAATTCTTGCTCTCAGCGCTCTAAGAGCGGTCTCTGCCCATACCCGCTTATAAGTAATAAATTGCAATTATAAGTAGTTTCGTGGGATTTTCATCAAAATAATTGAAAAAACATTGAAAAACTAGAGCCGAATATGGAAACAAACAGTAATTGCCTGCAAGTATAGATGAGCTGGCCATATAGTTCTAGTATAGCAATAGCAGCAATAAGCTGAGCCAATTAAAGTCTTCGAGGAAATCTACGAAAGCTGTATTACAATCCGTACGAGGTGGTTCATAATGCTACAAGAATCCAGCTCTTTATCTTGAGCTGCCGGAGAAGTAGTTCGAGGTTTTGTATAAATACTACCTTGTTTTCGAATGAGTTTTTGTATACATCCATAAAAATGAACTTTAGCTGGATGTTAAACTGGATGTTTTTGCTTTGGTCCTTCCTGAGCCATCGTCGATATTACCGCATTCCTTATAACTTCTTACCCACTTTTACACAGAGTCCTTTCAAATATGAAAGCTGTAGTTTAAGACTAGGAACAATTGTGACTATAATCCAATCTTACCTTTATAAAAATTATGAGTAGGGTTGGGCAAATACCGTACAAGCTTAAATAAAAAAACGCGGTATTTGAGAGCAGATGGGTCTTATCAAAAAATATAGGTGGGGCTCAACAACGGCGCGTGCCAAATTCTATTAAACCTCAAAACCATAAACGTGATATCTTGCAACTAATAAAAGCTAGAGTGCCCGAATTGGGAGGTAATCACCGGAATATGGATGGAAGCCAAAAAGTTTGACTTCAACCGGAAATGCATAAAGCTCTTGCATAAAAGCACTAAACTTACTTTTGCACAAGTTAGCCAGAGTTTTTATAAAATAATAATACACCGGGTATCATACTAAATAACACAGTGTGTATCAGTTTTATTTAATTAGACTGAAATTATGTCAATATCTTAAATTTAGAATCGATTGAATTTATCAGTAGGTTTTTTATTTTGTAAATATTTGAAATAAGAAGGAAATTTTGTTGAAACATAAATAAATCTTACAAATCTTAAGATTAATAGCACAAACATAAACAATTATTTAAATAAACTTTTATGTACATACAACTAATATAAAATTTTTAATGTTTCAAAGAAACTCATTCAACATACATGTTACTAAACATTACTTTGATTCAATTTTATAGCACCAATAATTGTCACAATGAATAAATTATTTCTATAAAAAAATTAAAACTTTATCTAAATGTTTAATTTTGTACAATTAAGAAACTTACAACTAAAAGAATGAAAATATACATACATTTTTCTTATAATATTTGCGGTTTTCCTATCTATTTTAAGTTTTAGTAGAAAACTTTCGATTTGCATGATCGTTTCTCTTCTTAATAATACTCAACAGATAATCTGACGCGAGGATAGTAGGATTATTATTATGTTATGTCTTGATTTTCCAAAAAGACGCTCTCAAGCCCACTTGCAGTAACTCTATGTTTTTTGCAATTAGTTTTTAATGAAATCGTACAGGGTAATTATTTTTAACAGATACATAAACCTATAACTTTTATTTTACTCTTTACAGCTGAAAATGCAAGAAAATTATAAAAAATTTCTTGTAAGGAAATTTACTTTAACGAGGTTCTTTAAAACAGATTGCGGATGGAATGAACTGGTAGAAATCGTCACGGAACGGTGTGTACAGTGTGCATATGCGTGCGAGTACAGAGCAGGCCAAAGACCATAAATTATAAATTGAGCTTTTTTGTATTGGCCAATAACTCAAAACCCCCTTAACGGATTTTAGTGAAATATTCACTATTCTAATAACAATTGTATATACATATATGGCTCTTATGTACTCAGAATTGTGAAATATTTGACAGAGTAGAAGTTATTGACTATGAAACTAGCTTAAATCGCTGATTTTAGTAAAATTCTGCACTTTTTTCCATCTGCTGCCTAAAAAGATATGTGAATATGATGTATGGACAAAAAAAAAGATCTTCTCGATTCCAACAAAAAAGTCAGCGGTGACATGCAGCAATAGTTTGGTCCTGAAATTAATGTTTTAATGTAAAATTTAATCAATTTCTTGCAAGCAGTTCGTTTGTTTAGTAATTAACTTAATTAATTTCTTTATTGCAATTAAGATTTAAGAAATGGAAACTGCAAATGTGTATAAACAGATTTAGTAAAGTAAGTTATTAAGTAAATAAGTAAATAAAATTGTATATTTTGATACAAGTATTAAGTGTTTACATTCGTTTTTTACATTGTTTTTGTTGTTGTGCAGTTAAGCGTAAGGAACTTACGCTCCCCTGACCGCAACACTTTTTATTTAATAAAATTATAAAATAAAATTAGTGCATTTACTTACAAAGAATTCGCTGTTTGCAAGTACGTAGTAGAATTAAAACATTTCAAACCATATACAATTTATTTCTACAGCAATTGTTCACTAAAGCGTCTTTTTATTACAATATTATTCCGAATATTCGAACCATCTGGAGTCCTATATATAAAATTTTGACTTCTCTTGATTGCATTGAGTACATGCTTGCATTGATCCTCAGAAAGTTGAATTTTCATTGAAAGCATTGACTTATGAGGCATTATTATGTCTGATAAACGTAAAAACTGAAAAGCTTTGAGACATTAAAAAACAAAAAGTGTCTTCAAAATGTTTGTGAAATATTGGCAAATAAGATCAAAATATATATGTGAAATCTAATCTAAGTCTGACGAGGTAGTCTTTTTTATGTGCTTACATCGTTAAGCGCTATGCATGATGGTGAAGAGTATCATTTTTGCTGAATTAATTTATAAAACTCTTGAAATTCAATGAAATATCAGTATGAAATGATTCCTCACCAGTTTCCTAATCGAACCATGTATATACACAGATTATTGCTTAATAATAAAAAGCTTAACGTACATGATTTTTTATAAATTGTGGCACATTGGTCGAAATATAGGGAAAGCCTATGCATCAGTTATTCGTAAGATATTGGATTTATTGTTTTTTTTTAAGGAATGTAGATATATTCATAGATAAATGTAAAAAAGAAGATTTGTTAATTGATAATAATGATTGATTCACTCAGGGGCGCTTTGAGATATTTTGCAGGTCACATTCAATAACATATTTAATTTTTTAATTACCAAGCTTCTTAAAAATTAAGCGAACCTTTCAACTATTCAAAGTAAGTCAATATTGGATATTTAAAAAAAACACGTTGGCGATCTCAATACAATTTTCTAATTATTGCAGACTATAGGTGCTCTAAACTGTTTTGATTTAGATCGACGTGATTAAGAAATGTATCAATTTGGCATTGTTTTTCTTTATACAAAGATCAACTAAAATAGAATTATTAAAATAAATTATGAAGATATTAGTTGATTATTTCTGCCATCATTTTGGCACCTTTTTCCTTGTCCATATCTACACCTTTCAAAAATTGGGCTTTCGATAACATTGTTTAGTTTTTTATATTTAAATATTGTATATTTTAAAATGTTTATAAAACAAATGTGTCGAAAATAGGGTAGAATCTGTATTGTGGGATGGAAACACTTTATGTGTTACATTTAGGATGAAAACATTCCATAGGTTTTTTTGGCATTCAACTATCTTTCCAGCTACAATTATTTCGCCAGCTTCAAGTTTCTTAATTTATGCATATTACGACATTTTTCTATGTTTTTTCATACAACTTTATAATTTAGAAGTCAAGTTATTCAGTAAATTGGCAAAATAACTGATTCTCAGGAAAAGATATTATATTTGTATTTAATAGAAATGTCTGATCAAAACATTTAATAATTTGTTTAGATCAGATATACAATTTTAATATTTTATATACAGATAAATTTACTGATGTGTCAGTATCACAAGCTTAGAATACAATTTTTCAGTGGTAAATACACACTTTATTTGTATATAGTCTGTATACACTATATGCAAAATAAAAATATAAATTTGTGAAAAAAAATAAAGGAAAGTGAGAAAGTACTGGTAAAGATATTTCGATAAACATATTCTTTGCAAAATTGTACAATAAATACCACTACCTAATTTTAAAATTAAATCAAGAACTATTTCAATAAAACTGTGACATTTATCATTAAAAAATTTGTTCACGTAAATTCGGTAAAACTTAATATTTTGATTTAAATTTCGGAATGTGATGTTTTAAAAAATGTCTCAACACTTTACCTCTAGTGTCATATGTATGTATAAATGTCATTAAATTTTGTAGATAATTCCTTCAAGAATTCTAACTAACATTTCAAAAATTTGTGTTCTTATTTTATTAGCGTTTAGATGCGAGCGTTTTTATTAAATATTTTCCAATGTGCGTCGTTTTTCATTGAAGAATATGCTGTGCTTAGGAAGTCCATTTTGGTAGACATATTTAGTTCTTTTTGGAATTAGGCAAAAACCATTTCGAAAATACCGAATATCATGAATACAAGGTATAAACAAGATTTAAGCTTGGTTTTGAGAATTATACTCCTTTGAGTGTGAGTGATTGCTAGAATAGTTAACATTAGTTGTAGGAAAACAAAACAATAGACATTTATCGCGGGTAAGGTGTGTTGTCTTGGGACCATCAAGTTATTTGGTCCGGTTCGACTCTACTGCTACTAACGTATGATTCTAACGAATGCTTTGGTTCTTTTCCTCGAGTTGGCGTTAGATTCTTGCGATTGTCTTCATTACTGCTGGTGCTACTCTGATTACTTTGATCTTCATCGTGAGCCACAATCTGCATTGAAAGACTTTTGTGCGATTCCGAATCAGTCGCGGCTGAGGAGGAACTTCTAGTTGGCGAATTCAGTTCAGTAGATGTTGAAATTTGCGTCTGTAAAGTTGTCAGCGGTAGTTGCGTCACTTTACCCATGAAAGATCTAATTTCCTCGAAGTATGATTCCTCGTTGGGTATGCCACGATGACGACGTAATCCACGTAGGCGGTCATCAATTCCTAGTCCCAGAGAAGCGGCATCAGCCTCGTGTTTTTTTAAGTGCCGGTCGAGATTTGTCTGTTGGCCAAAGCAGCGTTCGCAAATATCACATTTGAAGGGGCGCTCCTTGTTGTGAATATTTCGAACGTGTCGCTGCAGATTCGAGGAGATACTAAAGGATCGTTCACAGTATTTGCACTTGTAGGGTTGTTCACCAGTATGCGTACGAAGGTGGCGCGTAAGATTTGCTGAGCGAGGAAACACCTTGCCACAAAACTTGCAAGCGTATCGATCTTTGTTCTTCAGAGGAGTTACAGGCGATGATATTAATTGGTGTTTCGAGCTTAACGTGTCTTCATCGTTATGCATACTATTACCACTTATGCTAAGGTGTTGATGAATTGGGTTACGGTCGTGTATTTCGGAGTTTTTGTTGTTTCCATTGCCTGCAATCTGACTGAGGCCACTACTCATTGGAGAAGAACAGTTATTTTGACCTGTTTGTGCTGACCCAAGTCCAGTTGGTGTTGCCGACATGTTTCCTACTATAGAAAGCTGCGGCAGACTATGCAAAAAGTTTTGCTTATTTGATCGCAACATATCGTAGGAATTCCCCGCTATTGGCCTAGGGGAAATAAATGGATTACGATAAGGTAACGGTATCGCCTTGGCCATAGCCTCTAACATCAATGGATGCAGCGTAGGTGCAGTGAAGGGCATTCTTTGGGTGCTTGGTTGAACATTGTCGCTGATCCCATGTCGAGATACCTTCCGTCGGTCGTTTTTTAATTGATCTCTGGTGTATTTCGACTTCTCTGAATTATAATTCACCTCATCATGAATATTGTGATTGTTCGAGATGAAATTGTTATTTGTATGCTTGAGGCAGTTGTTGTTGTCCTGGTGATGATTATGCGACACGTGTTTCGGCGAGGAGAAGCCGATCGTTTCGTCTACGCCGTAATTATTCTGATCTGTGATTAGTATTAAGTTACTGTTCTCGTCTTCAAGAAGGGATTTTCGTTCGGAATGTATCGTTTTTTTATATTCTAGTCGTAAATCCAGTGGCTGGTCGTGACTGGAGCACCGCAAACCAGTCACTGAAACACTGTGTGAAAGACTAACAGTTGATGATGAATTGGCGGCGGTATTTGAGGATCTCGCCGCAGATGACAGATCGAAGGGTACATGAGATGCAGTGGTTTGTCCTAAAGTAGGATACACGGATCCTTGTTTGGGACTAGGAAGCATTTTTCTTGGCGAATGATCTTTTTCTCGCATTACGAGAAGATTTTTGCAAGCAAATGACGTATTTGTTTTATTTAACAAATTAAGATTTTGTACCTTCTTTAAAGGTTGAGAGTTTTTGATGAACAAATTATGGACCTGTAAATAGAAAAAACTTTTTTTAGCGAAACAAAATAAATTGGGAATATTTAAGTGATATATATCTATATATATAAAAAAGGAGTTTTTGTGTGTAAATACGCAATAGACTCCTAAACTACTAATCCGATTATCATGAAAATTTGTGTAAAGAAGTTTTTTGGTACGGTGCGTGTTTGTGGGCCATCAATTTTTATCCATCTTGAACTCCAGATAGAGCTGTACCACAAATTTTTTACAAAACTACCTAAAACTCACAAACCACTTATGTGATTAGGATGAAAATTGGTAGATAGTAGTTTTCATGTATGGCTGAGTATTTTTCTGCTATCTTTTTTGACCCACCTTGGACAACAGATGGTGCTGTAGTACAAATTTTTTACAAAATCGCATATTTTTAGTTGTTTTCTTAGGTTAAAAATGAAAATATTCACAAAATATAAAATACTTCTAAAATTTAGTAAAATTAAAAAATTTCCGTTATTTTGACATCAAAAACATGAACATATCTTGAAAACTATGAAACATTTTACTACAACGATATGTTTAATGCAACATTGTTGCTCAATAATGAGAAAAAAACAATCAGAAATTTAATTTTGTGACTTTCGATTCAAATATCTCCGGTGCTTTTTTATAAATTTTGTTAAATTTTTTTTTTGTCTTAAAGCTTCATCAAAGTTCTATGAAAACCTTATTGCAAGAATATCGTTAGTTGAGTAAATATATTTTATATATTTTTTTCAAAAAAGGTCTGAAATATTTGAGTTTTCCTCAAAAAAAGGCACAAAAATTGTTTTTGGTGTACTGAACCAGTATAACCAAATCAGTATAACCACTCGAGTCGATTTAGCCATGTCTGTCTGTCTGTCTGTCCGTATGTACCTTATAAGTATTTGCTTAAAAAGAACGAATTGAGTACACTCGAGCATGATACAAGGTAGGAGTGACAGTTCTTTCATCTTGCACCTACTGTCAAAAATAGTATACGAAAAAAAGTATAAAAGAGAATAGAAAATAAAATATACAGGCAAATGACAGTCGGTGCAAGACACTCCTGAGAAAATAGCCAGTTGTAACTCCTACCTTGTATAATTGTATCATGCTCTTGGATTGCTTAATACTTAAAAAAAATACGAACTCTTCTTACTACACGATCGGTAATTATGTTGTTGGTACATGGTGTTGTTTTTTTTCTTTTATTTTTGCATAGCGCGAAGGAAAAATCCATAGTTGACCAAAAGTGCGTTGACAAGTGCGTTTCTAATCGACAGAAAAAAAAAATAATGAAATATAATAAAACTTACTAGTGTGTAGATTAACGTGATATTTTATTGGTTAACTTTGTTATTTTTAAGTTTTAAATTTAAAAATTATTTCATAATATCATCCGAAGCATTCGTGGCAATAATAATGTCATTTCTTTCTAATAAAGTCATAATATAATAAAATAAATTAAGTTTTGTGCATTGTATTTCATTTTTAAAAATATACTTAAATTTTGGTAATAAGCAGTTATAAAAAGTATCAAAGAAAAATTCATATTGACATACATATAGGTTAAAGGAAATCACCCTAGATTAATGATAAATAACTTTTAAGATCCCCCTTTAACATCAATTTGAATAGAAAGAGAAGATAAAAAAAATTCAACATGTTCGAGAAAAGAGTTTTGTATTTGATAACCTATTGTAGATTTTTTTGTATACAGTTTGTCATAATATTTATTTAGTTGCTTTTGAGTAAGAAAGTTTCACAAACGAAATCGAGTATCATTAATTATTTTGTCGTTTTGTGTTGCTTGCCTTCTGTTTCGAATAAGAAGTTTTATTGAATCGAATTACAAAAATTACCATATAGAACAAACAATCGTTCAGGCGACTTTTATTTATCCTCCATTCTTCGATTATAACTAACCTGCCTAAGTTATACAACCAAAAGCAAGAATTTGTTATATTGTCTGAATGTAACACTGCATTTCAGATACTGCGACATGCACCGAGTCAAAAGATTGCATTAATTCCAAGGTGAAACTGTATCCTAAGAGAATCCAAATTATTCGTGACAATTGGTACAATTCTGGTGTATCTTGCAATCATAAATTGTTCATGAGATTGATATTTGTAAAGATTGAATATTTGTCTAGTTCTATATAAATTTTTAAAGCTAGAATAGTGTTGAAAAATGGGCCGATATATTGGTTTTGCTATGATTTTCAGACTTGAATTCGAGTGTCGAATATTTTTCCAATATTATTCAAAGTTTAAAAATTTTAGAATGTATAAATCCGACATTGAATCTGTTCGGCCGTCACCTCTCTGCAGACCAAACCTCAGAGAGTAAATAATGCCATGTAATGCTTCTTGAGAACATGCACATAGCCGTTCGGTGTCGGCATAAAACTAGTAGGGTCCAGTTCTCGATAAATTGTATTCAAACATTTAATAACACGCACGCGTGGTAGGTATAGAAAAGAATAT
Source organism: Pherbina coryleti (assembly GCA_943735915.1). Taxonomy (NCBI): domain Eukaryota; kingdom Metazoa; phylum Arthropoda; class Insecta; order Diptera; family Sciomyzidae; genus Pherbina; species Pherbina coryleti. Next base: position 118,444 of record OX030948.1, read on the forward strand.
ATATATTCTTAATCAGCGTCACCACACGAGTCGATTAGCCATGTCCGTCTGTCTGTCTGTCTGTCTGATCACGATTACAACCGTAATTTTCAAATTCAAAATATAAAGATAAAGTTCGAAAATAAGCCAAAAAGGATGCAAACCACACCAAACTCCCATATGACGTGACTTTATCAAAACGGTAAAATCTTTTAGAACTCCACAAAAATTAATATATGCATGTACTTAAAATTTTGCATATGAGCTTTGATATTTAATATCTACTCTGAGCATGAAATTTAACCAAATCCGATGAAAACCACGCCTTCCTCACATACAAAGTGACTTTATCAAAAAGGTAAAATCTCTTTGAATTCCACAAAAAATAATATATGGACTTAAATTTTGCATTAAACTTTTATATATAACATGTACTCTGCATAAGAAATTCAACCAAATCGAAGAAAAACCACGCATATCTCCCATACAAAGTGACCTTACCGAAAAGGTAAAATCTCATTAAATCCACAAAAATTTATATTTGGAATTGACATTTTGCAAATAGCCAAATTATTTAATATACACTCCGATTAATATGCATTCACGAAGCTGAATGCATAAACATCTTGGCTAAACATCTAAGCTATATAGTTTTCATTAAAAAAACTAAACGAGAACTATAATCAACCGAGAGTATTAAGCGACAAGCAAGAATCTAAAAACTTCATTGATAAACTGCAGGACTAACTTTTAAGAGGTCTTTTTCATTTGGCTTAAAAGCAAAAAACCTAAAAAAGTGGTTTTTGTTTTTTAGTTGCTCGAATTAAAAAGACTCCTTACGGAAAGCAAATTTATATTTCTTTACTTAGAATGTTTATCTATGTTTAAATGGAAATCAGACCAATATTAACAAATGTCAACAGTGAAGTTTCACCCAAAAAAAAAACAAAAAAGTCATTTAGCACATCCGGAATGGAACCCATGATCATCTGATTGACAGACAGAGGCTCTAATCACTGAGCTACCAATACAATATCTCACTAAGAAAAATCAACATTACATATTCAGCAGGAAAAAAAGATAGTTATTAAATGCGTGAAAACGCGGAAAAACAAATTTTCCCAGATATGAAACCTAGCTGGATTGATTTTTCATCCTGCTCTTCATCTACCTATATTGTAAATTTCATCGAAATCGTTAGCGCCGTTTTCGAAAACGCATTTACAAACAAATATATAAATATTGCTCGATAATAGAATAATATATGATTACTTAGGATCGATTTTTTTTAGAACGAAGTTCTTGAACGCGGCATGCGTTTATTTCTTTATTTCAATTAAAATTGTTTTCTGATACAAATATTAAGTATTTAATGTGTTAAATGTTGTTTTTTTGTTGTTGTACAGTTAAACGTAAGGAAATTTGTTCTTGACAGGGGTCCCCTTACCGCACCACTTTTTGTTTTGTTCAATAATTATGCAGAAATATGAGTCTTATGCACTAAACACATTGACGACTACACGACTTTACGACGCGATGTGAAGAGATTTTCCAATATCTTATATGCATACATAACCACCAGATTCATAAAAATATTAGAGTTTACATGTACCCTTAATCTATAGTCTAGAGCTCAAAGAATTTTTATTTTAATATTTCAGAATAAAGTCCACTCTAACAAATTCACATAAACACATGCTTATATAGTAAAACTCTGACCTTAAACCTATTCCCACAAATTGAATAGTACATTTCATGAAAATATGCCCTAAATAAAAATTCACCATACAGAATATTTTGAAATCTGCGGACGGACGCCTTAACTGTTGATATGATAAAGTAACATAGCTTCATTGGATCGATATGTAAATGATTGAATCTATTTTCATAGATTCTAATACAATAGATTTCGAAAGAGACTTACATAAGGCAAGTTTGACTTCATTCTGTTAATCGCAGCGATAAGCTTCGACTGTGATTGCAAATAAAATTTTAAAAATATTTTATATTTTGTTAGTTCACAAGGGTTTCTTTTTAAAGAATTTAATTTTGCAGTGCGCTATACTATACAACTAAAATAACTATTTCTTCTTACAGGAACTTTCATTTTTCACAAAAATATCCCCTCCTAATTATCTCTTTGCCCTCTCTCAATTAGCTTAATAAAAATATGCAGTAGTATTTCGAGGCAATGCCTAAAATTAAAGCATGCTATTAGCAAACAATTGCGTAAAACCATGAAATTATAGTTTAAAAAAAGTTTGTGTAAAAAGTAAACATGTCCAACTTAGCTGGCAAATGAGCATAAATTTACCCATTATAATTTCTTATTACCTCACATTAGCTCCGAAGACCATGAAGAATATAACAACATATATATTTATATAAAAGCAGATGGAGATGAAGATGTTTATTTGTTTCTTCAGAGTTCACACGCTTAATAATGACGTTGATACTGCGAAAGAAAAACAATTTTTATTAGCGTCTGTGAAAACCAAATGTTGCAAGTGTCTTTACAGGCGTATGTCAGCGCATGCGTTCTCATCAAGTAGTTCAAGTAAATTTTTTTAACGAGATGTTATTTATTCGTGTTTTAATGGGAAGTGGAGCGAACTATGCATGATGTGGTTGCAAAATCTGAGGTGCTGATCAGAAAAATTCTAAAATATATTTTTGGCATAAAATATATATAAAACCATTCTGTTTCTGTTAAATTATAAAAAAATCACGTATAATCAAGCATAAGTTTTGTAAAATGTAGTTTTTTTTAACTTTGATTTCCAGTTTCTTAAATTTCGAAATTACAAGAAATCGCGCCAATTCTACTGTATCCCATCTGACCATGCTGAAACTACCTTGATGTTTAAGCTATGCATATGGCTGTAGTTTTGTTCAGTGACCTAGTGTATTCACTAATTTTTTTATAGAAATAAACCTATATTTCTGCAAGATAACTCTTTTTGAAATTACTTATATACCTAACAACAGGAAATCTGTAAGATTTCTCTATGGCCTCGGCAAAAGAATATCCTATCCAAAAAGTTAATTAAATATATTACTTTATTCATGGAAAATCGCAAATAACTAAAAAAAAAGTTCTTAGTTTTTAGAGTCTTTGCGATTAAGCAGAAATTCCCCAAAGTACGTCGCATGCAAAAATATATTTTGTAGTGATTCCTCACAAAGTGAAAAGAAGAGTTTAAGGCTCTCATGGATAATGTGACCAACCAATGTGTTTGGTGAAATTTCGGAATGGATTCCGGATTCGGAATGATATCCAATTCGTCAATTTGAATACTTTTTTGGTATAAATGAGATACATACATCGATAGATAAAAGACAGTTTAAAAAATATTGCGAGTACAAAACTATCAAACATTAAATTCCACAACTTCCTATATTCGACAAATCCACATTTGAAGAAGAAGTACTAGCACTTGGTTTGGTATTAGGTTCATTTTTCATTTTGTGTGTATTTTTCTTTATTAGCAATTTCTTCAAGTAATTTGGGGCTTGATTTCAACAATTCAAAAAATTCCAAGTATTAAACTTACAAGTTGTACTTGACGAATCTAAATTATTTATATTATGGAATTGAATTATATTTACTTTTGTGATAAATGGAAAACAAATCAGCTCACAATATATTTTTTAGCGTATTGATTTGCAACCGTGTCTTCTCGATGGACCAAATTTTTTTCATGAAAGCGAACACTCGCTCAATGGTCTGTCTATGAACCTGACTATGCCTAGGAAATAATTAAAAGGAATGTTTTTTTTTGTGTTAGAAGATTTCCACCCAACGTTAAAGTGTAAGAAGATTTCCACCCAACGTTGATCGACTTCAATGCTATTCTCTTTCCAACGAATTTCGGACGAAGAGCCGTTTTCAGACGACAATGCGATGATTCGAACTTTTACGGCTTCAATTTGGTGGAAGTAGCGGACGAGAATGGGAAACATCTTAATATTTCCATGATTTGAAGCATCGGTTAGCACTGTAACGAAGAGAGTTTCTAGCAAACTTTTTTTCAGCTGATTGATCGAATAAGGCGGAATGAAGAATAATGTATACTAGATTACGCCAACAGTGCGCAGAAATGAAAATCTACTGCGCAGCTTACGTCACGCGTGAGAGTCACGTGACACTTGCTACGAAATATTCAATAATATAAGCAAAACACGAGAGCCGGCGAAATGAGAGCAAAACAACTGTGAAACTACTATCAAAACAAATCGAGCAACGTAGCTGCTTTTTTACTGTGAAGGGGTTAACACGGAAGTTAATGCCCCTATGATACATGCAATTTTTAACAAAGTTTGTATTAAAAAATATTTATATTTTATTCTGGACTAGTGTTCTTTCTTGAGAAATATTTATTTCATTTTAAAAAACAAACATTGCATAAAAAAATTAGAAGGTTTTCGAATGTAATCCCCCTATAAAAAATTTGTTTACTACATTTTTTTCGTAGTCAGTTTGACATTTTCTTCTTTCTCACAGCTGACGTCACAACAAAGATGGCGGACATGCGCATGGCGTAATCCATGGTATAATAATACAAGGTAGTATTGACAGTTGCTTGGGAAACCAGCATCTGTCAAAAAAAAAAGTCAAGAAAGAGAGCGTTCAATTATGCTTATGTTTTCGCCATTGTTTATATTTCAGAGCTTGCAAATAACCACACATTTGATAACAAAATATTGCATATTTTATTTTATTAATAGTGAGTTATTATTACCAGAACGAAGATAATTTGTAAACTTAATGTTATAAAGTGCAAACATAAAAAACAAGGTTGAAAACGTTGAAGTGCAGCAATCTCAGCAGCTGCATGTGGACGAAATTGAAGAAGTTTTCAATTAAAAGGAAAACACCACGGCTGGAAAACTTTACAACACATATCACACATAATTTTTTCACAACTTTCATTATTATAATTGTTTATTTAACGCACATATTTTGCGGAATTTATTTATTTTTACATCCGTTTAATTTTTGTTGGACGAACAACTGTTTTTGACAGATTGTTTCCAGGTGGTTTCCTTGTTGCTGAGAAAATCTATACTTGTCAATGCTACCTGTATAATTGTATCATGGGCATAATCTATTATATATTATTCTTGAGGCGCAATCACATTGGTCACGATGGATTCGCATTTCGTGCGTGCACAAAGAAATTTCGACAGCTCAAAACAACTACGCATAATTTTTCTCGCACAGTATTAAGAACGGAAACTATGATTTCCCTGACCATGTGATAGGACCAAACACCTTCACAAGGTGCAACTTTTAATTCGAATACACTTAAGAGTGCACTTTTAAAAAATGATGACACATCTTTGCTTTTCTAGTAGAAACGTAACGTAATTACAGAATTTTTTTTTTTTGAGAGAACGCTTAATATCGTTTAAAAAAAATCTTTTGTGGAATTTACTAATGTATATTTTAAGAACATAATACAATTTTTTCTATGAAAAATAATTCAAAATAGCCGCTGAAGGTCTCGCTACAGCTCTGCCAAGTGATGTGAAACGAAAAAAATGGTTAACCTAGATGAAATTTAGAGGGCCTTGTAGATTTCCGATTTTAATAAAACCCTTTTTAAAAAAATTGCCGCCTTTTGAAAAAATCCTGCTTTTCCTCGTTTTTCTTTTGCTCTAACGTTAAAAAAAAATTATGATAATACATTTTTTGGAAAAAAAGCTTCCTGAAGGCCCATCAAACATCGAAATCGGTCAAGTCGTTGAATCGGAATCGTGTACAGCGCGGAAAAAAAGGTGTTTCGAGGAAAACGCGTTTAAAGTTTGACAAACGCGTTTGGCTCTCTCGTCTAATACGATATGACTCGTAAAATAAATTAGATAGGGAAAATCTTCTGAATACATATTTTCAAGATCCTAAGGATGAAAATAAAGAAAAAAACAAAAAATTTTTCAAATGTCTTCAATTTGGCATAAGCAGGACATAAGGTTATCCTTTTTCTACCGAAGTTTCCTATATCTTTCGCAAATATATACAAAATACAATTTGCGCTTCGCTGATGCCAGCAAAGAACTAGAAGATGCGTTGTACAATGACACATACTTCGATCCCGATGATGTGACAATTTCTGATGAAAAATCTTCGTAAAAATAATCTTTTTTATTTATATTTTGAGGCCATGATAAGGTGCCAAATAATCTTTGTGTTTATAACTTACAATTTTTGCTCTTAAAGTACTAATAAATAAGTACTCACATGAAACACCTGTTTTCTACCTTGTTTTTTGTTCGACTTAGTGTATTTCTTCTGTTTTATAGCAAAAATGAGATGGAACCATTATTCGTATTCATACGTGGCTCTGTGAAATAAGGACCCAAATAAAATAAAATTAGACCAACTAATTTAGGCTTTTTTCGCAGTGAAACACAAGGGCCTACATTAGAAATCCCAAAAAATTACGGCCCTAGACAATGACAAAATACCCCGAAAATATCTGAAATATTCGTTTTGAAATATTGTAGCGTTCTCTCATATAGAAATTAGAGGCCTGCTTTTAAAATTGAAATAAAGCTCCCAGAAAACGAAATAGCAACCCCTTAATTCGTTTTGTTGTTCTGTATAGAAGATCTTGGGTTCTTATTTCAATTTAAGTTTGGGCCTTATTTCCTGAAGACTAATTTCATAAATTTCCTTTACATACAATATTCAAAATTCCGGCAGTGCTCTAAAATGTATCTGTATTGAGTTAAAGGTGTATGTGGAGAGGATTTCAAGTTTCATAGAGAACAATGGATTTGTCACTAAAGTCATGATGTAATAAGTTAACATTTTAAAGAATTTTTTTTAAGCAATGACTACTTATCTAGAGCAGATGTTTTCCGTTCTAATATCAAAGAAAACGATTACTTGAATTTTATTTCAAGTACGTTCAGACAAAACGCTGAAATTCACATGGAGCATTTCATTTAAAAACCAAGGGCGTGTGTCTGATGTCTATTGTTAGTTAACCGATGTGAACTAAGGCTTGAATAGTGTTGGCTTAACGATAATGTTTTGTACTCTATGAGTGTTGTAGCAAAATATCCATTCTTTAAAGAGGTTTAATGAAAATATTTTCAGGTAGTTTATCGGTCAAGTCAGTGCTTTTTGCACTAGATTTAATGCTTTTCGGTGTTGCAAGACGCTTTTTACAACGAAGTTCTTTAACGCGGCTTGCGGGTAGAGTGAAATTGTAGAAATCGTCACGGAACAGTGAGTATTTGTGTGTATGCGTGCCAGTACAGAACAGACCAAAAAGCATAAATTATAAATTTATAATTTTTGTATTGTCAATAACTCAAGAACCGCTCAACGAAATTTTCAGTATCATAATAAGAATTGATTAAAGATGGTTCTTATATACTCAGAAATTTGAAATTATTGTAAAGCGTAGAAGTTATTGGCTAAGAAACAGGTTTTAATCGCAGTTTTTAGTAAAATTCAGCGCTGCAATTTTTTTCATTTGCTGCCTTAGAAGATATGTGAATTCCAACAAAAAAGTCAGCGGTGACATGCATCTAAGATCAATAGTTTTGCCCTCAAGTTAATGTTTTAGTGAAAAATTTATTCAGTTTCTTGCAAGCAGTGCGTTTGTTGATTGGTTTCGACGCTGTCTTGCAGCATACATAATGTTGCTTTAGTTTAACCACAAGATGCAGTTCACTGTTGTAGAGTGCGTTTATTTCTTTGTTGCAATTAAGATTGATAAATGAAACTGCAGCAAATGTATTTAATACGGATTTAATAAAGTAAATAAGATAGTAAACAAAAAAATTGGATATTTGGTATACATGTATTAAGTATTTACATTAGTTTATTGATTTTGTTGTACATTAAATTGTAAGAAATTCAATTCTTGACAGAGGTCCCCTGACCGCACCACTATTTTTTTTTTAAACAAGCATTAAACGAAGAGCACTAGTTTTGTTGCATTCTCATTTGAATTTTAATGCTTTAATCCCAGGACTGTCAGTTATGGACCTCTTTTCCACATTTCGAAATTTGAAAATCCCTAAATTTAATAAGAAATGCTTTTTACCTTTTTTGTTTTTATATTATTAATCATTCTCATTTAATTTTATTTTTTTCATACAATATTTTCTGCTTTCAATAAAAAATATAACAATTTCATCATACATTTTAAAAGAAATAAATAAGTTTTCAATTGTTAAACAATCATTTTTTTTAAAACCGGGGTTCAACAGAAAGTAAAGGAGCTTGCGTTTGATCACGTCAGGTTTTTGAGATACAGGCGATGAAACTCAAAACAAATTAAAAATAATGGTGTTTTCGTTTCTTCCAAAAAATATTAGCCGTACATGTTGCAAAATTTTTTCAATGGTGCCCTCAACCCTGAAAAAAGTCAAGTTTTTAGATAAAGAAAAAATAACACAAAACACGGTACTCTCATTGAAGTTCTTAAACATTGCTACACAACCTTTAAGCAATTTACTTTAGTTTAAGTTACCTTCTCCTTTAAAATCCCCAAAAACCCCCAAAGATGTAAAAAAATCTCCACCACATTCATCCTTCATTCATTCATTCATTCATCCCCACACTAAAAAAATCCCCAAAATGGGGACAAATTCCCATATCTGGCAGTCTTGTTTAGACCCTTAACCTGACTTGTATTAACAATGCTAGCATATAAATGTTACTGTTGTTAACCCTTCGAGCCACACTGGTGCTTTTCATCGCGCCATGCCTTAAAAAAACCAATTTTTTAAATCAAAAACTTTTTATGCATACTCCTTCCGCCACCTGGGTTGGGTGTTCACAACTTCACTAGCTTTACTCTCAAGCAATTTATAAAGTCAGGGATGCATTAGTGTGTCGTTGGCATTCGTTTAAAATCGACTGGTGCTCATATACCCCACGTGTGGCTTAGTGTATATTTTTAGAAATAACTGAACTATTGAATTTGAATTTGACTGAATTTGACTATTTAACTACTTTTTTCTCTAAATATATTATTAAATAACTTAAAAAAAATATTTTCAGATCCTAAAATCAACACTGAACGAGTTTATGTTATTGTTATGTTATGTTATGTTATGTTATTGGTAAAAAATTATTTTTTTCGTTTTTCGAATAAGTGGGTGCAGTTTCTTGGCAGAATAAATATGTTTTTTGTAGCTAACGCTATGACTAATATTTTGTCTTTGTAGCAACGTATTTGATGCCATCAAACACACATTTTTAGGTCTTAAATTAAAAAACTGTAAAAGTTTTATGAATTTTTTAGTAAAAGAGCTAATTTTTCACGTTTTTTAACTTGGCTGAGCTCCTAAAGTCCTTTTTAAAATATTAGAAAATATCTATACGAAATATTGAACAAGACCAAAAAAAGTTACCGTGTAAAGCTTATAAATCCAAAATTCGAGATTTGACAACGAATTTTACAACGAAGACATCTTACAATTCTTTAAAAGAGCCTTAATTGTAAGAAAAAGTCCACTTATATTTCGTATTGCCGCCATTCAGGATGAAATCTTTTTTCTCGCTGTGTTATCAACAAAATAAGTTTTTGTTCATGCTTTTTTTATTTCTTTATTTCTACACATAATATTCTTTTAGAAAGCAGACCCTTGTAAATCAAACAATTTGGAGATTCTAAAAACTACGTTGGTTATAATTAAAAACTTTTTCAACTTTTTATGACTGCTCTGCTTTAGAAATTAATATTATACAGAACAATTACTTTTTATTGTCTTGAAGCACCTTAGTGCAGTACTGACAAAATCCCAAGCTCGTCTCTTCTAGGTCAGCATTCGTGACATGCGTTAAGTGCGAATAATTGCTGTTTCGATCCCTTGCAAGTACAATACAATGTGTGACTCTAAGCTACCAGTTTGCTACTGCGGCTTTACAGAGCTCTTAACTCATTTGGACTGTAACGATTGATAGTATGGGAAAACATGGTTTACTTGTCAAAAGCCGTTTTTCCACGTGTTGGAACACACAAAAAGACAAAGACACAAACATGAATTCAACATAAAATCAAGGTGAAAAATTACACTGTAAATAATATTTTTGGATTTGTATGATGGGAACTAAAATTTTTGAATGAAGCTTTGAAAGAATTTTTGAAAAAAGCAACTTTAAAAAGTAGCGTGTAGCATATAATTAAGTAAATTGTCTACTTAGGCGATTTGTAGCAAGTAGATATTTGATTTTTTTATACATATGGGTAATTCAGTTGATCAAGTTTTAAAAGATTTAAATATGAGGAAGATATGTATAACGGGTTATAACTAAAAATCTGCACTGAGTTTATTCACATCAGAAATTCAAAATATAGTATTAACATATGCTGAAATAATACTTTTTAGTTCGAAATAAAGCATTTTGTATAGATTTCCTCAAGACATATTCGGATACGAACTATCCAATGCTTCACATTTTTGGCCATTGTTGTAGACCAAATTTTTAAGTTCTCCAAAGAAATCATCAATTGGTCGGCATTGTAGTAATTTAGTGGATTTCCTGTCTTTAGGCACAAAATGGATATTTTTGCTGACCAACAACTCTAATGTCATATTTGCATAATGCAAGGAAGCTTTGTCCGGCCAGAATACATAATCATTATCCTGATAATATTTATGAAAAAAATGGAACTAAAATTTTGCCTGAGCAATCATTTTAATAGATTACTTTATTTTTGGCAAGTCCACTTGGTTTGAAATATGGCTCCAAACTTCCTTTGTCGGAGACAGCAATATAAATCATAATTTCTTGCTTAAACTTTTTCTTGTATTTATATTTTACATCAAAAGAGCTTAAATATATGTCATTTGTGTAAAATGTATCGTTTTCTGGCATTTGTGGAGAATTTAGAGTAAAATAAGTATCATTATCCAAAATGAACGATTTTCCATTGTAATTTTTGACCATGCGCCGAAATTGCATTAAAACTTATTAAATTTGCTCTTCAGTGTACTCTAGAGACCGCTGGTCTTTCCGACTTTAATATTGAGCTATTTTAATGTTTTACAAATACATGGCTGAGAGAATTTTAATTTTGAGCAAATTCATTTCGACTTATGCTATATGTGTTGTTAAAAGCAGTTTAAGCTTTTTAATGTTTTTATAGTCATAATAGTCGGTTTTCTTCTGGAAGCAGGTAACCTATCTATTTTAAAGGTAATCAGGACAGAACATATCGTCCTTTTTTGACAAGCCCTCTGCCATAAAATGTCCGCATGTGAACTTTCTCCCTTCTCTAAATGCTGCTGATAAAAACGTATAATAAGATCGCTGAGATTGTGCTGCTGTAAAAGCATTTTATAGACTAACTAAAAAAGTACGATGCCATGAATCATATGATAAAAAGACGATGCAATAAATCATTAAATAACCCAATGCCTTGGTTGCAAACCAAACCGTGTTGAAACTGCAATCAATGCAAATTAGTGCAGATTTTTAGTTATAATCCGTTAGTATTCGAAACTACTTAGTGTCTAAACATTTTACAACGTTTAAACATACATTTTACAAATTCGATTACTTAAACGACTGAGTGGATAATCCTCAAGAACAATTGTAAGCAGTTTAAAAAAAAATAAATAATTGGCCATTTCAGCCCTTAAAAGGACTTTGACTTAGCTTCTGTTGATCAATTGCAATCAATTGATGAATACATAGCCGTCTAAAAAGTTGGAGAATTCTGACTTAAAACTTGCTGTCAATCATACAAAATAAAATAAAATATACTTATCACAACCATGTTCTGAGAATATTACAGTATGAGTGAGCTAGATTATAAGAGTGATCATGTTTTTGCAACAAAACTATGAAGTAGGTACTGCTTCAATTCAAATGATTTCATGTAAGCACTTCATTTTCCTTCAAAAGTTTGCATCGAGTGATCTCGGCAGGCTTCAGCTGCCTATTTGAACCAAGGCAGACTTGACCGAATCAGAAATTCTTGGTTCAAAGCTAGAAAAAAAAGCTCTTAGCATTAAGGTCAGCTTTGCTCTGGATGCCCTAAAACCAGTATCATTCAACTTTAGAATCTTTAGAGTTCATAACGACAAAACTACCTTCTACAAATCTCAAGTGCGCGAATTTCAATTATCTTAACGAAATATATATTAGAAATGCCGTAGGGTAAAAGCGTAGGACCATGGTCTGACACTATTTGAACCCGGTATCAACTAAAGAACTGCACAAACCCTTCTGCGTAGCCTTGACATTTAACAAAAATGTTCTAGATGATGCGAAACCAACAAAACAAAATCAACGGATAATCATACCCAGCACATTGAATGCACCATGCATCCGTATCAAAAAATTTTTAGCGATCGTTTTATAAGGGACTTCCAAGAAAAGAAGGTCAGTCGATAATATAATTTAAACTAAGAACTTAGAAAAGAAGATAGAATATAGAGGGTTTTCCAATAGGGACTTGACAACTTTGAATTAAATTTCTGAACGCACCCTTTCACAAATCACTGTCAATTTATTCAGTAAGCTCAACATTTTCATCATGGTAAAGTATACAAACGAACAACGTCTGCAAATTATAAAAATTTACTACCGAAATTCAGAGTCGGTGATCGCAACTTTAAGAGCGTTAACTGCAATTTTCGGTCGTAATTTTCGCCCTAGTAAACAGACAACAACAAGTTTAGTGCAAAAATTGAGTCTACATATTCGTTGTGTGATGTTGCCGTGCCAGTGAGATTACGGGTTGGTCGAAAATATCGCTGCCTTTCAAGCGTCCGTAGCATACGATACAAAACAGTCAATTCCACGGCGTTCTCAGGAATTGGTCATCGCCCAAACCACTTTATGGCGAATTTTGCGTAAGGATCTTGGTTGGGTGTAAAAAATAACTGTTTGGTGCGGTTTGAATGCCGGCGGCGTCATTGGACCATATTTTTTCGTCGACGATAACGATCGTAACGTTACTGTGAATGGCCATCGTTATCGCGCCATGATTACCTATTATTTTTAACTATTTTACTATTATTTTACTTGGACGATATGTGGTTCCAACAGGACGGTGCCAAAAGCCGCACTGCACACATTACAATCGATTTATTGAATAGTAAGTTTGATGAGAATGTTATCTCAAGAAATGGGCCAGTCGATTGGCCGCTTCGTTCGTGCGATTTAAGTAAAGTCATTGGTCTATGCCAACAAGCCGGCGACGTTGGAAGAGCTAAGACCCGACATTGAATGCAAAAAAGCGGTCGTTTCGGCCGAAATGTGTGGCCAAGTCATCGAAAATTGGGTCCAACGAATCGAACGTGCCCGCGGTGGCCATATAAAAGAAGTCGAGTTCCATTCATAAATGTTTTGATTGTACTTCAAGCCGATTATAAATTTTTTGAAATATCTCAAATGGTTTGCGTTTTATTTAAAATAAAAAAATTGGCAAGTCCTTAATGGACAACGCATTTCTAACCAAGGCAGACTTGGCTGAGTAGGTATTAAAAGAATTTCCGGTTTAATGCTAAAAAATTATAAATTGATAGTAGTACATTAACAAGCCCTTAACACTCAAACAATCAAACATCTAAAATTAACCGTTACAAAGTTACATCCATTGCAAAAATCAAGTTTTCGTTAGCTAGAAAGAAGCGTCTCATGTAAAATTATATTTTTGTTACATAAAATTAACGATTATGGGAGTAATAATGTTAATGTTTCGAATTACTTTGTTTATTCAAAGCGAAAAGAAGAGTATTTTCATTGAAAATTAAAAGTTAAACTGGAGTTATTTTTCTTTTTTTCATTTGATCCATTTCCCCCATTTCCTCCCCTTTCATCCCCTTTCATTCATCACAGCAATTTGAAGCATTACAGCTTTCATGCGATGTTGTTGCTATCGCCGTCGCCATGTCCATTGACTTCATCTTGCTGCTGTTGTTTATGGTGCTACACTATTTTAGTTTTTCCACAGCAATTGAAATCAAAAGTGTAGCAACATAAAGTAGTTAATCCAGTTTTGTCATTTACTTCAATTTGAGTTTCGCTATAAAATATTTTTTTCATCTATCATCTCCTCCTGCTCAGTCTAGCTTGATTCAGTAGTTATAATTTTTTTTTCAAGTCCCCGACTAGTGTTGATTCGAATGTTTTCTCAAACTATTGCAATGGATAACATCCCAACACAACACCTGAGTGAGTGAGTAAATTATTGTTTTGCACAGGTGTTTTCAACTTTTTAAAAATTTTCTTTTCTCCCTTAATAATTTAATAAACATTTAAACATTTAATGAACACGTAAAGGTAATCCTTATATCAACATTAATTATTTTTGTGTGAAACGCTTTAAGTTTCATTATTTTAATTTAATATCCAATAGAACGTTACACATTTTGACAAGGAAAAACTTTAATTCGGCCAATTTGGAAAGTGCGATCATAATATGATCTTTTCGAGACAAGAAATTGTCTCTTGTAAAAGCAGTCACTTGGGCCTGGCATTGAGTGATTACAATTTTGTGGACTAAATCTCATTTAAGCGTAACACAACTAAAGATGCTCCATATGTAGGCTTAAGTACATTGCGCTCTACCAGCGCCAAACATTTCACTTAATTGTGTTGGCTAGAGATTTGGATGGTGGTGAGTGCTGTTGTTACTACGTGTTGATTGGGTAGTTTGGCTTTATGATAGAAAGTACACTGGATTTAAATAAAGTTTAAAATGTTGTATTTCTTAGTGAGTCGTATGATAGAAAAAACTTCATGAAAAAACTTAATGGTCAAGTAAGAGTCGTCAATAGATAAACCGTTCACTATTTTCTAGCTCTAGCTTCAGGAGGAGCAAAAGACGTTAGTGTTTTTGCTCCCGTTAGAAGTGATTCCTCGACAATGCTGACAGAATATGTGCTAGAATTCGTGGAATTTGCCATTTCTTGTGTTTAGTTTTCGAGCTTAGGATTTGCAGCTGAGCCACTGAATTTTAGTAATCTTCATTCGCATTGAAGTTGCCACTATTCAACTTTCTTTTGTTCTCTCTCTTATTGGTCGCTCTATTGGGAACAAAATAAATTGTTAACAATAAACATGGATTTCTTAAGGGATAATTTTTTCTTGACTATTTTTCTATTATTTATGAGCTACAAGTCGTTGAAGGCTCGAGTATGCTGCGGACTGATTTTCAACAGTGCCGCAGTATTGTCGTTGGACTAGTTATAAGAGGCACCTTAAGCTAACGCTTAATAGCATTCTAACATGGCTAAGAAATGTATGCTCTAATTGCCAGTTGTTTGCAGATAAAAATATATCGACTCTAAAATTTTGTGCAAACGGATGCAACTTGAAGATACATATTCAAGTTGAATGTTTTGGTAGAAGTACTGGTAATTGAGCTCATATGTGCCGTAAGACTTTAATTAAATTTCTTTATGAGTGAATTGGGTGAGGCTATTTCATTCGTCTATTGAAGAATGCTGATGGTCGAAGGCATCATTGATGATTTTATGACTTTTGAAAGTACAAATAATTAAATTTTTTAACAGTAATCAAACTGGGATGGAAACCACATTCAAACGTTAAACGTCGAAACTGAGTTTTGCTTCCTAATAGCGATCTAATTACAGATATCGAATAGCTTCTCGCTCTAGTGATGTTGCGTGTGGGACGGTAACGTGATTTGCTTTCTTGTCGAAGGCATTCGTTAAGAGTCAGTGTAAGTGGTTTTTTATTTTTATTTTGGGTGTGACCGAACTTGATGTTTATAAAGTAATTTTTCGTTTGGATGTCAATACATCATGGTGGCTTAGCTCAAGGTCGACAAGGTAGCTGATGCTGACTAGTTGGATGACAACAATTGAGAAATATTAACAATTACAGTCTAAACGTAGTTAAATTATAGTCCTAGGTAAAATAAGTGTTTCTAAAGAGAAACATAATATAAACCATCACAATTGTCTTGGACTCACCTTTCGTTATGGGTTTATGAAATGCAGGTAATGGAGCAATCATATTTATTTGGAGGAGAAGACTTGAGAGTGATAATGGCAAATTTATTTATGTTTTATTTTTAGAACGAAGTTCTTTGACGCGGGTTGCGGGTAGAGTGAAATGGTGAAAATTGTCTCGTAACAGTGAGTTTTAAACATCTCAAGCCGATTTCTAGATCAACACTAAGATGTTGGAGTTGACTTGGAGAAATGCGTATGAGATCAAGTGGAGGTTGCATACTTTTTTCCAAGCTTGGAGAAAAATCGTTTTCTTTCTTGTTGTGTACTTAAGACATTGAATATACTTTGGTTCGGCCGATGGGGTTTTTTAACTTCGGCAAAGTCGAAGATCATTTCTTACAATTTCTTACAACGCCTTACAATTTCTTACAATTGTTTTTGTAAAGTTCGCTGGAAAATGTACTGAACCCTGAATGAGTGGTGTTTGTGTTGTTGTGTTTTGTAGGCGTTCTTTGATGTAGGCTAATCGCAAAGACAAACTTAAGATAGAAAAAAATTTGTATGAAGGGCCACGCGGGCCACTACGTGGGCATGTTTGCTCTAAAGCTTTTCGATAACGCAAATTTGAGTTCTATGGGATGTGCCACGCCCACCATAGCTATTCGGTTCACTCCTTCTCCCTACTGTTATTGATCTAAAAACTTTTATCAAATTCGGTGAGAGACACGGGAAAAATGGTTCTTAACTGTTCTGCCTACGCCTATGTATATTAGGCCGTTCCAAAAAAAGTTTTTTGCTCAAGCATTTTTTGAAAGCTTATGGAGTATTTTTGAGATTTTTTTTTGGAAGAGGTTTAGAGGTCGTGCTTATCGGATTTCCCCTAAAAATCAGGCTTTTCGGAGATTTTTTGAATTTCAAGCATAAGTTGGTCAATAACAGACATTTTCTAAGTTTTTGAGTCATCATATCGAAAGACAAATATCCAAACTTTACTTTAATATACATATATCAGAAGTGTTGGCAATTTTTTTGGACATTTTGGTCCAAAGTCCTATATTTTATTTTTTCGTGAAATTTGGGAAAATTTTTAAAAAAACGCTTTATAGTTTATAAAAATTTCATCAAAATGAAAAAAGTAACTATGCACTTTGAACTATAGTAAATTTTAAACGATTTAAAAAAAAATCTTGATTGAACTCTTGCCGTTCTGAAGTTATAGCCTTTTAAAGCTTTGAATCGTTGGTTGCTGCATCGACTATAAATACAAAAAAATAATAAAATTTGTATGGGAGCCCCTCTAAGGGGAGGGAAAAGGTCCCGGAGGGAAAAATCGGTAATACTGATCGGATTTTTTTGTATTTATTCCTACACCTGAACAGGTGGACTTTGAGGAAGGGCCGGAGAGGATTAATATGTATGACCAACCTTTCGGAACCTATTCCCTCCGAACACTTCTTATGGGGGCTCTCATACAAATTTTATGATTTTTATATATTTATTCCCTACCTACAAAAATAAAACTGGACAGATGATTTTTATTTTTGAGCGCAAAAAATAAAAATTGAGAAACAATTTTTATTCTTGAGCAAAATAATAAAAATCAAAAATAACACTTATTTTTGAACAGAAAAATAAAAATAAAAAAAGAACTCTTATTTTTGATGAATAAAATAAAAATCAGTAAATAATAATTAAATTAAACTAGAGTGCTCCCCGTCGAAATCGACTTTTCTTTGTTTTTTGTTTTTAATTAGAAAATTAAAAGCTATTTTAGTAAAAGTCCTTAAACAGGGAAATTCAGGTAACCTTTTGTGTTTTTTTTAGAGATATACTTGAGTTTTGACTGGTCTATTTTCTACAGTTCTTTTTAATATCAATCTATTTGTTTGCCCCAAAAATTTGTACATTAAAAAAAATCTTTTTCTCTACATACCCCCTCCAGATTACGTAATTAACGTAATTAAATAACATTTATACCTACTAAATGTATAATTGAGTATACTGTTAGGGGAATTGTACCTTCGAAGGCTCACTATACGATAGGGTGTATCGATTTAAAATTTTTTTTCAAATTTCACATTCTAAGGGGTCTCAAAAATTGCATGGGGTTGTCAAGATCCCCCGAAAAAAAAAATTAGGGAAAAAAAGGATGCCTTTCTCTCCCGGAAGAACAAAGTTGTTTTTTCAGGAAAACAGTTAAAAATAACGATCTTAAAATGCTTTGATTTTTATAAAAAAAACTACATAAAGAAAATCTTTTGGACTTTTATAATTATTCAAACACAAACGGGATAGTTTCAAAATCCATGAACTAAGGACTAATCCAAGTCTAAGAGGGATGTTTGTAATTTTCTTTGTTTTGACCGGGCCTTTTTTAATGACTTAAAGCAATAAATTTAAATGTTATATCGTTTGATTTAACTCTAGTTCGAAAATTCGTCTTGGGCTTGGTCTTGGTTCATTGGATGAAATTTAAGTAGGAATGGAAAGGGGAAACTAAATAAGGCATTTGTTGGATATTTTGAGTAAAGCAGTAAAAATATACTTAATTTGATGCAAGTGTTATACCTTTACCTCAGCCAATTCAACTCTTTTAGTTTTACTATCAAAAATTCTGGCAACCATCTTTGTGATTAGTGTGAAATGCTTTTTATTTGTAAAATACTATTGTATTGGGGCAATACTATACCCGTTTGGTGCATGTTATTGAACGGTGGTAAGCTTGCTACCACTTGTTTCACCGAAACTCAAAATATTGTGAGAGATGCCCGTTTTTCAACCATAGTCAAAACATTTCAGTGATTCAGCGGTTCATATTTGCATATGTGGTTCGTTTAGGGGTTCAGTGGTTCGTTCAGCGTGTTTTAAATTTTTTCCACTTCAAAATATTTTATTTTTCAACAAAAAAAAAAACGATAGCTTTTCTGTAATAATGTAAAAAGTGTACAAAACATATTAAAAAAATTTCTTTTAAACAACAGATTATTCTACTCAATATTCACTGATATTTAATATGAAGAAACTTCGTTAATTAATCGTTTGGATAGCTTTTTAGAGAAATGTAGCCATTCTCTCCATGGTTTTCAAAATATGAAAATTTTCTCGATTGTTGGCACATCTACATGACATTTCCTTTGTTTAGACACCTCAACTATATATAAATGTATAGGCGTTCTATCTCAGCGACTCCCATAAGAAAAACCGTATCAAAATGATATACATATAGATAATATATAGATATATTGTTTTGGTTTAGCCCTGTTTTAAAAATTGGTGTTGATCTTGCTCTTGATTCGAAAATTGGTTGAAGTTTAAATAGGAATGGAGAGGGGAAACCAAGTAAAGCAGTTGTTGGATTTTTGACTAAAGTAGTAGAAAAATGTTCAAATTGATGCCTTTACCTCAGCCAATTCAACTCTTTTAGTTTCGAAAATCTTGGCAACCTCCATCAACCGGTTAGCTTCTCTATTCGAATGTTCAAAAAATTTGCAAAAAATATTAAATAAAGAACATTTAAACATCAGATTATTCTATGCAATATCCCACTGATATTTGATATCAAAAAATTTCGCCAAATAATCGCTTGGATAGCTTTATAGAGAAATGCAGCCATTCTAACCACAGTTTTGAAAATATGAAAATTTTCTCAAAAGTTGGCACATCTACATGGTATCCCCCTCATTTTGACATCTCAATAATATTTGTAGATGTAGCCGTTTTCCCTCAGCGACTCCCACAAGAAAAAGCTTATCAAAATAATATATAGACATATAGATTTTTATTGATAAAACTCAAAAAATATTTATTTCGATAGAACATGCATTAAGCAGCATATTGAAGTTATCCAAAATATGCTCCGACATTTGGAACATGTTGATTTTTTGTTATTTAATTTTTGGAAATAATCGTTATTGTCTGTCCCTGTTACAAATTGAGAAGATGTCGTTTGAGAAAACATAAAAAATAAGGGATTCCAAAATTGACACTGGAAGAAACTGGAAGAGCAGGGAGAAAAAACTAAATCGTAACTACACTAAGGGAAATAACGCATTTTAGCATTATCCACGCCTGAGTATAAATTTTATTCAAATATTTACGTGGATAAATCCAATGTTTTCCTTACAACTCGTTTTTTCCCGTATTTGAATTTTATTTATACCACACACGTGGTAGCAACAGCATCGCACTCTGTTCCTGCAGTTTATTTCTGGCATTTGCAGTTCTTATAGTTCTCATTTAGTTATTGTTGCAAGAGTAATATAGTATGCATGTTTGGCAAAGAAATGAAAGTATGTAGGGTGAAGTGACAACTCGGTATTTTCTCAAGAACATCTTGGACCGGTTGTCATTTACCTGCATAATTTGCTTCTACCTACATATATTTTGGACATTACTTTTTCGTTCTCTATTTTATACTATGTTTGACAGTTGATGCAATATTAGGGCACCAACTGTCAAAAATAGTATAAATTAGAGAACGAAAAAAGTGAAGCGAGAATAAATTATACAGCCACTGGCATTTGATGAACGCAATATGAAGAAAATAATACCATAAAACCATTAATAACATATTCAATTTAAATAGTTTTTTTTAAATTCAATATTTTTATATAAATTTTCTTTAAATGCGATAGTTTATTTTCAAATAGTAAATATTTTAAAGATATTTTAAAAAAATTCGTGCATAATTTTAATATACTTTGTATTAATTCTGTTTAAATATTTAAATATTTAATTTAATTAAAAAAGTATTCAAATGCGTTATTGGTGCAAAAATGACTCGCTTTTTGGATAAATTAAAAAAGTTTTTGGATAAATTTAATATTTTTTCCCTTAGTGTAAACTTAAAGAAATTTTAAAATTTCTATAAATGAAATTTTTAAAATTGAATCACTGACCGACTGCATTTTAGTCAGCATGCTTTCCTTTCACTGAATCCCTATCTTATTGAAGAAGTGTCGAAACAGTGTCAAGAACAATTTATGCTTTTGAAATTGTGTCAGAAATTGTTCCTAAAAACGCGATGTACAATAAACTTTGTTTCATTTTCTATACAATGTTTATAGGAAAGAACACTTTTAGTCATCTTTTATAATAAATATAGTATTATTATAGTAAAATTTACTCATTTATTTTTAAACCTTAATTTATTGAATTCGGAGAATGTTCCTGCAGTTAATTTTATCGACAATTACTCCTAAAATGATATTCCTTCACGTCTCCAGAGCTATGCAAAGCTTATATCATTAACTCATTCTCTAAATTTCGAAATCGAAGGAATTTTGTAAGGATGGTTGACTGCATAGTCCTTTAAATTTAAAGGCGGCAAAGTGAAAATTTCTTGCCTGGAACAACTAATTTCTCATCATTACTAGGAGTATTAGTAGGACGTGGACATCTATAGTATATAGTATGACAAAAACAAGTAATTAAGTGAGTTTGGATCCAACTTTCATTCACTTGGTTCTTTGGTAAATACTCTTTTTATTCACCATAGAATCTATATTTCTTTAAATTTAAGATATTTTTCAATATCTGGTTTGTAAATAGTGATAGCCAGAGCTTTTTAACAATTTTTTCCTAAGAAAAATGGTCCAGATTTAAATAAATTATTTTGATAATGCGAACGATTTAAAGACTCTTGTTAATGTCGTTGAACGTTTTCCAACTGTTAACTTAATTCAACGACGTGCACGATCAACTTGCTGACAGTTTGAACGCGTTCCGCACTTAGACCTTAAGTCGAGGTATTATTAAGCTTGCTTACAGATACAGATACGGACTAAAATTGTTACAAATCAGATACAGATACAAACATAAATGCGCTCAATGATAGCCATCATTATCATCACTGCGAAGTAAAGCGAGATCATGTAAGAGAAAAGATAGTTTTAGTTTTTATGTTTGAAAATTGAAATTGTAAATTACATGTCTAGAAAACAGCAAATTCAGTTAAGCAAGAAAAAAAAAACATTGCAAAACAACGGAGGAAGAAACGTACGAGTGCTCGTCGCACGGATGATAAGCATACAGCTGCGGTGTTTGTCACATGGCAGCAGTTTCGACCGCAGACAACTCTTCAGTGGGCAAGCAGAAAAAACAGCAGAAGCAGCGACAGCGGAGTATCTATGAACGTATCTACTGTCTTTCAGTTACTGTACTAAAAGTGAGAGTGATTTCAGAAATTGTAACATTTTGTGGTTAACTAGCTGCCGAACGGAATCCATGATTTGCAATTAATGCATGAATGACTGAGTAAGTTAGCCTGTCGGTTATATTGAGTAAATGATGGAACGCATTAAAGCATGAATTAAAGGTACATGAAATTTTCAATATTATCTACGAGCTTGCAGTGGACCAAATTCTAAAAGATCTAAAACAAATTTCGAATGTAATTGGTGTTTCGTGTTAACCAGAGCAGAGACTACAAAAATTTAAGCAACATGTTCTTAATCCAAATCCTGCTGATCATTGTTTGGAGAAGGATTTCACATTGTTGCGCACAGTGCAAATACTTTTCTGCAGACTTTCCAACATATATGGTACACTGAAGCTCAATTTATGAATAAAGTGAAAGTACTCCAATTGCAAATACTACAGCTTCACTTCACGACTGGCCATATAGTCGGGAAACGTTGGAATATCTAAAGCTGTCTGCATGCCAACGGTGCTCTGCATTTGTTGATCCTCTCCGAAAGCATACAGAGAAAGACCTGCAATCTTGACTGAAATATCTTTTTTCTTTCCTAAGTGTATTTTTTTGACTTCGTTTCGAGTAGACTGGCTCGACAAAATTTTTTTTTTGTTTATTCAAAAACGCTTGACCTCACTACAGTGTCTTAGAGTACAAATTTTAGAATTTTTCAGAAGACTGTAATATTTGAAGAAGACATTTGTACACCTAAATTTTACTAGAAATCGGTTGAATCTAAAAACCATAGGTTCAATTTCTTGTTGCAATATTTATTATTGATAAGATGAAGTTTAAGTGAAATAAATCATTTTGTCTTACCTCTAATACTCATATCTTTTTGAAAGACGGTTATCTATTCACAACATTATTAAAAATATGAACTTTATATAAATGTGATAAAGCTTTAAGCTCATTCAAATGTTAAAACTATCGATCATATACGAAAAACTATTATATTATTGGTTATATACATATGAGTGTGATAATAGATGTTCCTTAATTCGAAAATTATTTTGCTTTTGACCGGTTGTAGAAGTTTTTGTAAAATTCTTGTCAGAAACTTCCCTGCAAAGATTTTCTGAGTGCCTCAAAAAAAAAAAAAAAAAAAATGACTCTAAAAAGAGTGTTTTTTATGCGTGTTTTATGAGAACGCAATAACAAGACTTATAAAGGAGTCTTTGATATGATTGTTAAATGATTGCTCAGAAATAAGACTCCAAAAAGAGTATTTTTTATGCGTGTTTTATGATTACGCAATAAAAGGACTCATAAAGAAGTCTTTGATATGATTGTAAAATGATTGCTCAAAAATAATACCCTAAAAAGAGTATTTTTTATGCTTGTTTTATGAGTACGCAATAAAAGGGCTCCTAAAGGAATCTTTGATATGATTGTAAAATGATTGCTCAGAAATAAGACTCTAAAAAAAGTATTTCTTATGCGTGTTTTATGACTACGATAAATGGCAAAATATGAAAATATTGTTATTTTTATTATCAATATTATTAAATAAATGGAAAAATGGCACATACGATAATTTCGCGCAAAGGGATTTCTGAGGTTTTATTAACATCATATCAATGTCAGAAATTAGTGTTTACAAAGAGTTTTCAAACCATTAAAGAGCCTTTAACATAAGACTTGACTCTTAATATAATAACTTCTATGAGTACTGAAGGAGTCTTCATAAGAGTCTTTAAAGATTCCATGACATGATTCTTAAAAAGAGTATTAAAAATTACTCTTAAAAGAGTCTTAATTTTGAGTCCAATAATATTAATTTATATGAGTTCTAAAAGAGTCTTTATTACGAATCATATTTTGAAGCCCACAACTCATGTGCTCATGTACGCTCTTTTTTGAGCGCATTATGACGATAAAAACTCAATTATATGAGTCTTAAAAGTGCCTTTTAAGAGTCATAATGTTTGCTGGGTTCTGGGACATTTTAAAAACCAAAAATAGATTATAGGCTCAATCTAGTGTTGAGCCATAGCTGAGTTTTGATAAAGACTTCGTTAAGTAAGTATCGTCATCTAAAAGAACAATTTGTAATGAACATCCTATCTTTTAGTACTGCAAAGATGACGAAAAGAAATAATTAAATAACGATTAATTAATTTACATGAAGGATTCTTGTGAACGGTGATATTGTAGTCGAAATTAAATTTCCTGAAGGATTTTTTGTGTACGGTGATATTGTAGTCGAAATTAAATTTCCTGATGTTGAGAGAAATACTCAATAAGACATATAGTAATCTAAGAACAGAAAAATGCATATGAACCTGAATCTCTTCTATGAGAATTGGAAAGAAAACACATATGTATATCATTCGAAGTGTCCCGATTATGATACAGATTTTTTTTTTTAACGCACTTGACCAATGTGTGGAAAACTTACTTTTTATCCACTTCTCCTCTCTTGCCACCAAACACATTTATTTTTTATCGCTTATATCATTTATTTATGCAAGCATGTCTGATTTCAAGGTCAACTACGGATGACTCTTTATGTCTTAATTCGTACTCCGTATGTCTCTAATTGCAATTATGTGAAGTAGCTTCTTAGTTTTTATTATTTTTTAATTTCGAATCGTTATTTTGATTTGTCACTCAGTTAAATATACGTGAGATCGCATAATGTGTGAACGGATATAGATACATAGCAGCATTTTTTTTTGTAGTGAGAGCGAGTATCTGTGCGTATATATGTATCTGACAAATGGTGGTGCCGTGTATAAAGCCACAATCCGATTAAAAATTGATATTTCATATTGCTTCACCGTCGTGGATTACTTAAGTGCGTGGAAATAAGTTCCGAATTTAATTACACACAAGCACAAATACAAATGCCATGATAAATATTTTATATTTATTTATAAAATAAAAAATAAATCAATTGTAGGAAGAGGAAAATTTTACTGTTGTTAGCACTGTTAAGTATTAATGAAACTATACTGAATATAACAAGATCTTTCCGGAAACAAGTTTTCGTGTTGCAAAGGAATTTAAATAAATTATAAAAAATAATAACAGTTATAAACATAAACAAATAAATAATAAAACATAAAGAAAACAAGCATTTTTTCATAAAAAGATTATGTTCTTTACTTTGTAAAAAGGAATTCAGATGCCATCTGTGTTTGGAAATTGTATGATTAATGAATTAGGGGAAATAACGAAAGAATAGGAAAAATGTTAAACATTGTAGAATGTTGTATATTTCAATGAAATTTGAATTTAAAACTGCGATTAATATTGATCTAATTTTAGTCAATTCAAGTTCGTCAAGAACCTCTGTCATAGCAATTAAACAGAGCTTTCCACTTTCGGGAATTTTTTAGTTTTTATAAACCTGTTTATTTTATTTTCCCAATAAATTTTGTTAATATTGGACACTTCAAAATATATTTATTGATTTGTTTCACCAAAAAACACTTAAAATCAAATTTCAATAGTAATGTTATTTACTTTGAACAACGGAACTGTATTTTGTTGCTGATTGTTATTTGTGTTGAACTTTGAAAAAATTTTAAACGTCTCAACTACATTGATTAAATCGATGGGTGCCTCAGAGCAGCTATGCGCAATAGAGCGTTTAGGCCAGTATATAATTAGCCGTACTTTTGAAACTAACATAATTAGATTTTTCGTATTTAAAAAAGGCTTATTTTTAAAAATGAAGATCAAGTTCGAAAAATAGCCAAATCGGATAAAAACAACACCCACCTCCCATACAAAGTGGCCAAAGGTAAAATCTCTGAAAATTCCACAAAATTGTTCTAAGGGCTTCAAATTTTGAACATATGTTATGTTTTAAATAGACAGTTTTATTTCGAAATTTACAAAAACTCTAAAGAAAATCACGCCTACGGCCCATACAAACTGACGCCATCAAAATAACAAAAAACCTTCATCACTTCGGATATTAACTCTTAACCCGATTGTGGTGGTATTTCAAAAGTCGAAAATAATACATTTTTCACTTTTTATACATTAATATAAAGCTTTTTTGAGGATTAGAGACTATTATTTTTTAGTTTAGAAAATCTTAAACTTTTCTTTGGATTAAATTGTTATTTTGTTGGTCGTGTCCAATATGCAGTCTAAAAAATGTAGTCCATGATTTTTAACCGTGTAAAACTATTTAATGGATTTGGTCATTCTTTGAATAATGGCTTGGATCAGTGTTGCTGAACATTTTGATTGACCGCAAAATTATATTAAAATTAGACAGCAAACTCAGTGGCTAATAGGCAACTGAAGCGCACCAACCACAAAGTTTTTTTTTTGTGATTTCAAATCTACACGCAGTACGCAGAATCACATAAATAACTGAAATTTCAATGTTGGACGCATACCCCGAAATCGATGAGCAGATCATCTCAGGTGACGCGGATGGGGCACCTATTTACTGATGCTCTAAAATATATCAAGATATAAATGGCGTAATGTTGAATGCATTCACAACCAGCACCAGAATAATGGCTGATGTTCTTCACCTCAAATTAATAACAACACCTGTTATTTAGAAAGCAACGCAAACTCCGGCCACTGAATCTTCTTTTTTGTTACCAAAAATTCAATCCGTATCAGAACAGCACACACTTGCCTTCGGCGAATGGGCGAATTCTATTGATTTTTGTTTCATTTTTGTATTCTCAAAATCCTTGCCCAGAAGTCGTTCCAAGCATTAAGCGCTAAATAGCAGTCCAGCGCCCATTTAGTCACGCTGTGTTTTGGGCCCAGAGTGGAACTAAAATTTCATGTTGACCCAGTTTATAGACAAAAACTTTGTTAAATTTTGTGAGTTCATGTGTCTGTTTGTCCAGTTATCTGTTTGTCTGTCTTACGGCTGGCCGATTCAAGCACATCTATCACGGTCTTTAATAAGATCGCTTCCCGTAAATAATTGCGGCAATAACAACAAAATTACCAAGCAATAATTCAAGGTAGTGGCCAGACAAAAGATCCAACCAGTAAAGCGAGCACAAATACATTCAGTCGCATATTCACATAACAAAACAGACAGACTGTTTTAAGTATTGCACTGAACAATGCGAGTACAAACATTAATGTAAGAATATAAAAACTTTCCGGAATTATTAGGCGCTTCATTTAATTCAATTATGAAACATATATCTCCGTCCTTATTATTTTGATATGGGACTCAATGAAATAGGAGATGGATATTAATGAAAAAGAGTTTGGTTTTAGTTAATATAATATTAATATGGTTTCCCAAATTGTTTTTGAATGCTTTCAAATCCTTAGTTCTAACGAAATGATATCAAAAGTTGTTTTATCAAAATGAATTAAAGTTTTGAATATAACAACAAAAGACAACAATAATATGGGCATCTTCTAGAATTTGTCATGTGAAAGTGAAATTTAGTTCTAAGATTTCTAAAAATGTTTACTTAAGTAGCAACTATCGATATCGAAATTCGAATTTTCATATAAAAGAACGACTCTGACGAAGTTATTAACTTAAACTAAAAAGATTATGAAAGATTAATTCCTAGATAATTTATTTCAGTACACAAAAAAGTTTTGAGCTAAATTGGTTGTACGGTTCTATGGTAGCAGTCTTAGATACATTTTTTAAAACCTTTTGAAATGAAGTGAAGTGAGTTTGTGAAAAATTATAACATTTTTAATTTATCTATCCTTATTAATAAAAATAATTTTTTATTTGTTTAACCAGTGAAACTTGTGTAGGATGTTCTAAGCGTGGCGGAAAGCCGAAGAAACATGTGAATTTGAATCTGAGGCAAGTGGTCTGCCTTTACCTCAGTCAATTCAAGTTATAAGGCAATCTCATCCAGAAACTTCTCATCCAGAAACCACCAACTACTACTTCTAGCCGTAAATATTGATGAGTTTTTCAATTTCAGTTGATCAGAAATGAGGAAAGAAAATTGCAAATGCGAAAAGTTAAAGCGTAGGACCATGGCCTGGCCGGGATTCGAACCCGGGACCTCTGAGATGGCAGTTGAGCCCGCTACCTATTCGACCACCGAGGCTGAAAATTTAGTACATAGGAAGGCAGAGTTATTAAAAATTACGGTCAAGAAAGTGGGCGTTATTCACCAATGGGGTGTGAATAAAAATGTTGACACTAGAGTACTGAAATTTAGTACATGGGAAGGCAGAGTATTAAAAATTACGGTCAATACAGTGGGCTTTATTCGCCCATAATGGGGTGTGGCAATATTAGAAAAATTCTGTATATCGAATAATATTGACACTAGGGTACTGAAATTTAGTACATGGGTAGGCGCAGTTACTACAAATAGCGGTCAAAAAGTAGGCGTTATTTAACGAAGGGGTGTGGCAATATTATAAAAATACTATATCTCAGTAAAGATTGTGTTTCAAAGATTAGCGCCGACTTCAAAGCTTTTATGCTCATAAAGTAATTAATATATTGATGATAATAAAACAAATTAGAAAAGATGGAAATGATAAGATTTCTAATATTATAATACATATAAATAACTTTTAAAATTTTACCAAGAAATTAATGGAAAAAGTTATTTAAAATTATTTTTTACTTTGTAGTGATTTCGAAGTCGTTTTTTTTTTATCAAAAAGTGTTTAATTTTTTATAAATAATTATAAACTAGGACATTACACTTTAGTTTCGCAATCATAACAATAAACTACTCCATTACGTGTTATGATACGTTTTATTAGTTGTGTTCGTTCAATAACTCCTGTGCAACTTCCATTCGCAACTTCCAAATTTAATAGTAACACGTTTTATTCTCAAAACATGGGAAAATTTCATAGCATAAGCCAATTGATATGCTAACATCATCAGCAACTTCTCAAATTGTGATACAGCAATCATTCATAATCAATTCTTTCATTTTTTTCAAGTTTTTGTCTGTTATTGATGTGCTAGGACGACCCGTACTCTTGTTATTTTCATTGTTTTTACGGCCACCTTAAAATCCCTAATACGACTCGTAAAATCTTATTTTGATCATAGCAGATTCACTGAAAGCAATATTAAACATATCTAAGGCTTTGTTGTACTTTATACTATTTTTATAATGAAATTAAGTGGAAATGAAAATTAATATAACACGTAAACATAAAAAAAATATAACACGTTTTTAAAACAAACTGAGAAGTATAAATTAATTTATACTTCTGTGGGACTTTTAGTTCTCCTTAAAACTATACTCTCAGGATAGAAGTCCCTGCATGGCAGGCAGATTCGAGTTTGTAGACATTTTTTTAATTTTTCATTTATTTCATTTTAAACATTATTTTTATACTTAGAAGCAAGTTCTTTTGTAATACATCATAGTTGGTAAGGCGTATTAACTTAAGGTATAATATTCGTGTAAATTTTAAAAAAAAATATAAAGTGTTTTTGTGTAATGTGTTCTTTATAGTTTTAAGAATATACATACACATTTTTAAATCGATATTTAAAAAAAAAACAGAAGTTATAAATGTTAACCTATGCCTAAACTCCATACAACGTAAATAAAAAACCTTAAAGGCGTTTTCCTCGAAACTAAATTTTTTAAAACGGTTCGATAGAAAACTCGAAATCTATTGGTTCAATTTCAATATTTTTTTTTTGCATTGTGTTCATTATTTTGTCCTTTAAGCATCCTCCCTAAATTCAAGTATCTATTTTTTTTTTTTATACTTGGATTTCTGAATGCTTAAATTTTAATGTAATCTAAGTTTTCAAGACTGACGAGTTATTTTGTTAAACATATTCCTGTCTATGCCTATCAATGATGAATTATTGAAAAGTTATTTGTTAGCAATTAAAGATTTCAATATGTTAGTGAACAAATGTTTACTTAACCAAGGCATTCTATACTCTTTACTATTCTCTATAGTATGTGCCCCAAGTTTTTAGGAGAACAAAAAGCCTCACTTGCTAGAAATTATTTTGTACTTATAAGTTCGTTCTGAAAATGTGCTAGATATTTTTATGTAAATAATTTTTCTATTTAAATAATTATTTTTAACTTTTTAATTTTACACTAGATTTAGCTTTTTATCAGTAAGGTGCGATGGGGTGAAGCGTTTCAATGAATGGAGCGATTCACCTGTGAAATTTTGACAGCGCACTTACATATAACCAAGTGTCATACCGTCACGTGTTGCTTTCATTGCTGCACAGTTTTTTATGATACAGCGAAGCGTTCAGACGTACATTGTGTTGCTCTTTCAAAAGAGTAGTAAACATTATTTTCTAAAAGTTTTTTGATTGAGTGAATTTATCGTGTTTTATGCCAACTACTTAACACACATTCAAGGTAAATATATTAGTCGTGTTGGTTTAATGTTGTTCTTAATAATTAAGAATTGTTTGTGAAATATCTATATAGTGGTTGTGTGATGCAAGCCTTGTTTTCATAATGAAACACTTCACCCCATAAACTCCGTTTTAATGCGTATTTAGTGTTCTTGTGTGTGTTTAATGAGCTTTTATTAGTTTTTTGGCATTTTTCAATCCATTGGTGAAACTTTTGATTGAAACGCTTCAGAAATCGAAAAACGAACATTTTCGAAGTATCCCCACAATTTTTTGCCAAAATCGAAAATGTTCAAATCCGAGCGCAAAGAAATTAAGAAAAATGTCATCTAGCGATTTAAGCCAAAAACCGTTAAAAAATTATAATGTTTGGGAGTGCTGTTAGCCTCCAAAATAAGCAATGCGCTTCACCCCACCGCACCCTACAATTGCAATGATACCGAGAATGCAAAATTATTTCATAAATATTAAAAATTCAACAAAAAAAAAACTAAAATAAATTCATAACCATTTCTCATTTTCATTTCTGACAACTCATAACGTCAGGATTATAAAGCAAACGCTGTACGCATATTTAAATTAATAAATATTTATCATTAACTACTTGTGTTGTTGTTATTAATATTATAAGTATGTAAAGTAACATGCATACATACATATCAGTTGCTTTCGTTTTCGATCAGCAAACGGTGTTTATGTCACACTTTAAGGATTTGGCGTGCTTATCCCTCTGCGACTGACGTTCCCTAATTTCCACAATGCTACTGACGGGGTAGTACACCAAACACTATTTCGACAGCTTTTATCTTCAAAATTATTTTTATGTTCCTACTTTTAACTATCTATATATATAAAAAAGGAGTTTATGTTTGTAAGGCCGCAATAGACTCCTAAACTACTTATCCGATTAGCATGAAAATTTGTGTATAGAAGTTCTTTGGTACGGTGCGTGTTCGTGGGCTATCAATTTTGATCCACCTTGAACACCAGAGGGCGCTGTAGTACAAGTTTTTTACAAAACTGCCTAAAACTCCTAAACTGCTAATGCGATTAGAATCAAAAGTGATATACAGTGGGTTTCTTATACGTTGAGTGTTCTGCTGCTATCGTTTTTGACCTGTATTGAACACCAGAGGGCGCTATAGTACAAATTTTTTACAAAACCACCTAAAACTCCCAAATTGCTCATGCGATTAGAATAAAAATTGGTATATAGTAGTTTTCAGGTACGATGAGTTTTTTAGCACTATCTTCTTTGACCCACCTTGGACACCAGATGGTGCTGTAGTACAAATTTTTTACAAAATCGCATATTTTTAGTTGTTTTCTTATGTAACATGTGCAAATATTTAGAAAATATTAAATATTTCTTAAATTTAGTAAAATAAAAATAATTTCCGTTATTTTGACATCAAAAACATGAACATATCTTGAAAACTATGAAAAATTTTACTACAACGATATATTTAATGCAACATCGTTGCTCAAAAATGAGAAAAAAACAATCAGAAATTTAATTTTGCGACTTTCGAGTCAAATATCTCCGCTGCTTTTGTATTCATTTTGTTAAATTTTTTTTTGTCTTAAAGCTTCATCAAAGTACTATGAAAACCTTATTGCAAAAATACCGTTAGTTGAGTAAATATATTTTAAATATGTTTTTCAAAAAAGGTCTGAAATATTGGAGTTTTCCTCACAAAAAGGCTCAAAATTTGTTTTTGTTGAAAAAATAATTTAAATTTAAATTCGCAAATTTTCAACTCTATTTAAAAATTATAACATTTATAGGCAAAAGTTATTTCAATTTTACACAAAAATTAAAAACCATTTCTGTGATTCAAAAGCAAAGCCTAACCCTTGATTTTTTCGAACAAAATTTTTTTTTCCAATATTGTGTTTTTATATTTTTGAAAAAATATTCAAGCTAAAAAATTAATTTATTCGAAAAAATTATCTAAGTATCTCTTGCCAATCGAAAGTTATAGCCAATAATGTTTATCCAAAATATATATACAAAAAGCAAAACGCTGTGTGTGATGGCTGGAAACTTCAAAATTACTTAGCCGATAGAGCTGAAATTTTGGCAGAACATTTTTTTCAAGTACGAGATGGCTTAAATTTCTGTCACACCCCCTTTTACCGCCCACAAATCAATAAAAATGCTATATTTCCTACGGTTTTCGTCGATTGGGCTACATTTTGGTAATTTAGTCTGTATGCTTACTGTCGGCAACTGTACTAAAACAGGGTAATGTCCATCTACTAGAAAACTGGGATGAGCATTATATAAGAGGGTGTGGCTCCGCCCATACAGTTAAAATTTGTATTATCGAATAGCTTTGAAAGTAAAAGTAGCAATACTTACATACAAACTCAAAATGGAGTTACTATTTGGTGATCTCCTGCTACTGGGAAACTGTAACGGGCAGTGGAAAATAACAGTGGTGTCAAACTATGAGTCTGAGAAAAGTTTTGAATACACCTATTATGTTCCCATATAGTTGCAGGGTGCAGCAACGCGCGCCGGTAAAAGGCTAGTTAAATTATAAAATTAAAAGTGCGCATTATTGTTTTAAATTACTAATGTATATAAAATTAAAAAGGCATTTAAAGTAAAACAAAATTTATTGATGACATAAATTATTTTTTAGATTTCAATACAAGTTTTTCGATTTCGTGATATTATGACACGTCATTCGCAGAGGGCTTACGTAATGATCGTAAAATATTGATTACTTTGTCTATTTGAACCTCATACAGAGAAAAATTCATGTTAGAACTCTCTAACTATTTTTTATAATTAATAGTAGCTTATTTAAGAAGAAGCTTACTAGCTTATAAGAAGCTTAGTTACATTGTTTCTTTATCCTTGTCATTATTGTCCTTGTTCCTATCTTTTATTCTCAAACTAATCCTCATCTTTCCTTTATTTTTTTTTATTTGTCCAAATAATTTCCCTACTTCATGTCCAAACTCTTGACCATGACCAAATTCCTGACTTAGTCTCTTTCTCTGAATACCTTTCCTAGTTTGGAAATAATTTCAGGTGTGTTTTAGATGAGACTAAATCTTTGTCCTAATTCATATCCTAGTTGGGCTCTCTGCAAAATCGCCCTATGAATTTTTGTTGGGTAAAATTTCGTGTTTTGCTTTTGGGCGAAATTTCACTTTTCGTTTTTGGGCGATTTGTCGTTTTTTTTTTTTTTTTTTTTGGTAATTTTTTTAATATTTGATAAAACACGTCAATCAGTTCTCAAAGATAACTTTATATAAAGTAAAAGCAGTGGTTCTTTCGTTTTTCTTGTTATTTGCAATCATTTGCTTGAGTTTGATGCCGCTAATTCCGCTCTGCTGCCGTTTGTGATGAGTGCGTTTTAAACAGGCGCAAATTTTAGCAGATGGCTTAAACAAATATTATTGCCCATATTATAGAATAGAATTTTTAATGGCACACTAAGGGAAATAACGCATATTAGCATTATCCACGCCTGAGTATAAATTTTATTCAAATATTTACGTGGATAAATCAAATGTTTTCCTTACAATTCGTTTTTTTCCCGTATTTGAATTTTATTTATACCACACACGTACACACATATTTCATACAAGCAAGCAGCAACAGCATCGCACACGTACACACATACTCCGACAAGCAGCAACAGCATCGCACTCTGTTCCTGAGTTTATTTCTTGCATTTGCAGTTCTTATAGTTATCATTTAGTTATTGTTACAAGAGCAATATAATATGCATGTTTGGCAAAGAAATTAAATTATGTAGGGTGGAGTGACAACTCGGTATTTTAGAGAATATCTTGTACCGGTTGTCATTTACCTGCATAATTTGCTTCTGCCTAAACATGTTTTGTACATTACTTTTTCGTTCTGTAATTTATACTATGTTTGACAGTTGGTGCAATATTAGTGCACCAACTGTCAAAAATAGTATAAAATAGAAAACGAAAAAGTGAAGCGATAATAAATTATACAGGCAATGGCATTTGATGAACGCAATATGAAGAAAATAATACCATAAAACCATTAATAACATATGCAATTTAAATATGTTTTTTTTAATTTCAATATTTTTATTCAAATTTTCTTTAAATGCGATAGTTTATTTTCAAATAGTAAATATTTGAAAGATATTTTAAAAAAATTCGTGCATAATTTTTATATATTTTTTATTAATTCTGTTTAAATATTTAAATATTTAATTTAATTAAAAAAGTATTCAAATAAATTTTAAATATTTACGTAGTCGATTTATTCAAATGCGTTATTGGTGCAAAAATGACTCGCTTTTTGGATAAATTAAAAAAGTTTTTGGATAAATTTAATATGTTTTTCCCTTAGTGCAGTAACAATTTTTTCTATTAGAAAACACTTCGGCTGTAGATTTGTTTTTGTTTTTGTTTTTGTTTTTGTTTTTGTTTTTGTTTTTGTTTTTGTTTTTGTTTTTGTTTTTGTTTTTGTTTTTGTTTTTGTTTTTGTTTTTGTTTTTGTTTTTGTTTTTGTTTTTGTTTTCGTTTTTGTTTTTGTTTTTGTTTTTGTTTTTGTTTTTGTCGTTGTTTTTGTTATTGTTTTAGTTTTTGTTTTTGCTTCTCCATTAGTTAATGTTTTTCTTTGGCACATTTATTTTGCCTTAGCTGCATTTAATTTATTTTTTTATTTTTTTAGCTTGAACGAAGAATTTCATGTGGAATACCTATTTAGTCAAGTCTGCCTTTGTTCTAAATGTGGTGATAGATTAGTGGGAAGGAAAGGGCAATCAAGTGAGGCATGTGTAGGATGTTCTAAGGGTGGTGGAAAGCCAAAGAAACATGTGAATTTGAATCAGAGGCAAGTGTTATGCCTTTACCTCAGTCAATTGAAGTTTTAAGGCAAATTCATCCACAAACTTCTCTACCATCAACTACAACTTCAAGTCGTAAATATTGATGAATTTTCAGTTTCAGTTGATTAGAAATGAGGATAGAAAATTCAGAAAGGTTTAAAGCGTAGGACCATGGCCTGGCCGGGAATCGAACCCGGGACTCCTGGGGTGGCAGTAGAGCACGCTACTTACTCGACTACCGAGGCCGCAAATTCAACCAAATTTCATACTACAAAAAACCAGAAATCAAAAGCAAATTTATTTTACAAATAAACATTTTATTGACTGCTTAGTACTTTGAATATGCTTTGGTTCGGCCGTGGGGGTATTTTATCTTCGGCCCAGTCGAATTTTTATCATGTGCCCGAAGTCTTCACCTTCATTTTCGTTCCAAAAAATTTACCGTTTTGCCAGCAGTCAGTAGGGATGTCGATCCAAGACCCTTTTTTAAATGTTGATATAAAACATTTTAAATTTTAGTTATAAAAGAAAAAATCCCAAATATGTTTTAATCCCAAAATATTCAGCGATGATCTCGGGATCGAACCCCTCATACTGGGATCGACATTTCTAGTAGTCACAGAGTTAAAATTCCATGCAACGTTTTTTCATTGTTTTAGCATTTTTACTGCATTATGTGGGTTCCACCCTGAAATTATGACGACAAGAATTTTTTTTATATTTAAGTTGTGAAGCTTAACAGTACATCTTTGCTGTCGTAAAATACACACGTCTCCTGAGTGAGTAATAA
Source organism: Pherbina coryleti (assembly GCA_943735915.1). Classification (NCBI taxonomy): domain Eukaryota; kingdom Metazoa; phylum Arthropoda; class Insecta; order Diptera; family Sciomyzidae; genus Pherbina; species Pherbina coryleti. The sequence goes on from OX030948.1 coordinate 154,437, forward strand.
TTCCATGCGACGATATTATATTTCTGCTACATAAGCTACTATCTTCACGACCTGACGACGTCAGATTTTTTTTTAATTTTTGTCGTAAGGCCAAGTATAAATGCTTCATTTTCCTTTTTAAACATTTATCGTACCTTATATACTCACCGAAGAATAATTCATGCCAAGTCGTTGCATATTTCGCAGTTTCGATGCTATTTTCACACATACCAAATCTTATATATGTACCTCAATTATAAGCCATTTTATAGTGTCTACACAGTTGTGGGTTGTATGGGAGGTGGGCGTGTTCGTGAACTGTTTCAAGAAAATTATCATTTGTCCAGGAATTTGGGTGCATATGAACATGTGTACCAAGTTTCATGTAATTATCTCAACTCCTTCCGATAATTCTACGTCTACGGACCACATCTTTTAGAGTGACATGTTCGGGAGTAGATTCTACGTAAATTGTTTATTCTTGCGTTAATACCCAAGTAATTAAAAATGAAATAAATTACTTATTTCTTTATAAACATTACTCCTTTAAGCTTTAAAAAATTTTTTCCCAAAATGAAATGACTTGATTTTTTATGTAAATTACCAAAAATTCCCCAAAAATACCCTTTACGAAAAAATAGAACAACGCAAAATTGCACCTCTATCTATTCAACATATCTTTTAAATTAGTTGATAAATAACATAAAAAAATTAAAAAAAAAAAACACAGGTGCGTCACTGGACATACGAGAGAAGCGAAGCATTTTCGCAATTTCATAGATTTGTTAATTTAATGGCTTTTTTCGATTCGAATAATTTTTAAATTCAAAACTTTAAAATAACAAAGTAAACAAAAAAAACACACGTCTATCTTCACACCAGTAAGTTTTATTATACATCATTATTTTTTTTCTATCACTTAGAAAACGCACTTGTCAATGCACTTTTGGTCAATTGTTAACTTTTCCTTCGCGTTATGCAAAAACAAAAAAAATGCCCAAACAAAAACACGAACACGAACGCTGTTGATGACAGTGTGGAATAGAAGAAGCAACATTTTTGTGCACTTGTCAATGCACTTTTGGTCAATTGTTAACTTTTCCTTCGCGTTATGCAAAAACAAAAAAAATGCCCAAACAAAAACACGAACACGAACGCTGTTGATGACAGTGTGGAATAGAAGAAGCAACATTTTTGTTTTTTGCAACTTTTGTTGTTTGGCTAGTCAATACCCAGTCCTATGAAGAATAGTCAACGCACAATCCCTTTTAAAGTAATAGATTATTGTAATCTGCTGAAACATAGCTTAAGTTAACACTTATCACTGAATCAACGAGACTACTAAGTAAAGTTTTTAGCTTGATGGTTAGAGTAAAGGACCAGCAAACGAAAGGATGTGAGATCAATTCCTGCTGCGGGCAAGAAATTATTTTTAATTTAACATTTTCTTGTTGCAATAGATGCAAGCAAAAAACAACAAAAATTCTAAGAAAAACGGTGTCGGAAAAAAGTGTCGTTTTTTCAGATATCACTCCAGCAAATCGCAGAATGAGGCGTAAAAAACTTCGCTACAAAAACAAATGATGGTTTTTGGAGCTTTTCACTCAGTAAATTTTACATCACTAAAAACGCAATGTTTAATGTTGAAAAACTTTTGAAATAAAGACTGGATTTAAATAATTAAGGTCATATTGAAAATACAACGATGCGTCCAACGTATAAGTTGGTAACTCAAAAATTGTAATTTTTCAGTATGACCATTTTAGTGTTGTTAGTCCTCACCTAAATGAGGTTAGTCCGCTGCCAATGACTCAAATTTTTAGCTGTAGGCTTAAATTCCATCCACCAGATGGAGTCCAATGCGCAGATTCAGATAAACACTGTCCCTTTAAAAGTTGGTAGTTTGAGTTATCAACTTATATGTACGTTGGGAGTATCGATAATTCTTCAGAAATTTCTAAAACTATCAAACATGATGTATTATAATTTATAAGCTGAAATTTTCAGATTTTTTAATAATTTTTAGAAAAATTATATTTTTTAAACTAATTTTATATCTGATCTAATTTAGGATTTTTTTAAAAAGAAATACCATCAAAAGCATTAGATTCTACATTTTTCAAAAATATACAATTTTATATACTTTGATCATCTCGTTCGAGAGTTATGATATTTTATCTGTAGAAGGTATATGCAAAAACGAAAATTGGAAAATTCACAGAAAAAATAATCAATTTTCAGCTCATGCTGTGAGTCAAAATCTTCACGTATTTTCAAAATTATTGCAGAATCTCTTAGTTGAAGAATTATCTGTCGATTGATATATAATAAGTCATAATATTACAAAAAAACAATACAAGTTAGTTTTGGCCGCAATTATGTGCGTGCGCATTATGTGCGCCACGGCCGCTTTCTCTCTCCCTCTTAAGGTTTGCAACTTAAAAAAAATGTTTTTCGATAATTTTTTATATGAAAGTATAACATATCAGGCATATCCTGTGATATGGTCCTGTAATAGATGATTCGATGTAAGTTGATTTTAAATCTTTAAACGTGTTAAAGATTAATTAACTTTTGCAGACATATTTTATATGATAAATACTAAAAAAAGACAGGTGCGTTATTGGACACACGAGAGAAGCGAAGCTTTTTCGCAATTTCATAAATTTGATAATATAATCGCTTTTTTCGATAAAAATAATTTGTGATTTTAATACTTTAAAATAACAAAGTAAATTAAAAACACACGTTAATCTTCACACCAATAAATTGTATACATTTCATTTTTTTTTTCTGTCTGTTAGAAAACGCATTTGTCAACGCAGTTTTCAGTCAATTGTTTGGTCAATCAACAAAACAAAAAAAAAAAAAAAAACCCCGGCTTAACCCTTAAATGCACAAGACTCCCGATTTTTACCGAAAAAATATATTTTATGTAAAATTGAGTAAAAATAAAAACAGCGTTCTTAGTTTTGAAATTTTTATTTTAAAAAGTTTATTTAAAAAAAAGTGGTTGTATCTATAAAGATACAATGTGAATTTACCCACATCTAAAATCCCTAATAAACTATATCAAAATAAAAGAAATGTGTTATGAAATTTTTATTTAATCAATTATTTTAAAAAGTTAAAATTATCAAAAACTGCAGAGTGCCCCAGTGGGGTTCCAAATGATCGAAATTTTTTCGAACCACTTAAAATCACTAAAGGACATGTTTTGAAAGCAGTCAGTATTTTTTCCTAATCAAAATAAGTTATCTGCTCCTAGAAGTTAAACTGTTAAAAAAAGTGTTAATTTAATTAAGAAAAAAATGTTTTTTGACTTTATACATAATTTTTTTAAAAAATTATGACAAATAGAAGTAAAAACTATTTTTTTATGTAAGACTTATAATATTCTAAATAATATAGAACCAGTTTAAAAAAAATCAAACGAAAAATATAGCCGTAGGAATTTTTTGAATGGTTGTATCTTTAAAGATACACGATGCATTTAAGGGTTAACTATTGCTATTGCGTAGTAAGTCGAAGCAATATTTCTTTTTGTTTTTTTTATGTGAAACTTCTGTAGCCGCATATAGCAATACGGCGGATGTAGTATGATAAGTTGACGGTAGGTATTATGGTATGGTACGATTTAGTTTGGTAGTAACAATATGATGGTATGATAGTATTGTCTGATTGTATAGTTTGTTGTTAAAATGAAAGATGGATTGGTATAGTTTTATGATACAATGTGACAGCATAGGATGATATTATGGTATGATGGTATGGTATGGCATGGTGGTGTGATGATTATAGAATGGTGGTATGGTAAGGTATGGTATGATGGGTTTGGTGTGATTGCATTACTCTGAAGTTGTTCTTATTTGTCTAAATAACATTAAACATTTCGAAATTGTATTAAAACAGATTTACAGGCATGTTCTGAAATCCACCGCGTAATTGAATTGGTATCGGATTTCATTTCCGATCTGAAAATGTGTTCTACATTCCGAGCGTAAAGCAATCAATGTAATTGGATTCGAACATGCTGCTTTTTGAACGCATCAACGAAATGACAGCAAATCTGACACTTGTTCATAAGAAAAATAAAAAGTTCAATTGAAGTAAAATGAATATTTTATAAATATGAGTATTATAGTGATTGCTGCATTATTTCTTGAAAAGGTAATCAAAACTAGATACAAAAATAATTTTTCAAAGGCAACATATTTGAATAAAATGTATCATACATTTTTATGATTTATAAAAATACTCACATTTTTAAAGATGGTTAAAAAGCCGCCAAATAAAAAAAAAAATAACATTAAAAAAGTAATGCCAAGTAAATGCCAAAACTAAAACATTGCAGCATTTCAGGAAAATAACACTTTCACTGCTTTTTTAATGAAAAATCATTGAAACATTTACAATCCGTCAACAAAACTTTGATCGGATTGGATTTCAGTTTAATTCCATAATACAGAACACCTACAATCCTCCAAAAAAACAAATTTCGGATTCGAAGATCGGAATCGTATTGCAGAACACCTTTCATTCAAATGTCATCGGAAGTAAATCCGATTCCGACGTGAATCGGATTTCCGAACATACCCGTTAGTCAACTCTTGCCATTATATGAAATGGGACTTTTTTAGTAAAACTATATTAAAGATTAAATCAATTAACCACTTAAAAATCTCTACGTTCTTGGGTTAAAGTTTCACTTCTACCGTGCGTAAGGAATACGACTTATGGAAATATCAATCCCATTCGTGTAGGCTTAAAAAATATGATGAATGCACTCAGATTTATTATTTTTTTCAACTCTGAAACACTGGAAAATTTAATTACTACCATAAAATAACTACATTAGCTATAAACAGCATTTTGCATTTATGTTGTCAAAGGGCTGATCTTGTTGAATATTTTATATTATACTAGCCTTTTCCCGGCGCGCGTTGCTGCACCCTGCAACTATATGGGAACATAATAGGTGTATTCAAAACTTTTCTTAGACTCATAGTTTGACACCACTGTTATTTTCCACTGCCCGTTACAGTTTCCCAGTAGCAGAAGATCACCAAATAGTAACTCTATTTTGAGTTTGTATGTAAGTATTGCTACTTTTACTTTGAAAGCTATTCGATAATACAAATTTTAACTGTATGGGCGGAGCCACAACCTCTTATATAATGCTCATCCCAGTTTTCTAGTAGATGGACATTACCCTGTTTTAGTACAGTTGCCGACAGTAAGCATACAGACTAAATTACCAAAATGTAACCCAATCGACGAAAACCGTAGGAAATATAGCATTTTTATTGAATTGTGGGCGGTAAAAGGGGGTGTGACAGAAATTTAAGCCATCTCGTACTTGAAAAAAATGTACTGCCAAAATTTCAGCTCTATCGGTTAAGTAATTTTGAAGTTTCCAGCCATCACACAGACAGCGTTTTGCTTTTTGTATATGTATTTTTGATACAGATTATTGGCTATTACTTTTGATTGGTAAGAGATACTTAGATAATTTTTTCTAAATTAATTTTTTAGCTTTTATATTTTTTTCAAAATTATAAAAACACAATATTGGAAAAAAAAATTTTGTTCGAAAAAATCAAGGGTTAGGCTTTGCTTTTTAATCACAAAAATGGTTTTTTATTTTTGCGTAAAACTGAAATAACTTTTACCTATAAATGTTATAGCTTTTAAATAGAGTTGAAAATTTTTGAATTTGAATTTAAATTATTTTTACAACAAAAAAAAATTTTGAGCCTTTTTTGAGGGAAAACTCCAAAATTTCAGACCTTTTTTGAAAAAAATATATAAAATATATATATTCAACTAACGGTATTTTTGCAATAAGTTTTCATAGTACTTTGATGAAGCTTTAAGACAAAAAAAATTTAACAAAATTTATAAAAAAGCAGCGGAGGTATTTGAATAGAACGTCACAAAATTAAATTTCTGATTTTTTTTTCTCATTTTTGAGCAACGATGTTGCATTAAATATATCGTTGTGGTAAAATTTTTCATAGTTTTCAAGATATGTTTATGTTTTTGATGTCAAAATAACGGAAATTCCTTTAGTTTTACTAAATTTAAGAATTATTTTATATTTTGTAAATATTTGCGTATGTAACCTAAGAAAACAACTAAAAATGGGCGATTTTGTAAAAAATTTGTACTACAGCACCATCTGGTGCCCAAGGTGGTTCAAAGAAGATGCTGTCAAAAAACTCATTGTACCTGAAAACTACTATGTACCAATTTTCATTCTAATCCCATGAGCGGTTTGGGAGTTTTAGGTGGTTTTAATAAAAATTTGTACTACAGCGCCCTCTGGTGTTCAAGATAGGTCAAGAAAGATAGCAAAAAAACACCCAGCGTACATGAAACCCACTGTATACCACTTTTCATTCTAATCGCATAAGTAGTTTGTGAATTTTAGGCAGTTTTGTAAAAAATTTGTACTACAGCGCCCTCTGGTGTTCAAGGTGGATCAAAATTGATAGCCCACAAACACGCACCGTACTAAAAAACTTCTATACACAAATTTTCATGCTAATCGGATAAGTAGTTTAGGAGTCTATTGCGGCCTTACAAACATAAGCTCCTTTTTTATATATATGTATAGATTTTCTGGAATAATAAAGTGCTTATTAACAGTAAATATTATTAACAAAATTAATTTATATAATTTTTTGTATATAATACTTTTTCTATATATGATAAAAGCGAAATGGCATACAGATTGCTACTAAATGGACGTTGTCATTTTAAATCTTTGAAGCTGCAGTCATCGGCGGCTGTATTCATTAAAATTTCAATTCAGTGTGAATTCTTTACGTTTTGCAATTCATGTCTTGAAAACAATTTTAATCAGCCTAAAGACTTAATCCTAAAGAGTTCACACTCTGAATGATAGAAAAAAGGATTTCAGCTTTTGAAAATTTATACAAGAGAATGAAAAGTGAAAATGAATTCACACTTTTACAGCTCTGATATGAAGGATATATAGCCAATACACAATCCTATAAATAGATTATTGTGATCTGCTGCAACATAGCTTTAGTTAATACTTAATACTGAATCAGCAGCATTTCACAACGAAAGCTTTTGATATGTGGGTTAGAGCATAGAACTATCAGTCGACGCGATATGAGCTTAATGCCCACGGCGGACAAGAAATTATTTTTAATTTTATATTTTCTTGATGCAATAGACGCAAGCAAAAAGCAACATCAATTCTAAGAAAAAAGGTGTTGGGAAAAAAGTGTCGTTTTTGAGATTTTACTTCAGTACATCACGTTCAAAAATATGTGTGTGGCCGCCACTCATGGTAGAAGTCAAACTTTAATCCAAAAAATTAGAGATTTTTAACTGATTTACTCTTTAATCTATTCTTACTAAAAAAGTCCTATTTCATAAAATGGCAAGAGAAGATTAAATCTGTTTTAAAACAACTTTGAAAAGTTTAATATTATTAAGACGAATAAGAACAACTTCAGAGTTAGAATACAATCATGCCAAACTCATCTATGGTATGATGCCATGCCATACATTACCATCATGATCATCATACAACCATACCATACCATCATACCATACTATCATCCTATGCCGTCATATTGTATCATTAAACTATGTGATATGTAGAATTTTATATCAAAAGTATAGATATAAGAAAAACATTTCCGAAAGGTATGTAGGTACTGGATGTCCTGAATCCTATGTAGGATTCATACCTCAGGTATAAAAAACCATATATTCATTCTCAAACGTTCAAAAATGCCATTTAAGTTCAATTGGTTTCTTTTAATGATCAGCTATAAAACAGTTTTTATATATTTTTTGAGTTTTTCAAGGCCATTTAGCAATTTTACTCTTTTATATACTCAATGAGCTAAATTCTGAACATTTGAATTAAATATTTAAATTCAAAAACTCATATTCAGAAAAAGTTTAAACATATTTTCTTAAATTGATTCATTAAAAAAATATTGCAAATAGCTCGTCATTTAAATACAAATCTGTAAATAAAAAATCTTAAAAAATCACTTCCTATATGTTTGAGTTTGAGTAGAATATGCTTTTACGGAATATGCTTTACGGAATATGCTTTAAGGGACATCAGCTGAAATAAAATTTAATACCTGTAGCGATATTAAGTAATAACCGCTTAAGCCTGATTTCAATGTTCCGAGCAATCTTACTTTAAAATTTTCAATCTCCATATAAGTTCTATGAAAGGTTTTTTGGTTTTTGTGCTAAATTTCATTATTATAAGGCATTTAGTTCCAAAGCTATTCGAAATCATAAATTTGAATTGTATGGGCGGTGCCACACCCCTTTGTCCTATACTGGCTCAATTTTTCTAGTCGAAAGACACGACTAAATAGAACGTTCTAACCGAGTTTCATTAATGTGTGACTTATAGTTAGCTTGAATGTTATGCCGAAAATTTGGTCTGCTGAAAAATTGCCACGCCCCACATTCAACGCCCATAAAATTTTACCTGTGGAACGGCTCTTGTAAATTGAGATAGAACACCGAATTCCGATGCTATGTGACCTATAACTTCAGAGCTATTCGCTACCGTAGATTTGTGTTGTATGGGAGGTGCCACGCCCCCTTGTCCAATGTTCCGTGAATTTTTTCCAAAACCTTCGCGGAACAATTACGAACAAACTCACAGAAGGAAGTATCCAATTTGGTTCAGTAGTTTTCAAGTTTTAAGTGGTCGAACAAACCAAGATTCATTTTTATATATATAGATAAATAAGGAATAAATTATTATAAAATCATAAAATAATTTTTATTTATTTTTTCATTTCGTTTTGTTTGAGGGAAAAAAAGCATCCCCGTAAACAAGAAAATGGTACCTCCAAATTCAAAACCACGCCAAAAATCGAAAATCGCATATCTATATATGTATATAAAAGAAAGTGTCCGAATGCGATGTAATCCCATAACTCGAGATCGGCCGAACCGATTTTGATGATTTATACTTTGTTGGAAAGGTATTTTTTCAGTTCGGGTCTTAAAAAAAAAAAGAAAAAAAAAATCGAAAAAAGTGTAAAAAAATCAAAATTTCAAAATGTTTTATTTTTATCAAGGGCCTACCGCAATAGACTCCTAAAGTACTCATCCGATTAGCATGAAAATTTGTGTATAGAAGTTTTTTGGTATGTTGCGTGTTTATGGGCTATCAATTTTGATCCACCTTGAACACCAGAGGGCGCTGTAGTACAAATTTTTTACAAAACTGCCGAAAACTCATAAACTGCTAATGCGATTAGAATGAAAAGTGGTATACAGTGGTTTTCATGTACGTTGAGTGTTCTGCTGCTATCGTTTTTGACCTATCTTGAACACCAGAGGGCGCTTTGGTACAAATTTTTTACAAAACCACCTAAAACTCCCAAACCGTTCATTCGATTAGAATGAAAATTGGTATATAGTAGTTGTCAGGTACGATGAGTTTTTTAGCACTATCTTCTTTGAACCACCTTGGACACCAGATGGTGCTGTACTACAAATTTTTTACAAAATCGCATATTTTTAGTTCTTTTCTTAGGTTGCATATGCAAATATTTACAAAATATAAAATACTTCTTAAATAAAGTAAAATTATACAATTTCCGTTATTTTGACATCAAAAACATGAACATATCTTGAAAACTATGAAAAATTTTACTACAATCATATATTTAATGCAACATCGTGCTCAAAAATGAGATAAAAACAATCAGAAATTTAATTTTGCGACTTTGAAGTCAAATATCTCCGCTGCTTTTTTATAAATTTTGTTAATTTTTTTTTGTCTTAAAGCTTCATCAAAGTACTATGAAACACTTATTGCAAAAATACCGTTAGTTGAGTACATATATTTTAAATATTTTTTTCAAAAAAGGTCTGCAATTTTGGAGTTTTCCTCACAAAAAGGCTCAAAATTTGTTTTTGTTGTAAAAATAATTTAAATTAAAATTCGGAAATTCTTAACTCTATTTAAAATGATAACCTTTATAAGCAAAAGTTATTTCAATTTTACGCAAAAATTAAAAACCAGTTTTGTGATTCAAAAAGCCTAGATTTTTTCGAACAAAATTTTTTTTTCCAATATTGTGTTTTTATAATTTTGAAAAAATATAAAAGCTAAAAAATAAATTTGTTAGAAAAAATTATCTAAGCATCTCTTGCCAATCAAAAGTTATAGCCAATAATGTTTATCCAAAATATATATACAAAAAGCAAAACGCTGTCTGTGTGATGTTTGGAAACTTCAAAATTACAGAGCCGATAGAGCTGAAATTTTGGCAGCACATTTTTTTCAAGTACGAAATGGCTTAAATTTCTGTCATACCCCTTTTACCGCCCACAAATCAATAAAAATGCTATATTTCCTACGGTTTTCGTCGATTGGGCTACATTTTGGTAAATTAGTCTGTATGCTGTATGCTTTAGTCTGTCTGTACTGTCGGCAACTGTACTAAAACAGTTTAATGTCCATCTACTAGAAAACTGGGATGATCATTATATAAGAGGGTGTGGCTCCGCCCAAACAGTTAAAATTTGTATTATCGAATAGCTTTCAAAGTTAAAGTAGCAATACTTACATACAAACTCAAAATGGAGTTACTATTTGGTGATCTCCTGCTAATGGGAAACTGTAACGGGCAGTGGAAAATAACAGTGGTGTCAAACTATGAGTCTAAGAAAAGTTTTGAATACACCTATTATGTTCCCATATAGTTGCAGAGTGCAGCAACGCGCGCCGGGAAAAGCTAGTTTTTCAATATAATTTCGTTCATCCGTACAAAAAACAAATATATTAAACTAGAAAATACCCGCTGCTTTGCCGGCGATATAAATATTAAATATCATTAAAAACTTTAAATCTTAAAATTTAACAGCCGTATTCATATTGAAGTAGGAAGAGTGTAAATGATGGTTTGTGTATTAGATAAATTCAGTGACTTCTTATTTATTTGTCACATTTGCGTCAACATTTTGATATTTAAACATCAAAAATTTTGCACTGTTATAATTGTCATTTTATTATTATTTTTTTTTTTTTTTTTTTTTGTAAATATTTTGCAATCTGTGACAAAATTTCTTGTTTTTATTTTCTTTTTTATAGAATTTTTTTAATATTTTGAATTTTTTTGACATAATTTCCAAATGCTGGAATTATTTTGGATAATTTTAATTATTTTTGACAATATTTGTGCTCAAATGAGAGCAAATAATTCTAAAATTGCTTTATGAGAGGTTTATAGCACGTTTCAGCTATTTTTAAAATTCCTCTAGTTTATAAACAAACATTTTCAAACACGTTTTGACATTTTGTTTGTTTTTGATACATTTTGAAATAATTTGATACATTTTTGACTATATTTGTTGCGCTCAGATGAGAACAAAAAAATGTTTAAAATGCTTTTTCGAGGGTTTATTGAAAGTTTCAACCATTTTTAAAAGTCTCTCATTTATCAAGCATTTATGTTTTTCAATTTTTTCGATTTTTTTCTTATGAAGGCTTTATAAGACGTTTATAAATTTTTATGAATACAGCCGTTAGAATTTTGCTAAAATTGTATATTTGTGTTGGAGCTACTTAGTAAATCCATCCGAATAAAGTAACTAGGCTAACTAAAGTAATAAAAAAAAAATAACTAAAGTAATAAACTTTCTGTATCTTTCTGATCTTTTCATGCATTGGTACACTTTTCCTAGCACTGTGACTATATGAAAATCTCGTTTATACGTAAAAGTATAAGCTCTGAGGTAAGAACAATATATAACGGCCTTATAGATAATTGTTGTTTCAAAATTAAATATATCCTTCGTTCAAGCTGAAAAATTTCAGCAAAACATTTCAACAAAACATCGACACGGAATTTTTGTCGATGCTTTTATAATATGGCAGTATTTTTACATTCAAAAGGCATTGGTACCGCACACAATACATGTTGCTGTCTTTTTTTTTTTGTTGTGGACCTTCCCACCGAGAAAAAAGAAGCAATTGTGTATGAAAAAAGAATCAATTCTCTTCTCCAATATAGATTCTAGAATTGATTATTTTTAACACGCTAATGTCCTACAAAACGTAGTAAATACATTCTTTTCTCGCTTCCATATGAATCGATTTTTTTATTCAGTTTATAAATGGATTCTTTTAAATAAAAAGTATTATTTTCGAAAATAAGAAAACAAATCAAAACATACTGATACTTTTCTCGCTTATACCAGAATTTGTTTTAGAATCAATTCGTTGTTCACATACCAAGAAAGCAAGCAAGGAATCTAAAAACATTTTCTATAGTAGAAATTATTATATAGGTCGTAATCGATTCTGGCTGGAATAAAACCAATCAGTAAGCTTTTGGTTGATAGATTCCAATTCATAGGTTTTGCTTTAAATTTATATATTCTTTCGAATACGTTCTAAAATGTAAGCAAAAGGATCCATTCCATTTACAATTATTTGGAATGGAAGGATCCATTCCATTTACGATTTTTTTTAGAATCAATTCTCATTTTCCTAGTGGGTTGTTAACTTTTATTTATGGTGCTCAAAAAAAGTTTGAAAATATTCGCCTACATTAGAGTGCAGGTATATTGTCATATGAGCGAGAAAATATATAAAGGAAATTAAATTTCAAAATAAAAAAACTCAGGAGCGGTGCTTTCATTGTCAAAGATATTAGTTATAATTTTTGTTGTTTGAATTTTATAGTTAAAATTTTGTTTATTTAAGTTTTATCATATTTCAGGCGTTGTTATAATTATTTTATAATGGTGCGTACATGTAATTAAAAAAAAAAAAAAAAAAAAAAAAAAATAACTGGCCATTTCAGCCCTTGAAAGGACTTTGACCTAGCTTCTTATGATCAATTGTGTTGTGCGTGTTATTAAGTTTGTACACAATTGACTGAGAACCGGACCTACATGCTTAACGCCGACTCCGAACGGCGATGAACGGAATGTTCTCGTTCTCAAGAAGCTTTACATGGCATTTTGATTACTCTCTGAGGTTTGCCATTGTCTGCAGAGAGGTGGCGGCCGTACAGAAAAATTATTTTAATTCAAATAATTTTCTGTCGCTGCTGGGGTTCGAACCTGGGTCTCCAGGTTCTTTGACATAGAGGCCATGCACTTTAACCAACTACGCCACGGACGCCACATGTAATTTAGGCAAAACAAATATAATTTGTTTTCTTATATGTTTGGGGCAAACGTTTTCATAACAACCGCCCCTGTGACGATTTGGCATTTTCTTTTGTGTGTAGTAATTTTCATATATTCAAATAAACTAATACAAACAACAACATATTATGTTGTTATGGCTGTTTCTCTTCGATTTCAGAGTTAGAATACAGAAGTATTACATATACATATGTTCTACCTTATTAGCTTTGGGCACAACCTTTTTTGAGTTGCACAGAGCTTTAATGAGAAAAGTTTTTCGCTCTGAGAATAAGAATAAAGAAATTGTATAGTTATTCTCTTTGAATTTTAATTAATTATTTAAATAATAGTTATCAAATTTATATAGCCTATGTCTCAACTGGGCACGATAGCTATTCTAGAGAAAAATAATTTTTGAAATAGCACCTGCCATTCTCAAGCTTTTCGCAGCCGAACATACGTGAGTACTCTTTTATATAATAGTATAGATAAATCACTTCGAAGTTTTGATTTCAAATAACACTGTGAGGCGAGGTTTTACGCCTTTTTTTTTTAAGAGCTTCCGATCTACCGGCAGCACGGCATAAATAATAAATATTTTTTTATATAAAAATTCCTACATACTCTCAAAAGATAGCTCTTTAATGTGTAAAAAAATTAGTAATTATGTTTACTCAGAACTGAGAAGAAATAAGAAATCGCAAAAATATGTCTTTTTTTCGGCTTCGGAAATCATCCTGCCCCTTAAACTCTTTACGGTTAACGAATGACTGCTTTTCCGTTGGAGAATTTTTGTATGGGTAAAAAATAAAACTAAGTCCTTAAAGCTACCTCTCCCCTTGGGCTACAAAACTGTTAGCTTACCCCTCATTGGGGAATCCTAGATCCGCCACTGACAAAGTGTGAAATAAACAATTTTAACCCTAATTCTTGAAATATCTAACGAGACATAACTTTATATTTACATAAGTTTAGCTTGATTATGGCTAACATGCAGTGCTGCCAGGTTTCAGAGAAAAATAATCCCTATTTTTGCATACAAATGAATATTTTTCCCCGTTTTTAACTTCGAGTTTCCCCGTTATTTTCCCCGATTTTTAAATTGTTTTATAAATAGTAATTTAAAGAAATAACAAGTTTATTGATTCACTTTACTATAACAAAAATAAATACAAACAGGAAAAACGTATGTATCTATAAGAAAAATAAAAATAAAAATGAAAATTTTAAGCGATATTGTATTGTGACTCGAACGTAACGTTTTTGAGATTATAAGAAATTGTAAGAAATTATTTGAAATATACATATTGTTATACATATTATCAAACCAAGTAAACAAGAGTGTGTGTATTATTTCTATTATAAAAAGTCAAAAATTCTGAATATATTTCAATTGCAAAGCAAGTTTTATATTTCATAAAAGATTGACTGCGGAGAATTCCGCATTGAGTGGTATTGTCAAGAAAGTTTCTTATTTTTGTTTTATTTAAACAAAATAAATAGCTCAAAAAGCATTTTCAGCACTTGCCATGCTATATGGAAAGCAAAAAATAAACGACACTATTTTTTTTTTTATATATCATCTGAATCAATGAAAAATTTAACTTCTTTCCAGAATTCCTGGCTAATTTCTGGTGATATATTTGAAAAATTTATATTTCTTAACGATCTATATTCTTGGTCGAAATCATTCCACTCGAATTGATCCGAAATAACGTGTGAAAATATTTTTAAGCTTAAAGTTTTATTTTTCATTTTTACTATCTATGAATGGCCCTTTATAAAGCACCTTAAAAAAATATCAAAATCGTTTAAGTCCACATCAAAAATACTATTATGACTATTAATGTATTACTTTCGCATAAAACAATCAAAAAGTCTTCAAAGTTAGTTCTATATTTCCATATATGACTGACACATTCAGATTTGTAAAACATGGCAAACAAAAAATTTATGTAATTAAAATAAAAAATTGTAGTTGGTTTTTTTAATAACCGATATATTTGTTCACTCGCTATTTTATTTTTAATTTTCCCCGTTTTTATCAAAGTTTTCCCCGCCTCCCCGTTTTGTACGAAAAATCCCGAAAAAGGGGAAAAATCCCGCCACCTGGCAGCTCTGCTAACATGCCACATATTCAACACTGTGTCAAAATTCTCACTGTGTCAAAATTTAAAGATTCATGTTTTTATAAGAAATAAATCCACGATGTGATGTTGATATCCTTGATTAAAAGAAAAACACACCCAAATTTAAGTATGGTGCATATAAATAAAATTATGGATATTATTCATTAGAACTCTTTTGAAATCATTCGTTTATTTTTTGTAGATCCTTTGCTACGAGTATCTCCTCCACAAAAAAATCAATCTGCATTTATTGGTACTTAACTAAAATTGAAGTGTCTTCGTGTCAATCGAATGGCTGCACTTTATTGTAATAGCACGGATGCATCCCCGTGCAGTCATTTACTTAACCATGGCTTGCATTCGCTAAGGCAACAACCACTCGTGCCATTATTGTTGCTAAAATCTCTACACATATCCATAGCTAGGTCGTTCCGACAGCGACGCGATGCCCTCACTGTTCGTAACAGTGCACTTTTAATCGGAGCACAATCATGGAAGCATAAAGCATATAGGTCGGACCGGTAGAGCAGAGTTAGCAGCACATCAGCACAGAAGATGTTTTGCCGAAATGGCAGCACGTGCTACGCTCGTAAATCGTTGCAGTTGTTCTTTATTCGCCTCGCTGTATAGACTGTTTTGGAAATAATGGTGTCTTTCCAATGGTAAATATTTATCTATCTTGTAATTCTTTTTGTTTTCGTTTTATCCAAATAAAATCTTTTTGAAATAATCACTTTGAAAAATTAATTTATCATTTAAGACTTCTCAAAAAAGTTATGAAAACGAGGTTATTTGCATGGCGACCATATTATCATATCATACCATATCATGGCATGACCATATTACTGAGGAATTGATTGTTCCAATAAAATATCGAAAATTGTGGACTTTGTTTTAAAATAAATTTTATTTGGTCCATATCCAAAGCAATCGCGAATTAAAATTGAGTTATAGGCAAATGTAGTCAAAACATAAATAGACATACACTTCACTCAATAAAGACAAATGGTGAAAGATACATATAAGGCGACACTATTGACTAATCTTTAGGATTTTAAGAAAGTTCAAAAGACCTTCAATTTACACATGAGCAAATTTCAAAATAATCTGAATTTAGTTCACAAGTTTTATTGTTTTAAGTGACATTTGAGTTGTTTTTGCTTTGGGCGGCTTTTTCTGGTTATTGTTCACTTAGACTGGTGATTTAACTCCGGAGTGAAGTGATGGATATATGTTTCATCCATTGCATCATACCGGATGAAAAATTCCTTTTTTAAGACGAAGTTAACAATAATGTTTTGGTACTCTTGTAGCAAAATATACATTCTTTAAAGAGGCTTAATGAAAATATTTTCAGGTAGTTAAGCCACAGTGATGTCACGTCAGTGCTTTTGCACTAGATTTAGTGCTTTTCGATGTCGCAAGACGCTTTTTAGAACGAAGTTCTTTAACACCTCTTGAGGGTAGAGTGAAATGGTAGAAATCGTCACGTAACAGTGTGTATGCGTGCGAGTACAGAGCAAGTATAAATTGTAAATCGAGCATTTTTGTATTGGCAAATAACTCAATTTCTCTATTTTAATAAAAATTGATTATAAATGGTTCTTATAGTTATCCAGAATTATGAAAAAATTTGATAGCGTAGAAGTTATTGGCGAAGAAACTGGTCTAAATTGCAGTTTTTAGTGAAATTTGGCGCTTTTTCCATTTGCTGCCTAAACAGTAAAAGATATGTGAATGATGAATAGACAAAAAAAATATATCTTTCCGATTCCAACAAAAAAGTCAGCGGTAATATGATTCTAAGAAAAATGTAATCAATTTCTAGCAAACAGTTGTGTAAAAACATTTAATAACACGCACAACACAATTTCATCATATAAAGTTCGGTCAAAGTCCTTTCAAGGGCTGAAATGGCCAGTTTATTATTATTATAATAAAACCTTTACTATTTTCCAATAAGTTCCTCTAATTTTATTTTTATTTTTTGTGTTCAATAAAATTGCATAGTAAAAATATTAAAGCTTTTCAATATAGGTTATCATTAGGTATTAGGTATTAGGTATTACTAAAAAGGGCAACATTGAAGCAATTATAAATCGATTAAATCTTTTACTTTTAATATCCCTGATAAAATTACCGCAAGAATCCTCTAAATAACATCATGGCAGTGCTTATTATATAATTTTTTAAGTATTTAACTACGATAACTTACAAAACACTACACACAATTTCTCTTAAAATCACTCTGCTTGTTGTGATGACCCGTGTTTTCGATAATTGGCGATAGTTAAAATTCTATGCGAATTCAATTTATATTCAATTTAAATGCGTTTTTAACTTTAACATATTAGTTGAAAATCTTGGATGACTGTTTTCAAAATAGAAATTAAAACTTGCGATTAAATTCTAAATAAAAAACTCCTCTCATAGATATTTAAGATTCGACATTATTGACCAAAAGTCGGTAATAGTTTTCACACTAATTTTTTTGAGTATAATGTGAGCATGGTAAAGTAAAGCATGCTACAATTACAAGGTAGGCTCATATTGGAGAGCAGAGTGCTAGTTGTCAAAATCAGCTGCTTATTTTGAGTTTTTATAATTGTTGTTGTTGCTTTTGTCGTTTGACGTTTGTAGATCCTACAGCTTTGTTGTTGCAAAATTTCACAATTGAGCAGCCATTTTAAAATGAGCCTTGTAATTGTATCATGGAATAAAGAAGGTAGATCGTGGAGAGAGCGTGGACTCAGAAATGTCAAATCGGAATTATTTTTTTGTATCTTTTTTTTTACAGTTATAGTTGACAAAAAGTGAGCACGAGCACCCTTGCATCTATCTGTATCTAAAGAGTAAACTTGTTTGATTTGTAAAGAGTGAATAAAAATGCTGCAATTTTATTCTTATTTGAATATTCAGTGCCGACTATGAGGTATGTGAACCTAATATCACTAATAAATTGATTTATAACTTTGAATACTTTAAGTAGGAGATTCTAAAGTATAGTTTTTTCTTTTTAACTTGCAAGCTGATTGAGTAACAAATTGCTATCACTTGTGATTTTTTTATTTTTTTAGCACAATCGGAATAGATTAATTATTGGAATTAAACATACTCACTTCCTAATTTCCTGTGATGCTTATATGTGTTAATGGAAAAGAACCACATGACCGACACTGCAACGTCCAATGCAATAAAAACATGCAGATATCGTAAATCATGCAACGGCTCTCCGGAAATTAACTGGCTGCAGCAATTGCGAACGCTATAAACGCAGCGGATATCCGCTGGGAAGCGCGAAGAAAGCACAGATTAAATTGCCGAAGCTTGAACCGTTAAAATTACGGAACATCCTTTACCAATAGCCACAAACAACCAAATTCAAGTTGTTATTAAAGTGACGCTAATGTAGATGCGGCTATGTACGCTGTTGACAGTTGATGAAGAGCTGTTAATGTTGCTGAATATGACATTAACACTTTAATCCATGAATATTGCTCCATATCAATTGCTTGAACATCGAATGAATACAGGATATAACATTTACTGATTTCTGCCAGAAAACAGTGTTCATAAATCTTTTGAGGACAATTTTGCATTTATTTAAAGTAAGTCACAATATTATAAATTCACAATATATTGATTCTTCACTCACGTTCTACCATTTTATTCGTTCGAATAGCACTCATATAAAGAATAATTAATAATTTCAATAAAACGGTTTTGTTTTTTAATGCATAGATCACCACGTTTCAGGATTAATTGATTTCTTAAATTGTTATGGTAGCTTGGAGGGCACTTAGCTCCGTTTAGTTAGAACTAAAGATAAGGTTCATCTTAGATCACTTATTTCTCATTATCTTATTTAGAACGCTTTACAATCAAGCACTGATGACAGTTCCGTGTTAACTAGTGCAAATCAATGTCCAGTCTGTGCACGCCTAACCGAGGTTCACAGAGATCGAGAGCAGGCTTACGGTAGCAGATCGATTCAACGACTGCCGCTCACAATTGAACTTCAATAAGCAAAAATCATTTCTGCTGGATGCACTTCGTCCAGTCTACACACACTCCACTTCACAGATAAACAACAACAACAATAGAAATACAGCACAACAACATAGCATCACAACACTCAGTCACCGTTATCCGCTTCGTTTCCGAACCGTCCGTCAATTACAAGTACGAGTTATAGTACTGAACTGAAAATGGTTTAAACTTTTTAGCATACCCAACAAAGTGAAGCGTA
Source organism: Pherbina coryleti (assembly GCA_943735915.1). Lineage (NCBI taxonomy): Eukaryota > Metazoa > Arthropoda > Insecta > Diptera > Sciomyzidae > Pherbina > Pherbina coryleti. Next base: position 173,967 of record OX030948.1, read on the forward strand.
GTGAGCTGGGCTCAGTCAAAGTGTGGCTCAGCTCGCTCCGCTAACACCGCTCAGATCAACTCAACCTGACCAGCATCGCTCCAGTAACAACAACCGAAGCAAAAAAAAAAAAATAAAATAAAACTAAAATAACAATAACAACATCAACACAAAAAAAAACTTACAAAGTTTGGCGCGCGTACTCGATCAATACCCAGGCGAATATGCGACGAAGAAGAAAACAAAAACTATTACAATAAAATGCAAGCCGAAGAGAAGCAGCAACAAAGTGCGAGCTTCTGCCCAAGTACCGTCGCAGTCACATCCACAGCCACTGCCAAGACAGTTCAGATTAGTTAAGTTGCAATAAGAAATAGAGCTCCGCTTCGTAAGCTACTTTGGAGCTGTACTCTAAACCAGAGCGGAGCCCACTTCACTTGATGATCTTCGTCGCGAGAGTAATAATAGATGAGGTAAACTCGATCTTAGTTTGCTATTGCGGCTATTTTAATATACATTGACTGCATTCCAATAGATCTAACTTATTTATCTCGAATCCAAAATTGGGTGGAGTATCGACATCTTCCTTCGATACCATGTTCGCAGTCAAGGGAGAAGAACGAACGAGCTTGTTTTAGGTTAAGAGAGTAATCGAATAGGTTCCACAGCACGACGGCCATGGTCAATAGTAATGGCTAAGAGAAGCAGAAACCGGAGCTAGTTTGGTGGGTGAGAGAGTAGTCTTGATTGTTCTCTGTTTACATGGTTTCAATAACGAAGTTGATTCGTTGCTTATACGTTTATTCATTGATCAGTCGTGAATCAGTCGGCTTACTATAAATAGTCGTTTGAATATCAACCGGTAGATTGTTGAAACTTATTTAGTTTTGAAGCAAAAAGCGTGGATTAAAAGTGGATCAGTACGGAAGTATTTCGAGTAGCTTACACCTATTATATTATTCATAACGTTTATTAATATTTTGAGCTTGGTTTGGGTAAAAAATTCAATTCCTATTAAGAAGGAATTTTATAAGGATAAATTATTTTTTATTCTCATTATAATTCTTGATTGTAAAATGAATATTATTTGAAATTTAGAAATGTTTATTGCTTGCAATGATGGTATGCGAAAATTTGAACTTTTCCGTAATGATTGTGGATAAGCTAACCTAGGTTGCAATAAATATCTGCACTATTTCAAATGTAATTTAGGAGCTTTTCGGATGATGTAAAAATCAACCCTGTAAAGAGATTCAAAATGAAAATCCGTAACAAAAGTTTTTCAAAATGCACCCATCCTCAGTATCATTCTAAATAGCTATCTGTATATTATCAGTCGTTGTAATAAAAATGTATTTATATAATAATAGCCTTTTCCCGGCGCGCGTTTCTGCACCCTGCAACTATATGGGCACATAATTGGTGTATTCAAAACTTTTCTTAGACTCATAGTTTGACACCACTGTCGTTTTCCACTGCCCGTTACAGTTTCCCAGTAGCAGGAGATCACCAAATAGTAACTCCATTTTGAGTTTGTATGTAAGTACTGCTTCTTTTACTTTCAAAGCTATTCGATAATACAAATTTTAATTGTATGGGCGGAGATACACCCACTTATATAATGCCCATCCCAGTTTTATAGTAGATGGACATTACCCAGTTTTAGTACAGTTGCCGACAATGAGAATACAAACTAAATTACCAAAATGTGGACAAATCGACAAAAACCGTAGGAAATATAGCACTTTCATTGATTTTTGGGCGGTAAAAGGGGGTGTGACAGAAATTTAAACCATTTCGTACTTGAAAAAATATACTGCCAAAATTTTAGCTCTATCGGCTCAGTAATTTTGAAGTTTCCAGTTTGAACACAGACAGCGTTTTGCTTTTTGTATATATAGATTATTCGCTATAACTTTTGATTGGTTAGAGATACTAAGATAATTTTTTCTAAAACATTAATTTTTTAGCTTGTATATTTTTTCAAAAATATAAAAACACAATATTGGAAAAAAAAATTTTGTTCGAAAAAATCAAGGGATTGGCCTTGTTTTTTTAATCACAAAAATGGTTTTTAATTTTTGCGTAAAATTGAAATAATGTTTGCCTATAAATGTTATAGTTTTAAAATACAGTTGAAAATTTGCGAATTTGAATTGAGGAAAACTCCAAAATTTCAGACCTTTTTTGAAAAAAATATTTAAAATATATATACTCAACTAACGGTATTTTTGCAATAAAGTTTTTATCGTACTTTGATCAAGTTTTAAGACAAAAAAAAATTTAATAAAGTGTATAAAAAAGCAGCGGAGACATTAGAACCGAAAATCCCAAAATTAAATTTCTGATTGTGTTTTTCTCATTTTTGAGCACGATGTTGCATTAAATATATTGTTGTAGTAAAATTTTTCATAGTTTTCAAGATATGTTCATGTTTTTGATGTCGAAATAAAGGAAATTTTTTAATTTTACTAAATTTAAGAAATATTTAATATTATGTAAATATTTGCATATGTAACAACTAAAAATATGCGATTTTGTTAAAAAATTTGTACTACAGCACCATCTGGTGTCCAAGGTGGTTCAAAGAAGATACTGTCAAAAAACTCATCGTACCTGAGAACTACTATATACCAATATTTATTCTAATCGCATGAGCGGTTTGGAAGTTTTATGTGGTTTTGCAAAAAATTTGTAGTATAGCGCCCTCTGGTGTTCAAGATAGGTTAAAAAAGGTTACAGTAAAACACTCAACGTACATGAAAACCACTGTATAGCACTTTTCATTCTAATCGCATAAGCGGTTTGTGAGTTTTAGGCAGTTTTGTAAAAAATTTGTACAATAGCGCCTTCTGGTGTTCAAGGTGGATAAAATTTGATATCCCAAAAACACGTACCGTACCAAAAAACTTCTATACACAAATTTTCATGCTAATCGGATGAGTAGTTTAGGAGTCTATTGCATAGTTACATACGACATTTAGTTCCAAAGCAATTCGATTTTATTGATATAATTCATGAACCAATACACATACAAAGACCATTTATACAAAAAAACCTTCGTATTGACGTCACCTTTCATGGGAAATTTTTAGAAACAAAATCGGTTTACGCATTACCGAGAACATCAATTTCATACACAATGCAACTTATTTTTATATATATAGAATATTATATATATGAGTTATACACTTAATGTGTTTTTCAAGGCATTAGAAATTCTTGAATCCTCTTTTGTATTGAAATCACCACAGTGGAGAAAAAAATTTCCTTTTCCAAGCTTTCGAAATCTTATATATAAAGATATATATATGTATATATACATATGCCTGTATGTAAAATATCTTCTTGGCTGATGACATTCATCAGATCTAGCCATGTCGAGCATATTTCTGAAATTGTGCTTAGAAACTAATTTCAGAATGTATTCTCTCGAATATAAAAGAATGGCTATTTAATGTGTTTTATTTAAATCAAAATTGGAAATAGCTTAAAAGAACACCCTTTATTGACATGAAAGCTAGAATGTCTGTATTTCTCTCTGTTCCTGACCCATTCTTAAGAGGTTTGCTTGGTTTTAAATTAACTACACATATTGTTATGTAAAATAACTTTCTGGAGGCTTTTTCAAAAATTTATAAATAATCTGCCAAAATGATGTGAATAGTAGTGAGCTATGAAAAACGAATACTACTATCACTTCTGATATGATAAGAAATACTTAAGATGGCATTTCTTATGGATGTATAAAAACAATTATGAGACTGAGAACGGTGGCAAAGTTTTTCATTTATCTACCACCATACACCACATATGGACCTAAAACTAAATAAATAACTGGCCATTTCAGCCCTTGAAAGAACTTTGACCTAGCTTCTTATGATCAATTGAGTTGTGAGTGTTATTAAGTTTGTATACAATTCACTGAGAACCGGACCTACAGGTTTAACGCCGACTCCGAACGGCGATGAACGGAATGTTCTTGTTCTCAAGAAGCTTTAAATGGCATTTTGATTACTCTCTGAGGTTTGTCATTGTCTGCAGAGAGGTGGCGGCCGTACAGAAAAATTATTTTAATTCAAATAATTTTCTGTCGCTGCTGGGGTTCGAACCTGGGTCTCCAGGTTCGTTGACATAGCGGCCACCACGTATGAACCTAATGCTCATAAAAATATTAGGACGTTGTGACGGTCTCAAAGCAGACAAAAGCCCTTTGTTTATTGTGGCCGTTTTATGCATACTTATTTATAAGTAAATTATGATAATTCTAGAGAGTATCTCAAAAAGTTATTCTTTATCACATCATTGGGAATTATAATTGTATTGTGATCATGTGATTAGAACAAAAACACATAATGGTCATGGGCAAGGTAGAAGAGTTCCTTAAAGCATGTTATAAATACCATATAGGTATTGCAGTCTTTGAAATAAAAAATTTGGCCCAGATACTTTGTGAAATTGATATCTGAAATAATTGACAAATAAATGTTTCTATGACAATATTTGTGTAAAAGTCTTTTACTAAAAAGTCTTCAAATCTGAAAAGGGATTTTTATTAACAGAAATTTATGGTTATTTTGGTGGACAAAAAATGTATGGTTGGAATTAGGCTCAATCAGTTCGCTGTGAACTGTTGGTTGTAACACCTTCCAAACCAAAATCCCAATGCTACTAATAATAATAAAATTAATTTTTTTTTAATATTTTTTAAACATATATAAAACTATAGCATTTAGATATGCTTTTATTTTGGTGATTAATGGCCGAACTGAAGACCCAGGTTCGAATCCCAGCAGCGACAGAAAATTATTTGAATGAAAATAATTTTTCTGTACGGCCGCCACCTCTCTGCAGACAATGGCAAACCTCAGAGAGTAATAAAAATGCCATGTAAAGCTTCTTGAGAATAAGAACATTCCGTTCATCGCCGTTCGGAGTCGGCGTAAGCCTGTAGGTCCATTTCTCGGTCAATTGTGTACAAACTTAATAACACGCACAACACAATTGATCCTAAGAAGCTAGGTCAAAGTCCTTTCAAGGGCTGAAATGGCCAGTTATTTATTTTTTTATTTTTAATGGCCGAACTAAGCCCTTAATTTTATGTCCATAAAAGCGCCCACTCATCATTTTTATATCAAACGCATCAAAAGGAAGTTTATCTTAAAATCTTTCAGTAGGCAACAGCAAATTCATAAGAACATACATTTGCAAATTGGGTGAGTATGTAAATACACGCTCATTTCTGACCCTGTTGGACGGTTTATCGTCAAGATCCTACATAAGACTCCGCAAAAGAGTCTTAAGTATACCTTTGTTTTAGATCACATTGTGGTCAACATGCGTCAATGCCCTTTTTATATTTTCTACGCTAGCAGTTAAAAAGAGGAATCCTTTATTCATAAGAGCTTGAAGACGCATTGAAGGGATTCTTTAAGAAACTAAGCAAAAATTTAATTCTATGTTTGTTGCAGTTCCCTATGCAATGTGAAATGAAAATTAAGCTTAAAGCGACGCTAAACAAAAAATCATCAACAACATGATGGAGATGGAATGAGGTCGGGTGTTTATTTGTCACTTTGGTGGTAATGATGAAGTGCTCCTCAAAAAGCCTTATGTGGCTTCAATATCAGCTTCTGCTCTAGCAAGTATTTCGACAAACGTACTTTCGAAATAAATTGTATCATTCGTCTAATATTCGTGTAACTTACACACTGGAACTGCACGACTGTTCCATGAACACTGAAAAAACCTCAAACTTCCAACTTTCTAAAGCAATCGGATTCATTTAAATAACTGCGACTAGAGGCCGGTACGGCACACATCCAGAAGTTGTTTGAAGTCCGTTTAAGCTGTCGGCCGCATAACGTTTGACTACCTCCGTATGTCACTTTGAATGTGCCACAACGTCAAAATTGCGGCAAAGCGGATCGATCGGAGTGTGGTTCGTGCCTATATGTAAAATACGAAGAAGCCACTTGAGAATGTGTCACGCTCATCGCTTAAGGAGCTGAAACGGCCGACAACGAGCTACCGGGAAAATGCGCAGAATCGATCAAATCTGACTGAACTGAGACAGCTGAACAAAAGACAGTAGTCAGCATTTGGAGCAGGCAGTCAGACAGCGAGTGAAGTGTTTTATTTTTAGGTTTATACATTTTGTTTATGGTTTGATGCTTAGTTAATAGCAAGTCGTTGGTCACTAACTATGATTTCAATGGACCGTTAGTTCGAATGCACCTGGATCTCGTATGCTATTATCTTTTTGCGGCAATTGCATCCACAACATCGTCTGTGCTAAATTGTGTAGGTATGTTTTGGTAGTTGCTTTTGTTGACGTTTTGGTGAGGCTGCCATTACATTTTATATAACTACACATAGGTGTTTATGCCATGATCATATTCTGCACTCGAAACACAAAGTGAAGACTTGATGAGTTTTAGAAAATTGTTCAAATACAGGGCGATGTCGTTTCTATTGTTATGTCCACAAAAGTATTTGTGCTATAGAGCTGCACAAAACCTTCTGCAGCAAAATTAAGAGGAAAATTATATACCGCTCATTCATAAAAACAAGCAAGCCACAGTTTTCCGCGGGCACGGACGTTTTCTCTTTATCAATTTATAAAAAACTTATTGAATCACACAATGCCACTTCTTGAAATGTAAAAAGTCAGCCGTTTGTTTCTCCTACTCATTTATAAATTACAGGAAAACCACGGTCAATACATGTATACAAAATTTGCATTCTGTGAAACAAATATATATACATTCATATATATATTATATATATATATATTATAGTACATATTATTATTCATCAAGTCGGATTGAATCTCATTGAAAGTGTAGGGAGATAGAGCGGAAAAACTCCATAATTCCAAAATTCATTTCAACATATAAGAATCTACTACGATCCAATTGGCAATTGGTGTGGTGAAGTCATTCGTTCTTTTGTTTTACTGCAATTGCAGTAAAGTCCGAACACTGGTAACGACCAAGCAATGCATTGCATTGTGGATGATTTTTGATAAACTTTAAATAAAGATACTTATGAAAATTTATGATTATGAAAATTTATGATTATGAAAATTTTGTAAAGAAATACCCCTTTATCCTTTTGTAGCACAAATGTGATATTTGAAAACTTATTTCATAAAAATCGGACCAGTGCTTTTGGAGTTTAACGGCAACAAAAAATGTTCACTTTAATTTTATATAATAGTTTATATATTTGTTTATCATCATTTAATACACCAACCTATTCTAAAACTATTTGTAGCTCTTTTAAGTGTTTTGGTATTGAACGTGTGAACTCTTTTAAATACCTCGGTTATTGCTGAATAATAAAAAGGAACATACTCGAGAGCTTAAAAGTTATCTTATGGCTGCCACTAGACATTTATTTTTATTGAAACCTTTTTGTGGTCTCGAACTTCTCAAGTCTTCTGCTATGAGATGGGACCAATGCAAATTGAAGCAAGGATTATGCACTTATGCTAACAAGACAACTCCTCTTCTGATATCACAAAATAAAGACATACGTCTCATTTGCAATATATCCCGTCGTGATAGAAGTCTGATTCTGTTCAGGAATGTGCATGTTTTACTTTAAAGCACTTGTACTTCTTCAAAGTTTTAAAGATTTGGGAGATTGTAGAATAAATTTTTAAAGATTTAATAATAAACGTTCAGAATCTTGTCACTGTACCACAGCAATTGTATTCACTGCAATTATTTCTACATTGTTATACTTTAGTATCTCCTAGACTCTTTGACAATTTGCCTATTAGCATAAGGTGTATTCTTAATAAATCTATGTTTCTTCGGCATGATGTTTAGTGCACTAGTTAATACTTTTACAAAAATGTGGTTTTTTTATTTTTTGAGTTTCTCTGAGTCCACTTATTTCTCATTCTAATATCTTTTTTTTCTAATTTTAATTATATAATATTGTATATTACTTCTCTCATTTTTTTTTTCTTATTGTTTTGTTTTGTTTTATATTTTGTTTTATTTTCTTTTGACCTCACTAAATTTCTTAATAAATACTTATCTTGTAATTATATACTCATGTAACTACATTCACCTCTAGTTCTTCTAGATTGCAGATCTTTTTCAATTAAACTTTAACTTGTTAATATTAAAAATGTAATTTATAAATTGTTACTTTATGTTATATTTTGTATTTGATGAAAAAGATAAATAAATTTATACTACTACTATTATTTATGTATCTTTTATTTATTCCTAAAATAAATACAATAACTTTGGTCAATCGAAAATGCACCCTTAAAAAATAGGAAGAAAAAAAAAATAAAACGGTTTACAATTTTACAGAAAGCAATTTTGAAAATATAAATTTACAGAACAAATGAGGCGATATTTTGTTGTGTTTTTTTGAGCAACTTTTAAACGAAATAAGGCCCTAAATTGTAAACGAAAATTTTTTGAGAAATGCACGATGTTTACTTGTAATGTTTAACTTCTTAATCATACTTTAAAACCATTTTCTGTAGCTTTATAAGGGGAAAAACCGCCGCGAAATTATATTAAAAAATCGCGGTGTTTTTAATAAAATTTTTTAATTTTTTAATTATCATTTATTCAATTTTTATTTTTTATATTATTATTATAGTTATTTCAAAACTATTTTCAGTAGATTTATAGGGGAAAAAGCGTCGCAGGAGAAAAATTGTTTTAAAAAAAATATTATTAAAAATTGCGCGGAAATGTCTGTGTAGTGTAAGTTAACATTCTTTGAAAAAAGCACTTTAGGCAAGTGAAATGCCGAAAGTGCTCCCAACTTAAATTAGATAATTCCCAAGAGAAATGTAACAACTCTCAAGAGAAATAACTTCCAACTTCCGAACTTTTTAGGGTTGATGTTTTTCATAAAATTTTAATAATAACAGCTTTAATTTTTTTTTTCAGATTTTCAACTTGTTAACGCAATCTGATTCGTTTAAATAGCTGCGACTAGTCGCCGGTGTGGCACACATCCAGAAGTTGTTTGAAGGGCGTTTATGCTTTCGGCCACAAATCATTTGACTACCTCATACAACGTAAAAATTGCGACAAAGGGGATCGATTGGAGTGTGGTTCGTGTTGATATGTAAAATACGAAGAAAACACTTGAGAATGTGTTACGCTCATTGCTTAAGGAGCTGAAACGGAGACCCATTCGAAGATAATTTCATACTAGTTTTTTATTGGCTTAATATTAGCCGACACCAATATGTGTACGTCGCAAAAACCGATATTTTTGGTCCATCTTGCTTCGCTACCAAGATATGGCGCTTTTTCTAATTTTTCAGGCTATCATATAGTCTCATCATCACCCCTCTATCTGTGCGTCTCCAGTTCAAGACCCCCTTTTAAAAATCCAAACCTGGTCCCAGTGAACCAAAACTAATATTTTCGAATTCATTTATGAACTTTTTCGAGTAGAAATGTTCTATTTCGGAACTCATAAATTAACCTTTTTTGTATCATTCGTCGGACTAAAATGTCTCTTAGAAATAAACCATAGTTTGTTCGAAAATGAGTTAAAAAAGAACCATAAATTGTAGTTTTTTTGTTCGAAAATGAGTTAAAAAAGAACCATAAATTGTAGTTTTTTTGTTCGGAAATGAGTTAAAAAAAAAGAACCATTGAAAAGTAATTTTTCAGCAATCGGAAATTAACCCTTTTTGAATCAATCGCCAGACGTAATGCCTCTCAGAAACGAACCTTTTTTCTTTGTAAATGCGTAAAAAATGAACCATAGAAAAGTTAATTTTCGGCACTCGGAAATGAACACTTTTTGTATCAATCACCGGACTGAATTAAAAATAAAAAAATAAATAACTGGCCATTTCACTCTTGAAAGGACTTTGACCTAGCTTCTTATGATCAATTGTGTTGTGAGTGTTATTAAGTTTGTACACAATTGACCGAGAACCGGACCTACAGGTTTAACGCCGACTCCGAACGGCGATGAACGGAATGTTCTTGTTCTCAAGAAGCTTTACATGGCATTTTGATTACTCTCTGAGGTTTGCCATTGTCTGCAGAGAGGTGGCGGCCGTACGGAAAAATAATTTTAATTCAAACAATTTTCTGTCTCTGCTGGGGTTCGAAACTGGGTCTCCAGGTTCGTTGACATAGAGGCCACGCACTTTAACCAACTAAGCCACGGACGCCACATGAACTGAATTGCCTTTCGAAAAAGAACCTTTTTTGTTTGGAAATGTGTTAAAAAATGATTTTGACGTGACGAAGTTACGTTATACTGCTCTAGTTTCCAAAAAAGTTGAAAAATGAATTTGTTAAAAATTCATCTGCGTTTCATTGAATTGTTATTCGCTGGGTATAAGAGCTATGATTAAAAAAATAGTATGACCGTAAAGGTTAATTCTTTGGCTATATTAAAAAAATGAAAAAAAAATTTAATACGGCATAGGGACGTAGTGGCAGCTGCGTAAGCAACGCAACTGAAAATTTGTCACATGGAATTATTACTCGCTGAGTATTAGCGCTAGGGTTAAAAATACGATACGCCAATAAAGGCCTACTGGAAGCCCTCACAACAAAATTAGACAAACAATTTCTGACATCATGGGGACGCTGAGAGAGCCGCTCAAAGATCGATAACGAAACATTCATGCAGCGGCGTTGCATTGAATTTTTACTCAATGAGTATATAACCTACGATAAAAGTTTAAAAAGGAAAATAAAGTTTTTATGCATGGCTTTACGACAAAAATAAAAAAAAATTCCGGCGTCGTCATGTCGTGAATATAGCAGCTTATGTTTCAGAAATGTAATATAGTTGCATGGAATTATTACTCACTCAGGAAGAGTGCTACAGTAAATTTTGTTTTACGACAGCAGGGATGTATTATTACGCTTCACAACTAAATTACAAAAAAAATTTAGTTGTCAGGATTTCAGTGATGCAATCACATAATGCAGTAAAAATGCTAAAGCCATGAAAAAACGTTGCATGGATTTTTAACTCTGTGACTACTGGTGCAACGGTAAATTTTAAGGAACGAAAGCAAAGGTGAGGTCTTCGGGCATATGACAAAAATAAAAAAAAAATTTGACGGCGTGTCAAAAACCCTCAGGGAACCGCCTAATGTGACGCATATGCATCACTTTTGCTGGATTAATTGAAATTAGAGCACAACCAATGGGGAAGCAAAAAAAAAGCTAAACGAAAAGCACCAACTCCAAATCCAACACCAACACCAACACCAACACCAACACCAACACCAACACCAACACCAACACCAACACCAACACCAACACCAACACCAACACCAACACCAACACCAACACCAACACCAACACCAACACCAACACCAACACCAACACCAACACCAACACCAACACCAACACCAACACCAACACCAACACCAACACCAACACCAACACCAACACCAACACCAACACCAACACCAACACCAACACCAACACCAACACCAACACCAACACCAAAACCAACACCAACACCAACACCAACACCAACACCAACACCAACACCAACACCAACATCAACATCAACATCAACATCAACATAACCATTAACATCAACATCAATACCAACATCAACATAACCATTAACATCAACATCAACATCAACATCAACATCAACATCAACATCAACATCAACATCAACATCAACATCAACATCAACATCAACATCAACATCAACATCAACATCAACATCAACATCAACATCAACATCAACATCAACATCAACATCAACATCAACATTAACAACAACAGCAAGAAACTTCGTCACGTCAAAACCTACGGGTGTGTCCACGGCACAGCCAACTCTTTTTTTTTTTTAATTATATATTTTATTGTTGCATATCTATTATTACATATCGATAAAATGAACAAAAAATGGTTTGTATATGAGAAATTGCTTCTACTGATATGATAAAAAAATTATAATTTTTTTAACTCATTTAAGAATGCAAACAAGAAACATTTATGAATCATTTCTGAACTCATTAATGAACAAAAAATGTACGAGGATTTTTTACCTACTTAAATGATATAAAACTTATTATTTTTTGACTCAAAATAATTTTTTTATGAATTTCGCAAAAGAAGTACTGTTTTTAATTATGGGAAAAGTTTTCACGAATTTAACCGTCTATAGCGGGCACTTTAAGTGACAAAATAACAGGTCAAAACCTAAAAAAAATTCTACCCAAAAACGTTCGCAAAACTCTCACCTTACGCAGAACCTTCGCAGATGGTTCAGTGGGGTGTTATCCCTGGCCTATCTTGCGTCGTTTTCGAGGTATGACGTTTTTTCTTATTTTTAAGGATATCATATCAGACGTTTTCGAGACATGGCGCTTTTTTTAATTTTTCAAGTTAAAATTGTATTATCGACTGACCCTCTTTAATTTTGAGTGCATGGTGCACTAGGTGTGCTTGCTATAATTTCCTGTTACTTTTAATTCAGTGCCATTCTATGGTTTGATATTTTATTTCATATAAAAATTTTCAAAACGCAACGACACAAACGAATAGCTTTCAAAATATGCAGTTCTTGTTTTGTTGGCTTCGCTTCATACAAAACATTTTTGCTCGATGTAATGGTTCAGTGCAGTCATACACTGCACCTACATAGTGTACACTTTTCAAGTACTATGAATAAAATATTTTGGGCAGCTCTTGAGTGCCCACCGCATGACAACGGAGACCGTTAGTGTTGTCTACTTCAAGCCGTCCACAATGGGCCAGGAATTTCAATAAGTGGCCAAAAATCAAATATTTTCTGTATTCAAATGATTCTTACGATTGATAATGGGACACATTAAGGTACCTTGAGACGAAATATTATTAATATAAAATTTAAAATTACAATTTGGGAGGCATTTTAAGCCAAAAATTGCAATTTTTTTATTTACATCTAAAATTTGAAATCATCAACAGTATAACTATTTCTCAAACTTCTTTAAAATGTTTAGCACTTTTTTAAACACATTGAATACAATATTGAAAAAATATATATATATATATATATATATATAATCCTTATCCTTTAACCCTTTTTTCCACACACTAAATACAAAAAAATGGGGTTTAAAAAAAAAAATGCGGCGCCTAAAGAAGATTCCCTGAGATTTCGCTCGTAATTGAAATAATTTACATGCTATTACTTTCTTTAAGATATTTACTTGAAGAGGGATATGCACACTTTTGCACGTTTTTATTTACTTTTGAGAAATTTAATAAAAACTAACGTCGCACAGTGTAACGAGTTCTATGGGATGGGTGACAAAAATAGAAGGAATCATCGTAGGTACATGCATGAAATTAAGCATGTGTCATTATTTCATAAATATATAACGCAGTCTCATGAACTTTTTGTCTAACTTGCGTAGGGCACGCGCTGTGGATATCTTGAGGAATTTCGGTCAAAAATTCTTTAACCGACTTCAAAAAGGAGGAGGTTCTCAATTTCGTTGGTTTGTCCGCGCTTTTTTTTTTTTTTTAAATGTATGTACATCGATAACTCCTAAAGCACTTGCCCGATTTCCGTAATTTTTTGTCAACAGATAGATACCGTGAACGCGGAGGTTATTTTTTAAAAAAGTGGGCGATATTCGACAAAGGGGCGTGTCAATACAAGAAAAACACTGTATTTCAGTTAATATTCACACTAGGGTACCGAAATTTACAGTAAAAACACTGGGGTAGACACAATTATTACAAATTACGATCAATAAAGTGGGCGTTATTTGACAAAGGGGTGTGGTCATATTAAAAAAACACTGTATCTCAAATAGTATTGACACTAGGGTACTGAAATTTAGTACAGGGGTAGACACAATTTTAAAAAACTACTGTAAAGAAAGTGGGCGTTATTCGACAAATGGGTGTGGCAATATTAGAAACACACTATATATCGAATAATATTGACACTAGGGTGCTGAAATTTAGTGTGTGGGTAAGCATATCTATTACAAATTACAGTCAATAAAGTGGGCGTTATTTGACAAAGGGGTGTGGCAATATTGGAAAAACACTGTATCTCGAATAGTATTGACACTAGGGTACTGAAATTTAGTACAGGAGTAAACACAATTTTTGGAAATTACTGTAAATAAAGTGGGCGTTATTCGACAAAGGGGTGTGGCAATATTAGAAACACACTATATATCGAATAATATTGACACTAGAGTGCTGAAATTTAGTGCATGGGTAGGCATAGTTATTAAAAATTACAGTTAATAAAGTGAGCGTTATTTGACAAATGGGTGTGGCTATATTGGAAAAACACTGTATCTCGAATAGTATTGACACAAGGGTACTGAAATTTAGTACAGGAGTAGACACAATTTTTAAAAATCACTGTAAATAAAGTGGGCGTTATTCAAAAAATGGGTGTGGCAATATTATAAACACACTATATATCGAATAATATTGACACTAGGGTGTTGAAATGTAGTACATGGGTAGGTACAGTTACTGCAAATTACGGCTAAAAAAGTGGGCGTTATTCAACATAGGGGCGTGTCAATATTATAAAAATACTATATCTTAGTTAATATTGACACTAGCGTATTAATATTTGGTATGCAGGTAGATAAGTAGGTAGAATCATTAAAAAAGTGAGCGGGATTGTACACAGGATGTGTCACTTTAAGGAAAGTACTATATTACGGTTAATATTATTACTTGGAAACTGAAATTTGGCACAGGGGTAGGTAGAATTATTATATGGTACGGTAAATAAATTAGGCGGGATTAGAGAAAGGGCGTGGCACTACAAATTGTAAAGAAGCAGAAATGGAAAATACCCAACAAACTTTCAGGAATTAATAAATCAAATTTGTTAAGAACAAAGTTTCATGTTTAAAATTTTCCTCAAGAATAAATACTATTGCATAAAATATTTCATATTATCTAAAAAGGAAGAAATAAAAACTTTTTAACAAAAAAAAACCCGACTTCAAAATCACTACAAAGTAAAAAATAATTTTAAATAACTTTTCCCATTCATTTCTTGGTCATATTTTAAAAGCTATTTATACGTGTTATAATATTGGAAATCTTATCATTTTCATTTTTTTTATTTTGTTTTATTATCAATATATTAATTGCTTTATGAACATAAAAGCTTTGAAGTGGGCGCTCATCTTTGACATAAAATCATGATCTTTTACCATCCCTGTACTATTTGGTGCCTTGGTGACACTGTAGTAATTTTAAAAGCTTTGTACACATTAAAATTCTCACTAAACTGGTTTGGGTAAGCTTGTAAAGCTCATATTGAATATGACATAGTGTGTAACAGCTGCACAAATAATGGATGGAACACATTGGCTACATTCAGCGTACTCAAAAATTGCCAATTGAAAGAAAAAAAATCGCTAAGAAGCTTTTATATTCATAAAGTTAATAATATTTTTATGATAAAACAAATTAGAAAAAATTAATATAAAAAGATTTCGACATAGTAAGATAAGCGCCGACTTCAAAGCTTTTATGTACATAAAGCTATTAGTATATTGATAATAAAACAAAATAGAAAAAATGAAAATGATAAGATTTCCAATATTATAACACGTATAAATAGCTTTTAAAATATGACCAAGAAATGAATGGGAAAAGTTATTTAAAATTATTTTTTACTTTGTAGTGATTTTGAAGTCGGGTTCTTTTTTTGTTAAAAAGTTTTTTTTTAATAAACGAACAGTTTGGAATTAAGTTTCCAATATTTCCCAAGGTTATTCAAGCGTTTTGGTTAACTCATTCCTAAGGTTAACTCATTTTGTTTCGTTGAGGTATTTTACTGACTGACGGTCAATATTTTGAACGGGAAAAAGTTGTCTGTGTCTAAACAGCATTTGATTGAAAAATATTCCTGTATTTAGGAATATCACCCTGTTTACCAACAATTTATTCTTCCTTGAAATAATTGAAATAATTTGTTTATCTGTTTCTAGCTCTTTTTGTTTTGCTTAAAATCCAAAAATTATCATTTGGGCGTGGTTTTAGGCAACGTTGAACACAATGTAGGTTTTTACAGCGAATAAACAACACTTTATTATAACGGGCGCAAGTGAGGTGCGAATGCAACTGGATTGATGGCGTACAACCGCGCGGTGCAGCTCTTTGTGCTGGACGATATTGTACTTCGGCTTTGGCCCAAACTGCTCTAGTTTTCACTTTTTCGCAATCATCTGATGGCCAGGTAGCCTCGCTTATTCATTAAGCACTAAGATGTCTTGCAGTCGTACTTCAGGTTGAGCTCAAGTAAAGTTGCAGTAGTACATTGGCAACTCCACACGACAAGCACGACTGAGCCGCCAACAAATCTAAAAACCAACCAACCTATCCTTGCATAGTGTTTGCTGATGATCTAAATACCGGACACATGTGGTTGATTGCATTTTTTTTTTGTGCTTTTTTATGTGTTATAAATAAATTCCGTTCGATATATAAATCGGTCGACGTATATTTTGTTTCGTTGTTTGATATGCTTAAGTATCTCGAACTCGAATGCTCCTTTGCTGTGAAAGTAAGTGTCTTCTGCAAACACTGACTCTCTTGGACGGTCTAACTACTTTCGTGTAGAGATTTAGTGGCTGATTGTGACTAGTGTGGGTTGCCTCTTACTTGATGAAATGTATTAAGCTGAATGCGTATTAGTTTCTATCGAGTTCACGGGAATCAAAATATATTTTTATAGAGAGGAACGCTCTATCAACTTTGCTTTTAACTTTACTTTTACTTTGAATTAACTTCTGAAGCCAATAATATTGAAAGTATGAATCTTAAGATTCTTATCAAATTAGACAAATGGAATATTATATTTGAATACTCATATTTTGGGATCTTGCTGTTTTAAATTTACTCCGATGCAAAATAATTATGGATTAAGAATTAACCAAACAAGTAAGGTAAAGATTTTTCCAAAATTCTTATTTTGTATTAATTCTTATTACAGTTGAACTTCCATATAATGAACTTCTATACAATGAAGTTCTCCTTACTATGAATTCATTTAAAAAACACAGCTTTTTCGTTCAACTTCAAGTGTATTTAGATCATCTCATAATGAATTTCCATACAGTGAATCTTTCTCTATAATGAACAAATTTTGCAAATACAATTTTTTGTCTCCATGTAATGAATTTTTTCAAACAATTTTATGTTACGCATATTTATAACACTGTGTGCCGAGAAAAAAGTAAAACATTATTAGGGGATGCTAAAAGTTGAAAATAACAACAGAAAAAATAATAAGTGGATATTCATTAGTTTTTAAATAAAATCGTCGCATTCATTACTATCCCAAAACCATTATATCTCTTTCATTCGTATCGAAATATCTTTTTTTTTATTAAAATTGGAAGTTGTAAATGTTTATTGCTCGAATCAAAGAATTTTCCTAAAATATTCTGATGGGTAGCAGTCACCATCAAATCACGATTACAATAATATATAATGTAAAAAAGTATTAATATTGTAAATATTTTTTTCTTAATAAACGTTATACACTATGTGAATCCAACTTAAACCACCTCCGCTCCACTCAACTCCGCGCTCAATAGTCACAACGACCAATTGGAAGCCACAACCTATATCATCGTGCTATCGTATGGACCTCCCATGCACGATCCAGTGATTTACGCTCAGTTGCTAGAGTGCGCTTCAATGTGCTTTGTGCGCACAAAGCGTGTTCATATAGACGATCGACGCTATGCGACGATCGGTGACTAACAACAACGATCGCTAGAGTGCTTCGCAGGTAATGTATACAGTATTAAATAAAATTGTATTTACTTTAAGCAAAAGTAAATTTTTTTTTTTTAATCTTTATCATTTATTGAACAAAACGATAAAATATTACAATGTTTTATATATTTTGTTTTTTAAGCACAAAGTGGGAGCTTTTTCAAAAAACTTAAATTAAAAGAAAGTATAAAATAGACAGACGGTTATATAAAACACAGACATTTAATGGAAAAATAACAAAAAACCTAAACTGATGAGTAATATTAAGCTAAAGATTAAGGAAAAGAGAAAATAAATACTTATTTACATAATTTAATGTTGTCTAGTATTATAAACGATATTGTTGTCATTAGAATAAGCTTTGAGAAATAAAAGTAGCTTGTGGTCCCTAAATTGTGTACCATTTTGAAAAGAACGATATAATTCAAAGGCAAGAAAGGCAAGAATATTTTCCGAAATAGTCATAAGCAAGTAACGATACATTAAATTTGACATTATTAATATTATTTGAGCATTTTTCAAAGAACTTGATGTTGTTATTTATAATAAAATTACAAATTCTTGGACACAGTTTCATAAAGTAAACAATTGTTTTCATATTTAAATGAACCATTTTGTTTTTTTTTTTAATTAGCAGCACTACGGAGAATGCTTCCTTCAAACAGTCTAAGTATCTCCATTTGGTGAGAAGATAAATTGGGAATTTTACAACAAACACTGGAAGCGTATGTCAGTACAGGTCTAATATATAGATATAGATATAGATATTTACCTTAATGTACGATTGAATTAACACATTCGCGGACAAGGCGGCATATGCCGTCAAATTCATAGCAAAAAATTGGGACAGGACGGCACATATCGTACATAAAAAAATAAATAACTTTCATTTACACTTAAATAAACATTTTGGGATAGTTACGAAGTTTCGAATGACGCAATTCTACGTCAGAACTTTTCATAACTTTGATTAAAAAAATTGGAAAATTGAGCTTACCAAGCTTAAAAATTAGACCATCATGCCAAACTGTATCGAATGCTGCTTTAAGATCTCTAGAAACAAAAGAAGCAACTTTCCCAATATTCAAACTGCGATCAATATTCATTTGAAGTTTACCAAAAAGAAAACCAAACTAGTTTTGAAACATCTAGCTTTTCAATATGTAGAAACATTCTATTGTCTAATATGCGCTCAAATAATTTGGAAATGCAGTTAAGATTAGAAATAGGTCTCCAGTTAGTTAACGTAGAAATATCTTTATTAGGATTAGGTATTGGAGTAAAAAGTGCTATTTTCCAGCAAGAAGCGAAATAAGAAGAAGAAATAAGATGATTTAACATAATAATCAAAAATAACATAAAAATGTGTACTGTCTATATCAGTGGACTTTTTATTTGGGTTTTTATAAATAACTTCTTAAACTGAAGTTAAAAGATTTTCTTGTTTGTCATGAAGACTCATTAACGATCGAAAGCTCGCGTTCGTTTTTGATGGCTGTTAAAATAGTTCTATCAAATTGAATAATAGACTGAGAATTTGAAAGAGAATCATTAAATAGTTGAACCGAATGCGACAAACCTGAATCTAAATTCGAAGACAAATTATGTTTAATTGAAAAATGGTTTGAAAATTCATTGACATGTTTAATTGAAAAATGGGTTAAAAATGCATTGGCTATGTTTTCAAACCAATCAGAGATCTGCAAAAAGTCAATTGAAAATCAAGTTGCTTGTTGCTTGTAAAAAATCAAGTTTTGACTTGAATTGTAGATACTTGATATGTTTCTACCCTATAAGCCACGACTTGCTTCTGAAAAACGAATCATAAGTCAGACTTGATTCTATTTTGTTTCTACCCTACATTAATTTGTCAGACATACATATTAATCTTCTCCGGCACTCTCTGAAAGCCCACCTGTTCAGGTGTAGGGAATACACCTATTCAGGTGTAGGGAATAAATTTACAAAAATCATTACATTTGTATGGGAGCCCCCCTAAGAAGTGGTCGCAGTAGGGGCAAATGTTCCTTAAACAATAGAAATGGGGATCGGTCATACATATAAACCCTCTCCGGCCCTCCTTTAAAGCCCACCCGTTCAGGTGTAGGGAATAAAAATAAACAACTATAACAAAAAAAAAAAAAAACAAGCAAACATACTTCAATCCAATGCTTTAAAGTTAAACTGTTTTCACAACTCGAGAAACGAAGTTTGGACTGATGATACGAAGTTAATTCCACGAACTTCGTAAACGGACTTGAAAATGAAGCATTTGTAGGCAAAATAATTGTCTTTTCCTACATTTCAAGTTTCTTCATTTCAAGTTTTCTACATTTGGCGACTTGATTTTTGCTGCCTATGATTCGCGCTAGCTTGTTCTTTGCGTGCCTCATTTGCAGGGAGTTGAAAAATTAGATGAACTTGAAACAGCAAATAAGTCCATTCATACAGATCTTTGGTACCAATGTATTCATTATTTTCGTCATCATTTTCAAAAATAATATTTGGTAGTTTTGATCTCTTTTTGTAGCCAGCGTAAAATTTTAGAGCAGAAAAGGCATTTATTGTAGTATTTGTGTTGAAATTTGTGTTGTGTTCAAATGAAATAGCGTTATGAAGCATAGAACGGGTTAAATAAATGTCTCGTTTGATGTTAGCAATTGAGTACATATTGGTACCCCTGTGTATGTTTCTATACAATTTTCGTTGCAAAATAATACCATTCGCTGTAATGACTTTAGTGGGTACAAATTTCTCAATTGCTTTATTTATAATATACCCAAATCTTTCAGAAATGCGTTCTAGTTCCACTTGGAATAGATTGGCATTAGCTGAAATGTTAATTTGGTTGATTTGGTTTTCAATGAATTTATTTAAACTATTTGGATTTGTATAATTGTGTTTTTTATTGAAAAAGTTATTAGAAATAAGATTTATAGAAAAATTACCACTTATTGAAATTTGTATAGCATTATGATTAGAAAATGATGGAAGACTACAAATGTTAGAGAAAGTCATGGCAAATTCCCTGTTATAGATAAATTTATCAATGCAGGATCCAGAGGTAGTGTGAAAACGAGTAAGAGCGATTGGTGATGAAATAATAATATTCGTAATGTCTTGAACATTTTTAAGATGATGTCCAAGTATATTATTTGAAATGTCGCCAAAGGAAAAATGTCTGGAGTTCATTCCGCCAATCACCGCCAATAACAAAATGATTATTCTGTGGGAAAATTTGTAAAAAGGAATTAAATTCAGTATGTGAAGGATGAACGTAAACAGGCGCAATAGTAATCCAATCATTACCGATCAGAACATCAATTGAAATGATTGTTATACCGCCATTTTTAAATGTTTTGAAGTTCCTAATCTTAAACTGGTTTCTGATTAGTAAAGCGGTTATAATAGAACCGATTCTATTTTCCAACTTGAAGAAATTATAACCATCATACTGAAAATATTAAATTTTGTTTCTTGTATTAAATAAACATCAACAGAAAAATAAGAAAGGATTTTTTTGAGCAAGAACGTTCTTTCGTATCTAATCAAAGAATTTACATTAAGAGAGATAATCTTAAGAATCATTTTTTTAACATTTTTGAAGATTTCCTTTTCGGAAGGACTAGAATTACGGGACACCGAAGCATAACTTTTGAAGCTAGAACTTACTGAATTTTTTTTTTAGGCTTAAAACTAAAAAACGCTCTGCTTACAACATTCTTAATTGAAATGTTATTTGTAGCTTTTTTGGTGATTGGAGCATATTTTTTTTTTTAAAAATGCACAATTTTTCAGGTCGTAACATTACATAAAAAAAAAAATGGTGTTACTATAACTCCGAATCGGTGTTACATAGTGTCCATCCGAATAGTGTTCATTTTATTTTATCCATTTGTGTTGCTCCAAATGAATATTGTAAAAATACTTAAAAAGATGTAAGCAAAAATACAAAACGGTGTTAATTCAAAATTATCCAATTAGACAAATCAGAGAACCCAAAAACAAAGTGAATCTTTTTTCCATAAACGCATTTTAAAAATTATTATCAGAATGGTGCTAATTATAATTTTTTTTTGAGATAAATGAAAAAACTTCATATAGTCTTTTAGGAAATATAAATTTATGATATTACTTTGTACTCCATATGGTGCTAAAATTAAAATTCTATAGGTTAATTTGAAATTTCTAGTAATGATGTTAAATAAAATTTGATTTATTTATTTATTTCATTCATTATATATACCTATTTATTTTCTTGATTTTCGAGGCATATTAATTAATAGTGACATTTTTATGACTTTTAAGATAAATAATTTATTTATATACAGTACGAGCAAGAGCTGTCTTCATTCCTTTCCAAGTATAATAGTTACAAAACTTGTATCTGATTTGATCATTAAAGATTGATGGGTCTACATAGAAAACATGTTTGAAAACAGAGAAAAAAATCTAAAAATTACTTGACTTTATGACATCAACAAGATTAACGCCATCGCTGTCGGCTACAAACACATACTTTTGGTCGTTAATATAAGTTTAAATAAAAATGTTCATATTCTAATTATAATTTTCATAAAAGTTAAAATTTCCACAGTTTATGCACATTCATCTGAATCAAGCTCGCAGTCTGGCCACCTTTTTATCTGGTCAGGGCAAGATGGATATATATACCTATACCAGACAAAAACGCTAAGGAAATTTAAATGCAGTAAAACATCCAGACGGATTTGCTACAATTTTATACGTATTCACACTTTGTTAAGAAATGAATTATTTGTTCAAATTAAGTTTTATTGTTCAAAAATTAATTGAAAAAATGTAAACATTTTTTATAAAAATTTAAGTATAAATATCTTCATCAAATGTTCTTTGATTTTTTCTTTTTGAAACTAAGTGAAAAATAAACTATTACCCGTATGGGTGTTATAATTATTCAATCCATTAGATGGATGAAAGAACTACATGAATGGAGTGAAAAATGATATCCATTCGGTGTTTTTGTAATTCACACCTCAATATTATTTAGAGTGAGGATGTATGACCGGAATAATCCAAATTTGAGTCGTAGCAATTGATACATCCCAACGGTAAGTTGATGTTAGTCTTACGCGGACACTGCTGCATGGTGATCATCAATACATTGAACACATCTGTACTTAAAGTGGCATTGATCTGCTGTGTGATTGAACCTTTGGCAATTATGGCATTGGAAAACCTTGCTGGTAAGCATTTTTTTAACCTGGACACCAAAATAACCAACAGTTCATTATCAACAACAATGCCAATGCACTCGATTGTATTACTGCTTACGATGCCCTCTTGTGTAAGATATAATCAATAAGTAGATAACTTAGTACATAAAAAAAACTGTTGCGAATAGCAAACAGAGACATCAAATTTTGAGTTTATGTTTCATGTTTTGGTATAAAATTTATTTATGTGAGAGAGTTCTAACATGATATTAAAATAAAATCAACATTTTACGATCAGTACATTAACCACACCAAAGACTCAAAGTGTGACATGAACATCGTTTGCTGATCGCAATCAACCACCCTACTTATCTCCGAGAATGACGTAATTCTACGTCAAAAACGAAAGTAACTGATAAGTATGTATAAAAGGCTGTACAAGCACAAGAAAAAGGACTTGCAAGCCATCTACTATTTTTCAAGTACTCCGCCATCACATTTTAAAACAAGCTGTTTTGAACGAAGATTTTTTGATATGCACTTAAATTCAGTATCTAAGAAAACTGAAGCATACCCCAACTAAAGTAGAATATAGAATAATAGTATGCACTACACCTATGCATATTCCATGCTTTGAATTTTATTTTTATTGGTTTAATGTCGGCCGAAAAACCGAAATGCCCCAAAAACAATCTTTTTGGCCCATCTTGATTCATGGTGCACTCGGTGTACTCGCTATGACTTGCCGTTACTTTTGTTTCAGAGTCGTTCTATGATTTGAAATTTTATTTCATATCAAACTTTTCAAAATACAACGGCACTATTCTTGTTTTATTGGCTTCGCCTCATACAAAACATTTTGTTCGATATCATGGCTACACTGAAATGCACTGCACCAATATAACATACTTTGGGCGAATACTAGGTAAAAATGAGTCGCTGAATCCGATTCTGAATCTGATTATCCAGACAAATAACAATCCCACATCCGGAATGGCAAGTCTTGCAACAATGTGCGATAATTGTTTAGGGTGAGTGTCCAATGGCTAACAAAAAAATCATTAGAAGCAATGGATATACATAACTATGAAAGATATACGGGGAAATCAACGAATCAAACGTTACCAGTCATTCCTAAATCTACTGTTGTTGATGAAATAAACGCATGCTTGAAATCTTCAATCCTGTGGAAAAATGTAAGAACACTCACACAGCAATTGCTAAAAATTGGGGATGGTACAATGCCAGCCAACAAGAATACATGAATGATAACACTACCAAACGATTTTAATTCATAGCGTGTTCCCAAACATAACACAATAGTACAAAAATCATGCTTTTGCACTTTTGTTCACTATTGTTTTCACTATTTGTTTTCAGGAGCAATGGTGAAAAAAAACCAAGAATGTTGTTTATCTGAATGCATTGTAATAAATGTTTTAATTTTTTACAAATTGTTCGAAAGCGCTTTTTTTATTTGCCTCGCGAAGCGGGCGGCGGTTCAGCTAGTAAGATATAAGAAAAACTTGGTGTATGACCCTTGGTAATTATACAATGCAATAAATACGCAAACTATATGATACAAAATTTTCGGAATAAAACTTCGAGTATCGTCCTATTACCCTAAAAATAACATTTTTGTTTTATTTAATATTAACTTAATAAAGACTCTACAAAGTTATCATTCTGATGCTTGCATTTAAGCCACGCAAAGAACTCATTCCGATTGGAACAAGTCAAAATACAAGCTTATCTGTACATCAGCCCTCCCCTACACAAACATAAACAAAGGTACGCCCAGAATAAGCCAAGCAAGCGAATGAAGAAGTAAATATTACTTATATATGCTTCCAAGCTTTACAGAACTGGAAGCCCCTTGCGCCGTTACGAAGAGAACCATTCCATCACTCCAATACATAAATGTAACGATATGTACTCGAGCTTCATAGCTTGGTGGAGTCACGCATGCGTACCGAACATCGTTTGAGATCGCGAAATCGTTGCGAGAATTGATGTGTTGGCTTTCATATGGCGTTTTGCATGTTTTTGTTATGCGACGAGCACTGTTAGCGTTTTGAAAAGAGCTTCCTATAAAAAATTGCAATGAAAAAAATCGTGTGTCACGGGACCCCGGACAGAACTTAAGCTACATAGTAAATTTCACTTTCTTCAATTAATAAGATTCTTCGTATTTTTTTAACAATTACTTGGCAACAGGGACCGAAAATAACTGTTATTTTCGAAATTTCAATTCAAAAAGTCAGGCGGAAAAAATATGTCTTTTTGATATTTGAATAAAGCAGTGCGATGCTTGTTAGCTAAGGTCAAAAAAAAAATAGTTATTTTTTACCGTTTTTTTTGTAGTGAAAAATAAAAGTTAAAATTTGGCTTTAATTTTTACGGTCAAAAATAACAGTTAAAATTTGACTTTTATTTTTTCATTCAAAATTAACCAGTTTCATTTATGGTTTTGTCGATAAAACCGGAAACTATCGATAAATAGGTAGCAAACTTAAGAAAACAAAAACATCAAATGTTGGCTTTATATTTCATGCAATTGTGTTAAATTTATATAAGATAGAGAGTTCAAACATGAATTTTTCTCCCAGTGAGGATCAAGCAGACCAACAAGTGCTAACATCAACATTGTACGATAAGTACTCTAGGCACACCAAAGGGTCAAATTGTGATATATATACCGACACCTGATCACTATCAACCACCCTACTTACCTCCGAGAATGACGTATTCTACGTCAAAAAAATTTATAAGGTCTTGCCCCCTAATTCTCATCCTACCTACGCCCTTGCCTCAGATATAAACGTTTCTAAAGCTTTACCTTTGATGGATCAACCTACCTTTGTTTCAATTGATTTTACCTCTTTTTCCTCCTTATATATCTCTTCATTTTCGAACAAACTTAAATACACGAGTTGATAGACAAATGAAGAAATTGCAGATGCCTAGCTCATTACTGTCCTCTCTGTATTTTTTACAGTTTGACATGATTTTATAAATAACCAAGAGTAGTTAAATGGTAAATAACCTTGGTTTGAAAAATATTAATGATAAATATTTGCCCCACATATTTTAAGAACTATATCGCCAAATCGGAGATGGTCAGTGCGACTGA
This sequence comes from Pherbina coryleti, assembly GCA_943735915.1. NCBI lineage: Eukaryota > Metazoa > Arthropoda > Insecta > Diptera > Sciomyzidae > Pherbina > Pherbina coryleti. The sequence goes on from OX030948.1 coordinate 200,030, forward strand.
TAGGTCCTCAATAGCGAAGCAAATTCTTTTATTTTTCTTTAATATCGTAAAAAAAATTACTGTTTCTTTGAATTTTAATGATAGAATGCTACATGAATGACATATATTTTTTACAAAAATTTTTTGTACAAAGAAATACCTTTTCATTGAATCCAAAACCATCAATATCGGTTCAGAATTCGCAAAATGGCGGCAGTTTTGACGTTTTTTTTTTTTATTTTCGTCATCAAACACTGGTTTCCATGTACATATATAAGGGCGTATCGAAAAATTTAGATCGTATTCTAAGACGTCTCAAAAGTTGTATTGGGTTGTCAAGATCACCCAAAAAAATGTTAAGGAATAAATATGTCATTCATGCAGCATTATATCATTAAAATTCATAGAAACAGTAATTTTTTTTATGAAATTAAAGAAAAATAAAAGAATTTGCTTCGCTACAAGCTTCATTTTGTATTTTATCATATTGCTTTTTATACAGCCTAATTCTACGTGAAATTCTACTGAAAAGAAGTGGACTTTGTTTTTAATTTCCAGCAACGCAAATATCTATAAAAATTCAATGAATGTCGGTGCGACAAAATTCGAACATTTCAACTTTAAAAACGAATTAAAAAAATTGCGACGACATTGAGAGGTCAGACCAAGTACGATGGACTCACAACATGTCCCTCTTAAAGAATTTCTATAAAGTTTGGTTGTGCTTTTATTTTTGGTCGATTTCGTCACACTGTGTAATAAAATCATTGCAAAGCGAAAAAAAAAACAACAAAAAATGTGAAAGAAAAAAAAAATTACTTAGTCTATAGATTAAACTTAAAACTATGTTGTTTTTTTATAATTGTATATTGTAACAGTTATTTATTTTATTCGTAAGCTTTTAAGTTCTGCTTCCGAAAACTGCAATGTAAACTTCAAGTTTAACATTAAATGTAATGCAGTGACATTTTACTTTGTCCACTATAATAATAGAGAATTTAAATAATAAAATTACTAATAATAGAAATTGCCTTAACCAACCTATTCTAACCAAATACGAGGGCTGCCTTTTAAGTCTTGAGCCTCGGAACTAACCATTGCGAGATGAATTTTGACAGTCCCATTCGATAATTTTACATTTTCTAACATAAACGAACTCACAATATTTTTGCGCATGTGCGCTTATTGTTTTTTTTTTACATTGCGTTTCAGCAAAAAAAAGGATTGACAAGAAAAGAATGCATCGATCAACTTAGTTCGACATTTGGTGATGAAGCACCACACACAGCGACTGTAAAAAGCTGGTTCAATAAGTTCGAACGTGGTCGTCATTCTCTCCGAAACAAATTTTATGAAGATCGTTCGTGAATGGGTGTTGTGGCAGAAAACATCGATTCCGGTCGTGAACTGTTGGAAGCAGATTGGCATGTGACATAATTTTGGCATTAGTGGGATAAGCATAGATTCGATTTTACATGAGCAGTAAGGCGTCAGATACCCTATATTTTTTCCCGTTAGATACACCATACTTTGACGATTGCTCAAAAAAGTGCTCGTGTCGATTGGTGTAAGAAAATGCCGAACAAATACAGCGGAGGTGATTCGAAACACGTTTACGACATCACCATAAGTGGCGGATCATAGATCTACGTTTATGAGCCCGAAGTAAAGCAGCAATCCACTGTTCGGGTCTTTCAAAGTAAGCAAAACCCGACAAAAGTTGTTCGCGAAAGATGCACATGCAAGTAAATGGTTGCCAGTTTTTTCAGAAAAACCGGTCATGTCGCAACTGTACCACTTAAGCAACGGAGAACTGTTAGTGCCAAAAGGTACATAATGGTACATTTGTTTGCTGGAAGTGTTTGGAGTATTGAGGAAAACCAACCACTGAACGAAGATTATCCTCCATCACGACAATGCGAGTTCCCACATATCAGCTCAAACAAAAATGAGTTTTTGAGTACTCAAAACTTGGAATTCATGGATTATCCGCCTAACTGACCCGACTTGGCACAAAATGACTTCTTTTTGTTACTTCACATTAAGATACAAAAATACGGTGCGAGCATTTTTCTACGCCAAACCTTGTTTCGGAGGTTTCAAATTCAAAAACCTAACTTCGGAAATATTCTTCGGAGGATTCTCATGGAGAATACTTTGAAAAACAATAAAAGCATTTTCACTGATTAACCATTTTTTTTTTCATTGTTAGGCGCACAACTTACAAAGTAACCCTGTTCTGTTACTATTAACCTTAAGTTTATGTGAGATGGTGAATTCGTTTGAATTTAACAATAATTTTTCTAGTAAAAAAGCTTCTTCAAAGTAAAAATAAAACACTACTGTTGTTTTGATACTTTTATCGTTTCTGGTGCAATTTGAGCCCACATTGTTGACCTCAAAGCAGACCTTTGCAGCTGCAACTGCAATCCAACACACACTTTTCGATGAGCCTGAACAACTGTTTTTTTCGTTCAGCAGTGGAATCTTCTTGGAGGCTTTTGCGGTTGACCATAATCAGATGGTACTCAGTAGATCGGTGCTTGAAGCCAAATAACAATATTGTGCTCTACACAGACAGAAGAGAAAGAAGAGTAGAGCAATGTTTGCCACCTCCACAACGTTTGTAACAACTAAGCTTGTCACTATTACTGGACTCAGCCGCAGTTGATTTGATTTCATTGCGAGTGGAACTAGTTCACCATAAATTTACGATTTCCGTACTGAATAATTCATATTATTAGAGAACGCACAGATTAAAGACTATTTTAAGCACAAGTTAGACGGACATTTGCGTGCTTCTGTCACTGCGTGGGGTGAGTAAAGATCTGACGACAACATTTCCTTATAGTGATGTTGACTTGGACTATAGTTATGTGAGTTCGAGGCCTTAAATTCAAATAGTATTAAGTTAAATAGCAAAGGTTAGAGAAAATAATTAATGAATATGATTCTTTTGTTACAAAAACAGAAAAAATTATAGACTCTGATTAAGTGGTAATAAGGAATGTATGACTTATTAAACGTGCTGATATGTGATTAATAAGTGCGAGTTTCTTGTAGAATAGCATTTATAAAATTGGTCTGATTAATTTACTTCAAGAAGGTAAAAAAAAATAATCTTGGCTTCTTTATATTTTTCTTCACTATAGACATTAGAGTGTCCCTTATTTCGCGATTTTTGGAAATGTCAAGGGGCTGTAAGGTTTTTTATGCGTTTTTATATTCTAAGAACGAAACTAAAAAAATTTTTTTTATAACAACGTTTACCCGTGCCAATCGGGCCCGGAAGTTTCGAAAAAATGTCCATATTAGACCATATTTGCACAAATTAAAAAAAAAATCCTTTCTCTGCTTTTTATAAATGTTTTGCATTTTTTGGAACACATACATAAAAAATATGATATCTACTAAGTTTTTCTATGGTGGGCGTGGTTACCGCCCCTGCTCTGTCGTAATTTCTCCCGCAGTCTTTTCCCACTTTTTCATGAAATTAGTGCAATTTAGGTATTAAAATCAACAATAAATAAATACATTTTTATTATGCTAAAAGTATTATTACATTTCATTAAATTCACATTATGTACTTACAGAAATAAACAATAAATTAAAAAACTAGTATTTTACCCTGCGGCGAGCGCGCAACAAGCTAATATCCAATTTTTTAGTTTCGTTCTTAGAATATAAAACGCATAAAAAAACCTTTCAGCCCCTTGACATTTCCAAAAATCGCAAAATAAGGGACACTCTAATAGACATATGTAGTTGTGGGCGAGAGATCTGAAAAATATAAAGTTTGATTCTCCAAAAATTTAGTACAAAAGTACCATCGTAGACTCGTCATCGGCATTATTTTTTACTTGCAAATCAAATGTATGATGAATTCATTGTAATGATAAGAATTTTACAAAATTCAAATCAGGATTTGTAATATTTAAAAGAATGTACGATCCATTTTATAAAAGCTTACCGATTCTAAAGATATCTAAGAATTTAAATATGAAAACAGGATGCTGAATGCAGTCGGACATCGAACCAATTTATTGTTCACACATTTTCATGCCCGTCATTAATGCTGTATATACGTAAACGTATAATATCTTGGAAACAAACACGTTTCCGGATACCTTGGTGTTGCTAGGGACAGTGATACACTAACTGATTCTGTTTTCACATTATATTAAAACTAAAAAATCTAACGACATTTAAATTTTTATCGAATGATTAACACGTGAGAATTTGAAACACCTTAAAACTGCTTAATTAGGAATCCATGCTCTGCTGCCGGATATGAGAGTTATAATCTCCAACTCAGTCAAAGAGAGTTACAGTTCTCATAGACACGTGTTATTGGACCGTGTCAGTCGACCAATAGAACTCAGTTATTTTTGAAAACATTCAATCAAATGATATTAAATGTTATGTACATGAGTCTCAAGCGCTTTGGCTTTAAAATATGTACATTTCATATAAATTAAAAACATTTTTATATTTTTTTTTTATCAGAATTAGTCATTTATTAAAGATTTTTTTATGTGAAGTTGTGTAATATTTTCAAAGAATTATATATGCTAAAAAATTTAAATAATGTGGTCATCAGTACATCAATAATTTATTACAATAAACTATGCATTTAATTGTATACATATATATCCACATAACGCCAACATAAATATCTAATTGAGTATATACAAAAATCACGGATCAAAACATAAAGTTAAGCCTTTTTTCATTTATTCGACGCATCTTGTGTTTTAATCCTCGCCACATTCTATTTCTGTTATTTCTGTTATTCTGGGGCTGTCAACGATTGTCTTGACTGTGTTTATAAAGTCCAAGCATTGAGCGTGGTAGGTAAACATAGACAAACTTTACGCCTACGCTGCAAATGCGAATCAAATCAATTCCCTTGAGTATTCAGTTCAGTGACTTACAAGCACCAAGCACGATTGTTGTTGTAGTTTTATCTAGCTTATCTACATATTCCCCAGTTGACACACGCACATGTCCCGCGCATATGTTCTCGAAGCTGTCATCCTTCGGGTAGTTTGCGCGCTGGAGTTGAGAAGATTATCAATAAGTCTTATGAATCTTGTAGCAGGTTCTTATGAGTCAATACCAAGTATGTACACCAAGTAAGAATGAATCTTATTGAAACACTTTCGGTATTGTTTGTTCTAGCTCTTTGGCAGTGCTGCCACCTAAGTTTATTTTTTATCAGATCTTCAAATTTTTTACTAGAAAAGCAACTTTTAAGAATATTTTGTAGTTTCAAAAATATACCGAATAGGAAGTAATATTAGATAGTAGATTATCCCTTGTGGAGTATTTGCACATGGTGAAAAAACAATTCGTCCTTAATACTTAAATAATACACTACACGAATTTCATAACAATGATTAATTGCTTAGAACTCAGTAACAATAAAAGGAAAAACTAACTTTAGACTTTATCTTGTCGATAACTTTTCGAGAATTATAGACGAGATAATTTTCTAAGGACTCCGTTGGTGATGAAATTGAACCAATAGTGATGAAATGTTGGTCCTTTCCTTTTATTTCATCATGCCCGAAATTGACTTAAGGTTGCTAATTGAAAAATTTAAGAGCTCATATTTCAGAGCAGTGATGTGATTCTGATTTAGTAAAAAATCCCGATCGCATCCCCATTTAAACCTGTTTATCCCACCAAAATGACACAAAAAACCCACAAAAAATCCCACCAAATATTTATACCAATAACGTTTTTGTATCCAATTTATGAAAAGAAATAATCATCAGAAACTTTTTATATAAAGATTTATTTATAAACAAAACCAAACAAAACAAATTTTATAGGTACATTCGTATAAAAACTTTTAAACTCTAAATTTTTTACTTGAAACAGTTTTGCAAAAATTTACAACAGTATAATCGCTTCGGTCAATAAATAAAAAAGACAAGTCATTCCATTCATCATCCAGGAAATACTTATTTACCTCTACAAATTCGAGAGGAAGGAAAGATTTTTTGAATATTTTCTTTTTTTTTTAATTCTTAAGTTTAAAAAAACTTATCATTATTCGGAAATTTATCAGGCAACTTAGTAATAGATTTTTTTTTTAAATTTCCGCAGTTTGTTTTTTCTTTGAGAATTTCATCTTAAGACAAATTCTCTTGAGCTTCTTCATAGGACAATTCTTCTCCTGATTGAATTTTTTTACAGTGTCTTTATTTAAAACAATTTTTCCTAAAATTATCAACAACTGCTTAGATTCTTCATAAAGCTTATGTATTAGTTAGTAGTTCATTTACTTGAAATAAAGCTTTAAATCTATCTATTAAAGTGTACCAATAAATTATTTAAAAAATAAAAACATACTTTTATTTCAGACTTATTTAATATTTCTAGGACCTCTATCTTCTTTTTTTATCTCTCTGAAAAATTTGCTTCATACAAAGAAAAAAAAAACACTCCAATTTATATTCCTATGTCTCTTAAAACTATTTCGCATTCATCCGGCAAACAAATTTATCCTGCTTTATCAGGATAAATGCTAATCAGAATCAAGTTATGGTCCTACTGAATATACATATCTCTTTCTTACATATTTAGAATCAATGAAACACCAATTGAACGAACAATCGTAAAAGATTACAAAAAGTGATGCCAACCAGTTCTTTTGTAAGGAACTTAAACTTTTTAAAATTATGACACAGTAGAAAATCCCACCTAAGTATCCGAAATCCCACACGTTCTCAAATTGGCCAAATATTCCAAAATTAGCCCGAAATCACACCAAATTACATCACTGTTTCAGAGACAACATGCGCTAGAGACGCAAATTCAAACGCGTTCGATAGTTGAAATGTGCGATATATTTTTTGTTTGTGAATAAGACCTCTGGAGCAAATAGCAAAAAAAGTCCAACAGTTAAATTTGGAAACGGGGCGAATTCGCTCTAATGTGTCATTTAAGGGCAAACGCCAGTTAAAGATTGTCCCGAATAGAAACCAAAATTTTGCCAGAAATATCTCTTATCTTTTATATCCAAAATTTGAGAATTCTGAAAATTTTTGACTTCGATTTTTTCATAAACTTACTTACTCACGTACTTATCTGGCGCTTACAACCGTTGGTCGGTTTTAGCCTCGTATAAGAAATTGCGCCAGTCACTTCTGTTTTGCGCTTGCTGGCGCCAGTTGGAAACACAAAGAGTAGTCAGGTTATCCAACACTTGATCCTTCCAACGAAGATGTGGCCATCCTCTTCTGCGTTGACCACCTTTATACGCCGCATACCGTTCATCCGATTGCGTTAAAACCTTGTCAAATTATTGCCTGCAATTTCGTGAATGTTATAGGCATAGTGGGGTGGGTATTGGATAAAGGGGCGTGGCACGTCCCATACGACCCGAATTTGCGATATCGAATAGTTTTGAAATTATAGGCCGCACAGCTTCGGAATTCGGTATTCGATCTCAATTGACATGTGCCGTTCCAATGGTAACATTTTATGAGCGTGTAACGAGGGACTTTGGACTTTTTAAGCAGGCCAAATTTTCGGCATAACTTTTATGATCAACTATCTGATAATAATAATTATTATACTCTTAAAATACTTATACATAAAATTTTTATTCACATAAATAAATAAAATCATTATATACGTGAAAAAAATTAAGATTTGGAAAAAAATTTGACGATGTTTCTATGATATCTTCAACATAAACTTATACAATATAAACTTTTCCGAAAAATTATCGAAAAATATGTACTGCAATATTTTTATACTCATTATCAAAAAATAATTAACAAAGTAATATTGAAAAGATTTTGTATCTAAATACAAATACTATTTATAAGTTAGCATATTAGTATACTATAAGTTAGCAATTAGCATATTAAATATTTTTTCAAAAAGTTTATTTTGTATGCTTTGCTTTGTTTTTTTATATTCAAACCATCATAACTACCATTTGAAATACAATGAAATGATTAAATTAAAATATTCATCATTATTTTACTTACACTTCCCCATGTAAACTTTAAAAATTATCACATACTGTTGCTTACAGCGTGATGATACCGAGAATCTATTGTTTTACCCTCTACCAAAAAGTGCTCAAGACGTCTAAAGAAGTTTTCACTTCAAAAATTACATAATTTTTGAAATTCTGACAAAGGATTTGGATTCAGTGACCCATTTTTAGCTAGTGTTTGCCTCAGCACAGAATTCGTAAAAATAACAAAATGTAGGTGGCAGCCCTATGTTAAAAATATGTAATTTTAAATTTGTATAAACTAAAAAATTTAGGTGGCAAACCTATGGTATAAAATACATAATTTTTAAATTCTGACAATGGATTCGGATTCAGTGACCCATTTTCACCTAGTGTTCGCTCGCCGAATTCGTAAAAAAAAAAAATGTAGAATGCAACCCCATTTTTTTTAAGCCTATAATCTTCGCATCATAATCATCTACATTTAAAAAAAAAAATCAACTAAATTGGTTGAAAATTACGTGCAGCAGAGGAAAACAGAAGTATTTATCTATTTTGTTTAATATATACAGGTGAAACTTGGAACTTTCTATTTAGTCGTGTACTTAGATTGGCGAAATTGAGGGAATATTGGATAAGGGGGCGTTGTACCTTCCATACAATTAAAATTTTCGTACAATTTGTTACAATTCGAAATCAAATAATTTTTGAATTAAATGTCGCAGAACATTTAAACTCGATATGGAGTTACTACTTTTCAATTTCAATTTCAATTTATTCATCCAATATTTCTATTAATACAGTGCTTATATAAAATAATATTTATGAGATCTATCAGAGATATTACATCAAATATTACTTATATCTAGTTCGATTAACGCAATGACTTTATATAACAGCAATCACTTCTTAAAGGCAAAAATGGGATAAAAGACCTTTATTTGAAAAAAAAAAGATAAAAACATAAATGTCAAAAAATCTCTCAAAAAAACTTAATTGCATAAAGCTTGAATATTTTCGAAAAATAGTCGGCTATATAACAAGAGTTTTTTTTTAATTTTTGATAAATTTTAAGTGTACATAGTTCTAAATTATGTTAATTCTAAGCAATCTCTTAATATAGCATAAGAAGAGTTCCTAATTCTGTTAAAATAATTATTATTTTGTCTTCGGATGAATTCTGTGAACAATTCATAACCCGATTCATTATGCAACGCTTGTGTGGAATACCTCCAGTCCTTGTTATTAATCATTTTTAAACATTTGTTTTGTATAATTTGCATTTTTTTTTAGGTGGCATTTCGCTGATTTATACCATACAGGAGAAGCATACGACAGAATCGGTCTTATGACACATTTGAATAGTAAATTCTTGTTTCGAAAGTCGAGTTTTGAGCGTCTGACACCGATACTTTACTTCGGTTTGAGTTCTTATAGCAATGTTATTAAAGTTTAGTTGGCGCATTGGTAATCTTTTTGGTGATTTATTATATGGAAATATTATAGCTTGTGTTTTATTTTGATTTATTTGGATCTTCCATTTTGTGAAATAATTCCTGCAGGACTCAAGGCTTTTTTCCATTTTTTTCAAAAGCGCGCTTGTTAGCTTACTTGTTGTGATCAGAGCTGTGTCGTCGGCATAATAAGCTACATTCATTAACTTTGGGGCCTTAAAATCTGCAGTATAAAGCACATACAATAGCGGAGAAAGTATTGAGCCCTGAGGCAGACCAGCTGGAATACTTCTGGTAGAAGAGAGAAAGTTGTTCACCGATACCGAAAACGTTCTGGTATGGAGAAAATGGGAGACTAGTTTGCACAGGTACTTAGGTATATTCATGGACGCCAGCTTGAAAATAAGACCATTATGCCAGACTGTATCAAATGCCTTTTCTATATCCAGGAGTATTATACCAGTTGATTTTTTGTTCTGTTTGTTTGTTAGTATTTTGTTTTTTATTCTGCTGATTTGGTGTATTGTACTATGATCTTTTTTGAAACCAAATTGCTCTTTTGATATTAAACCACGAGAAGATACAAAGTCACTGATTCTGCGGTGAATAAGTTTTTCGAAAATCTTTCCTAAATTGCTTAAAAGACTTATTGGCCTATAACTACTAGGGCTTGTCTTAGGTTTGTGGGGTTTGTGGATAGCGACCACTTTGGCTTTTTTGAAGGCGGAGGGGAAATAATTCAATCGAATGCAGCTGTTGAATAAAGTGAGATGGATTTTAACACCTTTATCTGGAAGTTTTTTTAGTAAGATGTTTGGTACGTTATCTAATCCTGGGGATTTTGATGTTTTTAATTGTGATATCACACCTACCAGTTCATTTTCAGTGATAAATTCTGCTCCTTCTGCGTTTGGTTATTCAATTTTAAGATTTTCTGCTGTTAGATTAATTTTCCGCTCTGATGGATGAAGATAATTGGTCGTTAAATAGTGAGAACGCGCGAAAGTGCTTGCAAGTAATTCAGCTTTTTCTTCATCTGAGATAAGTTTGTTGCTTCCATCTTCAAGAATAGGGATTTGTTTATTGCGTTTTCCTCTCAAGCTTTGGCTTAGTTTCCAAAACCGCTTATTCCCCGGTTTCATGCTAGTCAAGAGGTTTGTCCATTTTTTATTTCTTTCAAAATATATTCTTCTGTTAATTAAATTGTTAAGGAACTTGGTGCATTTTTCATAAAAAAGTGCATTTTGATGGTTAGTTGCACGCTGTTGTTTCCTCTTAAACTTATTCCTTTCGCTTATATATTTTAGCACGTCACGCGGTAAGGAAGTATTATGTGAATAGTTAATTTTGGGTGTGGAAACATCTCTTGCAGACATAATTAGATTAACGAAGGCTTCAATTTCATTGTCGATGGCTGGTTTAGAATTGTATCTTTCTACAGATAATATGGTATTACGATTTATTTCGTTTTTGAAAGTTGGCCAATCGCAACGATTAAGATTGTATTTACTGAGATCGATTGTACTGAATGTCGTACAATCCATAGTACATACAATCGGACGGTGATCAGACGGTATTTCGTATCCTAAAGTTTTTAGTCTCAAGTTTAAAGATGTATTACTTAAAACTAAGTCAATAATAGAAGCGCTTCGGTGCCTTTGGTGTGGATATAAGGTAGGACTATCGGGGTTAAAGACAAAAAAGTTGCAATATTGTTGCAATGTGTTCAACTCAATTCCAGCAGCATTGTTAGTGGTACAATTCCATGCAGTATGCTTAGCATTAAGGTCGCCAAGTATTATAAATTCTTTATTATCTGGAGTCAGAGCTAAGATATCATTATTAAAGCTATTCGTATATCTAGGCGAATATGCAGAAGTTATTATGACTACTTTGTGGTGTCCTTCTATTAAAAAACTGGGACCGGCATTGGATTAGGGGGTGTGTCTTTGTCCATACAAGCTAAATTTTTGATATCGAATTGCTTTCGAATATTGCATAATAAGCCATAGAACATTGAAACTCAGAATTGAGAAACTATTTGGTGATGTCCTGGTGCTGGGAAACTGTAACAGTCAGTAGACCATAAAAGTTGTGTCAGACTAAAGGTGTAAAAAAAGTTTTCAATATGCTCACTTTTTTTCAATACAGTGGTCGCCTGCAGCAAAGAGTATCGGCAGGTATCGCTAGTCATAAATAAAGATGAATTCAATCAAAACATAAAATATTTATTGCTTTTTATTTAAATACTATCTGACACAGCAAACGTTGTTATGCCCAAACTGAATATTCGATGTATGTATTTTTTTCAATAGATGGGTGTGTGGCTATGTGTGTGTTAACTAAGTTAACTGAAGAGTAAAAAAACTTGAAAATTTCGGAAATTTGATTTTTGTCTACAATGACGTACAATTTAATAATACACAAAGAAAAAAATGTCTGATGCGTTCAGCTGCATGTACTTAAATATTTTGAGAGTTTTTACATTATGTATAGCACGTATATTTTTCGAAGGTGGCAGTACTGTGTGCTGGAAGTAAGCTAAAGAGTAGTTGAGTAAAGCGCGAGCACGCGCCGTGAGTTATATAAAAGAATAAGATAACTAGTTACTTCCTACACCTCCACAGAGAGTAATTATGAATATGCCGTAAAAGTGAGATACGGTAATCCTTTGATTTGAGCATCAGTCGTATGTCATGCACACTTACTGAAATTATGGAACAAGAATGTTTTCGTTGGTTGGATCCATCAGAATAGTGATCATCGATCAAAACTCTTTTAACGACGGATGTTGTTTTTATTTTAATTGATTTTCTGCCTACAAAGTACTGCCGCTGCCTATAAAGTGACAAAATAAAACGAGACGGCACGAGACGAGTTGACAGCATGATGGATTGTTTAATCCGTTGCACGAAGGTTTTCCGAGTGACATGATTTCTCTGCCCCGATCTCTGTTGAATTGTAATCTAATGCGAGTAGTTCATTTATAGTGAATTCTGTTGCTTGTTTTTAAATTTGGAAAGCGACCACGAAAAGTCCATCAGTTTGTTCGATCGTTGTCATGTTTATCTGACCACTACTTATTTGGAATACTATGTAGAGTTAATTTCTTGACTCATTGAATATCGCATCGCTTTATTATTTTCTATTTTCCTCACACTATGACTTAATTTTGAATGATTCAGCTAGAGAACACTGAACTCTTTATATCTGATACTGATATTGTTGCTGTTGTTCTTGAGTGGTTGTCCCACTCTTTGTAATCTTCATTTTCCAGCGTCACTCTAAGTGATGACACAAGATCTGCAGCATCGCGATACGATGTTCCGGTACACAACACCAACCAGATGTCAAATCGAGAGCCATCGGTTCGCATTCGAAGGAACAAAGGCCGCCAATATTGCGCCAGCATCTGAACGACAGACAAACAGACATGGTAAATCACTGGTAATGTACAGCACGCGCGAAATTCGTGACAGGGCGTAAGTCCAACAATAAATCTCTGCTGAGTTACCTACTTAGCTCCAACTTGAAAAAGAGTTTCACAGCTACATCGTCTACAGCATAAACTCGGAGCCTAGCTTGGTATTGTATATTTTTTGTTTCTTTGCCTTTTGGAAGTTCCTTGGCAATTGTCGGGCGTGCTGTTGGTGGAACATGGGGACCAAATTGGATGTGCTGTTCGCTGCAAGCTTATGTGGAGTCAAATGACAGCATTAACAAATGTTTTACTTTTCAGTTTCTTTCTCCGCTAGCTGACATGGCAAGAGCATTTTAAAGCCGACTGATGTTGTTGGTGTTGTTGATGTTGATGAGTTTGGGTGGCAATCCAAAAATTAATTTTTTCTCTTCAGTAATTTTTTTTCTAAATTTTGTTATTTTTTCGCAGCACCTCCTGCAGAATCACAATCATTGGCAGACAAGTGAAGTGATGCTGAAAAATTGACTGTGACGTCAAAATCGTGCAGAGCAATAATATGAGAAGCTGCGTGTTTTTAAACTGTGTTACTTAAGACTTACATTTATTATATATCAAACAACACTTTTTCAGATTGAAAATTATTAATTCTATGCTTGTATATAAAACATAGCATTCTTAGAAAATTTTAAAATACTTCATATTTTCAATAATTCAATGACACTGTTTAAGCTATGTACGCAAAATGAAGTCAGTTTTATATTTTTTAATGGCAAGATCATACCTATATGAAACTAGTAAGAAATGATCTTCGACTGGGTCGCAGTTAAAATACCCCCACGGCCGAATCCAAGAATATTCAAAGTCTTAAGCAGCCAATACTCGTAAAATGTTTATCTGTTGAAACATTTTCTTCATAGTTTTAACGGAAAATATTCGCTTTTGTTTTTTGATAAAGTCACTTTGTATGTGAAGTACTCAGAGTGCATACTAAATATCAAAGCTCATATGCAAAATTTTAAGTGCATATATTAATTTTTGTGATATTAAAAAAGATTTTACCTATTTGATAAAGTCACTTTGTATGGGAGGTAGGCGTGGTTTTTATTCGATTTGGCTCATTTTCGAAATTGATCTTTATTTTTTAGATACAAGCACTAATATCGAATTACGGGATGATAGTCTAAGAAATACGGCTGCAATCGTGATCACAGACAGACAGACGGACATGGCTTAATCGACTTGGGTGGTGATGCTGATTTAGAATATATATACTTTTCTATACCTACCACAGCTCCTTATGGGTGTTTCAAACGGAGGGATGAAATTAATATACTCCTCTTAAGTTTTTTTAATGTATAAAAATTCCGCATTTATGTTAACATAATACAATGGTAGTTGAAATATCAATTTTGGACTTAAAATTTATACTTTTTAGGAGAGAAGTATTTCTCTAAAATAAAAAGCTCAAGCCTGTGTTAGATAACACGGGCGCATAGGTCAGACGTAGAATACGTTAGTCATTAACAGCCTTATTCAATAGATTTCCTTAAACAACCTTTAAACGCTTGTTTAGTTACGCACTGTTTAAGGCTTTACCCAGCTTCTATGCAACCTTGCTAACATTGTTAAGCCCAGTATGCTGTAGAAGCGGAAAGAAACTTTCCATAAGGAATGCATTAAGATTTTGACAGCGAAAAGGCAGCGGAATTTTTTTTTCGCTACTTAGTACGCTGTAGAGGTGAAAAATTTGTTCAATGCTAGCAAGTACAACTACCATGTGGAGAGTTGAAATGTCAAAATTTCGCTGTCGATTATATGTCCGGGCATTTAATTGGCACCAGAATTTTGACATTTCAATAAGAAAACAGTACGACCTCGCTTTACGCAACACTCGATTATCGCAATACTCAAAAATTTATATTGTTGACTCAATAAACGCAACTTAAAAAAAAAATGCACAACTATCGCAACTTCCATTTGCGTATACTTCCATAAACTTTTATATTATTTACTTTCAGTTCTTCTTTTCTTGTAAAATACATTTTTGATGTACGAAAAATCTCTTAAAACAATATTTAAGGAAACAAAGTGCATATCTTAATACATAAAACCACAATATCTAGGATTCAGAACCATAAAGCTTTATGTTTAGAAGTTTAATTGCGTTTCTTCAACATTAACTACGTCAACTGGCCCAATCTCTATTAGTTGCATTGAGCTAGGTCATACTGTAGTTGCTTTTTTCTCCACACAAACATTTTTGACTCTACACTAATATTTCGGGTGTAGAATTATATGCCAAGAAATTTTCGTTTCTACAGCATACTAGGCTTTATTCATAAACATTCTTTCATTGTCTGCTTATGATTGTACGGTTTGTGTCTGAACTATAGAAAATCTCTACAAAAATTAAGAATTCCTATGGATTACAATGCCCGCCGTATAAAAAAATGCTGCAAAGGGCGCATATGGAGCATGTCTTTGATATTAAAAGAAAAGACAAACAAAAATCATGGTTGTATTTACGTACACATCGTTCACTACTTGGTCATTATATTTCTTCTCTTTCTCACACTGGTTCTGTGATGAACACACAGATAATCGTACTGCTCTTACACATGATGTTATAATACATAAAATACAAAGCATATGAAAATTAATACAAAATTTGAAGGAGTTAAATTTGGATTTACTTATAGAATCAAAAAAATTATATGTAGCAATATGATTATTTAAATACAAATCAAAAGAAGACATATTAAATATGTTACGACCATACTTGAATTTTCTTCAATGCATGCATAAAGTATTAAAAACTTATAATGAAAGTGACAAACATTTTCTCAAAATTTTGTGCTCCAGATTAACACCCCCGTATAACGTATTCTACGTTAAAAAGCGAACAATCAAGAAGTGTTAGCAGATTGGCGCTTAAAGTACAATAAAGTCATTGAAATTTTGAGTTCTGCTTTCAGTGAATAAGCTATGAGGAAAACAAAAATTTCGACTGGTATAGGCGTAGTTTAACTTTCAAGACGGCCGTCCTTCTTACCTAAAAAAGTGCAGGAATTGATCACGGAATTATAATTAGACAAGTTGCTGATGATGCTGATATAAGAATTGGCTCATACCATGAAATTTTTTCGGATGGTATTTTATTTTATTATTTTCTTTTTTAATTTGTTTATATAAAAATATAAAATATAAAAATATTTAAAATATATATTTGTTTTTCCAAAATAGTCTGAAATATTTGAGTTTTCCTAAAAAAAAATATATATAAGAGGAAGATTTTACGTTAAGTTAACATTAAAAAAATTCCGTAAATTTGGCATAAAAAACATTAACATGAACTGTAAAAAATTTTAGTACAACGATATATTCAATTCAACATCGTTGCTCAAAAATGATAAAAACAATCAGAAATTCAATTTTGTGACATTTTGTTGGATTTTTTTTTGTCTTAAAGCTTCATAAAAATACTCTGAAAACCTTATTGCAAAAATACCGTTAGTTGAGTATGTATATTTTAAATATTTTTTTCAAAAAAGATCTCAGTATATATTGGAGTTTTCCTCAAAAAAGGCACAACAATTGTTTTTGTTGTAAAAGTAATTTAAATTCTAATTTGCAAATTTTTAACTATTTTAACTATTTTTTGTGATTAAAAAAAAAAACCAGGCCTACCCTTTCATTTTTTCGAAAAAAAAATTTCTTTCCAATATTGTGGTTTTATATTTTTGAATAAATGTAGGTACATTCTAAAAAATAACTTATTACAAAAATTATCTTTGTATCTCTTGCCAATGAAAAGTTATAGCCAATTATCTACATCCTTATTACAAGGCAAATTTTCTATTCAGAATAGCTATGGAAGTAAAAGTAACAGAACATTGCAACTCAGAACATTGTACTCAGAACATTGTAACTCCATTACCACTTGCTGATGTCCTTCTACAAGAGAGCTGGGACAGGCATTGGAATGGAAGGGGGTGTGGCTCAGACCATACAAGCCAAATTTTTGATATCGAATAGCTTTGGAACTAAACGTCGCATAATAATGAAACTCAGTATAGAGCTACAAATCAGGGACAGAAATTAACGATTATTTCCAAAAATTCAATAACAAAAAATCAACATTAATATCTGAATACGGCCTTTCATTATTTATATTGAAAACAAATTTGAGCTTTAGGCCAAGCATGTTGACAACAAGACAACATGAAGACAAAGAAGGCAACAACCAACAACAACAATAACTTTTATTTGTGAGCAAAAAAAAAAAAAAAAATTGAGCGAAAAATTAAAAATTGAGAAATACTTTTTATTCTTGAGGAAAAAAATAAAAAATGAAAAAATCAAAATAAGAAATAACTTATTCTTGAACAGAAAAATAAAAATCAAAAAATAACATTTATTTTTGATCAAAACAATAAAAATCGTAAGATAATTTTTATTGTTGAGCAATTAAATGAAACTCTAAAAATAATATTTAAACTTTGAGTTTTTGGATATCGCTTATAATAATTACGATCCTTGTTAAAAATTGACAAAGTATTTCTGCTGGAAAACTGGCACGTGCATTGGAAAAGGGGGTATGGCCCGATTTTCGATAAGAATAGCTATGGAAGTAAAAGTCACAGAACATTGAAACTTATAATGGAATTACCACATGTGAGTGATGTCCTGCTACGGGAAACTGTAACGGACAGTGGACCATGAGCGCGGTGTCAGCCTAAGGGTCTAATAAAAATTTGAATTTACTTATTATTTTTCAATATACTTACCGGGCGTAGAAACGCGAGCCGGGAATCGCTAGTATATTAACATAAAACATATCAAGATTATTGTGTAAAAATTTGATTATCGAAAATATGCTATTTTTGTATCGAAGTAACCTTCACCCCTTACAACTATAACTCGATAGGAATATACTATTAATTTATCTTTCATAAGCCATTAGAAAAAAATTTAATTTTGTAAAAAGTTAAATCTAAAACTAATGATAAATGAACATTTGTCTACCTTGTGGTCTAATGCTTCATTGTGTGAAATTCTTGTCCTCATCCTCAAATTGCAGAATAAAACGCCCATACTATGGCTTTGAAATATGTAATTGATCGAATTAGATCAAGGTAGTGAGATATTGAATATCTGATTTATACAGTTTTCAGCTAAACGCATAAGAAAAAAAATCGTTCACTTATATTTTCTTATTTGAAAATCATGTGGAAATAAGAAGCTTTTTTTCGTGCTATGAACATAACGGGTCCGCCATTTAACTTTTTTTTTCAACTAGTGCTTATTTCGTGAATGATAACACTTAGCACATGTCTGATTTGACAGATAATTAGTTTTATCTTTCCGCTGAACGAATATGGTTGTGTATACGCTTGAACAACGCTTACAGAAGATGCCGATTTTGACAAAAAAATCACCTTTTCAGATGAAGCTCATTTTGATCTTGGCGGGTATGTAAACAAGCAAAATTGTCGCATTTAGGGCACATAAAACCCGCACGCATACATTAAAAAGCCGATGCACCCAAAACGAGTCACTGTTTGGTTCGGATTTTGGTCCAGAGGCATAATTCGAAAATGAGCAAGGAGTGGCCGTTACAGTCAATGGCCATCGTTATCAAGCCATGATGAACGAATTTTTGTTCACAAAAATTGAAGAGGAGGATATTGGCAACATTTGGTTTCAACAGGACGGCGCTACGTGCCACACAGCCGAAGCTACACTCGATGTTTTGCGCCCTGTTTTAAAAAAAAAGTTATTTGGCGGACCCTTTAGTAGCTATGGATTGCTTAATTTATTTGTGTAATGCATGGTGCTTAAAACATGGAAGGATCGGTGAATGTAGGTGACTGTTGATTGGGCTAAATAGACTAGAAATGGAGTTAATAGGGAACCTTGCGTTACGAAGTAGTCCCATGAAAGTTCCAAGGCTGCTATCCGGTGTGGTTTTGGAAAGGAATGCTTAAGCACTAACTTACGGACAGTGGTATAGTGACTCAGCAGATTGTTGGGTTTCTCTTCTGTATCCTTTCATATTTTCCTCCTCATATTATCATCCTTTAATTTTCTTTGCACTTCGATGTAAATAGGTTTGCACAGTTATGTCAAGACCCTCGCATAACCCGTCGAGCAGCCTGTATAAGCCACACCAAGCCACAAAGTGGTGTCCTACCCACCCAAAATAGTTCATATTTATAATTTTTAAAAAAATAAAAATAGATTATTTTTTATTTTTTAATTTATGTTTGTATGATAAATAAATAAAATAAAAAAATAAATAAATGTTAAAAATCAAAATAAGTGTGAAAGTTTTTATTATTTATTTATATATTGGTTTTTATCTAAAGAAACCCTGCAGTAAAAGGAACTAGCTGAACTAGCGAATTAACTAGTGCGTAAGCTACCACCACTAGTTCCACTTCCATCTACTTTTCATGCGTTCAACTGGCGAATTTTATATGGACATGTCATAGGAAGGGGTGAATTGCTACCTTTTATGCTATTATTCTCCAGTCACTTCACTAGTACTAAAGTATCAACTACTTCCTTAGTGCTTAAGGGTCAACTACTTCACTAGTGTGGAAAAAACAACTACATAGCTAGTCCTTTTGGAGTTAATTCCTTCACTAGTGCAAAATAACTAGCTAGCTCCCTAGTTCATTTTTTTTTATAAAAAAAAAAACAACCATTTACGTTTTCTGTTTTTTTATTAAAACGCTGCAAGCACAATATTTTATTATAATACATAATTAATATAATATATATAACATTAAAATATAAATTAACAATAGCTTGAAATTCAGTACATTTTATATGTAATTTTTACAAATAATAGTAATTAAACAAATAATAATAATTAAACAATATTAAAGAAAAAATTAAATTCAGGAACATCACTAGTAAACTAAAAGAATTACATAAATATGACAATAAACTGGAAAAATAAGGATTTTACGTTGGTTCGATTCTTTGGTTTCTTTGAAAACCGTTTTTTCTGCAGCTGTATTGTCCCGCGTATTTTTTGTTTTATAACATTTTATATTTTATTTATACTTTTTTCTTCTTTTACGTCACTTTAAATTTCTTTTCTTGCACTTCCTATACCACTGAATTTAATTACAGCACTGAATTGCATAAAAGTTAAAATTATTGAACATATGTAAACAACATACAAATGCCGCAAAGTCTGCTTTGCTTTTTTCAGTTTTCTAAGCAGTGTGAGCATGAAAATTATGAACTGACCCTTTTATGCGTTACCTAGGGTCAAAAAAGTAACTAGTGACAGTATGCACTAGTGAAGTAACTAGCAATGTAGTAGCAATTGTATACTTTTAATACTACAGGGAAACTAGCCGCAATATTTGTGTGCTATACTTCAATTTTGATATTTGAAACAATATTAATTGAACAACTTTATTTTTGTTTTGAATGAAAAATTGTCGATAAAAAAATATTTGGTATAAATTAATTTATATTCAAAAAGTACCGTTAGCATTTTTGGCCTTTACAGAGATATTACCAGCATTAATGAGGAGTCTTTGTCTTGGCTATTTATTAAACGATTTCATTAAATCACGTTCAAAGATGAGCAATAGATTGGTAATAAAGAATAGCCACGATGAAATATGTTTAATAGACGATATAATAAGAAACCCAAAGCAAAAACTGTAAATTCATAACACAGGCGCACACACCCTCTTCTCCAGGCCAACTAGTGCAACAAGCAACTGTTTGGATTTGATCCAATCTAACCTTCACCTGAATTATTGGTGAATTTGATTTAATTACATTTCGATAGCAACTGTTTCGACTGCCGGTCGGTCGGTGGTCCATTTTGTTTTAAGCGCGGATTCAACTGCACTCCACTCAACTCAATTACGTCTGTGATTTAAATCTCTAGCTGACCCCAGAGTTCAACTGCGGAAACTGCAAATTTCATAATTGGCAGCAGCCTTTAGCAGAGGCTTAACTCATTAATAAAGAATAACCTTGACAAGAAGTGCATGAAAATAAAAGAAAAAAATTTTATTTTTCAGCACAAAGACCAATGATTGTGGGCTGAATACTCGCTTAGTGGCTTCCACGCAGCTAGAAGATCGAGTATTTAATTAGATGTCCGAAACACAATGAGACACCATGTTCTCTACAGAAGTCCAAGTAAATTGCAGATAATGCTATGATTTCTCAAATCGTCGTACTAAATTGAGGTATCAAGTTCGACTTGCTTTATTTTTTCATATTCTAGATACCATGAATGAGTTGCTTTGCAAAGTCATCTTCGCAGCGCTGCGACTTCAAAAGCTGTGTTAACCCAATCAATCGTGCCTTTGTTCGATTGTCCGTCTGGTTGCTTGGCTTGGTTTGGAATTGCAATCGCCTTAATCTTGTCTCTATTTTTGGCACAAAATAATTTTTAAAACAATAGCAATGAACAATTGCTGCGATTCAGATTTTGGGGCGTAGACCGCCACTTGAACGTTGAACTGCAAACGCCCGTCTATGACTACCGTCAGGCAAGCGAGCGAATGATGATGTTCAGAAAAACACTCTTCGTGTTGTGTTTTTGTGGTATTGTTGCACAATAGGTACTCGTTTTCTTGATCGATCCATCAATGAACTTGGAAGTATCTAATTAGCTTTTTGCTTAACTGGAGACCTGATTTTAAGCGTTACAGCACGAATAATCAGAATACTTATGGAAAATTATGAATTGCTAAGTTTTTTAATCATAACACATTTTAAAATCTTCTTGATAGAAATGGATTCTGAATTCTATTTAAAATTGCGTTGATTTCTCAAAAGTTCGCTTTAATACTGATCCCACAATGACAGACCTACAGCTAACTAATGTCTGTTTAACAATTGCCTTTCTTCAATGAGTTGATACACCTTCATACTCCACAACCAAGTTACGCAAGATGCTTGGCACGCTCGCTCGTTAGTGACTCATTGCAAATTCGTCAGGTTGGCCATTATTCATCTTAATACTCGTATTTGACAACCAGTGCAATGGGACTTTGTGATTGTGTGTCCGACGATGCCTGTGCTCAATTTAGGCAGCTCACAAGTACACGCATTCTAAGCCAAGAAAAAATGTTCCTATGCAACAACACAGTGCGTCCAAAAACAATTTTTTATGCCGTCTATGACCAGTTCGCACAGAGGTAGCTAGTACAAATACCGACTGACAAAACTTCGACTAGACAGGCGTTTATTTAAAGACACTGTGACCACGTGTAGACGACGCAAGTTGGAGAATTTGGTTGATTAAGACGACCAAAACTAATTTGAAGGATAACAAAATGTAAATGATATTTTTATACTGACTTCTTGTATTTAAAGAATAAAAAGTAATCTTTAAACAATCACTTGTTGAATCACTTTTAATAATTTTTATTTGAAGTCAAGCAAATCACAGACATCTAAAATAAGTGTATATATGTATATAAATTTTTTTTTGAAGATATATAAAGCAAACATAAAAAAAGGAAAATATTCACTTATGTAGGTAAGCATTCGTCTATTTCGCCTTCTGAGGACTTATCACCTTCAATTTTTTAATCACGATAAGGGTATTCAGGCAAAAGCATTTGGAAAGTCTCAAAAAGACTTATGATGCCAGTTAAAAGGGAATCAGAACATGGGTTACTTCATAGAAGAAGTTTCTTTGCACTGAAAACCAAATTCAAACATAAAAATAAAGTTATCAATGGGAAGTAGTATCTTTAATATCTGGCATACAAGTTTTACGCCAACATTTGAAGAGTTAAATCAGCATAAAACCTGCAATAACGATTTGTGGTATTAAGGAAAGATTAAAAAATAATTTTTTTTTAAAGTAAAATTTCAGCTCCGCTTATCCACGCAGTTGCTAATGAAGAAAGTGCGTTTGGTTACACGTCAATACGACAGAACTTTAAAAATCGGTGAAAAAACCCCTTTTCGGAAAGAATCGCAACATTCGCTTTTGAAATCAGAGTATAAAAAAAACAAATGTAAATTTAATGACAGCACCCGACCCGACCATATAACAAAAACCTTCGTGTATATCAAAACTAGTAAGGAAATACATGCTTTTTTCAACAAAATATTATGTACGTTCCTAATCAAAAACGTAACACATAAACTGTAAAATAATTCTTGAATACATACTCCACTGGATTTTTCTAACTTTAATTTATAAATTCATTTTAAAAAAATTATAGATTTCGAAGAAAAAGGTCCCGTTTGATCTCACTTGCTCTTTGTAAGACTACCAACTTTTACGACCACTAACTTTCCTCGGATGCAATTAGAAAAAAAAACAATTTGGTAGTCACACAATATTAACCTAGCAAAACAACGAAATGTTTTCTTAAAATAAGGATTTTATCAAAATTGAATTGTGACCAAGTTAATTCGATTTATATTCCTTTCGACGTTCCATGTTGTATTTGTGATATCTTCATTGCTTGCAGTCGCGATCTGAACTGAAGCATCTCGACGGTGACTTGAATCAGAACGATTACGTTACACTCCTCCAAGACTTACGCTCCATGCATGTTTAGATCGATTTGCAGACGCATGGCTGTTTGGCTAGCGGTCCGTCTTCTATTACGATTTTATCCAATCAGAATAAACTAGAATAATTGCAGTTTCCTGTCAATAATTTCGCTTTCAAAAAAGTGAGGAAATCAGACGACAAAAAAGTGGCAGCGGCTGCAAGAATCCGCAATGTGGTTAGTTAGGCTCAAAAAAATGGAATGACCGATGTTATTACAACAATAACTACCACTACAAAAGCAAACCAACAAGTTAAAAAAAAATAATAAATTCCATCTACAGCAATGTTTGCCGCTGTGGCTTAAATTAACGAAATTGCATAATCATCTAGCTTCAGTCGCTGCACCATATGCAGAAGGAGTTCACGAGTCACCTCGAGCAAATATTGCAGTTCCCGTTCGCTATGCAATACCTGGCTGAGCTTATCAATCCAGTCCAGATATAGCACACAGCCAGCTTCGTTGACAGACTACAGCTGCGTGTATAAAAAATGAACATTATTTAATTTAGCGAACTTGGAATTTGGTGTAATCGATATTATTTTATTTCAGACTATCGCCTTAAATATTTCAAGTTCAAAAAGTTCGTAGTTTTCTTTTATTGTTTTTTGCATTATGAACACTAGTCATATATGAATTCGATATTGCTGACAAGTGAAACTCCTCTCATGTAAAAAAAAATTATTGCACTTAAAGAGGTTAGCTTTTATATAAAAACAAGATTTGACACATTTTTTCTTCAAAAAATAGTTTATTTTATGAAAGTTCTAAATGTAAATTAATTCACTAATGATATTTTTACGATTCTTAAAACTCAAAACTTGAATAATATCAAGAATTATATAGAGCGCAAAAAAGTAGACAAAATATTTTTAAAAATTGAGCAAAAAATTAGGCAAAAAAAAAAAACAAAATGCTAAATAATTCCTGAAGTGACAGGTCGCTTCGACAACAAAGTTATTTACAGAACAAACCAACAGAAGACTAGACATTCACTTATATTTAACATATTTTTATTTTAAGCCCTGAGACTTTTATCTAATTAATGTTTAAAATCTAAAACGTAATAATTTTATTATACATTTATAAACTCATAAATTCAAAGCTGCTTATTTTAACCTAATTTTTGAAGTAAAAATTTTTTAGCCGCGTTTACCAATACGCCGAATTAAACGGGAATAAAACCGATATATTCCTAATGAAAAAATTCGACGCATATGGAGCATGTCTTTGATATTCATATCGAGTAACAGTGACTGCTGCTAAGTAACAGAGTTGTACTGTACAACAGTTTAAAGAGTTACAACACAAATTTCAAACTTTTGTGAAGTAATTTCAAATCAAACCGGAAATCGAAACGAGTACTGTACAACATTCGGATGGCTCTCAATAGAGTGTGTACAGAATTTTCTGATCGTTATCGTTCACTGAAGAAGGGCAGAAGGGCAGATTGCATTGCTGCCTGTTTAAAATACAGTAGGTACACCAAGAAATAAACAGTAGACAGGTAATTTCTGTAGAGCATTTATTTGCATTTTCTTATGCCTTCGTTGTTGCTTCGCGTGGTTCGTTTTTTTAACTCTCAGATGGCGTTATATGCGTTATTTACTCAAAACAAGTGGTTAAAAGTTGATTGTGCTTGTGCTGATAACTAGATGTGAGAAACATTTTTGCATATCATTAAAAAATGTCCTGCATCTCCTAAAGTTGACCAAACATTTCTCCTAAAGTGGACTTCTCATATTGAACAATTTTTTATATATTTATTGCATTTTTTGATTAAAAGTCACAGTTAACGCAAATTTCAAGTGTTTTATTTGGTTTTTTTTTTATTTTAAACGAAATTGTATGAAAGTCCTATGATTTTTTTATGACTTTAGTTGCAACTCATATTTTACTTGCGACAACTGCGACTCCGACTAAGTTTCGTATGCCAAATTAAATTTCCGAAATATGTTTTAATTAAACCATTGAAAAAAACATTATTTAAACAATAATATTGTAGTGTTTCCTTCTAATTTTTATTTAAAAAACATTTTAAAATAGTGAAATAGAAGTAGTCCATTTTGGGACAGAGTTTTTCTTTTTGCAAAAATTACGTGTTCACGAAAACAAAGTCATTTGATATACCTTTCCAACCCTTCTAACCGATTTTAAATACCTTCTTTTGTTCAAATGTTATGATTTAAAAACAAAAGTAGGTCCTTTTGAAGAGAATTTCGCCTACATGAACTCATACCCAAAAATTCGAGTACGAGTGCATGAACTTTTACCTTTTTTTGAGTACGAGTACTTTTCATTTCTGTCAGAACAAACTTCCAATTTGAAATAGCGTTAGTGTGATAATTTTATGTTAAATTTTCATCATTTGCGAATTCCATTAAAAATTTAAGTTGGGTTTTCAAGATCACAGTTGAAATGCTGCCTTTTTAAATGATTTTTCATATTCAATAATGATTTTGAATGTGATTGAATTTGAATATAATGATTTTTCATATTCAACTCATACGAATCTAGGTCTTAAAGTAATTTTATCTTCTGAACTTTCTTTTCAGTATTTTCGTGGCAAATAAACGGCAAGCGTTAGAATTTTTAAAATTTTCTAAGCTTATATATTGTTAGCGATTGTGAGAATTCACTCGCGTGAACAAAATGTGTATGTTATATCAAATTACAGAAAATTCGAAATCTTTGAAAAAATTCCTGAAGAAATATTTCTTATTAAAATTGAGTTTTGTAGAAAATGCAACAGAAGAGAAGAATCTCTATTTGTCACTTGCGCATTCTTTGGTGGGTTATAAATAAATGAAAATTCATTTAAAAATTATTAGTGCAGAGACTGTAAATGTACTTTGATATTGTTGTATTGCGATTGCACCGTTAATCTGAGGTTATATTTAAATCTGCTTAACCATTATATTCATACCCAAACGTAATAATGTCGTTGGCACTCGGGGTACCCATTTCATGAAATTTTTAATTTTTTAATATTTTGATTAACTAAAAAGTGAAAATTTTATTCTCTAAAATATACATTGTTATTGAATATTTGAAAGAGTTTTAAAACAAAAAATGCTGTGGAAATGTATTTAACATGAAAAATAAGTTAAGGGGACTTTGATTGTTCGGAGCGCAGCAGCTGCTCCCTTCATAGAAAAGAATGTCAAGGTAAATTTTCGCCGTTTCTACAGCGTAGTGGAAACTGTTAGTGATAACGTGGGTGGTAATGCAAAGAAGAAGTCTGATATCATCAGTTATTATAAGAAATACAAAACTGGCGTTGACACTATGGACCAAATGCTCAGAAGATACACAAGTCAGCGACTCTGTTCAAGATATCCAATGGCAATGTTCTTCAATATATCGCAGCACTTGCGTCATATCAAATTTATAATGAAAATAATAAAATGATTAAAAAGAATACAGCGGAACGACGTCTATTTCTACGCAAACTCAGTGAAGAACTTGTCAAGCCAATGATTGAAGAACGTATGACGAATCCTCAAGTGATGCGTAATTATACAACAAAAATTGCTATTGAGATATTGATCAATTGCTATTGAGATATTGATAGGTCGTGAAATAACAAGGGTAACACAAGACCCTGGTCCATCGGTTGCAATGGACAAAACTGGAAGAAAAAATTTCTGGATCCTGTTAATTATGTTACAAATAAAAAATAAATAAATAAATAACTGGCCATTTCAGCCCTTGAAAGGACTTTGACCTAGCTTCTTATGATCAATTGTGTTGTGCGTGTTATTAAGTTTGTACACAATTGACCGAGAACCGGACCTACATGCTTAACGCCGACTCCGAACGGCGATGAACAGAATGTTCTCGTTCTCAAGAAGCTTTACATGGCATTTTGATTACTCTCTGAGGTTTGCCATTGTCTGCAGAGAGGTGGCGGCCGTACAGAACAATTATTTTAATTCAAATAATTTTCTGTTGCTGCTGGGGTTCGAACCTGGGTTTCCAAAGTTCTTTGACATAGCGGCCACGCACTTTAACCAACTACGCCACGGACGCCACATGTTATGTTACAAAATGACAATAAAAAGACGACGAAGAACGCGGAAGAGCTGCAGTGAATGTGAACTACCGGTTTGCGATGAGCACACAGCTCATGTTGTAAAATGTATAGAATGCAATAATATTATTTGCGTTGTAATATTACATGCGTTGTATTTCCATGTTTTAATAATAAAATCAATTATTATCCCTGAACAAAAAGAAGAAAAAAAAAAATACCTGACGAACTGAATTCTTCTATTAATTTCAAACGAATTTCATACAAATACTGTTGTGGGTACCCGGGTGCGCATGATACGAAAGGTCAAGTTTAAAAAATACATAAAATAAATAACTGCCCATTTCAGCCCTTGAAAGGACTTTGACCTAGCTTCTTAGAATCAATTGTGTTGTGCGTGTTATTAAGTTTGTACACAATTGACCGAGAAATGGACCTACAGGCTTAACGCCGACTCCGAACGGCGATGATAGGTCAAGTTTAAGCCAATGAAAAAAAAAAACAAAACTTATTAAATACATGATTTTTTCGCTTTTCACCTAATAACGAGGATCCGGGAGCAATAAATTTTTATTATTTGTCAGTTTTTATCACGAAAATACATCGCAGTGGGCACCCGGGTATGAACATCAGGGTTAAAGATATTATCTAAAATTTCAAAATCAAACATTATATGGGCTTAGAAAACTTAATTCAATTAATCGATTTTGTTTTTTGTTTTGTTTTGTTACTATTTTCAAATACGTGAACTTTCCAAGTTACCTTTGCACTCCTTCCATACTACAACAAAATTCTGCTGACTTCAATTAATAAATAACGTCCAACAATTTGAATATAGAATATATAAAACTACACCCGATCGGGATTCTCCATATCAAAATACATATAAGCGAAAGTTTTGTAAAGACAACTAGCTTAACAACACAGATAGCAAAATAATAACTTTTCAGTCGGGTTAAGCGACCGTATTTTTCACGTTTCGTGTTAGGATGTCGGGTAATAAAGTTTCCCGAATACTTTTAAAATCGATTAACTGCATAGTAAAAATATCTTTTTGAAAAACCAAGCTATTCTATGTAACGAGATGGTTTTTATGGAGAATAGTGTTGCATAACATGGCGTAGATCGCGCGATTTGCTCTCGACTGTCAGGCAATTATATATAAACGTAGCACAACCTTGAGTGCCGTTATTCGGTATGCCAAGCAAAAGCAACAGCAGCAGAAGCAACAACAAAATTAACAACAGAAACAGCAGCAGTTATAGCAAGAATATCAACAACTCATCAATAATAGCTAGTAAGGCTGCTCTGACTAAGCCAACCTGGTCTCGACTCGTCGCAATAAAAGCGACCACACCCGCGCACTTCATTATTTCCATGTGGCCTGTTAAGCTAGCGAATCGGGACGCGACGCTGTGCTAGCAGTGGCTGTGCGACGACAAGTCAAAGTGGCAACGTCGTGTTGCGCACATGAGCCGCCTGCTCGAGGACTCCTTGCAACATCATTCCATTTTGTTGGTATACGTTTTTACTGTGTACGTTCTGCCTTCATTGTGATTGTTTTTCTAGTTTTTGTTGTGTTGCTAAGTTTATTTATTCGTGCCTCATAGCGAAGAATTCAGTTCGTCAGGTATGTTTTTTTCTTCTTTTCTTGCTCTTAGAGATTAATTTAATGAGAGTTCTGTGTGAGATCGCATTATGAAACAGAAACAACAATATCTGCAATGGCAAAAATTAGTAGGGGAAAATGTAAGTTAGGTCAAAAACGAACTTGAAACGAATATTGAGGGTTCAAATCCTAGGTATTGGTGAAAATTATTTCTATAGAAAATAGTATGTGCGACCGTCACCTTAATAATTTACTGGCAAACTTTATAAAAAGGATTTTTAACAATACAAAAATAAAGGCACTACAGCATAAAACTTAATTCAGCCAGAAAATTCATTTGTTCTTTACTTAAAATTGAAATGAATGGGTATTTGAGTTTTAAATATCTGATTTTGTATGTTGGATTTGAGTTCCCAGCAAAAGAGGTCTCTAAACAATAAAAAATTTGAGGGTAAATTTTCTCTTTTCTATAAAATTTCTGTGTTAGAAACTGTTTTTATTCCAATTTAATTATAAGTTTTATCCCACTCAAAATTATACAACTAATTTTAACTTATTTTAACTTATACTTAACTTATGTTATCCCACTTAGCTTATTTAAAAGTATAACGACCTCTGGTAGTTAGCAACATTTTTGTTTGTATAGCCAATACACAATCCTTAGTGGCTAGATATTGTTGGATATAAAGGATATAAAGCCAATACCCAATCCTGCAGATTACTGTGATCTACTGCAACATAGCTTTAATTAATAATTAATATTGAATCAGCGATTTTCTTAACGAATGCTTTTGGTTTGATGGTTTGAGCATTAAACTATCAGTCAATAAAAGACATACAATTTTGTGATATTTTATGGAAAAAAATGTTTTTCAAAAGATTTTTTTGCATAAGTACATGGGGTTATATGTGTTGGTATAGATGATTTTATGTTATAAAGTAATTTTTCTTCAATAAAGTAAATACTTGAAGAATATGGAACAAGCCGGGTCTTACTTTCTCTTAACCAATGCATTTTAATAATTGTATATTTCACAACCATACAACATAGTTGGTATTGCCAAGCATTTGCAGACAAAGTTCGAATTTGCACAATGCACGGCTCGTTAAAAAACAAAAAATATGAATAAAATGTTTATCTCTTAAAAAAAAGTCCAATCCAGAAATATTTTGAAAGCACATTATTTGGCATTGAAAATATCAAACACCCACATGTTTTGTATTTAATGCAAGGACCTACCCATATATACATTTTGCAGTCCAAGCCTCCTTAATACAAATCCTGAAGTAATAAAGGCGAAAATTCCAGGTGCAGTTTATTACGTTATAGAATTAAAGAATCTAGACATTTATTGAAGCTAATTATTCTGATAGGATAGATTACTTTTTTGACTTAAAAACTTCTGTAATGATCTTACGTAATGATTTTCAACTGTGTAGGGTATATATCAAGTAGCTAAAAAATAGTGGTTTCTATTCGCTGCAGTCAGGAACACTCGTGGTACTCCACCTCATGCAGCCGACATGCTCCAAAGTTGTAATTTATCTTGGCGTTAAAATCAATAACGACGCCATCACCATGCGTTGCTCTCCGTTTCATTGTATTTGGCGCGCTTACCTAGTTTTTCGTCCATTATTGCATCTAATTTTTTAGTTGTATTTTATAAAGTATCTCTATTTACCTGTTGCATGTGTGTGAGTGCAGAAACGTGTGTTTTTATGATATTATTACTGCAATTTTACTTAAGCTTGATTGAATTCCAACTGCGATCGATGCTGCCGAGCCCGAATCGTAGCATTTTGCATTTCAACTGCTTGTATGGTCCAAGAAATTTATTTTTGACAAACGATGTCAAAGTTTCAATTATTCTGAACAATTTGTTCAGATGCTTTTAAAATTTTACTTAAAATTCTTTTAGATTGAGTTTTTACTTCAGATTGGGATTTACTTGCATTTATTTATTTGTATGGCCTTCTTAGTGTGTGATCGCATTGTATTTTCTACTGATTCAAAAGATTTTGGTTCAACTACTATTTAAATAATTTCGTTCGAAGGCATTCCTTAAAGTTTTCCATGATAATACCATAATCAAAACTTAGAGGAGTTCATTATCGCTTCGAAGTTAATGATCACATTTTTATAAAGAATAAATTTATTTATCGAGTGCAAGAGATTTGCTCCACTGCGCGAGCATCCGTTCGCCTGGTGTGTTTTAATGCCCATTAACGAACGAGTGCAATTTAAACTGGATCTCATTTAACCACTTCGAGTATACCTACTTTTTTAGCCGACTTCATATCTAAGCTTTTTCTAGGCAGCTGCAGAATTTTGCAAGTCTGTCTGCTAGC
The DNA here is from genome assembly GCA_943735915.1 of Pherbina coryleti. Classification (NCBI taxonomy): domain Eukaryota; kingdom Metazoa; phylum Arthropoda; class Insecta; order Diptera; family Sciomyzidae; genus Pherbina; species Pherbina coryleti. Next base: position 231,418 of record OX030948.1, read on the forward strand.
CGCATGTTGGCGATTCGCATACGATTGTTTTTAATTTGCGGCGGCGTTTTGCTCTAAGACAGCAAGAGTGGTGGACTGCTTCTCCAGGGGTTTGTTGCACAGTGGTTCAGATTCAAGAAATCAAAGCACACTTACTGAGATGAATTACGAAAGATGTATAAAAAAGAATTTTTAACTTCCATATTCTCTTGAATAATTTCATAAATAGACTGAGTTAGGTTTTTCAACACAACTTAATTTGTTTAGAAATTATTTCCAGCAACTTTTTATTATTTTTATTGTTCGATTAGTGAAGAGTACATTTAATAACAAAACATAATAATGCACTAGATACTTTTTAGAAGTGATAGGTAAAGAGTTTTTCTTTCTTGAAAAATCATTTCAAGTTTTTCTTGTTTTTTAACTTCGATATGGAGGTCTCGTGAATAAGTGACAAATTTACAGTCACCTCGGTAATTACATAATACGACTGATCGGCCCTAAGATGAATATCTTTATTCTCTAATTGTATTTTAATATATTTGCGATTAATTTATCTCATGAAAGAGTATATCTTTAAAAAGTTAAGACTGAGCTTATATTTCCATCAACATAAGTTTTAAGTTAACTTAATCAAATAATGATAATGACAGTTCAATATTTTGTGTTGTATATGAATATCAAACAATTGTATTGTATAAGTATGAAACTCAATTAAATAATTGTCAATGATAGATCAATATTTTGATTTATTTTTTTTTTTCAGTTTGTATTTTATGCGTAATTTTATTAGGAGGTATTCCCAGAACACAAAGCTTTGTTCCACTAGTTAATTGTTTAATTAGAGCAATATTGACGTTATTGTTTTGAACAATTTTTAACCTTAATGTTCTTATTAATTGAAAAATGAGGATTTTGTGTGAAGTTTCATTTCCGTAGAGGGACCCAATATCCACGGGCCAAAGTTTTTCAGATTCTTATATTCAGTTTTAATAAACAACAGTTTAATATCAACAATTTGGAGTTTTTAATCTTTTTTAGGCCAACATTTACGTTAGAAGAACATGGTAATGCTGTAGAAATAGTTCATTAGAGTTTCTCTTTCATTTGAGGTAGCGAAATTCCGATCTCTAAAATTCCAATCTATTTTTTTCTACACTCAATCAAAAGTTGTATTTTTCAAGGATGTTATTTTATGTTCTAGAAGGCATTGATTTGGTAATTATCAATACTACTTACTTTCAATTCGTTCAACTTACATTTATAACGTTATATATTTTCACAACGTGTTAAAAACTAAATATTTTTTAACAAACAATACTTTTCTTGCACACAGGTCAAATATCAACTACATATAAAATAAAACTAAACTTTTTCCATTCTTTAACCACTGTGCGGTACAAGGCATGCTTGCAGTTCTTAAAAACCATCGGCTAGTTCGTTGTTCGAAAATATTTTATATTTTGTTTTTGTTGCATTGATCTGTTGCGAATGGACGTTCTGTGGGTTGGATAGACAAGACAAGTGGACGGACGTATGGATGGACAGACAAAAGCTGCGCCTAATGCAAAAATTCGATCGATCGGTTGGCTAGCGACCCATATTCGCAAAGCTAGTTTGACAAACTCGTTTTTTGGATTAGATTTGCATGCATGCGATGCATTCAATACATGCGGTGCCTTGAGATGATCATGATTATGATGATGATTATGACGACGTCCGTATTAGCAATGGTGTTGGTAAGACGATGAGTGTGCCTAGCCGCTTAGAGCGACTATTAGAATCATTTCAGCAGCAGCACGGCTGCACCGTTGACGAGCGACCCACCTTAACTAGTCTAATAGATTCCGAGCGACAACCTCAGCAACAACAGCAAAAGCAACAGAAACAGTAACATAGACGGTTACATGCGGTGGACGTGTTGCAACGATTACAAAATCAAATTTATTGCGTCCAATTTTTGGTTTGGGAGGAAGTTAAGCGGTTTCGAGTACGGGCTCCAAGCAAGATTATCCTTCGTCTGTCCAGCTGCCCAAGTGTTGGCATGCCTCTTTGATGGCAGTGTGCAGCCAAGAAGTGGGCAAGAGTCGTTGATGTTGTTCGTTCGGTCATTCATGACGTTGACTTGATTAGCCAAGCGATTATATAAACGCCAATAAAATGAAAGGGAAACCAGCAACATATGGGTGTATAAAAATATCATCAGTTGCAGTTTAAATAAGATCACATTGGTATTAACTTTAATTAGTCAATACCCGGCTAGCTGCCCTTGAGATAATGGACTGAATGTGATTTCTGGGTGTTAGCGTTAAAGCAGCATGTTTTTTTTTTTTAAATAACAAGAAATTAATCAACTCTATACTAAGACGGCTTTCTATTAATTAGCAATGTCAACGCAGTTGGCTAACGCAGCGAGCTATATTCAATTGCAACAACTAACAAAAAACAACTTTCCGACAGACTGCCAGACATAGCGGCAAAATAAGCTGACTGCCTGTCGTGTCATTATCCGCGCTTTTAGTCGCTTTTAGTCTGTGTGCTTGCATTGTTGTCGGTTTCAGCTTTATTTTTGTTGCTTTGTTATTTGGCTCAACCCATGTATGGTCTGTCAGCGGAAAGCCTAGGAAAAAATTCCGCCTAGTCTACAGATGTGTCTGCTAAGAAAGTTACATGGTATGCTGTGGTTGTCCACCCGCTTCTAACCAATTTTATTTCGAGTTAATTGCACGAATTGAAATTGCAGTTCATTGAATTTAGTTAAGAGTCAAGCGTTCTTGAAGTTTCAAGTGACTCAGATACCCTATATCCAGGTGTATGCAAATGACTATAAAATTAAAACTCTTAGTGACTGTAAATCTGTGACTGGGCTGAAGTTAAAATACCCCCATGGATATTAATTTCTGTGGAATATAACGAGATATAAGAACTTTGTGTCTCTGAAAATTTTATAATTGTATTTAATATCAATTTTTTCATAAAAAAATTGTTCTTTAGGCTTCAAAGTTAAGTTTACAAAAGGATTACAAAAGACAGACAGACAGACTGACATGGCTAAATCGACTCGGGTGGTGATGCTGATCAAGAATATATATATACTTTTACTTATACTTTCTACTTATGAGCGTAACAAACGGAGTGGTGAATATACACCTTTTACGTGATTTAACCTTAGACCCGTTTACATGTTTTACAACTTAATCCCGTTTATCTGGGTCATATTGACCCGTAGTGTTTTTTGTATGGAAATTTTATATTTTTCAATGAGATAAAATTAAAAAGTGCTGTTATTTTATGATATATTAATTTAAGTATTTGTTTTTTTTTTATTTTTTTTTTAAATATAAGTTTGCACAAAACTTTTGCATTTTACATAAGATTTGTAACCGACTGATAAATCCGATTCGATTGAGCTGCATTTAATGCATCATTATCATTATTCTATCATTATCATCGTTATCTTCCAATACATCAGGTTCTTTGTATTTGTAACACGATTAACATGCACGAACATAATGCAAAGGTCAAAAAAGTGTTAAGCAATGGTCACACACAGCAGACGTTTTATTATCCTTTGTTTTGCTGTTACCCTTATATGCTTCGCATCTACATCGTGGTTTCTAATCCAGTAAAAACAGTCAATGAACAACATTCATTTGAAATAGAAATTATTTATTTATTTTTTACCTAAACTTGTGGCATTTGAAGCGATTCTGTAAGGCGTTTTAACTTCATACCAATCAAGCTCAAAGCAATTCTTAGGCCGTGTGCTATCCGAAAACTTCAAACGGGTTTAAGGTTAAACGTGGGGGTGTAAAAATCTTTAGTATAACAGGAATGCAAAGTACACATATCAATATATTGCTGTATAAAAATAAACCAAATTAAAAAAAAAAAATATATTGATGCTGAGGTCTGAGCTCACGTGCTATGTGCTGCAAGTTCTCACGTACTACCGTACTACCACTCAACGACAGCAGTTGACAAAAATAAGTAACACGCTTATTCGTACTCGTACTATCCAAAAAGTATAGAAATAACGTTAATTTTTAATACATACATATTTTTATGAATGAACACATATTCATTATTTTTTTTGAAAAGACAATAAGCTCCAATGTCCTGAACAAATATTTCTTTAAAAAAACAAACATGATCCCGAATTATTTTTAAAAAAGCCCATTAGCTATTTCGATACTTTTTGACATACTTTTTTCGAAAATAATTCAATAATTCAATTTTTTGAGAGTGCGATTGGGACTTCTAAACATAAAATCAATAAGCCCCAATGTCCTGAACAAATATTTCTTTAAAAAAAAAAATATCATCCCGAATTATTTTGAAAAAAAGCCCATTAGATATTTCGATAATTTTTGATTCAATTGATTTTTGATTGATTTTAATTCAATTTTTTTAGAGTGCGAATGGGACCTCTAAACATAAAATCAATATTATTGAAAAGAAACACTGAAATTATATAACTTTTGCTCACAAATTTTGAGTGAAAGATGGTCAATAAACTGAAGTGTGCTATCTCTGTAGTGAACCAAACCCCCCCCCCCCCCCCCCCTTAAGCTACAATAAAAAAGGGTTTATTTTTTTTTAGTGGATCTTTTTTTTTTAAATATCCTTGGCTTGTCCAATATCCTTGCCGTGGTTGAGTGCGTTAAACATTGTGTGGATCATTCAATGGCAATACGAGCCCAGGTTCTAACGCCAGCTAAACCAACAGAAAATTTTCGGTCGTCACCTCTCTACAGACAATTTCAAACCTTAGAGAGTAAATTATGCCATTTAAAAAGCTTCTTGGAACATTATTTCTCAATTGCTTGTAGGACGCATGTTGCATTTGAGACTTTGCAATATATGTTTTTGTTTTAATTGCCAATTATATATTGTAAGTGTGGCGTCCGTAGTGTAGTTGGATCAAGTGCGCATCAACGAACCTGGAGACCCGGGTTCGAATCCCAGCAGCGACAGAAAATTATTTCAATTAAAATAATTTTTTTGTACGGCCGCCACCTCTCTGCAGACAATGGCAAACCTCAGAGAGTAATCAAAATGCCATGTAAAGCTTCTTGAGAATAAGAACATTCCGTTCATCGCCGTTCGGAGTCGGCGTTAAATCTGTAGGTCCATTTCTAGGTCAATTGTGTACAAACTTAATAACACGCACAACACAATTGATCATAAGAAGCTAGGTCAAAGTCCTTTCAAGGGCTGAAATGGCCAGTTATTTATTTATTTATTTATATATTGTAAGTAAAAATTTAATTTAGATTTTAAACATGGTTATGTTAAAATAGGTCTTTCCGTAAGAGGAAAGAAAATCCTCACTAAAATTAACTAAGCTTGACTGAGGTACTTCAAATTACCGAAAAAATTTATTTTTGTCAGAATTCAAATAGTCAAAAGTTAATGCTTCAAGGTCTCAATAAGGCTGCCATTTTTCATAAACATCTTTATTAAAAGCAATAAACGGTAGACGATATTTGTGCGATTAGGATTTGACATTTTTTTAGGTATATTAACATTATGTTTCTTCATTGAATATCTTCCCTCAGTGAGATTACCTACTAAACGACCGCAATCGGTCCCTACTGGCCACAATTGCTCTACTGCTTTTGCTGTTTTTCATGTTAGGCTCTGAATTCGATTCATTTGCTTTTTTCATGTTGGCAGCTTTTTTAAAAGCGCTCACTTAAACTTCCACGGACCCTCTGTCCGTCGCTTGCTCATTTATTTGCCTGTTTCAGCGACGCCATATGCAGTGTGTTAGATTATCGTACCCTGGGGGCTAAGGTGTGGTCTTGTTCTAGTCTAGAAAACTACTTTCATATTTTAAAGGCATCCGATTCGGTCCACTCGTTTTGGCAATGGCTCGACTGCCGTTCTATGTGAAGCTGCTTACCGCTGTTGCAATTTTTTTGTAACTGCTGCTGTTGTTGTCGCTAGTGCTGCTGTCCGTCGTGAATTGTCTCATATCTCGAAAAATTCTATTTCGTTTTAATGGAGGTCATGCTAGAATGGCTAAAGTCGCCGCGCCACCGCACAGGTCGAACAGGAACTGCGCACATGCAAGATTAGCATTTGTATTTGTTACTCATTCGTGTTGTTGTCGTTTATGCAGCATCCCTGTTCGCCTTAACTCATACCGTTCATTTAAGTCTCTAATGAGTTGCACCAATAAAACTCCTTCTATTAATATACTAAAAGTTATCTGTGACGCTTTGGCTTTGAATGAGAGCTTGTTGTCACTTTGTCAAAATATTGCTTGAATGCAATAAAAACAAATACATCCACGCTTGTTTACTTCCTGTTCTAAGCATCGCACTTTGATATTCAGGTTCAACACAGCACTTGTTGGACTTGAGATTAGGCAAAACAGCACAGAATTATAATTCTGTTGCACAGTGTGATACTTTTATATTAGCAGCGAAAAATTAATTAAGAGTTTTTTGTTTATAAGGCCGACAGCACAGACCTTTTCGCGAAAAAGAAATAATTAAGTTTTTATTATAAGATAAAAGATACAGCTTTATGTCGTGTGGATATCGTTAAAGATCTGGGAATATGTATGGAATCTAGGCTTTCCTTTAACATCCATATTGATAACATTCGTAAAAAAGCGTCTTCTATGCTTGAATTTATTAAATTCTGGACTGCGCTTAAGAATTCAATAGCATGATTACGACTACAACGTTGCATTATGCAATAGGATGCACTATTGCATAACACTAGGTATTACACTAGGAGGACGAAAGTGAGGTCTGGTCCCCCAGCTACGATGTGCATGTTGATCGAATAGAGAGAATCCAAAAACTTTTCGTTCGGCTTGCACAAAGTAGCTTAAGTGAATTTGACATTTTAAATCTTCCTCTTTATGAGTATCCTTTAAAACTTTTAAAAATGCAATCATTGAGTGAGCGAAGGAAGTCTGCAGATGTCGTATATTTAACACCAAATCATAACCGGTGTATTCGATTCTCCAGAAATTCTTTTAAATTTGAACTCTAATCATAGAAGTAGTAAAACGCTAACAATTTAATTTATTTATCATTTACCCTACGCTTTATGACTCGTAAATACGAACTCTTACCATAATTAAATTTTCAAATATTTTTGAAGCGAAGCTTTTTACGCCTCGTTCTGCGATTTGCTAGAGTGAAATCAGAAAAAACGACACTTTTTTCCGACACCTTTTTTCTTAGAATTGATATTGTTTTTTGCTTGCATCAATTGAACCAGAAAATGTTAAATTAAAAATAATTTCTTGCCCGCTGCAGGAATTGAACCCACAAGCTCACAGTCCTATCGTTTGTTGGTACTTTCCTCTAACCATTACGCTAAAACCCTTTCTTTAATAATTTTGTTGATTCAGTCATAAACATTAGCTAAAGCTATGTTTCAGCAGATCACTATAATCTATTAATTTAAGAAAGGATTGTGTGTTGACTATTCTTCAAAGGATTGTGTCTTGGCTAGCCAAACAACAAAAGTAGCAAAAAACAAAACTGTTGCTTCTTCTATTCCACACTGTCATTAACAGCGTTCAGTAGTTTGGGTTATTGTTTGGGCATTTTTTTTTTATTTTTTTTTTTTATTTTTGCATAGCGCGAAGGAAAAATTAACAATTGACCAAAAGTGCGTTGACAAGTGCTTTTCTAAGTGACAGAAAAAAAAAATAATAATGATATATAATAAAACTTACTGGTGTGAAGATAAACGAGTGTTTTTTAGTTTACTTTGTTATTTTCAAGTTTTGAATTTAAAAATTATTCGAATCGAAAAAAAGCCATTAAATTATCAAATCTATGAAATTGTGAAAATGCTTCGCTTCTGTCGTGTGTCCAGTGACGCACCTGTGTTTTTTCTTTTAAATTGGAATTTTATTGAATAAAACCGAGTGAAAAAATTTAAAATGTTCTAACGTCTGAATACCGAAGTTTGTACTCGGTAGCATGATCATTGGAATACACTTATATAACTTATTTGCCTTAAACTCACAATAATAACAACTGAAAAAAAATGTTTGTACTATATTTTATCAAAAATGTAGTTTATTTATTTCAAGTTTAATGTGAAATGAAAATGTCAACTGATATGAATTTTTATTGGCGAGAAAAAGTTTTTTGGCGACCCATTTTTTTCTTTTTTTCTTCATTAGTTTTGATCGCCTATATGATGCTGTGTAGGTACCGTTTCGTGCTGAGGGAATGAAGTCATAATTTTTCAGCCTTTTATATATAGAAAGCAAAACATCTTGAGTTAACTAGTTTACTACTACATTGAGTGTCTTGGAGCGTTTACTACTCCATTTAGTGTTTATTGTGTGTGTATTTTAACGTGCGTTCGCTCTAATCAGGCGCGTTTGTATCGGTTAGAAAAGCAACATGAATCATTACAACTGGTGAAAACTGCATCATTTTGTTGCCCAACCTTCTCTACCCTGTCCATCCGTCTGAACACTATTCTTGTTGGCCTTGAATATATTGATAGTGTTGCAACTATTTGTATTATTTCAGCCAACGCGGTGACAAGATTCTATTCGCGTTCTTTTTAAAAAAGAATTTCTTATCATTTAACAACAGTTACCTTAGCTTATTCCAGTAGTTAAGATGATTTTCTAACTAATGGAAAGTTTTGCCTCATTTTAAATTTGTTCGCTCACTTTTAAATGTAAAGTTTGTTAGTTTAAGATTTATGTATGAACAAGAGTCTATTAAAACCTAAATAACTCAAATGGCGAATATCTCACTATTACCATTCCTGGATGTGAATCTACAAAAAGGCTGTTTTCAAGCTCGAGGTAAAATATCTTAAAATACTACATTGAATACTTCAATCGCAAATCTAAGCTCTAATCTCTGAGGGAAATATTTTTTAAAATAGTAGCAAGAAATTTTTTAAAAACTTTAAATTTTATTTATCACGGTTATTTGTGTGCATGGCTTGGACCATTTTACCATATATGTCCTCTTTTGTCATCAAAATTCTGTAGCATATAAGTGAAAAATAATGCTTTAAAAAAAAAGAAAAAAATCAAACAACATATTTTTTCAAGACAATTTCTAAAAATAATCTTCTTAGGTCGGCCTTCGAAGAGGATCCTTTTTTTTCAAATTCTTATTTCTTTTCAATTTGAAGATTTTTGGGACTATTTTCCTGAATTAGGAAATGAATATAAAACATTGGGGAATTCTTCACTCAAAACTAAAGTTCCCAAAAATGTTAAAACTAGCAAAATGGAATGTAATTGAAAACTTCTCTATTATAGTAATATATTATGAAGAAAATCTCTTTGAGAAAACTGTTTTTTTTTTGTGCTTTTCTAAAAAACTAAGAATTTGTTTTCGAGATAGCCTCAAAAACACATTTTTTGGCACTTTTTCGATTATTTCACTATAAATTTTCATCTGACCTGCAGAAATTGAATTTTAATTTGAAAGAAAATTGTGTGTTCTTTCCAACGGTATGCTAATTAAATTGAAGCAATGTAATTTAAGTGGGTTACAGGAGTTAAACCAAAAAAAAAAAAAAATGTTTTTTCTGCCCTTTTTTAAAAATCACTAAATATCAATTAATCCGTTTAATTAATAAAAAAAAATATTTTTCACATTTTTAAGATTTATTACGAACGATTATTATAACACGAAAATTTTAAGTACAAATTTGACCAAGTCGGACAAAAAATTAAAAAGTTATTAAAAAATTGGTGCCGGAAGATAATCAATATATTTACATGCATTAATGATTCTCAGGCCCGTGCGCACGGGGGGGTTTTGGGGGTTCAAACCCCCCCAGGAGGGTTTCGAACTATACTTTTGAAATCCACAGAACTATCTGATTATGAAAAATTTCCATGAAGCAAAGTTATATTTATTATGATTTATTATAATTCTTCACCATTGAGGCTTCCCTATCAAAGTTCAAATTAAACATGGTAACTCAACTGATGTAACGTTATTTTATAGGATAAGTAGTTTTAAAGCAGTGTCGGGCAGTGTGGAAAATTATCGGATTTTAGATGTCTTTTTCCATCAAAAATTTCAAACCTAGATGAAAAAGCCTGCAACCAATTATTTGAGAAATACTCCACGATTTTGCATGACGATTCTGCTGAAGTTTGGATCAATGAAGTGAAAATTTTGCCAAATCCTGCTGGTAATGGCTGCGCTACCAGTAACGAAATCATCGAACGAACGCTCTTTTTCAACATTACGCCGGTTAAAAAATTACTTGCGTTCTACTGAACTACGGCTGAACGGATTGGCTGCACTTAATATTCATCGGGACGTTAAAATTCGCGTAGATGCAGTATTGGACGATTTTTTTTCTGCACCCCGATGCATTAATTTATTGAGAGAATAGTTTCGTATAAAGTATTTGTATTTACTCGAAGTACTAAAAAATTATCTGAAAATGTACATATGTATGTATGTAACTGAAATCTTATAGCTTTATATCCAATATATAATATTTTCTGTGCATCCATTTTTTGATAGTTTTCTTTGTACTAAGAATTCCTTATTTTTTAGTCAAAACCCCCCCCCAGGGCCAAATCCTGCGCACGGGCCTGATGATTCTGGTCAAAAATACGTCTATACCGAATGTTTTAAGTGTTCTAAAAATTGAAATTTTCCACATTAATACAATGGAGACAAGTCGCATGGTCCCGTCGCACAGTGGGAGGACTTTATACAAGTTTTGGCCATAAATAGTAAAAATAAACCTAGAGCTTTGAAATTTGGTACGAATGCTTTTTACAGTTAAAAATGAAATATATATAGGTTTAGATCAAATCCGCCCACAGGCACGCCCACCTTCCATACAATTTTTTGCAGAAAATAGTAAAAATAAATGTAGAGCTTTCAAATTTGGTACGAATGCTTTGCATACGTAAACATAAAATATATATAAGTTTGGATCAAATCCGCCTGCAGACTTTCTTTTTTTAACAAAAGTTGTAATCTTGAAGTTAGTCTTTACAAAATATTCTCTATAATGTATTGGAAAAAAGTTTTATTTCCGAATTTGAGCAAAATTTGCCGACAGACACCCCCACTTTTTATCCTAATCTTCTTTCTTTCCATATTACACTTATTAAACTCTTCGTATACAAGTTTAAATTCTATGGGTTTTAACATTTTTCTTAAGAACATAAGCGCACGGAGTCGGCATAAAATTGAAAAAGCTAGTTTACAATTTTAAAAATATTTTTTATTGCTCATAAAGCTCATTTTGTATAAGTTCTCGAGCTTCTACTGACAGCTCTTTGTATTTTTTGTCTTTCTTCAGTCGCAAATGGCTGACAAGAGGATCAGAAGATATTAAAAGATGGCGAAAAATGTCTTCATTATTGGCATTTTTAAGCTACGGTGCGCGTTAATCATACAGTAGGGTAAAAAAGTTTAGGGCACTGAGTATGTGTATTTGACAAAACTCATTAATTTCGGTTTATTGTTGTTTGATTGCTTTGAAAAATAGGCGTGACTTTTTTTGTAATGTATCACTACAATTAACAAATGCAAAAACAGTCACATATTTGCTCAATAGAAAATGTTAATGCCAAAAGGACACCTGTCAAATTGATCACAGTCTAAATCAACGTATAACGCCATCTATCGGGTTGTGACATTGACCCCAACACAGCGCCATCTATTATTTATCTCGTTACTGCTTCACAAAAAATGCACGCAAAACGTGTTTTATCACAATGAATAAACAATCATCAGTAATCTTCTATGCCTCACAACGAATTTTCTACCTTTTCATTGTTCAAAATCATTAGATCATTCGATAAAATGCAAAATTTTGTCGAAAAAAAATTCAAAATTTTTTGCGTTTTTCCATTCGAAAAACTATTCCGAAACAATTGCACATAAAACTTCATACCAATAAATCAATTTACGACTTTTCCAATTTCCCGACTTTTCCGGAAGGTTTTCCAAAAATTTTCTTTCGTAAAATCCTTTTCCTGGTAATTATAAACAACTGCAAGAAATTCAGCCAAATCTGCCTACTATTTGTTACTTTTAATGTAATTTTCATTTTGAAGATACGCTGAATATAATAAAATAAAATATTTTTTAATTGACATTCAACGTGAAAAAATCACATTAAACCCATTTAGGGCAAGTTCGGGCAGCAAGAACCATATTTTTCTATAAATATATATATTTCTGGATACTTTTTTTAAAAAAAACTGTAAATATGTTTTTATATGTTTTTTTTTTACTGCTAAAGTTTTCAAACTTTTTAGCTTTTTTGCACTACAAATGCTTATTTTAATTGCTTATTTTAACAAATAATAAATTTATTTTAATAACAACAAAAAACCTTAATCTTATGAAACAATAAATATCATATTTTTATTATTTTTTTAATTCAATTCCATTCTTATAAAGACAAAAAAAGTGGAACACTTACAACTGCAGGTAGTAAAAACAAGTGATGTTCTCAAATTTTTGTCATTAAAAAAAGTTGAAATTTCGAGCTATTTTCTGCAATAACACAATATGATCTCACAAATTTTTTGAAATCCACCCAAAACCACGCCTACCTCCCATAAAAGGAAAAAATTTAAAACACTATGTTTTTTGTTATTGAACCTATATAAAAAACAATTCATCAAAACTTTTAAATATGTGTGTAGGATAAAGAATAAACTTGATTTTTAATTTTTTGGTATATTTTGGTATATTTGTATTTACAGTTTTGTTTTACATTCCAAAAAACTTTCATTTGTATATCTTCACGTAATATTCCGTAACTTTTACATTTTCTGTCCGATTTAAACAAACTTAGGCTCAATATTTTCGCAATAAAGTTAAAGCTAATAAGGGTAAATAAAATATGAAATTTAAAACATAAAAAAACTACTACTTAACTTTCAATTGAATTCATAGTTTTTCAAAATTCTTTGCAAAACTGAAAAAAGAGCTAAAAAATGTTTTTGTTTTTCTTATATTTCGTTATCGCCGACCCCAAATTTGTTTTAAAAACACCTTATTGACCAAGTTCATATTCTGTGCAAACTCGTGTTATGATTTTTTCAAAAGCTATCGGTAAAGAAGAATATATAAAAACACAAAAGTCAATAAATAAGTTAGCATAAAAGCGCAAAAACATATATAAAAACCTTTATCAATACATATCATCCATTATAAGTCTAGATTTCGATAAAATTTAAATTAATTATGACCACAATAACCAAATAGTTTTGTATGAAAATATAAAAACAACAAATGTGAATCCAGCAAAAGTTGTAATTGCAGTTTTTGATGTTGGCCACAAGCCAAGTTAACAACAAGTTGACTGTCGTTTTTAGAGGGATGGATAGCGGCGATAGAAGGGGGCCTAACTGAAAGTTGAACAATCCCACTCTCGCTTATCTGCAAATGCAATGCATTGAATTATTTATGGACATTTGAAACGAGATCACTTTCCTGCACCACACGCTGCATGCAGTCTACATACTGCGAGCACACACAAACACAACAGCTTCAAACATCCAGAGGCAGTCAAGGAGCTTTGTATAACGTTACATAGCGTCGCATATAACGTGAAAAATATTCTTAAATAAAGAAAATGGAAAAAACAACAACAAAAATTGCAGCAATGTAGTGTTTAAAGAAAAGCAAGAGTGGATCCAGTTAATACCGAGAGACAAAAACAAAAAAAAATGAAAATAAAAATTTTAAACCACGCAAAAATAAATTAAAAATCAAATCTCAACAACTAAACAACAACAACAATGGAAAAATAATATCAACAAAATAACGTCGCAGCTCAAAAACAGGCGAAACTGGAATGACAAAGAAACAATAACAACAGCTATAAAAAGCACACATTGAGCGAAGCAGCAACACAAGCACCACCACCAGGCTAAGAAATGCTTTACAATAACAGTTAAACATTATAAAAAAAATTGCACACGCAAGCGCAAATCCTAGGCGAACAAGTCAGCCAGCTCAAGCGAACAAATTGCTGCCAACAGCAAAGAAAACAGTTGCGAGCGCAATCCAGTGATGGGTGTGGCGGCGTCAGTCGCAGCTGCACAACATTAGACAACAACAGACAAAGTACAAGAACAACAATATCATGAATCGCCAACAACGCCAAACGAGTCACGCTCAAAAATGCAGCGACGCAGATGGCAATCCAGACCACGAACAAACAAAAGACTTAAGAAACAAACTCGTCCAAGCTGTCTGCTTCTTCGCTCTTGTATGCTCTCTGGTTGTGTCTGTGATAAAGCTCGCTGTTTACTTGATAGCTTACAGCATCCCCAGTGCATGGGGGCGCATAACGGTATATTCTTGCATGAAGGCTGTAAGTGAAGGTACCGTTAGCGCCGCGCTCTACTTCATCTGCTAGCCAGAGACGTTCTACAAAATGCTTCTCTTATGTTCCACAAAGTTGTTGCACTAATTCTCTTAAAAATTACTCTTATCTCAAACTCTTCTACCTCCATTTTTCAGTTTTCTATACCGCTCACCGCCGAATGAAAGCAAAAGTTACAATTACGGCTTCGTGCACTGAAGCTAGGACACGAAAACTCAAAACTAGTTTTGACGCCACTGCGTTCATTTTTTTTATTTTTCTTTTTGTTTTTGTATTAATGTTTCGCCTCTTCCTGGTCATTAAAAACATAAAAAAAAACACACACAAGCAAAAATAAAAAATTTATAAAATCGTACACTTTGGCCAAGAGATGCTGTGCCGATCTAAGCAGAGTTTAGCTCGAATGGCACAAATAGTCAATTGGTCGTAAGGCCTTAGCGCAACAACAAAACAACATCGAGGTGGAGCACTGCATCGATTTAAATTGGAGTGCAGTTCGGCATTAGCATAAATATTTTTTTATTGAGCTGCTTTTATTTGCAGCAGCGGTGGTACAGCAGTAAAAAGCAAAGCTAAAGAAAACTGCATAAATTTTATTAATATTTAATTATGTATCCGGTTAGGAAATGTTGCCAATTTTATGAGCTGTAAACAGTTTTAATGAGAGCTAGAGGCCACACCAATCAGCCATAACTTCATCTTCTTTTACTAAAGTTCCTAGGCGAAATTTGAAAAAAAAAAAAATCCATTTTTTAGACTAACATAATGTGTTGCTTTTAAAATTAGGCTACTTTAATGCTTAAAGTTAACAAAGCTTGAGAGGAAAATTATTAATAGCTCCTGTTGATAATTGGCGCATAGATTTATGAGCAAACATTAAGATGTAAAGTTGCATTATTTTATTTCCTATAGTTAATGAAAACATTTAGTTTACAGTAAATACAAAAAAAGCCCTTCTGATTTTTTTATTTTTAATTTTTTATTTTTATTTTTATTTTTTTTTTTATTTTTAATTCGCACTAACTTCGAAATTTCTGAAGCACTCAACACTTATTAAACTTTAATTTTTAAAATATATTTCAATAATGAGAGTTTCGTTTGTTTTTTTCTTTTTTTTTTAAAGTCCTGGTTAATTTAATATTGGATTGGATTTCATATTATTATTTTCTTAGCTGAAAATATCGCGAATTTGTTAAGTTTAAGGTTTCCATAATAAACCCACAGGGATTTTATTGATGTTTTTTCATTGTCTTTTTCGCAACTTGTTAAAAGTTTTCACGAATTCATTATTCATGATAGGCCAACAGATATGTTAATAATTAAACAAAGAACTCACGGGTCTTCACTTATTTCACTTCATTACTTATTTCATTATTCCACTTATTCTTACACTTCAAAAACTATTGACTGGCTTTATATATTTTTATATTTATACCCCTACATTTAAAAAACGTAAATGGGGTATATTAATTTTGTCACTCCGTTTGTAACGCCCATAAGGAGGCGTGGCAGGTATAGAAAAGTATATATATTCTTGATCAGCATCACCTCCCGAGTCGATTTAGCCATATCCGTATGTATGTCTGTCTGTCCGTCTGTCTGTCTGTGATCACAATTACAGCCGTAATTTTAAAGCTATCATCACGAAATTCGATATTTAAGCTTTTATCTAAAAAATAAAGGTCAAGTTCGAAAATGAGCCAAATCGGGTCAAAATCCCCCATATGACCTTTGCTATTTAATATGCACTCTAAGTATGAATTTCAATTATATCGGATGAAAACCAAGCCTACCTCCCATACAAAGTTACTTTATTAAAACGGTAAAATCTCTTAGAATTCCACAAAAACTAATATATGGACTTGAAATTTTGTATATGACCTTTGCTATTTAATATACACTTTATGTATGAAATTCAACCAAATCGGATGAAAACCACGCCTACCTTCCATACAAAGTAACTTCATTAAAAAAGTGACTTCATAAAAAAATTTTCTGTTAAAACTATGACGAAAATGGTTTTACAAATAAACATTTTATGGACTGCTTAAGACTTTGGATATACTTTGGTTCGGACGTGGGGGTATTTTAACTTCGGCCCAGTCGAAGATCATTTCTTACTAGTTTTTACTTAAATCTGTGATTTATTTTTGATTCTTTGTCGATAGTTACTGCAAAACTGTCTCATAACTCATAACCAAGAATACCAGTAGTAAACTGACATTCTCTCTGTCAAGGAAAAATAGTCGTAAAAATTAAATTCTTAACATAATATGAAACTAGTGTATCAAGAAACAAAATAAAATTAATTATTGAAGAATTCATTTTTCGTTAGTTTCAGTGAATTTTAAAGAGCTAAAAAACATTCTGTATTGCATTTCATTAAAGCCTTGATATCGTATGTTTTGTATGAAGCAAAGCCAACATATCAAGCAGTGCGTGTTTTGAAAGCTTTTTGTTAGTGTCGAAGTTCTTGAGTTTTATTATGAAGTAAAATACCAAAACTTAAAACGACAATTAAGTAAAAGCAACGAAATATCATAGTGAAAATGCAGAGAACACCATATCATCAACAAATTTGTAGGGATCATTTACAGTTTTCTTAACCCTAGTGATATTTTCAATTTTATTTTAAGGTTGTAATATGTCTCATTGAAAATATGTACATAATCTACGTCGAATCGATGGAGATTATATTTCTAGGGTTAAGAGGCGCATAGCTTAAGAAAAAAGGATATATCTCAAAAACAAAGCAAGATATGCCAAAAGTAATTTTATCTTTTTATTTTTTAGTATTTTTACCTTTTTCCATATTAAATATGCATGAGTGCATATTAAATATTAAAGCTCTTATGCTAAATTTTAAGTCCATATATAAATTTTTGTGGAATTGTAGATTTTACCTTTTTAATAAAATCACTTTTTTTGGGAGTTGGGCGTGATTTTTATCCGATTTGGCTCATTTTCGAAACTGGTCTTTTTGTTTTAGATACGATTTCGTGTTGATAGCTTGCAAATTACGGCTGCAATCGTGATCACAGACAGACAGACGGACATGGCTAAATTCACTCGGGTGGTGGTGGTGATCAAGAATATATACACTTTTCTATACCTACCATGCCTCCTTATGTGCGTTATAAACAGAAAGACAAAGTTATTTAATATACCCTTTTTAGGTTTTTTATATGAGGGGGTATAAAAACGTAAAAAATTTATCGTAGTGGTTAATATATTTCTATACACCTATCCCCCGTTTTACACAATAGATAGGTTCCTGAGAAATACATGTAAAGCGAAAATGAAATTTTTATATGAAACATCGTGTAAAACGAAAAAAGGCAGAACAGTGCTTATGATTTATTGAACGTTAACTTAAAGCAGAATATTAAATAAATCATAAAAATAACAGTTTAATTATAAAAAATATAAAACATCAATTCATTTGAAATATTGAATGCACGTAATACTCGTACGTAAATAATAAACGTATATGAACTACAAACGTACTATGTATGTGTAACTTAAAAAGGTATTTGTATTTCATAGAAAATAAAAATGTTCAAAATATCAAAAATTAACAATTAGAGAAAAATGGTTATCAGTAATACTCAAATATTCAGATTGCGTCATTGCTGTCGCTGTCACTTGTAACCATCAGCAGTGTTCTTTTTCGTGACGTCTGAATGGTAAAAAGTCACTTTCATCACAAACTTCAAACCTTGTAGCCTTTGCTTAAAATTCAATTTTTATAATCTTCGTACTCAGACATTTTCATCTTGTTTACTTTTAAAGTATTTTTCGGTAAGTTTGGAGATCCTGAAGCAGCTTCTGAACATGCTTTTAACCATAGTGTAGCTTTTGCGGAAATGGTCCTAAAAGATTGTCACGCCGAAATAAGAAAGGCATTCTTAAGCCCGTATGATACTTCATTAAATTGCTCATTTTTTTGTCATTAAAAATGAAAATAGAGCAGCTCAAAAAGTACTAATGCATAGATTCCATTGGTGTGAGTGAGTACGCATATAGTACGAATTGGAGAAAAAAATATGGGACGGACGTAGCATTGACAGTTGCTTGGGAAAACATCTTCTGTCAAAAAATATACTCAAAAAAAGAGCGCTCACAATCCGCCATTGAAAACACAAGCAATGTTGAAAGCGTTGAAATGAAAAAAAAACAACAACCACAGCAGCTGCAGATGCATATACACAAAACAAAAAGCTGTTTTTGACAGGAGATGTTTTCTTGTAGAAGAGAAAATAAGCAGTTGTCAATGCTACCTTGTATTATTATACCATGGGACGGACTGCATTTTTAATGCATTGTTTTTGACGTTTCTCTCAATTCGCTCGTCGTTAAGTTTCGATCAAATATTTGCTGTCAACTTCTTCTTTCAACGCAACTTCACCCAAAAAAAACTTGTTGGTATTATTAACAATGTCAGTCTTGTTGAATTTAATTCAGAAAATATTATTATTAGGTATATAATTGTTCCCGTTATTGAAAATAGTTTAAAACACTCAAATCTTTGTATTGACAAGATTTTTTGATTGTTGTTTATCAACAAGATTCTTGTTTAGTTGAAAACAATTTTATTTTTATATATCAGAATTTTTTTTGCTGGTGTAGCTCCTTGCAAAAAAAAAAAATCAGCGCCAACTAGCAACGTCGCTGAACAGTCAAAATTGGTTCTTGTCACTGAATATGTTTCTATCCTATTCTCGCACAAAAGACAACAATATTGTTGTCTTGCCCACCCGCCACTTGTTTTCAGATTATAAAATTGGACAAAAAAATTAAGTATCATGCGGGCTTTAGGCGTACACAATTTTTACTGAGTACTTAAAGCGATCTTACTAAATCAAACTCGAACTCAATTAAAAGAAATCTCTGGCTTAACTTGAACTCGGTTCTGCCATGTTATGTGATGCAGTTTACTAATTGACTTACTCCGTGACATAAAGGCACACCAATAACAATGCAACTCGACGCGGTTGAACTGATTTATTATTCATTAAAGAAAATTTAAAAACTTAAATGCTTTAAGTTGTAGAAAACAAAAATTTTGTAAGAAATTAATTTTGTGATGACGAAAGTCATGGAGATAGCATCAAAAGCAAATTATTTGCCTCATGAGGAAACTTTTCGAAGACCGACATTTAACCAAACTGAGGTAATAATCAGACGTACTAATTTAATCTAAATTTATAATCACTAAATAGATGTTCGACGATGGAAGAATTAATTTCAATCAGTCGAATTGACTACCATAACATATTTAAATACTTAACTAGTTGTATGCATCGTTTGTCTCTGAGTATAAAACCAAGTTCTGTAATATTGATCCTTACCTATCAAAACTTCAATATTTCTCTTTTATCTACTGTATCCTAAAATTATAGAGTCCTAAAATTCTCCGATCGCTACGTGTTCAATTAGAAAATGAAATTTATTGAATTTTTTCGGAACTGAGCTTCAAGACATGCTTGTCCATCTCTACTGCTTTATTTGCAATAATTTCTATGTCTTGCAGGATCGATGACAATCAGCCAACGTAGATGACTGATGATATCCGACGCATCTCAACATATTGGGTCGCATTCAAATAAATCACAATCTTTGTTGTGCTCATTTGCATTCAATTTTAAGTGATCAAAGTTGTTATTATTCCATGTTGTGGTAGTTGTTGTTGTTGTTGTTATTGCTATTGTTGTGTTGTTGTGGATTATGATTGCATTGCCGTTGCTAATGTTTGGTTTGATGGGCGCATGAACAGCTAGTATGAGTGCGCGTCTACCACGCGCCTCGCAAGCATGCTAATGTATCTGGTTCTTCTTGTTGTTGTTTGCCTTTGTAATAAACACCAACAGAAATGCTGCATGCCGTTGAAAAAGCATAGTCAGGCGAGTCGTCGGCATCCTTGGTGAGACTAGGATGCCCCATACATTATCATGGTATTTTTATATACTCTAGCGGTGATGTTCAAGATTACGAATTTATTTATTTTTGGCACTCATTCGCTTTCCTTGTCTAGTATTCGTTGTTGTTTTTATACAATATTCAAAAAAATAATGTTTGCCAGATTTTATAGTTGTTGTTGTGGTTGCAGCTATTGTAGTATTGCATCTTATGATGACATTTAGGACATAATTCAAACCCACGCATCTACATAAATTTATGCACAATTCGAGTCTATGAGGCTTACGAGCAAAAAATAAATTCAGAGCAATGACGACGACTACAACGCTGAAGGCAACGTCTAGAATAGCAACAACAACAACGGGACTTACACCAAGTCGATGGTTTCTGCGTAGGATATGTGCTAAATTTTTTGGTTCGCTGTAGGTTAGCTACAAAGCACTGGTGTCCCCATCCGGAGTTGGATACTCAAAGATTGCAATCAAGAAAAAAATTTTTGAAATAGTTGTCATTTGAAATAGTGAGGCGCCTGTGTTTTGGCCCACGACTTAGAGGTAGTTTGGGATGCGTTGGAGTACATGGAAGGAGACCAGCTGCTACCGTACAGAGAAAAAATTTAATCGAAATAAAATTTTCCTTCAAATTCTCAAAAAGTACGTCAATATTTGTTACATGGAACATCTGATCTTTTTGAATGTTCTGTTTAGCTTTTCCTCAAAAAGAGGATTGTCCTTAAAGACTTTTGTCTTACTAAAAATTTGGCTTTGTCCGCTATTTCATTAACAGTGTCCTCATTTCTCAACTTTGGGATACTGACAGAAATTATTATAAAATGATGACTCCAGAAATTTTTGAAAAAGCTGCCAAAACAAATAAGGTGTTGCAAAAACTGCCAGTGTTCAGTGTTATCATAAAAATATGTTGAAATCAGTGAATAACAATAAACACAAAGTATCTTAGCTAAATTAGCGCTTAACTTACTATATATCGAATATTGAATAATAATGAGCCATACCATCAACAATACGCTATGATAGCTTACTGTTTATAGTATTTTCGTTCACTAGTTGAAAACGTAACTATTGTATTCAGAACGTGGACTCTTCAAAACATTTTCGTCAAATTCATCAAACTTTGAAATAATAGTGATAATTTTTTCTGGTTTATTTTATTTTTTACATATTATGAAGAAGCAAAATCATGAAACTTAGCTATTTAAAACTGTTTAGGACATAAAAACAAGTTTTTTTAAGATTAAATTGGCTTTTACAATTTGCAATAGTTTTCAGATAAATCTATCATCGACATATTTTATCGATAAATCTGACATATTTTATATGCCGCTTGTAGGAACACCATAATTTTTTTTACTATTTTGCTTCACTCTAGAGATATAATATTTCTGTTGATATGAAACTTTGCTATGTTGTTTGCTTCTCTGTGGATCCGTTGTGAAACGAAATCATTGGTTCACTTAAATACATGCATCTCCTTGTATTTGGTTTAGTTTTCCTAATTTTCGGCGTTCTCCTTAATTTCATAAGGTTATCGTCCGACCCCTCTACCTGTGCGTCTCGATTTCGAGACCCTCTTTAGGAAATCCAAATCTGGTGTTATTTTTGGCCTTTCTTGCTTCGTTTTCAAGATTGGGCACTTTTTTTTCTATACTTATGAGTGCATGGTGCACGCTATGTGCTCGGTGTGATTTCTCCTTACTTTTACTTCAGTGTCGCTCTATGATTTGATAATTTATTTCATATCATAATTTTCAAAACACAACCATACTAACGAAGAGCTTTCAAGACATGATATTAGTATTTAATTCGGCTTCGCTGCACACAAAACATTTTTGCTCGATGTGATGCCTATACTGAAATACATTGCACCTTATAGTGTACGCTGCTCTAATACTATGAATAGAATGGATTGTACAGCTCTTATACGTACCACTTGTTGCGCATAACACACCGATTAAAATATTTTTCATACAGTGATCACTTCAGGGTTTGTCGATTAATGAATTTTAGGATTTTCTTCGCAGAATTAAAACAAAATTAAACTGCTTTGAAGTATAGTGCATTGAAGGACGTTTAGTAAAAGCAATTGATTTCGATGGCCCAAAATACACTGTAGTGCTCAGTCTGCGTGAGCAGTCAATCATTCCAAACACTCTGTACTGGTTAGTCTGCGTGAAACCAGTTTTATTTCGGGTACACCCAACGGGCCGGCATGTCAGCAGCTTCCTACAGGAGCAAAACGTCAGCACTTATTGTTGTTGTTGTGCAAGCGAACAGTACTCTGAGAGCGTCAGTAACGGACACAAGAAAAAAACGAACAATGGAAAAAACGAACAAAACGAAAAACGAACAAAGGAAAAAACCGCGTGGTATGCAAACAATCAGTTGATGGTGCAAGTACGCCTGTAAGCAAGTGTTAAAAATAAGTGTTTTTTTGCAAGTAAAATTTCTTAAGAAAGTGAATTTATCTTTAATTAGTAATTTATTTACTTAATCCATCAAAAACTATTAAAAATTTAATTATTTTGAAAATGGAAACATAAATGAAGTAATTATTTCAGAAAAAATGCAGATTTTTCATTGATTTATTCAAAACAAAAACGAACTGCTGACCCAAAGCTTTCCAAGAGAGGCCTTTTGAAGCAATCCAAAGTCAGCTAAATTGGAGTGCTTTTTTCCAATGACATGCAATGTTAAAATTACAATGGTGTGTCATACGTAGGGTCAGCGCTTTCAGCTGACTTACAAGCACTCCAAAAGGCCTTTCGGAGTGCTTTTTTTCCCGCTGGGCATGTACTGTGTTTGATTGTATTAGTGTGGTAAATTTTCGAACCCCTAAATAAAGTATGACGACATGGCTTATGTGTGCGTGTCAGTGCGTGACTGAGCACTGCAGTGTATTTGGGCCGATGATATCATTTGGGACTTTGCTTCTGCAAAATGTGTGGCGTCCGTGGCGTAGTTGGTTAAAGTGCGTGGCCGCTATGTCAACAAACCTGGAAACCCCGGTTCGAACCCCAGCAGTGACAGAAAATTATTTGAATTAAAATAATTTATCTGTACGACCGCCATCTCTCTGCAGACAATGGCAAACCTCAGAGAGTAATAAAAATGCCATGTAAAGCTTCTTGAGAATAAGAAAATTCCGTTCATCGCCGTTCAGAGTCGGCGTTAAGCATGTAGGTCCATTTCTCGGTCAATTGTGTACAAACTTAATAACACGCACAACACAATTGATCATAAGAAGCTAGGTCAAAGTCCTTTCAAGGGCTGAAATGGCCAGTTATTTATTTATTTATTATTTATTTTTAGATATACTATGTTCAACATTTGCACTTATTCTTTTCAAATCCCAAATCGGGATTTAAAAAAAAATCGTGTGTAGCAACAGAACAAATTCTAAATACATATGGGTAATTCCAACGGTAGTGTAAGTAACAAACGATATTTTCATTTAAGGGTAAAGGTTTGTACAATTTTTTCTTTCCTTCTTTATTTTTTTTTTTTTTTTAATACAAAGTTTTCTCTGAGACTTACAAAATGAAGAAATAATATAATTTTGACATAGGTTTTAATATTTAACGGGGGAAAAAAGCAATTGTTTTGTGGTTACTGACACTATACAAAATCCATTTCACTGGAATTACCCATATAAGTTTATTAACTGATGTCTTTGGAAGCAAAAATTAAAAATCTTAAGGTCTAAAATATTAGTTTCTAATTATTAAAGATTTATATTTCTAAACGAACTAATATTTAATTGAAATGTTTTATATCGTCCCCTTCATGCCAAAAACGCCAATGTGAATTTTTGTGTTTTTTGGGAAATTGAGTTTAAAGATTCGAATGGCTCAGAAAAATCGAAACATCCACATTTTCCAAAATTTCTTTTCGGAAATGGATACAAAAAATTAAAAAAACAAAACTTTTTGTGCAATCATGTAACAATTATTCCTAGAAAATTGTATTATAATATATCTCAAAATTTAGAATAAAGCTCTATCTAAAAAATTTCTTTCATACGTACACAGCAAATTATGATCTGCAGGGCCAAAGGTCGAATTCTTCTTTCGATCGAGATACCAAAGGCATATGAGAAAGAACAAGAGATCAGCAAGGAAAAAATGAAGGATCTGCGCAAGATGTGCCAAGATATGATTTTTCCTTGGGAATATCATCGCTTCTACCTTGAAATAGAAGGATCGGAGCATGTACGGGATGCTTTACCGGAGCCAGCATTGGATGAAGAAACGGATCTGGAGTCATCAGGAGGAATGCCCACATTCGAGTAGAAATTCCTGGAGCAGCATAAATCATCAAGGACTCACTTTAACTCGAACTGTGCCAGCGTGACCATGTGGTCACGTAAATTTACGTTCACAAAAACTGCTCGTGTATCATATATGTAATCAAATTTTTGGATTCAGCGACCCGAAAGAAATTCGAAAAAAATAATTCCAGCACCATTCGGGTTAAAACCTTACAATTAGTCATCAAAAGAAGCTCCACATCCGAGCTTCGAAATCCATACAGCGAGGTCAGCAGACATGGTCACTTCCTGTTAAGCAAAGAGCAATTTAGTGATTTAAGATATTTTCTCAAAAATCATATGCATTTTTGTAAAAGGACTAATTTATTACATTAATTAGAGATTTAACCGTCGATTAATGAATTTAATAAAATTTTCCATTTTGTTTTCTTTTTAATCTGAAAAATAGAATTTTTGTGGTAATGTATTCAGTTTTTTCCATATAACTTCCAGTTCAGAAGACATTTACAATGCTTTGACCAATAAATTGCAGAAGGACTTTTGCAATTGTCTTCATTACCAAAGTTTTTATAGAGTCGCATGCACAAAATTTTAGAACCGTTAATTTCCTTTATTCCAAAAAAAACCAATGTGCACATTTTTTCACTAAAACTGAGCTTGTTACTGCTACTGATGAGATAGATAAATGATTTTTTTTCTATTTTTGAATAAGGGTGAGGACAATGTTCTCTAATAAAAAAAAATGTGTCAAGAAAGATCCATGTCGATTTTAAGGAGTTTTTAAATCCTAAAAATGTACCATTCTTGAGAGAAAAGTTAATCCTTAGCTGCTACAAAGTAGGAAGACCACTGATTTACTTCACTTTTGATGGAAAAAACTTTATTCTGAACGTATCCTCAAAAGAAAAATAAAAAAAAGTTGTTTACTAATATTGGAAATATTTAAAGTGAAAAAATGTGCACATTGGTGTTTTTGGCATTAAAAAAATATCAGAAAATCACATACACAGATGGTTTTGGTATGGAATTTTATTATTTTTTTTAGACCGAATTGGATTTTCTTTTTTTGGGGGAATATTTTTTGCGTTACAATGCACTAGATGCAATTAGAAACTCAAAACCCATGTGTTTTCACATTACCGTTTTTGGCATAGAGGGGACGATATCTGTAAACATTCTGAATTGATTTTAACCGATAAAACCTTTAAAAACATTGTCAAAAATATGTAATTTTGTTAGTTGGATTGTGTCATTTCTATTGTTATTTTTGTATTTTTTTTTTTGTAATGGCGGCATTTAAGTCTAGCCTACAGCGGCAAATTTTGTTAATCCGGCCCTGCATGTAAGCGCCTATACATTTGTAAAAAAATAAACGACTTAAGACATTTCTGCAAAAATGGAAGATTGCAAATGTAATTGTAAATAAAAAATTGAATTTTGATAAATAGAAGCAAAGTTATGATACATTAAGTTAGGCAAGGTACGGAAATCGCAGTGAATAATTAAAAAGATCCTTGACGAAAAAATTGAAGTGATGAAAACTTTCTGAACACATTAAAAGTAATCATATGGATCGACAAAATGTAAAATCGGTGGGATCTCTTGTAAAGTAAAAAAAAACTAGTAAGAAATGATCTTTGACTGTGCCGAAGTTAAAATACCCCGACGGCCTAACCAAAGTATATTCAAAGTCTTAAGCAATCAATAAAATGTTTATCTGTAAAAACGTTTTCGTTATATTTAACAGAAAATATTCGCTTTTGTGTTTTGATAAAGTCGCTTTGTATGGGAGGTGGGCGTGGTTTTCACTCAATTTGGTTGAATTCCATACACATAGTACACGTTATATATCAAAGTTCATATGCAAAATTTCAAGTCCATACATTAATTTTTGTGGATTTTAGAGAAATTTTACCTTTTTGATCAAGTCACTTTGTATGGGAGGTAGGCGTGGTTTTCATCCGATTTATTTGAATTTCATACTTAGAGTGTATTTTCAACATCAAAACTCATATGCAAAATTGCAAGTCCATATATTCATTTTTGTTGAATTCTAAGAGATTTACCATTTTGATAAAGTCACTTTGTATGGAAGGTAGGCGTGGTTTTCATCCGATTTGGCTCATTTATGAACTTGACCTTCATTTTTTAGACAAAAGCTTAAATATGGAATTTCGTGATGATAGCTTTAAAATTACGGCTGTAATCGTGATCACAGACAGACGGACAGAGAGACGGACATGGCTAAATCAACTCGGGTGGTGATGCTGATCAAGAATATATATACTTTTCTATACCTACCACGCCTCCTTATGGGCGTTACAAATGGAGTGACAAAATTAATATACCCCCATTTACGTTTTTTAAACGTGGGGGTATAAAAATATTTGTAGAACATTGGTACGGATGGTTGGATTTATCGCCTTTTGTACACTTATTTTCCAAACGCTTATTTTACGGATTATTTTCTGCCCGAAAGTGGTCGAAATTGCACTTCTAGAATGCGTTACATCCAAACCCGTCATGGTGGACACATGCCCGAAATCATAATTAAACACTAATATTCAGAATTATCTATCTTACAAAGCCAATTTTCAGTTTGAAATTATGTACTCTCAGTATTTTACAAAAAAATACCCTATTACGTAATATACATACATCAAGTGCCTAACGCATACCAGCTACAAACTACCTTACAAAGCTAAATACCTTACAAACACAACAATTATTCGTGGTTAAGCTACACTTATAAGTATATATACCTTTTTTGATAGATTTCAACGGAAGCGTCAGACCGACAAAAATCTCAACTAAGAATTATTTATCAGAATGAATTAACATGGAAAGATAAGTGAAGCTGATATTTAAATAAAAAACATTATGCAACTTTTACAAAATGCGGGAAAGTCGAAGAATATAACCCGATGAACTGTATAGATGAGGCAATTCCTTTGTTAAGTTCTAATTATCTCTAATCTATTCCTATTCTTTATTTGTAAAGGTTTACTATGCATCTGAATTTTGTTTCATCAATTGTAATTTTTTATATACCTAACTTAAATATGCAACATTGAGATTTTTTTTAAGTGAGATAGTATTGTTTATAAGTGAGAGGATACATCCAATAAATTAACTAAAACATTTTAAGAGCAGAAACTACCATTCTCATCTTTAATTGTCAATTATATTGAAATCGCAGTTAATTGTTGTTTTATTCCAGAACTCCTTGCAACTGAGGAAAAAAATCCAAAAATATGCCTTACAACTCAATCCCAAAGGAGAAAAAATAAGCTTAACCGCGAGAAAAATGTCAGTACTGAATAGTTTATGCTGCATGTTGCAAATTTTACATCTACAACCGTCGATGCTTTAACTTGTAGCTTAATCTGCACTAGCAACTCACAATTTAAAAAAAAAACACTTTAGGGTGTATTTCTGTTATTTTACGGTTACTTCTATTTTCTCGGTTCTTTTAGCTGAGCTGACAACAATGGGCCGCGAATTGTAACAACCGTCGACACACTTGCCTTAAGCGGACTTATGAAACTGGAGAAGACTGCGTCGTAAGGAGGCAAATGGCGAGCAGGCAGAGGATGCGGAATGATTTGAGTAACTGAACGCAAAAGGAAGTCATTGAAATTGCCCACGATCACAACCAGCAACTGGCACCGCATTCACACATTTTTTGCAACCCAGTGAACAATACGGAGTCGGACAAACATCTCCTAACAGTTTACATCAGGTTTACAACATTTATTTAATTCAATTTACATACTACTTTATTTTATAATCACACTGTTAGGAATTACATAAATTCTTGGGTAATTCTTTTGATTAT
The DNA here is from genome assembly GCA_943735915.1 of Pherbina coryleti. NCBI lineage: Eukaryota > Metazoa > Arthropoda > Insecta > Diptera > Sciomyzidae > Pherbina > Pherbina coryleti. The sequence goes on from OX030948.1 coordinate 259,784, forward strand.
TGTGGGTTATTTTCTGTTGTAAATAAAATAGTTTAAATATCTTAGTGAGAATTATTTAAAATATTATTTTTGTGTCTCATAAAGAGTCAAATCCTTTTCGAAATAAGAGGGAAAATGGTTTCAAAGAGAATCATTTTCTAATTATAAACTTATTTATAAGTAAACCAAATACTGATTGGTTGTATGTACGGACCTTTATAGATAGCTTACAGAATAAGCCAGAAATCAAGGGGGTTTGTATTTTCTGACTGTATTCACAGTAAAACGTTTCAAATCCTAAGAAAAACGTCTGCCCTAGGTTGTTTTACGAAGCCATCAACTGTTTGTCCATTGTTACTAAGACACAAACGCGTGCAGCATAGATCCACTAGTCGATCGATAGAAGCGTGCGGCCTGGAACACTTTACAGCACTTTCGAATGAAGTCTAGCAAACAAACTGACATCAACGAATACTAGCATTACAGCAAGAACGATGATAATAAGCTCAATGGGATGCTTTAAACGCGGAGTTATTGTGGTCTATGCTGTGTGCTCTGCTCTGCTTAAGAGGGATGCTTGTGGATATGAGCGGCAAAACGAGATCAATGGTGTAAGCCTCGTGCCTTGTTTTATTGCGCACACTACTCAATTGCTGCTATCTGGCCAGTCGTGGTGGATGAATGAGGTACGCGTGATGTCCCTCGGGTACAAATAAATTTCAGTTCAAAACTTCAGTAAAAAATAGTGGCAGCAGAGAGATGCTTGCGCAAATACCAAGCAAATTCAATGTAAAGTAGTAGACGATGAATTAGTAAAAAAAGTTCATAAACTTCTTCTGAGACATTATATTCGGTCGTACCGTTTCTTAGATAACTCTCGAAACACAACTAAAATATTGTGCCACAAAATAAATAACGCAATGGACAATGCTAAAAGCAATATAAACTATAGTAAAACTAAAACTAACTGTTGAAAACGTTTTTAAAAATATTAAGAAATTCTTTTTCCAAAAAAATATTTTCTCACAAGTCATATTTTCATGTTAGCGACGTTTAGATAAAATAAATGGTGATCAACTTAATACCTCTTTATAGGTATTTCTTTTAAGACATTATTTAATGTGTACCTACGATCTAAAGGGTTATAGTAATCAATAGTATACCATTGAAAATGGAGATGTAGTCACGGCCCCAGTAATCGAGTGGTAGTGCCAACCTAGAGTTTCTTAGTTTCTTTCTTCATTTCTAATCAACTGAAAATAAAAATTCATTAAGACTTCCGACTCAAAAGCTGTAGTTGGTGGTAGAGAAAGTTTGTGGAGAGGATCGTATTAATTGACTGAGGTAAAGGCATAATATTTGCCTCAGAATTAAATGCACATGTTTCTATGCCTCCCTTTCCACTAATCTATCACACCGCTTTGAACCAAGGCAGACTTGATTGAATAGGCATAACTACTGAAATCCTTTCTAAAAGATAAAAACAATGTAGAAAAGACATATTAATGCCTACAATAGATATATCAATATCCTACTACTAGTTATCAAAACTAAGCTATATATAGGAATTAATTTCTTGTAGAGCACAAAATCAATCTTAGATTAGAAATCAAAAAATTTTAGGAGCATAGTTTTCGATGATCAAACTTTTTCGTTTTATATATTTAAATGTTGGATCCTACATTGTGAGGAAATAAGTTCCCGCTAAAATCAATTAATTTTATTGAAGCATATTATAGCATTTGAATCTCCCTTCCTAAATTTTATCAAACATCCGAAATAAGGACAAGCTGATAACTGCATTTCCGTTGAGTAATAAATCTTAAAAAATTCATTGTCATACGATAATTGTATGTTCTTGTATGTTCATCAAACATAAATTTTAAGTCATACAGAAAATTATGAGGAATTTTTGTTCTACCTTTAAATCTTATTGAATATTATTTTTGATTGATATGACGAAAAAAAAAAAAATAAAATAAAAGATCTGACAAATTATTGTACATCGAAATGATCATTTCGCTAATAGGCTATGCATCTAAATGCACTTTCGTTCATCTCATATTTTGTATCCATTTGCACCCATCTACATGTGCCGCACGTAGAGTAAGATTGTTTAGATCAAAAGAGGCTAACTTCAGTTAAAAGTACTACGAACTTTTTAAATAAACCAAAAATTAGTTATGAAGTTTAATTTAGGTGAAATAAAGAAAACATACACATATGTTAGGTACAAATACGAATTTGTGCAAAGATATCAACAATTCTTCAGATTTCCAAAGAGGGAACAAATTCGACCAACATGTCTCCATAGACCCAGTCCTTTTGTTGGTCTAGATTAATTCGATTTGATTCCACACGCACGGATCGTAAATTGTATCAATTGAAAGGCATATATATTGACAGAGGAATAGCAGATACTGTCTTGAAGCAGAATACTAAAAATAAACTCAGCTTAATTTTTCTGAAAAAAAGCTATTAAAAACATTAAACACACATAAAAATAATTCAACAATTGCAGCTTGAGCATAGCAACTCCCCTCAAAATGATAATCTCCACACAAAAATTGTACATGCTGAGAATATGACATCGAGTTGCTGTTTGCTGATTACCTCGTTCCATTCTATGGCTTGGGTGTGTTGCCTTTTCGCAGTATTAAAACATATTTGGAAATTGCAAGCATATGTTGTTGTAGCATTATGCTGGGGATTGCAATGTGCGCCCAGCAACGTACTAATGGGCTTTTTTACAGCTATGTCCACCCAAGGTTGAGTGGTCTTAAAAACCGGCCCTATTGGTGGAGCACACATAAATAGCGCATTCGGTTTAAAAGCACTGGAGCACAAAAGAAAAGTCGTGCAAATGCAGCCCGTAAGCTGAATGTACCACGAATGCAACAACAATATCATGATGTCCTTCATGCCGGGAATTGCAATTATCAATGTTTGGCAAGGCGTTGCAGCTGTGCATTATGCTAGATGATGGAAGTAGCAGCCAGCCGGGAAAACAAAATTTACTTAAAAAACTTGTTATTGCTTAAGATACGCTTAGACTACATAGCAAAAGCAGTACGTCTCTGGCTGACTGTTAACTGATCGATCGCTGGAATTCGCTGCTGTAAATTATTTGGTACGGGAACGTTTTTAACTTATCCTAAATAGATTTGTTATTGGATTTTGTAATTTCTTGTATTTTTGCAGTACTTTTCATCCTCCGCTAAACGCTCACGACTTTTCAATAGCGTACTTCTCGGCTTATTTAAGCGTAGTACAGATCTTATGTGAATTTCTTGTTTGGAATAGCGGCAGTGCGGGTGCTTTAGTCAACGATCTACTCGCAATTGTGATCACTTTATATTCCATAATAACTTTATAACAAATCACTTAGCGTCATTAGGCGGCGCACGCTTCATCACTATAATGCTTTGGTGTTGTGGGTGCTGTGCTTTTCCGTAGCTAGTCCTTACTTCAACATTTCCGCCCTCCTCATCGCACTGGTCTCAACACAACACCATAATTCCATTGTAATCCAAGATCATGCACGTGACGGCTGCGATTCGGAGTCACTTTGGTAATGGGATCACTTGCTCAACAATAACTGTTGGAGAGAAAAGACTGGAACGAAGGTAGAGGTGCGCATGAATGACGGAGTGAGTGAATGATTTATGGGTAAATATTTCAAAGTTAGCATTGCATTGTTTTGTGCTTTTAGTCGATGTTCTGCGCCCCATCTGAAGGCTGTCGTGATAGAGCTGTAAGCGCACGCTGTACATGCTATGCTCCCTTGCCCTAGTTTGAAGTCATCGCTGTTGGCGTTGACATTCTATGACCAAATTGCGCAATCCCAAAATGATGAGACAGATAGTTAGATACACATACTCTCTGGATATATTTTTATTTTTTTTATGATTCTATTTTGTTACATGAATGTGAGCAGAAGAATATTTTATATATAAAAATTTTTTTGCTAAAAAATTGTAGCATAATTACATTTTATTATATTTTTGTACGATATAGACTTGAAAGACTTCGTGTTTCAAAGAAGATTTCATCTATTTATTATACGAGTACTATCTTAGGTTTGCTTCTATCAGTGAACCAACAGTAAATTGAAAAATAATAATACAAAGATAATGTTCTTGGATCAATAATTGTATGTTAATAATTCACCGAGCTCCGCACAGATTCCCACAAAATCTCACCCATCGCACTCACGAAGGATCTTAACATCTTCGCTATATAATTTTCATTACAAAATCAAACGAGAACTATTTCAAACTATTAATAACATATTTTATTTAAATATGTTGTTTTTTAATTTTAATATTTTTATTTAAATTTTCTTTAAGTGCGATAGTTTTATTTTCAAATAGTAAATATTTGAAAGATATTTAAAAAATTCGTTTTGTATTAATTCTGTTCAAATACTTTAATATTTTATTTAAATATTAAATTTAAATCATTTAACATAAAACTAACAATATGCATAAAAATAAAAAAAAAATAAATAACTGGTAATTTCAGCCCTTGAAAGGACTTTGACCTAGCTTCTTATGATCAATTGTGTTGTGCGTGTTATTAAGTTTGTACACAATTGACCGAGAAATGGACCTACAGGCTTAACGCCGACTCCGAACGGCGATGAACGAAATGTTCTTATTCTCAAGAAGCTTTACATGGCATTTTTATTTCTCTCTGAGGTTTGCCATTGTCTGCAGAGAGGTGGCGGCCGTACAGATAAATCATTTTAATTCAAATAATTTTCTGTCACTGCTGGGTTCGAACCTGGGTCTCCAGGTTCGTTGACATAGCGGCCACGCACTTTTACCAACTACGCCACGGACGCCACCAACAATACGCATGCATAATTAAATTAAAAAAGTTTGTAAATAAACTTGAAATATTTACGTACTCGATTTATGCAAAAAAATCGGTTGATCAAAATGGTTGAAAAATTACCCCTTTTTTTGATAAATTAAAAAAGTTGCTGTATAATCTAAAACGAAAAACAAAACTAAAAGTTATGATCCCACCAATAATTTATAAATTTGATATATAATGAAACTCCTTGAAGCAATTTCTTGATCTATTAGGAATGCACAAAAAAGGATCGCACTACGAACAGTTGTATCTGATTTGCCGCTTGCATCCTTTGATTTTGCATCTACCTGTATCCTTCGGATGTTTCGGCCAATGTTGATTTCCATTATATCGAATATAAGTTGATGGTGCAGCTTTTCGTCTCTTCCCGGAAGTCGTTGGAAAGATTGTAATATGTATTATCATTTAAGCATGATGTTGGGCGTTCACGTGTACGAAAACATGCCTGTTGATTGGACTGAGCTAATAGTCCATTCTCATTATCATAACGGAAGCTCAATAAATCCATAACTAATTTATAGGCTTTTTGTGATTTTGGGTACGTTTCAGTAAAAGCAGTCTCTGAAGTGATTAAAAAAGCTTTTTTTCCAACGAAATTGGTTTGCCTTTTTGAATGGAACTTTTCGAGTTTAAAACTCTTGAATTGTCCCATCAACTGAAGTCCCCTCTACTATATCAATGTACCCAAAACCTTCATAATTAAGTCCCCAGTCACACGATGGTCGTTTGATCGCGGTCAAAATATTTTTGTTGGTTCTTTCAATGTGAAACTGTCAAAAAATTCTGAGAGCAGAGCGGATGAAAAATTTGTTCATAATAGGGCTATCAAAATATGTTCATTTTTGAACGCTGTACACGACAGCTATCACCATTTCTAGGTAGTGAAATAACGAATTGAACGCCAATCATTTCACTGTCGTACAGTGTTGCCAGAATGGCGGTTTTGCCTGCAAGTTTTTTTAACTCTGAGCAGCTTTTTTTAAGGTAAAAAGCAGTTTTTATAAAATTATAAAATTTTATGTAGTTTTCATAAATTCTCTTTAACAAAACATTTATTATGGTTCAATTACTTTTTAAAGGAGCCCTGTTTTAAACTTCAGCAGCAGTTTTAAAAGCAGCCCTGCTTTATACTTCAGCAGCAGCTTTAAAAGCAGCCCTGCTTTAAACCATAAACAGAGTTAATGAATAGATATAATTTTAACTAGCTATAGACTTTTTATATTTTTGTTTTGTAAAAATCAAGAAAATAAAAATTGGATGAAAATTTAATGTGTAGTTGAATTTGTATTGAAAACTTCACGTTTTATTTAACCCTTCAAGAGCACATCTTCATTTTATATCGTTGGAAAGGTAATAGAATGTAAGAAAAATGAAAATAATGAAAATGGCAAAAAATAAGGCACCTATCGCTGGCTTTTAAAATAGTTTTATATTTTTCCCTTAAAGTAGACGTAGTAAACTTTTCAGTCATATCCTATTTACGAAAATTAGATGTAAATTAACTGAGCTATGTTGTCTCAAAATAGACCCCATTTTGGCCCCAAAAAATTATAACTTCCGATTTGGTTTTTTAATCAATAAAAAAATTGAGCCAAATCGGAGATGGTCAGTGCAACTGATATTACACTTCAATGTGAAATAGGCGATAGTAAAAAAACATTAATTAAAATTACCTGAATTACTTCTGAGAGTGAAGAGAGTGAAGTGATGTTTCACTATCACTGATCTGGCAAAAAAATAGTGAAAAATACAATTTCTTTCAATATATTTAGTGCTAGTGAAATGCTTAGTTCACTACCTCAAACTCTACCATATCAACAGCTAGACGAAGACTGGCGATATACGAAAAATGAGAACAAAAAAAAATAAGAGAGAAAGAGAATTAAATATAACCACGCGACGTCGATTCGACGAAGCATGTCCTTCCAGGGTTAAGAAGAAATTTTTTAATCAACTGATTTTTTTAATTTCATTAATGTTTCTTGACGGCTTGCTGACTGGTTTTTATGTTTACTGGCCTTAGTTTAGTTTTATTTTTAATATTTAAATTATTCGATGTTTTATTGAAATGTTGAAAGATTTCGTAAGTTCAGAAGCATCAAGAGGGAGCACTGTGCAATTGTTTAAAGAACAAAGTAGAATTTTTGTTTTTAAAAAACACTCCCTTAAACAACCATTTAACACAACAATTAACAATATTAAATCAAATAAGGAAAGTCTTGTTATTGATTATGATGCAAATTGAAACATTACAACAAGCTTTCAGGGTATGTTTACTAAGAGTATCATTTAAAGAACCGAATCCACTAGACTACGATATTTTATCGACCAAATAATTGATTAACAATCAGCGTTCACCTCTTATATGTAAAAATGTATGGAGATTAATCTCAAAGAACGCTGAATTAAAGAATACAACATTGAGAAGCTCAGAAATATTGGCAATGCTGTGACAATCATCAATGCTTTGCACACCCATGAGCGTTGTCAGTCTCCTCCGAAAATGCAAGAGGTTTAAGCCAAAAATTGAGGCTTAAATTATGGAGGCAAAATCTTTTTACGTCCCTCCGCAATGGGACCATCGGTGAGGTTGCTTAAATTGTCTATAACCAAGGTTGAAGTGGCCGATTTATGGAGGAATTTTCTTTGTGCATTCTGATCAAGTTTACCAATTATTCTAGACCAAAATACAACAATTGAAACATCCTACCTATACCTCCCGTGGTGGTATTACTAAAAAAAAGGATAAAAAAATGTATTCGCAAGCGATTTCCACATCTTGCTTACACTATCAGTTTTCGATATTGGAGAAAAGGAGAAAAGTGTTAGGAATGGCATATGTTGAATTATCTAGGGTTCGTTGTATTAGTAGACTTTTCGTCGAATCGGCTTTTTCTTATGATAAAAAAATAAATTAAATGAAACGATTGGTTGAAAATCGCCAAGAATAGATGAATTCGCAGTATACTCAAATTTTTTGTAATAGAATGTTGATGAAATTCGGTAAGTTTCTTCATTATACACATCTCTCTAACAATGACAAAACATTGCAATAAAAAACATAATTTATTAAACGTACCATTAAATTTACCAATTTATGTGGCAATATATGCTTTTGGTTCTGTTATTTCAGTTTCATCTTATTGTCAAATATCTTACTTAAAAACTATAAAGTAGCACTTAGTAATAAAGGGTGTTTTTAAAATGACTGATGCAGCAATTGAATTGTTTTTCTGGCTGTATGACATGTGGCGCCGTCTTGTTGGAACCACATGCCCTCCACATTAATTTCTTCAATTTTAGGCAAGAAAAAACTGGTTATCATTTCACGATACCGAACACCATTGACTGTTTACGCTTGACCTGCCTCATTTTCATAAAAAAAAGGTCCAATGATTCCTCCAGCCCAAAAACCACACCACACAGTGACACGTTGAGGATGCATTTGCTTCTCGTGAATCACTCGAGGATTTTCCTCACCCCAAATGCGACAATTCTGCCTATTGACGAAGCCATCAAGATGGAAATGGGCCTCGTCACTGAAGATGATTTTAGCGGCAAAATCAGCATTTTCATGTTGTCTCTCCAATACCCAATTACCGAACTCCCTTCGCTTTCCATGGTCAGCTGGCTTCAGTTCCTGAGTCAATTGAACTTTGTATGCATGAAGATGCAAATCTTTCGTCAAAATTTGCTGCATAGTGGATTTTGAGACACCAATTTGTTGAGCTCGGTGTCGAATTGTGGTGGATGGAGTTTGAGCGACATCATCACGGACATTTTCGGTCGATCGACCTGGTCGAAGGCGCGTTGTTGTCTTTACATCACTAACAGACCCAGTTTCGGCAAATTTATCCATTAATCTCTTTACAGTTGGCTCTTTTGGAGCATTATTGTGACCCCAAATTGATCGCAATTTGCGAACTGTAGCCGCAAAACTTTCACCATTTTGGAAAAACAATTTCACAATGAGAATGCGTTGTTCATTTGTGTAGCGCTCCATTTTTACTAACCTCGTACCTTCTACTAGCAAACAGTAACAATTGTTCAAATGTCAAACAATGACACTTCCAGTGTTGCCACATTTAAAAATTGCGTTCTTGTTGGGACACCCTTTACTTCTTGATACTAAGTATGTGCGCCCAACTAGGTATGTGTGTCCAGCTTCAAAATACCCGCAATACTGTTTATTTCCCCTATCATATTAGTTTTTATAACAGCATATTGCTGGTTTGGCATAGAAATATTCACCTTCATTTCTTAAAGAGGAACATTTGTCGTATGAGGAAATATTGTTGAATTAAATTAAATTAGTTTTGAAAACAAATCAATTGATATTTCATCAATGAACATTACCAATATACATAATTTAATTTTATACGAATCAATATTCGATTGTTCTTATATTCAAACTTGTTCTCTAGTTTCATTTCTCGCCCCAAACAAATCGTAAACTCTAAGAAATGTGGATCAAGTAACCGACGAAGCAAAAAACTCAATACTTTATTCCTTTATCTTGCACACTACCAACTAGAAGCAGTCTACACAAAAACTGCCTCCAGTGTATCGAGTTTCCAGTGAAAACAAAAGCTTCAAAACAAACCCGAGGATCAAAATAGTGTAGACGACGCTAAGACATGTTGTCCATTTTGGGATGTTGACTGCATGTACACTGCCTGTCAGACGCATGGTCGACTAGCAGAATTGTCACTAAATAAAAAAATTACGTGATGCGATGCTCGTTGCTCTCCACACAAATAGAAAGTACGAGTTGTTCGTAAACGGCTTCAAATGTCAATATCTCTTTGCTTAAAAAGGCTTTCGCGTAGGAGCTGAAAATGTAAGTGGTCCCTTTATATGCATTTAGTCAAGCACTCCAGTCCGGCAACCAATTCAACGGTGTCTATGGACTGCATCACTTCACTGCATTCCGCTTTTCTCGACGGTGACGCAACTCTGCGATCAGTATTTGACTACCATTCAGCCATAGATCAGATAGACTCAGCTGCAAAGTGTACAACATTTGCTCCAATTATTGCACTTTAAATCAGGTTTCACCGGTATGCCAGCTAGTTTTTGCCAAGATTTGCTTAGATACCAGCTAATTGCGTGATGGTGCCGATCCTCACTGGCTAGTTATGGCTATAGAAGAAACCTGGCTTCGTGTAGTTTATACCTTATCGCTTTGTGTGTCCTCACAGAATCTGCTCGATACGCTGAAAGCAAACATTAAGTATGGAACGTTCAATATTTCCTCATACATTTTGCAATCTTTTCACAACACAAGGTAACAGTAACAACAACAACGTCAATACTACTTCATTGAGTAATTGAGTTAAATTTATGAATGTGGAGCACGCAGTCACTGTGTCAGTGAAACCCCGCCCATGAAGAACTGGCTGCTCACTTACGGGCCGCTCACTTTTGGCTTCTCATTCCAAACCAAAAGAAACCAAGCAAAACAAAAACAAAAACACTTTCTAACAAAATTATTTTCTTAGCGTCTTATTGCGTCCAGTTCATCAAATTCGACACGTACAAAAATTTGGGCTATTAGTATCCGACAGGTTATATTTGCATCTATGAGTACGTATAACAATAAATTACGACAAAAGAAAACGAAGAGTATATTTTTATATTAAAAATCATTCGACATAATTGAGAGCGCATTAAACTTTCAATAACGAAAATATCGAACAATCATTTCAATAAGCATCGTTTGATATTGAATTGGACCATGAATAATTTTTTTAAAATTACAAAAAAAAAATATATATTACATTCAAACTTGCTAAGTTCATAAAAATAAAATGATTTATCGTAAAATGATAATTGAAGTTAAAGTATTGAACGCATCTTCGTATGATCAGTTATGTGCATGCTTGCTTCTTTCGACCATATAAAGCCCTAACCGCGAAATTAGTGTGAGCATCGTTTTTTCATTAATTCATTTTTTAATAGCAAACGATTTTATTATGAACAATAAATAACACTCAACAAAACCAAATCTCTAGAAAGAAACATTATAAAATAAATAATTAACAAAAATCATAGATCAATTTAATACAAGTGTAGATAAAAGTAGACAAATGCTTTAGGTGTGGAAGGTAAGGGCTTACGCGGCCTTTCTGACTAGAAAGTATCCAATAATTTTGTTTTGTACATATTTTCTTAGGAGATATTGATATCAAATAATAATTTTGACAGCCTAAATCGGCTGCTTAATAAATAATGATGCCTCGGTAGGTAGCGCTCTTGAGACTGCCACCGCTTGGGCCTACGCTTTGACCTTTCTGCATTTGTTTCCTCAATGAAATTGAAATTGAGCTGATATTGAAAATTCGTGGTTGGGAATGCCTTACATATGTAACACGAATTGATAAAAAAAACTTTTTAACAAAAAAAAACCAACTTCAAAATCACTGCAAAGTCAAAAATAATTTTAAATAACTTTTCCCATTAATTTCTTGGTCATATTTTAAAAGCTATTTATACGTATTATAATATTGGAATTCTTATCATTTTCATTTTTTCTATTTTGTTTTATTATCATCAATATATTAATTGCTTTATGTACATGAAAGCTTTGAAGTCGGCGCTTTATTTTAATTTTTTCTAATTTGTTTTATCATAAAAATATTATTAACTTTATGAATATAAAAGCTTCTCAGCGATTTTTTTTTCTTTCAGTTGGCAATTTTTGAGTGCGCTGAATGTAGCCAATGTGTTACATGCATTATTTGTGCAGCTGTTACACACTATGTCATATTCAATATGAGCTTTACAAGCTCACCCAAACCAGTTTAGTGAGAAATTTAATGTGTACAAAGCTTTTAAAATTACTACAGTGTCACCCAGGCACCAAATAGTGCACGGATGGTAAAAGATCATGATTGTGAGTCAAAGATGAGCACCGACTTCAAAGCTTTAAGATTCTACCTACCCACCTACCTGCATACCAAATATTAGTACGTTAGTGTCAATATTAACTAAGATATAGTATTTTTATAATATTGACACGCCACTTTGTTGAATAACGCCCACTTTTTTGGCCGTAATTTGTAGCAACTATACCTACCCATGTACTAAATTTCAGCACCCTAGTGTCAATATTATTCGATATATAGTGTGTTTCTAATATTGGCACACCCCTTTGTCGAATAACGCCCACTTTATTGATCGTTATTTGTAATAATTGTGCCTACCCCAGTATTTTTACTGTAAATTTCAGTACCCTAGTGTCAATATTAACTGAAATACAGTGTTTTTCTTATATTGACACGCCCCTTTGTCGAATATCGCCCACTTTAAAAAAAATTTTTTTTAAAAAGTCATGGTATCTATCTGTTGACAAAAAATTACGGAAATCGGGCAAGTGCGTTAGGAGTTATCGATGTACATACATTTAAAAAAAAAAAAAAAAAAAAAAAGCGGACAAACCAACGAACTTGAGAACCTCCTCCTTTTTGAAGTCGGTTAATAAAGCAAAACACTTGTCTCAAGTTCAATTTACATGTTTTTACGGCTTCCCGCCAAGACCAAACATAATCGCGACTTAAGTTTTCTTCTAATGTGTAAAAATACATTTCCAAATTTCATATTTTATTTTGAGAATTGTGGAAATATATACATTAGAGTGGAACGAATTTTTAACCTCATGGGCTTAATATATTTTTGAAAACCACGAGTAAAGAAATAAATTTCTGCATCTTTAGTTTTTTTCTGCGACATAACTTTTGACTGCGCCCGAGGATTTATATATTTCATGCCAGAATTATTATTTTTTTTTTCTGAAATCCAAAGTTTAGTTTGAAAATTAGTTCCTAATTTTTTGATGCAAACCTCTTCATTAACGCATAAATTATAACTTGTCAAGAGTTCCCTATGATACCATGTATGCGCTAGAAGATATTCAGGATCAAAGAACACCGAAATCGGTCATTCGCTTATATCTCCGCTCCTCTTTGTAGGACAGAAAATATGCTCAGAAAAAATTGTAGATCAGATAATTCTCTACAAAAATGCCCTTAACAGTTCTAACATTAAACAAACAGTTTCCACGCTATGCGACTAGATATGTTTGAATAACGCAAAGTAGAAATTTCATATCAACTTTAAGCAGAGCGGAGATATAAACAAATGAGCGATTTCGGTGATCTTTGAGCCTGAATATCTTTTAGCGCATACATGCCAAGTTGTTATTAATGAGTAAATGAAGAGGTTTGCATCAAAAAATTAGCTTTTAATTTTTTTGGATTTCAGAAAAAAAAGTCTGAAAATGAAATATATAAACCCTTGGGCCCAGTCAAAAGTTATGTCGCAGAAAACAACTAAAGATGCAGAAATTTATTTTTTAAGCGTAGTTTTCAAAAATATATGAAGCCCATGAAGATGTTTTGCTTCCATACATTTCGTTCCACTCTAATATACATATATTCAGAGATAGATTTCATAAAAATTAGACGAGAAATTATTGTTTGGTAGCCATTGAAGAAAATTTTCAAATCTTCAGTCCGAGAATATTTCTGTTTTTAGCTCTTTAAAAAACTTCCAACGTTAATTTTTGTTTGTTTTTCCAAATTTTTATGAAATCTATCTCTAAATGTGTGTAATTACCAAATCAATGGACATTAAATATAACACCTGAAAACATATATACATACCCTTCTATTAATTTTTTTACAATTTAAATGCGATTTTCAGAACTTTTCCATAATTTTCAGATTTGAAAGCTGCAAGTTGCCGGTTTGATTTTTATTGTTTGTGTTAAAGAAAGGTGCGCATAACTTTTCTTCCGTTGTGTGGGAAAGGTATATTCGAATCGTGTAATCGACTTAGCTTTTTTAAAAAACACGTATTTGAAATCAGTGGTTCAAAAATTTTTGTCCGATTGTGGAGTTGTATTATTAGGTATTCTATTTTTCCAGAAAATGTTATGACTGTTTAAACTGGTAAAGTCACCCTTTATTCTTTTTTTTACAAACTAGTCCATTGAATTTATGAAGTATACTTTTCTGCTATGTTTAAAAAATATTTTAATATATCAAGAAAAGTAAAAATTTTAATTCAGCGTACAACTAAAGCATAATACTTAAATCTTCATGTCTCTTTGGGCTTGTCTGCCTTCAATGCGCCGTACTGCATCCATTTACTTAACAAACCAAACAGCATTTTTAGTTCATGTTAATCCGTTGTTATTTGTTGCCTTCTGCAACGTGTTTTCCGTTGCTGCTACAAAGAAGGCCAAAGTTCTATTTATCTGGACGATCGACGAAAACATACTATTCAAATTGTCTTTTTTCCGCAATTGCTGCTGCTGCAGCTGCAACTGCAGCTGGTGGAGTTTGTCGCGATGACTCACTCTTGCTTGACATTTTGGGAGGAAGCAGATATTTTGTTGAATCCTGCTACCATGGCCGAATTTTTCTCAATCTAACAAGAGCTTCTGAGATAAGTATTATTTTACGCACCATTACATAAGTTTAAAAGCCTAATTTTGTAAGTCGAACGCAATAACCTCACTTGGATTTTATGTCCGACAATTCCACTATCATATAAAGTAAAAGAAATTCTTTTACAAAAATGTAAAAAATTAGGTTTTACAAAAAATGTGTCACGTTTAAGGAAGGACAGAATTTGCTGTCGTTGGCAATTTTCTTCAATGCAAATCAAAAATATATATTATTATTAGCATTATATGCGCATGTTTAATTAACGGAACCTTAAACGTTCACCTTTATTGAGCTAGTTGCCGATGTTGGCTGTGGTCAGGGCCAACGCCTCTGTTTGTCGCTCGGGCCCCTCTCTCCTTGTAAACGAAAGTGATCCGCATACCACTGAATTAAAGTCAGATCAACGCTCTATTTTAGAGATAGCTAATTTAATTGTTTTTGTTGTTGTAGCGGTTGTTGCTGCTAGCATATTGGCTGCTGTTGCGTCGTTTGGTTTGAATGTATGTTTGTGAGCTTGCATGATTGATGTGATGCCGTTAAAACAATTTAGCTTGTTCAAGAAAACAAAACCGAAGAATTTAGCTATTAAAAAAACCTAACGATTTCTTATTTTAATTTTAACCGCATTCGAATTTTGCTGATGGGCGTAACGCGTGCACCGGAAGGGTAATTAGCTCACTTTTGCGGCTCACGCCTCAGCATTTCGATGATCTAGTTTTCGGTGAGACGAACAGCCGCTGACCTCTAAACTTTAAAAAATTTCGGTGTGGCTTTTGGAGGGGCTTCATCGATCTTTATGGCTCTTTTATTATTTGCAAAGTGTAAATTAAATTTTGATTATTCTTTAATTAATTTGCGGCCGAAGTGGCTGAAACTCAATTAATTTGAAAGCATTTTTGTCTCCGCAATAATTGCAATTTAAGACCAACATTATTGTTATTGTAATTGTACCCTAAAAACATCTTGATTTAAGGTTTACACACATGCACCGAAAAAATAATTGAGCATTTTTTAACAACAATTTTTTGTAAGATCTGAAAATTTTTCGTTGGGTACATTCAACGAAAATTTTGTTGTGCGAACAAAAACATATTTTGCAAAAAAAATACAAATACTATTAAAATTCAATATTAACAAAATACATTGTAGTTATAACAAAACTTTTGGTAAAGCAACCGCAAGTTAGCCCAAAAATTAACAAACGGCACTGTTAAATTAACGTAACTCTTCTTAACACCATTGCACATAAATTCAACTAAATTTTTGTACCCTTAACAAAGCGTACTTGGGCTTAACTAAAATTTTTTTGATCCAACACAAGAAAGTGTTTACAGCAGAAGCAAATGGTCCTAACAAAAAAAAATCGTGATGAATTTTATGTAAAAACAACAAAACTATTCTTCACCACACCAAATAAAAAAGATATAACAACGGGATTTTTAATTTTTCCTTCAGTATAAAAAATAGTAATTATTTTGAAGAAGTTTTCGTTAACACAACAAAACTTTTTCTGAATAAAAAAAATAAAAGAAAATTAATGAATACTAACGGAACTTTTTTTGTATACGAATTATGTATACTAACGGAACTTTTTTTTTGTGGTGGCCGAGTGCTTTAAAGTGCGTGAACCACTCGATGAAGATTTTCGAGCTGAGCTCCATAAATCTTACTTACACTTTGAAAGGTATATAATATAAAAAAGTAAAATTATTTCTAGTAAACTTATATATATAATAATGTGTTGCAATGTAAGCTCAATACATTTTTTCTTTACAATTCCTTAGAAGTAAGAAATGCTGTAAAACTTTGCCTGCACACTCGATTTTGACTCAAACAACATAAAAGGCAACAACAAAGGGTACACTAAGGGAAATAACGCATATTAGCATTATCCACGCCTCAGTATAAATTTTATTTAAATATTTACGTGGATAAATCAAATGTTTTCCTTACAACTCGTTTTTTTCCCGTATTTGAATTTTATTTATACCACACATCTACACACACATGCCATACAGCGGCCAAGCAGCCGCCAAGCAGCAGCAGCGTCGCACTCTGTTCCTGCAGTTATTTCTTGCCGTTGCAGGTTCTTATAGTTCTCGTTTAGTTTGTGTTACAAGGATAATATATAATGCACGTTTGGTCAATATGATTTGTGATTACGATGGGTGATTTGTGCGATGATGAATTTATGTAGGGTGGAGTGACAACTCGATATTTTCTCAAAAATATCTTGCAACGGTTGTCACTTACCTGCATATTTGCTTCATACTTTCTCTTACTTTTTCTTCCTCTTTTCTTCCTCTTTTCTTCTTCTTTTCTTCCTCTTTTCTTCCCCGTTTCTTCCTCCTCTTCAACTTAAATATGTTGTTTTTTAAAATCAATATTTTTATATTGATTTATATTTTTATTTATTTTATATTTTTTTATTTTTTATTTATTTTTATATAAATTTTCTTTAAATGCGATAGTTTTATTTTCAAATAGTAAATATTTGAAAGATATTTAAATATATTCGTGCATAATTTTAATATATTTTTTTATTAATTTTATTTTAAATATTTTAATATTTTATTTAATAAAAAAGTATTTAAATAAATTTTAAATATTTACGTAGTCGGTTTAAGTAAATGCGTTATTGGTGCAAAAATGACTTGCTTTTTGGATAAATTAAAAAAGTTTTTGAATAAATTCAATATTTTTTCCCCTTAGTGTAGAAAAGTTCATTTTCATCGCTGAATCAGTGACAGAAATGAAAGACCATCTTGAGAAACTTCTTTAAGATGGTTCGAATATTCAACCGAGAATCCCTATTGAAGGGGATAGCGTCCTAAATCCACAGCAAATTTTAGTTTACTTTGATGGAATTAAGTATTTATTCGTTTCAATTATAAAAGCAGTAGAAGTCTGTTTCAAAATATTTACAGCCGTATTCACATTTTAATATAGCTTTTAAACGTTCAATAGTTAAAAAGCTTTTTAATGTGAAAAAGTCTTTAAAGTCTTTAAAAAATTAAAATTTCATAAACAGGTTGTAGCTGCTTACGATTTGAAGTGGGAAGAGTGTCAATAATGAGTTGTGTATTAGATAAATTCAATGACTTTTTATTTATTTGTCACAATTCCATCAAAATTTTAATATTTCAAGATCAAAAGTTTTTCGAAGCTACCCTCATCACTGAGTGTAAATATTGAAATGCTTTGACAAATTTTCGTGTTTTTATTTTCTTTTTTTATGATTTTTTTTTATAGTAATTTTGACATATTTTCCAAATGATTGAAATACTTTGAATTATTTCTGACAATATTTATGCTCAAATGAGAGCAAATAATTTAAAAAATGCTTTATGAGAGGTTTATAGCATGGCATAATTAAAAGGTAGGGGCGACTCGGAAAGGAATGGAGTGGAAAGCAGAGAAAAGCGAGCTAGTTGTCAAAATCAACTGACCATTTTCAAAGAAAATCTTGTTTTTGATATAAAGAGTGTCTCAGTAAGAGTGCACTTTTTAATTTTAGTTTTTTTTTTTTTTTTGTGTAAGTGGCAACTCTGAAATTTGGCAGTTGGAACATATGTTTATTCCGATTATTAAAAATGGAGCGCTTTATGAAAGAACAACGCATTATAATTGTGAGTTATTACAAAAATTTGGAAAGTTTTGCTAAGACCGCTCGAACAATTTTCGAAGAGTGTTAAAAAAATTTGAAGAAACTGGGTCGATTATGTACAATAAGACTACTGTGCGTCAACCTACCGGTCTGTCTTTTGAAAATATTGCTGCTGTAAGCGTGAGTGTCGCCGAAAATCCGACAACATCAATTCGGCATCGTTCTCAACAGCTTCAAATTTCACGAAGCACTATGCAGCGAATTTTGACAAAAGATCTCCACCTTCATGCGTACAAAATTCTGCTTACTCAGGAGCTCAAACCAGTAGATCATAGTAAGCGCCGGCAATGCGTTGAATGGGTAATGGAGCAAAGTGAAGTCAATGCCAATTTTTCCAAAAAAGTCAGCTTCTCCGATGAAGCGCATTTCCATATGAATGACTTCGTGAATAAACAAAATTGTCGAATCAATTTGGGGCTCAGAAAATCCTCATGCAATTCATAAGAAACAAATGCATCCACAAAGAGGAACTGTCTGGTGCGGATTTTGGTCAGGCGGCGTGATTGGGCCCTACTTTTTTGAAGATGAGGCCGAAATTGCAGTGACTGTGAACGGCATTCGTTACAGGAACATGCTAACAGAGTTCTTGTGGCCTCAACTGGACGGCATGGATCTGGACTACATGTGGTTTCAGAAGGCGCCACCTGCCACACCGCACGTGAAACAATCGATTTATTGCCAGAACGATTTCTAGAACAAATTTTATCAATAAATTCTGATGTCAACTGGCCACCAAGATCATACGATTTAACGCGATTTTTTTCTTTGGGGTTTTCTGCAATCACAGGTTTATGCGAATAAACCAGAAACAATTCCTGAGCTCAAATCCGAGATCAGATGCGTCATCGGTGAGATACAGCCACATCTCTGTGAAAAATTCATCGAAAATTTCATGAAAAAAGTAATGGTCTGTCATCAGGGACATTTGCCATGGGGGCCATTTGTCGGATATTTTATTCCATACTTAATCGGAACATGTCTTTCTTACAACTCAATAAAAAAATCACAACTCTCAAAAATATGCGTTATTATTTTAAAATAAAAAGTGCAGTCTTACTGAGACACCCTTTATTTAAAAATAATTTGATATATTTTTAGTCTGTGCTCAGATGAGAAAATATAAAAATTTTAAAATGCTTTACCGAGGTTTTGTTGAAGGTTTCAATAATTTTTAAAATTCTCTCATTTATGAAGCATTTAAAAGATATTTTTAACGCTATTGTATGTTTATGAATAATGTTATTCAATTTTTTTCGATTTTATTTTTCCTTATGTAGCCTTTATAAAAGGTTCAAAATTTTTTTATGAATGCAGCCGTTAATATTTTTAACTTAAAATATCCTTTGGAATATGTCGCCATGTGGCAATTTATTCAAAATTATTTCTATAAGATGAAAACAAAATATAATAAAGATAATTGTACAAATTGTAAATGAGTTTAATCAAATTAGATTAATATTGAATTTCAGGGAAAAACAATAAAATTGTTGATGTAACATAGTAAAATTTTAATTTTTAATAAAAAAGTTGTATGTATAGGTTTATAGGTAGGTAAATAATTTGACACATTTGACAAAACATTATGTTTTCTTACTCTTTAATTTAAAAATTGGCTCTATAAATGCTACGGTATTTTTGTTAATGCGACAAAACTTTAGTATTAAAACAACTTTTTCGCTATATATATTAATAAAATCAATATTTACTTAACAAATTTTTTTTGGTTTTTGCTAAAACATATGTATTACATATAAACATATTATATACCCCTTACTAACAGTATAAATCATTATTTTCTGAGAATATTAATGGTTTCTCCTTACGACACGAAAAGGGTACTGATATTGGTTCTTGTACTATCTCCATTTGTATACCCTGCCCTCGATCTTTAATTGAATTGTAAATCTCGAAAAAGGCACATTTGAGTATTTTCCGATTTCTGGTTATTTATGAATGGGTTTTAAGTGCCGCTACAAATCAGTACAAGACAACGATTTGACCAACTCGTACTTAAACCGCCGATATTGCGTTTAAATTGTAAATAAATTACGAAAAAGGCTCATCTTTGAAAATAAAATATGAATATAAAAAATACAAATGGTCCATTTTCATTCTTCTTTTTTAATTGCGAGTTTACTTATATATGAATTGTGATATCTGAAGAGAGCTAAAGTTCAGTAATCGTTATTTTTTGTTTAGATCCAAAAATATCTGCAAACATATTCTTAAACGAATGGACACTGTTTTTTAACTCACACCCTTAAACAATAAACTTATTATTGTTTTTTTTTTTTGCATTAATTTGCATTAATGGTGATTTACTAGTAGTGGTCTTTAGTATTATGCAAAAACTTAACCGATTGACTGAAAATTAAAAAACAAAGTAATGAAAAGGGCAAAATTTACAATATTACAACGTATTGAAATTAGTAGTATTTTTTTTTTTCAATTGAGTTTTTGTTTTCTCGAACAAATAGCATGTTAGCTTAGTTTTCAAAAATTTGCAATAGCGAAGCCATAACTTAGTTTTTTTCCCTCTGAACAATTTGAATTTTCTTGATTTTGTCGATCATTCAATATCAACTATTAACTACAGCTATTTAAAGGATTGTGTGTTGTATATCTGTCCTTCATATCGTACAATAACTATTAGCCAATACACAATACCCACCAAGGATTGTGTATTGACTATACAAACAAGAGTAAAAAAAAAACAGGTGCGTCGATGGACACACGAGAGCAGCGAAGCTTTTTCGCAGTTTCATAGATTTTATAATTTAATGATTTTTTTTTTGCTACTTTTGTTGTTTGGGTAGCCAATACACAATCCTTTTAATAAAAACTTTACGATATGAAGGATAGCCAATATACAATCTTTTTAATAGATTATTGTCATTTGCTGCAACATAGCTTAAGTTAATACTTATATTAAATCAGCGACGTTCCACAACGAAGGCTTATGGTTTGGTGGTTAGAGCATAGAACTATCAATCGATGGGAGATGAATTGAATTCCCACTGCAAACGGAGAAATATTTTTGATTTCTTGTTGTAATATACGCAGGCAAAAATCAACATCAATTCTAAGAAAAAGGTGTTGGAAAAAAGTGTCATTTTTGAGATTTCACTCAGGCAAATCACAAAACGAGGCGTAAAAGGCTTCGCTTCAAAAAAAAAAAAAAAAAAAAAAAAAAAAAACATAGTTATTAATTATATTAATTAGAAAAACAACATGAAAGGAGTTTATGCAGATTAATTTTTGACACTTATTAAGTTAATTAAAACATAATATTTGTAATTGGGGTTTGTTGTAAGCTTCTCGACCACTTTATTTTGAAAATCTAGTTAGTTTTCATAAATAAGTACACTCATGATGGCCAGACCATTAAGAAGATTTTCCCCCATGGTGCTTCTAAACAATGTTTTTAGTCTCCTTAGAATGCTAAACGATCGCTCTACCAAGGAAAAGCTATCAACATTTTAAACGCTTTTCCCGTCTCGGAAAAGAATATTTTGGTCTCTTTTAATACTCTTAATACAATATCAGGGTTGCGTTTAAATCTAAAAAAACTACTTAAAATAAGTCTTGCCAATGAAGAATTATAAACGCAATGTTAAAGGGGTATTCAAAGTTGTCAGCAATGCTAGTTAATATTGAGGAATGTGAACCCAGTAAAACATTTTGCTTGAAATTGAATGAGTGAATTAAATCAAGTTCCGGCGTGCGGGAATTATCGGTAAAGCCAGTAAAGTGAGTGGCTTGGGACTTTGGTTGCTTTGCATATCGCACTCCATCTTCAAAACAGACACAACTCAAAATTTCAAAATTTTCAGGAGAAGCAAAAAACCAGTTTGCTTTTCGAACGAATCCATACAAAACAAGAAGACAAAACGATTTTTTAATTAAAGAGTAAAAAGATGAGTGCAAAATTTTGAAAGTTGATGGAGGTTATCACTACGAAAAGTTTAACATTAAATGTAAAAATTTGCAAATTTCGAGTTGTGCCTGTTTTGAAGTTTGGAGTGCGATATGTCTTAACTTTTTAATCTCTAGCTTTGCTTTGCATATAGCTTAGTTTTTAAACTCTAGGGGAGGGCAGCTGCCCCTACCTGCCCCCTCTGGCGACGCCCATGGTTAAAAACAAAGTCTAATGGAAATTTTGACCGACATAAATGGCACTGGGGTGGAGATACATACTACAATGTCGTTTTACCCTAATAAATACCAGGAGGTGAAATAATTTTCCATAGAAAAAACAAATCAATTAAATTGAAAAACAGTCACGAGTAAGACCGGGAATATCAGCTAGTTGCTTAATAAAACAAATTGCTGCCTCACATACAGGTGTAAAATGGTACCCTGCTGTAACTATAAGATTCAACAAAATTACTTTGACAATATTAAAGCTTATAAACTATGATGATAACATAAAATGATTGTTCACCAAATGAACTGTTGTCGATTTCGATTTCGTACGAAACAATTCTTTCAAAATAAATAGTTAAAAAAAAATGACAAGAACGAAAAACTCATCCATGTTGACTTTAAATTATGTTGAGATTAACTCACAAGACCTCAAGACTGCCAATTATTTAACATCATGCGCAGCCTCAATGAGTCTGTTGTTCGTAATAACTTGATCTCATTTCTAAATTATTATAAAACGCGATCACTGCTGATTGCGTAAAAATAAGACAGAAAATATGTGTGTGATTTACTGAACATACTGGGAGCAAAACATCTCAAAAAAAAAAAACTCTATAGCCGACCGTATGGCTGATTTTGGGGCAGCGTTGCTTTGGACCGAATATTGTATGCAATTTAATTATGACAACATAACATCGCATCGCTTGCAATACAACACTTTGTCGATTTTAATTGCAGCACGGATCGCACACTAGTCTGTTCGGTTAGAGAGACCGATGCTCGTTCGCTGATCTGCCGACCCAACGTACATTCGTCCATCCGTCTACTTGCCTACCTTAATGCCATGCCGTCTGATTCACCGTCCGTTTAAACATCTCGAAAGACAAACAACGAGACGCAGTCCATGCGGACGGTAGCACGACTTGACGATTTGAGGCACGTGATCACGCAGTTGTATTTTCGTATTTAATGTTTTATGGCTTTAAATCGTTTCTTAACTAGCGTTTATGTACGCAAAATCATTTCTTAAATTGTGGAATTTAAGTGAATTTAGTAGTTGAACGATATCTCTACCTTAATAGAGTGATATTTTGTGAAGTTGGATTAAGTGTTGTTGTCATTTTCATTTGTATATTTCTTGTGCTGATCGAACGGTGCAAGTTATGAGTTTAGGTTTTTTGGGCTAAGTCACCCAACATCATGACTGTAAAAAAAAATATTTTGTTGCCTCATACTTAAGTTTTATTTCGCTTCCAGTTTTTAACTAATACTTTGGAAAATAGAACCAACTAATGCCAAGATGGTTTAGGAGAGAAAAATATTAAATCAATATTTTTTAATTTGATTTAAATTTAATTCATGAACTATGTACATATGTATTTCTGTAACTAATGGGATAAGTGCACTTTTGACGGTAATGAGCATTTTTTTTTCAATTTCTAAACATATTTTCTATCAACATATTATCTACATTGAGTATAAAGTTGTTTTAAGTACAAACCTATTGAAAACTGTTAAGCAGAATGACGAATCTATGCTTTTAAGTTGTATTGAAGTTTTAAACAAAATTGATGTAACTGAAAACTTCAAGTTTTTCACTTATGAAATTTGTAGAGCCTTACAATCGTATATATTACAATATATACTTAAATTTTAATTATAACATGCTATGCCATTGTATTATAACTATCTTTTCAATAAGAAAAAAATAATCTTGCTTATCTTCGCCAAGGAAAATAAGGTCGTATGTGAAAGTATAGGGATGTACTGAGTTAATGACGCTATATGTAATTTCATAGGAGATCTTTCGGTAGGTAAAGCGTATTTTTATAGAAGTGGAAAGCATTAAATTGAAATAAAGCACAGGAAAATGTCACAGGAAAAATCACTTCAAATGTTAGCTTCAAATTGCTCAAATGTTTTTGGCGATTTTACATATCCTCAAAGAAAATAATGTAAAGGCGTAATTTTGCACGAACGAGGTGGTCAGTTCACAAGTCCATTTCGTTGTATTAATCTGTTCGTCAAATATTTCTTTCAGTAAATTATTTGCATCACGCGCTGTGTGGCATGAGGTGGCATGCTGGAACCACATGTCTACAACATTAATGCATTACAATAGAGGCACGAAAATTTTAAAAATCTTGTCTTTGTGCCTCTCACCTTTGACTGTTTCGTTCTGACCATCATCATTTTTTAATACATATGGGCCAATGATTCCATCGCCCCATAAACGCACCAAACAGAGGGATTTTCTGGATGTAATGGTGTTCCGAAAAAGCCTCATGAATTTTCACGGCTCCAAATGTAGCAATTTCGTTTATTAACGTAACCATTTAACCAAAAGTGTGCTTCACTACTGATCAAAATTTTCAAATGAAATTGTGGAGCAATGGGAATCTTTTCTTCGAGTCAAACCAAACTTAATCCAAAACAACCGAGAAATATCGAATCATCTATCACAGAAAACAGTGTTGCCAATTTAAAGTTTTTCGGATTTAAAAATCCCCTTTATTTCTTTGAGCGTTCAAGATATTCAGCAAATTAAAGCTTATCACATGTACAAACATTTGCATAGCTAAAAATGCCAAAAATGCGATGGAAAAATTACCGTAAGACATCGATTAGCCTCTCAACGAATTACTTTTAGAAGAAATTCCAACATAATCAAAAGAAATGCGATTTTTAATAAAAAATTTACATGTTTTGCTTTTGGTCAAATATTTTAGCCACCACTGGCTTTTTGTTCCCCATATTTCCACTTTTTGTTATTAAAGTACTGATAAGACTGACTGCGATAAATCTAGTGACCCTAAAGTTTTTTATAAACATTGAACCATTGAACCATTGGTCCATTCAGTCAAGTCTGCCTTGGTTTTAAATGGGGTGATAGATTAGTGGAAATGAAGGAGCAATCAAGTGAATCATGTGCAGGATGTTCTAAGTTTGGTGTAAAGCCATAGGAACTTGTGATTTCGAATCTGAGGCGAACCTTTACCTCAGTCAATTTAAGTTATAAGGCAATCTCAACCACAAACTTCGATACCACCAACTTTTAATCGTAAATAATCAATGTATTTTCAATTTTAGGTGATTCGAATTGAGGAAAGAAATGTAGAAAGATAAAAGCAGAGGACCATTCCCTGCTCAGATTCAAATTCGGGACCTCTGGGGTGACAGTCGAGCACGCTACCTATTGGACGAGGCCGCCTTTTTTTATTTAAAGTGTCGATTAGGCTAATAGCTAAGTCAGACTTAGTCAGGTTAAAGATAGCTTTAAATCTTAGATTGTGTCTCAGACGTGGAATAAAATATTATTACCTTTTTTTTACAGCATAAATTCGTCAAGATGGTCAATGTATCAAAAAAATGTCGCTCTTTCCAAATAATCTGCATATAACCA
This sequence comes from Pherbina coryleti, assembly GCA_943735915.1. Lineage (NCBI taxonomy): Eukaryota > Metazoa > Arthropoda > Insecta > Diptera > Sciomyzidae > Pherbina > Pherbina coryleti. Next base: position 285,312 of record OX030948.1, read on the forward strand.
ACAACAAAAGATCATGTGTTTCTATTAACATCGTAATTGATTTACGACAAATGAAATCAGGTATTTTTTAATAAATTGAACATATTACCGGTAAAATTGCTTAAAAATGCGTTCATTTTGATGCTTTGCGGCGCACTTTAGTTTTATTATATTACGGTATGTATTGACACGAGGAATATATATTTTTCATCCCAATCGTTTTTTTTCATCCCAAATCTAGATTTTGAGCGTAAATGCGAAAACTTATCTCTCCAGTTCTTATATGTTAACAAAACCTTAGACGTCCAGTCAGTTTCGTGTCAAATTGAGTTTCAAGTCGCACTCTGTTATTTTCGTAACCGTCATTCGTTCTGTAAATAAAACAAAGTTATACTAAAGAATGTCCTAAAGAAATCGTATATGGTGTAATTGTCTGGAATTCATGATAAAACTTAAAAACGAAATTTTTACTGTAATTTTTTTTTTGTGTGTCATACAAAAACTTTGGCTTTGCATATAAAATATTTATAAATTTTATATACGACAATATTTATATATTTCTTTATAATTTGCAAACTTGTAATTTTATTTTATTAGCTATATAATTACCTGTATAAAAAAAATAAATAACTGGCCATTTCAGCCCTTGAAAGGACTTTGACCTAGCTTCTTATGATCAATTATGTTATGCGCGTTATTAAGTTTGTACACAATTGACCGAGAACCGGACCTACAGGTTTAACGCCGACTCCGGCATTTTGATTACTCTCTGAGGTTTGCCATTGTCTGCAGAGAGGTGGCGGCCGTACAGAAAAATTATTTTAATTCAAATAATTTTCTGTCGCTGCTGGGGTTCGAACCCGGGTCTCCAGGTTCATTGACATAGAGGCCACGCACTTTAACCAACTACGCCACGGACGCCACGGACCTGTATTACTCATTTAATTTTTCAAAAATTACTATATTTTTTCAATTGTAAACATAATCACTGAACAAAGCGTGTATAGAATATATTTAATTATTCACCTTTCCCTGAGTTCAACACCTTACTTCTGAGGTTCTTGATAAAGTTTTCTGTTGATGGGCTGGGAAATCGCCAAAATGAACCACCCTTGATCACTAAATTTTACATCTTATCCTTACTTCACTCCTTCTTTACATTAGATGGTTTTTTCCAAAAGTATTCCAGACCATCTGTGCAAGGCCAGATTCTGAATCCTGGACGTAATATAAGCACGTGACGCGAAAAAAAATCCAGAAAATTCTCAAACTCTCGGCAGGATGGGCGCCGGATTTGAAGAAGTGTAAAATGCATGTTTCAAATCGAGTTTTTTAACTGGACTTAATTCATACAAAAACTTTGAATCTTATTGCCTTACAGGAAGGTTCTGAAATATATTTATGGAATCCACAACCCATTTATTGTACATGTATTAGAATTGAAACTGAATCAAAACATCATTTTAAAGCAACTTTATTGTTCACATATACCTTTAGCAATTCAAAAATAAAAAATAACTATATAAAAAAAAGTGATTACAATGCATAAAATCATTGTGCATTCCGAAACGAATAGGCTTTGTTTTATTTGTGTAATAATAACTGATATTTACATATATTCCGAAAAGAGGTATACGTCAAAGTTCTCAGAAACAACTTAATTCAAAAACTTCTTCAAACCGCATCTCTAACGATCTTTTTTTGAATTTGTCAATGGACTTAATATAAATTTATTGATTGTACATAATTAATAGGTAAGAGAGATATAGTTTACATTATTTTTATATTGTGTATGTTTATATTTTTATAAGAATTAATAATATAATTTTGTATATATTCAATAAATTAATTTTAACTTTAGAGTAAAGACATAACTTTGGTTTTTAAGAATTAACTACATATTCTGGCGTTGCCTTTCTCTCTCTCTTTAATATTCTCGTCCTACTTAACAGTTATTTAATATTTTTAAAGATATCATTTTTTGTACAAATTTGTTATTATCACTTAACAAATATTAACAACCTCTAGTAGCTAGCTCTAAATATCCATTCATATGCATGCCTATTTTACCTGTAAAACTTCGACGAAGTTCTTCTTCAAGTATCACATCCTATCTACTTAGTATGCAAACGAGATACTACATATATACAAACAATTAAATTCTAACGCGAGGATAGTTTTTGTATCTCCCATGGAACGGTTCGTAAGCTATTCCCCTACGTGCTAACCTCAATTGTTTCAGAGTTATTGGTTGTACCCTTTCCATTTTCCTCTGTAGATGAGGCTCTTGAAACTGAGAATTCGTTTTCAGCATCACTGGCAGCGTAGTCTGTGTCGTTTTCCCCACCTCCTAGGCTGGTAGGTGTGTAAAGCTCCTCGTTGTATGTAACTTGTCCCATGAATGACCTGATTTCGTCAAAGTACGAATCTTCGCGGTCGGCCTCATTTGAAGAGGGCGAATCACCTAACCCAATGCCAAGCCCTGTTGTGTCGGCTTCATGCTTCTTGAGATGTCGATCGAGATTAGTTTGCTGCCCAAAGCAGCGGTCACACAAATGACAGCGAAATGGACGCTCTTTGTTATGAATATTTCTCACATGACGTTGTAGATTTGATGATATGCTGAAGGCTCTGTCGCAATATTTACAAGTGTAAGGCTGCTCGCCGGTGTGAGTTCGCAGGTGGCGCGTTAAGTTGGCAGAACGCGGAAAAACTTTACCGCAGAACTTACAGGTATATCGATCTTTAATCTTGCCCGGGACGGCTGATAGCACGCTGTTAGAGAGGCTTCCAGCAGCCATAAGAGCCTCACGGAATGCCGGTTCGGGCGGAAACGGTCCATTGCTATGATGAAGCAAATTGTCAAAGGCTGGCCGTCCGCCCATTGACCCTAAAAAAGGAAAAGGTCGTTGAAAAGCCAGCGCTCTGGTACGATAAATTTCATCGAGTATCATGGGGTGAATAGGTCGAGGGCAGGCCATAGGCGAAGAACCATTTCCGTTCAAAAGACCTGTCGGTGCATTATTTGGTGGTGATGGTGATGGTGTGGGCCCCGGTGATACCGAAGCTCTTGGACTGCCTGGAAATGAAGTATGTGATGAATGTGAAGCACGACGCTTTGCACCAAGAGAAGAATCTTGAATTGGTTCCTTATCGCTTTGATTTCCCACAATATCTTCTTCTTCTTCATTGTTGTTAGTGTGATCCAGCTTTACCTCATCTGTAGTAGCAGTTTTCTCCGACCGAAGGCGTTTGCGATTCACAGTAAGATCAAGTGGCTGTTCTGGTCCCAAGCCATCTTTCAGGCATGTCTCAGTTGGAGGAGGAGTGGTAAGAATGTCAATTGGCTTCTGAAATTTTATTATCTAAGTGCTGAAATATATAACTCATGATTAAAAGTTTTTACCTTTTCTTCATCTATGTCTTTATAAGTGTCTCCACTCATTGTAGCCTCATTGTCTAGCTTCTCATCATCGTCGGGTTCTATTTTTAATTCAAGCGAAGAATTAGTTTCCTCATCTGATACGAAAGAACTTAAATATGGGTTGCTCTTTAACGCTGGTGTACTTGCAGGAAATGTTTTGCTATAGGTTTCCATTGTCAAGGACAAATTGGGCTTATTTTCGATTAAACCGAATTCTTCCTGACTCTCAGAACGAAGGTTAAATATTGGCTTTGTCGACTCCAGAGATATAGCACGACGCGCATGTTGTTGATTAAAATCCATTTGTTGATGCAAATTGTTTGGTGGCGAGAGATGATGCTTATGAATACTTTGACGATTATCCATTGATCCCGAACCTGATCTAGTTGATGGTATCCTCATGTCTAAATTATGCTTTGGAAAAAGCATAGGAAAACTACCCACATGTGATGGGCCCTGCGGAAACATACCCTGCAGACCATATGCTGCGGAAAATCCAGGAAAGAATGGCGTGGGCCCCCGCAGCATGAAAAATGGATTCGGTGGTGTAGCCATAGTACCTTGAGACAAGCCTGATCCTGCTGCAGCAGCTGCTGCTACTGATTGCAAAGTATTTACCCTAGACTGCGTACTCTGTTGGTGTGACGAAAGAAGCGCCGACTGGGGCGTAAGTCCGGATCCTGGAGGAGCAGCAGATGTAGAATCACAGAATCTCTTGTGCTTCGATAATGACGTTACAGTGCTAAAACTTTGGCCGCACTTATTGCATTTAATTTGCATGCGACAGTCGGCATGCATGCGTTTATGTCGACACAGGTTGGAGAACTGCGTGTACGCCTTGAAACAAACCTCGCACTGAAAAGGTTTCACCGATGAATGGATGTGCGTATGTTGCTTGAGGCCTGACGAAGTGGCAAATGTTTTTCCGCACTCGGGGCACGCGTGACTTCTAGCGCCGACGTGATGGGCGCGAATATGTCGCTGTAGATTCGATGGATCACAAAATACCTGGCAAAGAAACAAAAATTACTTGATTAAACATGATCCTCTGCGTAAGTCTGAAACGGAATGTAAATTTCAAAAAAAAAAAAAAAATAGCTTAATGGAATTGAACTAATGATACCTGTCCAACGTATGCAATTTCAATGGCTACCGTGCTACCTTACAGAGCCATGCTAATAATAAGCCAAGCCCAAGCGCTGAAGATAGCAAATAAAATCGAAATCCAACGATACAAAATAAAAACCAAATTAATCAATCATCTGGCGAATCAAGAAAAACAAACAACAGAAACGGTCTCCTAAACGGATCTGGCTTTTTTGCTGCCACATAAAAGATTACGCAAATCGAGTAGTTGAGCACCACCTCCGTCACTTATTACCTTCAATTGCTACAATTGCGGTTCGACCACCGCCTACAACGCGCAACCCGCTTCCACAAAGCTTAGCTATTGTCTACGAAACTATGAAGACTAGCTCGCTTCAAACACTCATGGCTTCTACGCTCAACTTCGATGCCTAATCATGCTGTCATAATGGTTCGACGCTGTGTCAAACGATGATCAAGGTAAAGTGAAGCCTTTGCGCTTTGCGCTTTATTAACGCTAAGAAACAAATAATGTAGCTCGTGCTATAACGCTGATGAATAGCTCCAAATCAGCTGCCGTTGTTGATTTTTGTGATGATTGCGGGGGAGCTCTCAGTCTTTGGAATGCAAACCTTTTGAAGTTTGAGCCCTTTAACTGTCAGCTCAATTGCAAGCCAGATCTAATCAAACTTGACAGCTCACTGTCTTTATAGACAAGAAACAGACCCTTTTACATAAGAAGGTTATTTTTGGTGTACCGTTTGATTCGTAAACTCCAACCTAATGTTTTATAATAACTGAAAAAAGAAAGTGACCCTAGATCGATCATTATTGATGCCAGTTCAATTGAATAGGACTGAGTGGGGGGAGTGAGCTAAGTACTCGTGGGCATACTTGTACATAAGGTGCATGAGCATTAAATTACAATCTACTAAAAATAATTATGAAATTCTTAAGAATTCAATTGAATGTGTAACAGTAAAATATGAAAAAATATGTCTGTCTAAGAAAACACTTTAGTAGCCACAAGATGATCAGCACTCTATTAAGGCATCTTTGAAGTCTAACTCTCTCGCTGACTGCCTGACTGACCGACTCAAATGCATCTGAAACTAAACTGTTTCAATTTTGGTTGTTTAATTTTTTCATTGTCGATCTTAAGTGCTTTTAATGAAACACGCCCTAATTTGGACTATTGCTGTGTCGTTCTCTTTATTCGTTTCATGTTTTTACAGATCAAACGCGTTTCAAAATTTGGTAACATCGTAAATCTTTTTGGTTATAAAAAAGCCCTGCGGCTATTGATCTGATAGAAATCAAGAGTTTCTGTAGCATTCAACCATAACGATGGCTATCGCAATTGGAGTTTGATGCTTGGTGCTTGATCACAGATTGATCAATCTTCACACTTCAAACTTTTAAAGCGTGACACTTCAAAAATTTATAAATTATGGACAACAAAAGATCAGAGCAGCTTAAAGAAAACTGTCACAAAACTTGTCTAACGAACCGAGTGCCTAGGTTCGGTTATGGTAGCGTCAACCTTCGAAAAAATAGAGCAATAGCCAAAATTGATTAACAATCTTAACTCGGCCGCTATCTCATGTTATTATGACTAAAGCATCAAATACTTAATTAACCAAAACTTAAGAGGTTATATGTTGAGTTTAGTTATTCACCTCGTCACTTACCTTTGTGCAATTCTCACAAGGATATTTCCTGATATCGTTATGAACCAATGCACGATGCTTCAGCAAAGATGGTCGATGACAAAACCGCTTTGAGCACAACTCGCAGGAGAATTCGTCCTTGCGAAAGTGGTGCGCCGAAACTAAATGATCGTCCAAACTGAAACGAAAATGAAAACGAAACGAATCAGAGAGATTTACAAATAAAAGCGTAACAGTAGAATTGTGGCAAGAGTTGATGGACAATCGGCAACATGTGAATTATTTCTCATAGATTGCTGTCACACAGACAATTAGCCAAATGATGTTCAATATTTAATATTCGATTAGATCTAATGCCAACGCCAACGCCAACGCGGGGCGTACAATTTGTTCATTCGAAAGGAATAAAATACGGCGTCCTTGATGACAACGAATCGAGATCTTTATCACATGCAACACTTTGTATGTGACTCCATCAAAGACAGGACAAGCCGCACATACAAGTGGAGCAGCACTCATCGAAGGCGTAACCAAGCTCAGCCACTCTGCAAAGCATGTTTGGCATCAGATAAGGGTGAACAAAAACTCACTGCTTCTCCAAAGGGTGTTTACCATCAGTACTCTTTGTGTGTTTGCGTGTATTATTGTCTGTGTGAAACAACACGAAATGCTGAAAGCAAATCCATGTGTGCCCAGCCAAAAGCTGTGTGGGGATGTGACAATCATGAAATATGCAGCAAAGCACTCGCAGATATCGGATAGTAAGTATGTCGGACCATAGGGACGCCGTTGTTTGCTGACGTGACAAAAAAATACCGTTTAATAATCTTCCACTCAACTATTTGCGTGTCTCAGATTTTAAATTTAATAATAGTAAGCAAAGTGTTAGAGGGTGAACTATATACTTTAAATTCATACATATCCATATACCTTATATTTCTGTTCAAAATTCGTAAATTAATTAATTTGTCAAACAAAAATGTCCCACTTCCTCAAATGGGCTGATCATTGTTTTAAATTTGTTTGAGCTAGGGTAATTGTTGCACAAATAAAATACATTTCACCTTTGCATATGCAGCACTCTAAAACCAAAGATACTCTGGGGAGTAGATGACGTCTTATTTGTCATTTTTTGCTATCGAACTCGAAATGAGCTGCTAACATGAAGACAAATAGAACCAAGTAAACAACTTGAGCTGGCAACAAATCACAGTACTCAACAATGCAAATATTTACTTAAGAGTGTCAGTCCATGATGAACTTGTCGAATACTGGTGTGTCGAACACTAGCAAACGGACACTAGCGAAGAGACTGTAAATGTTTTGTGATTCGTTAATCACAGATGCACTATGAGAGCCCTTCTTTCTTTACTCTTTATTCAGACGGAACAGCAGAAGTTGATACCAATTGGTCTCAATGTTGCAGAGTAGTCAGATCCAAATGTTCGGCAACAGTTGCAATGAAGTGTATTTAATCGCTGCCAATAGAATTCAAAGATTCTTTGATTAAACCATGTTCCTTACTTTGCCGTCTCATTGCCGTTGTCAGAATGGCTTTGTTCAATTTTATTGTAAATACTTTCTTTATCACAAATTTAAGGGTTCTTGCATTGTTCAATCGATTTCTATTGTCTAGTGTAATGAAGCGACAATCATTGCCTCTTTCATGTCCAATTAATACTAATAATGTCTAGTTAAAATTGTTCGTCACTTACGCAAACATCCATACAAGTTCAAGTCCTATAATTAAATTTAGTCTTTTGGGAAAGGGTTATCGCAGCGAATCATTTAAAAACTAATTACTTATAACTCAAACCTGTTCAGACGACGCATTATTGATAAGGCGCATTATTTACAACTGCGATAAAATCAATGCTAGTGGAACAGGCGTTAATTAACCCCGAAGGGATTGTTTAATTGTTGAGCGCGATAATATGTAATTGCTTGCCAGAGTATTTGTGTGATTAAGACAGCTAATGAGGAGCTTGGAAGAACTTCATTCAAATTAGGATTTTTCGATACTTACCGATCTAAATCACTGTAGGTTTTATCACAAACTTCACAACGAATATCGAAACCGTGCTCGTCGTCTGAAAATTCTAGATCAGCCTGATCTGGAAAGCGTTTCTCCTTTTCGTTTAGCGATGTATTGAACTCGTCGTCTCCGGTAGTGTTTCCGCTGTATTGAGATCCTGAAAGTGTACAAATTGGAGAAATACTTGTTTAATTCATTTGAAATTTCCCAGTCAGCAATTATTAAATCATCCTTTGGTTTTAGTGTTTTCAACACGTTACCAAATTATGATTCATGCCAACGCCCCGGGATGATTTTGTTTCAGCTGCAATAGACGCATACCAAAACAGCAACGATAATGCTAGCATCAGTGTGGCTTAAAGCAGCAGCCTAAAATTGATAGTTGCAAAAACAATTTTCAGACTAGACAAAGGTCAATTGGCCATAACAGCCGCCCACCCTGGCAACAGACAGCAACTGACGATGGGTATTAGTGATCAAAATTTATATTGGAGGTTGTTGCAGCTGCTGCTTTAGCTTCATTCTGTGCCCCGAGTTGGGCATGGTTTAGATGCAATCAGTTTTGATGGGCAAAAGCATTGTATGATTTAGCCAAAGACATAATCAATGTGGAGAAGCACAAAATGTTGGTGTCAGAGGAGTTGCTTTTTGGCAGCTAGCACTTAGAAATTACCATAAGTCTGTTAGTTATGTCCTTGACAACAGAACTAATAAATCTTGATAACTTAAAAAATTGACACTCACTATTGAATAATAAACGCTTTACACTACAAGACAATAATGCACAGTGTTAAGTTAATGTTTCAGTTTATGGTTGAATTTGAAGAGGTATCCGAAAGTACATCCGAACGCTTCCTGTTTAAAAAGACAAGTGCTTTAGTTAAGCTCGCAGAGTCCACTAAGAGTCCTTTGGCACAAGAAACGGAAATGGTCTCACAAAACTACAGCACCAACACAAATGCTCGCTTAACATTAACAACAAAAACAACAACAGAAATAATATGAAAGCACTTCAGGAAACAGTGTTGTTTGTGCGAGTGATTGTGTGAATATGTTAGTAAATCATGTCAACTCATATAGGTGAACTTCACGAGTTAAAAAATGAACAAATAATTACACTAATATATGCAACCCCTACCCCCGCTCTTCAACCACAACACCACACCGAACTAAATTTCCCCGCTATTCCACCGGGAAATAGTATCGAAACACCTGAATTTTCTAAGGAACGAAATTCAATTCAATCAAAGAAGCGCTTTTCGAGTTGAAACGTAACAACTACCAAGAAGGAAAGTGAGGTGGATTGAACGTTATGGTCCTGCCACAGGTGAAGCCGGCTGGCGAACACCCGCTAAAATTGCTTGTCAGTCACTCATTCGCATGAGCTCGGGGGTGGCTTGTGGTCGCTTGCTTGTCCACTAGCTGCTAAGGGATGGATGGTTAGAAAGGGCAAATGTTTGTGCACACACTCATCTAAGGCAAGGGGTCAACAGCATGCTTTAGGGCGCATATTGCATTTAAATGTAGCTCAGAAGAGTTCCACTGGAGTGATTTTCGGCTAAAAAGTCATATTGCATCATAGCCCACGAGTGTGAACAGGTGTTGCTTTAGCGTTCGTGCCCTTCACCCAATGTGTCTGACGATAATTATGTATGTTCTTTTCTTATTGTTGTTGCCTGTAGTTAGTATGTTGTGCTTGTGACACATTTGAGGGGTCAAAAGTTAAGTCATTCCTTACTGCATCGTGGTCTATGGTCTATTCTTGTGACATTTGGTCTTCGACTCCTATGTTTAGCCACGGTTTTTTTTTTCAATGCGCGAAGATGTTTGCGATGATGGAATTTCCCACGATACTGCAACACAAAATAACTTGAATTTCTCTTTCGGAAAAGTTTATGTTCCTTATGGTCAAAGTCTAGTTGGAAGAGGGTGCAAAGCGCCGACTTATACCATATGGCAAACATATCTGCGCGAAATTCAAAATAAAACTCTACGTGGGAACTGACTTTAAAACACGACACATCTATAAGCCAGGATTTGTTCAATCACCTGGCATGCACCTGGCCAAAGTGGACTAAGTTACAATGCCTTGATACTATGTAAATTTTTAAAAAAACTGTTTTTTTCTAGAAAAACTCAAATTTATAATCCTAACGGATTTATGATATTACAGCAGAAAAATATGCGATCGAGCTGCGATTGATAAGTTACACTTCGGTTACACACGTTCATACTAATGAGACTTTAACAAGCACAAGCAGCAGTCTGATGTATGCTTTGTGTGAAAGTGTGTGTGCTCGCGTCACGCAATCTCTGCATATGACTTTGTTTTAACTTTGCTTTTATTTCTACGTTCGCTACGTTCTTACGTTACAATCAATGGCATGCGAACGTAAACAAATGAACACCTTTGATTCGGCCTGTGCCATGCTTTAGTTGTGTAGTTCACATCTATTCAAAGCATTCATTCATTAATCATTTCGGCTGCGGGCTCAAACAATCAAACGGAAATCCATTTGATCAGCAGTTCAAAAAGTCTCAATTGAATGCAATTATTATGCGCATGCGCAGCAGCCGCTAAACATAATAATGACACCTTCACATAAAGGAGTCCAAAACCAATTGATAGCTTAACCCTTTTATTTGGTACGCCTGCTGACTGCTTCTGAGGTCTCGGCATTGTTAGTGACACTGGCGTCAGATTGCAAATTAAGCCGTATTTTTATGCTGACAGAATCACACACGATGACACGCTACACGCTGGAGCTTCCTGTAGAAACGACAACATTAGTCACATTCGGCAGTTGTTGTGATAATTGATGAATATGATGCTATGCAATTGATGGATTTTTTTGCATTGCTTTAGTTCCATTGTTGTTGCTTCTGTACGAAGCTACTGTTGTTTAAAGGGCGCTATTACAACTATTTGGATGCATTGTGTCTTTTGTTTAGCCCTTTTCTAAGCGGATTTCATCGGGTGTTTTTATGTCAGTCACTATCGCTAAATACTATTTTATCAGCCCTCAATGATTGATTAACTCATGTAAGGATTTTTGTCTATTGGTGTTAAATCCATTGCCAATATGCAGTAAACTATTTGATTATAATTTGGTTTAAGATCAGAAGCGGGACATAATGTACAGATTTATTACATGATGAATTATCAAGTCGCTATGTAACTTTTATTTTAGCCTTTTTAAAGTTTTATTTTTGGTTGCTTTCAATTACTAAGACAGCTACGCCAACTTTATGCAAGCCGTGCAAGTGATAATTTTAGAATTGCAGCTCGCACCTATGATATATAAAAATCGAATACATGTCGGTTTAAATTTTTACATTTATATTGCAAACGTTTTATATAAATTTAAAAATTTTATTAATTAAAACAAATTTATCGTAAAAAATTTTTTAAGGCATTGATATCTATAACACCTACATATGTATATCTACACTAGAAGAACGCAGCCAATAAAACAAATTCTAATTATTTCTGCTATTGAACCTTCCATAATATGCTTTGATATTCAATCATTCACACTTACGAAAAAAAAATTCCACATGAAACAGTTTTTTAGATTATAATAAAAATGTATTATGCCTCTCTGTCCTTGCACCCGGGGTGGATATTTTTCAAACATACAAAAAAGAGTCTCTTATAATACCTTTATTTGAGATTATTTCCAAATTAATTATTCTTTCCAAATTTTGAGAATAAATTTTCATCCAATTCGCATGATACGATTGAGTTGAAATTTTGCAAACATACGAGTAATAAGTTCCTATGTTAGTAAAATATTTTTTGCAAATGTTTTGTGCATGTACTGTCAACACACAAGGTGGCGTTTACACTCTAAATATGATACATGAATCAATACAATAGGTCTGCTCCTGTACTCTAAAGTTTAAGACCAATTTACTAGTTTTGCAGGTATCAGTCCGAGAATTAATTTTAATATTGTTAAAAATCTTTAGCATATCCACTAGACCGTATCACCAAAACTAACCTATATTTGACCCCACCTCAATCGTTAGACATTTAAAAGACATTTTCAAAAACAAAAAATTTTTGAACATAAAATCAGACATTTTTTTACGAAATAGATTATTAATTTTGACGTCATTAAATCGTATTTATGATGTTATATGTTTTTCACAGATTATTCTTATCACTCGCAAAATACCAAGTGTTACGTCCAAATTGTGCACAAGTCGGCCACTGACGAAAATCGTTTGGAGCATATTTTCGCGAAGCTTGACAGCCGGCTTGAATCCCGTAAAGATTTAGAAAATTAATAAAAATTCAAGTATGAGTGATGAACATTTCGAAAGTGTTATTTTTGGTATAAAATCGGTCGGAACTGCACCAAAAATAAATTTTATGGATATCACTTGTTTCCATGGTATTCATGATTTTTTTTTTAGCCTTAGTAACTGAGGTGGATGATAATTTTAAAAAAACAAGATTCGCAAAAAAAAAAAATCAGAAAAAATTTGCAAAAAAACAATGAACACATGTATGAAAATCGTTTGGAATCGAACAAGGAACACAAAAGATATAACGAAAACAAGAAAAAAGCACCATAGGGAACCATTTAAAAAAATTTTTTTTGAAAATGACTTTTAAATGTCTAATGATTGAGGTGGGGTCAAAATGGGTTTACTTTTTTGCCATACAAGGTGATACGGTCTAATGTCCACATTATAATAAAAATACACAGTTTGCGGGAATTCGAGATGGTATCCGAAAATTGCCTGAAAGATGGGAAAAAGTAGTGGCTAGCGATGGACAATAAGGCGTATCGAATTAAAATTTTTTTCGAATTTCACATTCTAATTTCTAAAAATAGAAAAAAATTCGTGGTATAAAGCTGATATTTTAAATAAATACTTTTAGACAGGAAGTTGTTTAGAAATATTTGAAGAATCCAAATTGAGAAAATTATCTTCGGTACCATTTCTAATACCAGAGAGATTAATTTTTTAGAAAAGGTTAAAAAATTCCATTCAAGTATACATATCTCAAAAATAGTAAAATATAAATGTAAAAAATATGCTATTTATTAATTCACCATATTTAAGGAAAACGTTAACACTATAATCAATACCACTAAAATTTAGACTATTAGGTAACAATCAAAAGTTCTGTGCTATCTCAATTATATCTTTAGCTTCGAATATCCTTCACCCAGAACACTGTGGATAAAAATTATGAGTGGTAGCGTGTTTGGCAAGATATTGTTGGATTCAGTCTATACTCAAAAATTTATCTTTAGAAGTCATACTACTCTTAAAAAGAGAGTCATAGACAGAAGATACAACCAAAGCATTCTTATACTTAAACCATATAATCGCATTTATGCGGATGCCCCCTCCCCTGAGCGTTGGTTTAGTCTAAAAAAAAAAGCATTAATTTCTGTTTTTGGTATAAGCTCGGAGTTATTATTAATGATTATTATTTTTCTATTTTGCTTGATTTGCAAAAATCAAAAAAAAAATCTTACTTATAGATATAAATATATTACTATTTAATATGTGTAGATACAAAATTTGAGTAATGGTTTCCTTTATTCAGAATATAGCAATACCGTTTCATGAAAACCAATTTATAATCTCCGGAAACTAATGTGATCACTATTCCTTGCAAGCTAGTCTACGAATATTCTTTCTTCTATTAGGGCCAAAGAATTAAAACCCTCATTAAAATATTGCTTCATTTTAATGAGGGTTAACTAGACGGTTAACTTTATATGGTTAAGGAATTGATAATTTTTCCTTTCTTTCTTCCTTTCTTCTTCATAAAGATTTACGCTTAAATAACTGAGTCTTGCTGCGATTTTGTTTAATAAAATTTAACAAAGTTTAAGTTTTTCTCGGAATTTATAAGCATTGTTTTTATGTTCGCAACGTAACATTCTGTTTTCGATAAATTTGATTTTTTCCAAGCCTTGTTCAAATTAAACATAAAATTACATTACTCAGGATCCCAATGATTCCTCAGTATCCCAATATTTCCTGCAACAACTTTTTTATTAATATAGAAGTATAAATCCCACTTTAACTCTTCAGTCTATTAGTTGGCATTAATAATAAAAAAAAGGCATTATATAAAAAAAAATTTTAACACTGCTATAACTTTTTTACTGATTAAGAAGTTAGTAAGAATTTTTACTAACGTGTTTTCCTGTTATGTAAAGGTTCTATATGATCTTTTATTAAAGGAGCATTGAAAAAATACAATTACAAGAAAAAAATAATTTCACTTTGCTTAAAATTGAGTATCCATTGCTATTTTATCGAAAACAGCTCTATAGATCATTTCGAAACATTTTGTCAAGGCATAAAAAAATATTTAAGTTTCAGTGAAATTTGCATTTTTTTACAAGGACAAAATTCAAGCCATATGTTCGTACAGAGAAATTAACTCAAACCTCGCATTGTGCTCACTTAAGCGTGAAGGCAAGAAATTAAGTTTCAAGAAAATTTACAGCGAAATACGTTACAAAATTATACTATCCACCATAGACGCAGTAAGGACAACGGAAGAATAATAAGTCAGATATTCAGGCACCTGCTGAATTTAAATTAAAAATACGTTATGTGCGTGCATTCATAAAAATTTAGAATATATGAATATAGAATGTTCTTATAACTATACTATTAACTTATGATGGAATCACAGGAAAAGCGTTAAAAAATAAAATTATTATTTCTTTAATACTTATCATTGGCAGCGAGATGGCAAATGATGTCCAGATACAAATTGGGAATAACAAACATTATTATTAACGCACATGAAATGCTGGCTGGTGTGATCGTCAAGCGGCGATAATGGCTCGATGTCAGCTTATACAGTCACAAGACCTCGCTGCAGCTTCGCAAGGAATTAGGATTAAATTGAGCGAGTGTTTTTGATGTCGTTGCAAAGGATTTATTAACACATTTTAATAACAAACGAAAACAAATGTGGTTTCAGTATATTCTACGGTTCATCGGACTGGTGGCGGAAACACAGACAGAAACGCATGCGCGGACAAAACAATTACGCTAAATCCCCGCACAATCATCAGCCAGCGCACAAACAACGACGATGACTTCATCAGCGACATGGCGTCATACAATTTAAGGACATACATAACAATAGGGTGCAAACAGCCCTCATAATCAGTAAGCTGCATGAAATAACATTCTTTGGCTACTGTTTGGCAACGAGATTATCTACTGATATAAAGCAGCATCTCCGGCAGGATCTCGATTTTAATAACTAAGCTAACGCCAAATGGCGCATCGTTATCACCATCCACATCACCAAAACTGCCACCATCACCATCATGACTATTATTGGCCCCTATATCACGTTACAAAAACAAACAAGAACTAATGACGCAAGCCACGCATGCGTCGATCGCTTGTCACCCAACATAATTGATATTTATTTAGGATCGTGCTTCGCACACGATTTACACAAAAATCCTAGCTTTTCCCAAACATGTTTCAATTATAATGGGAAGCTTATAATTTATAAGAGTATCTTGATATGCAAGCGCACGAGCCAAGTTAAAAAAGTCAGTTTCACACAAGTCTAAAAAGAACAATGTATGCAAAACTCCGAGTGCTACGTTTGAGCACTAAAATGTTTTCCATGTAATCCTTTTTAGGCCAATGCGTATTATTATTTTATAATTCTTAAAAAATTGACGCGTCGAAAATAGAGGTATGGCAGAAACAAGTTTGAAAATAAAGCATCATTGTTTTTATAAGTCATTTGTCAGGGGGTGAGACCAATTAGATGACAACGTCAAGGTGTCTTAGAAAGCAAAAAACAAAAAAGGAATGTATCCATTGATTATTTAGGGTAACACAGCAGCAATTCGTTTTTACAAAAAAAAAAAAAATACTTTAAAAAATTTAAATCATAAAAAAATGGTTGATCATTAACTGATTCGATATGCCTCTAACGCATGTCAAGGTTTTGCTTTAAAAAAATGTTAGTGAATTTTTGTAATGTGGGTAAAATTTTGAAAAAAAATTGGGTTTTTTTACGTAGACTACTATCAGGCCAATTTTTTTCATGATGTTATTTAATTTATTTGTTGTTTAAAACTTACCATTTTCACGTTCGCTTTTGTCATCACCGTGAGTCGAACCCGCATTTCCACTAACGTTCAGGAAGTTCTCATTCAGTTGCAATGGTGTTTTTGGGCGTCCGTTAATAGTGATTTCTTCACCAGCAACAATATCACGATTCGTTTCATACCAAAGCTAAAAGAATGACTAAGAGTTTAAGGGAAGTGTTCTACGTACATTTTAGCCTATTTAGTAAGTTACTTACGTAGCCAGCCACTAGGAAGTTGTTTAGATTCGCATTTTTTGCGGTGTCCACAGCACGTATCTTGCGTAGCCATGTTGAGATTTCGGGCATCGGTTCCAACCAACCACGGAAATGCGCGCTAGCGATGACCTATCGTTGCGAAAGGAATAAAACGAATTAATTATGTACAAACGTAACAGTGTAGAGTAAAATATGTATTTATTGCTAAACCTTTTCAACAGAACAACTAACGCGCTCTAGTGGCGCGTAGGGGCAATACAGAGATATTTGGTAATTTTGTTCTAAGTATAACAGTTTGGTGCTTTTCTCGGCTAAAAACTTGCAGCGGATGTTAACATAGATATCTTTGTAGCAATGTTATCTAGCTCAGTTTAACAGACTTTTATTAATGACGTACCATATTGCATCCAGCATCAAAGGTAAATATATTACTTTTCAGTTATATAAGTTGGCTTGGTTATTATACACAGGGACAGAAAATAACAGTTATTTTCGAAATTTAAATTCAAAAAGTTAGGCGGAAAGAATTTGTCTATTCGATATTTGAATAAAGCAGTCAGATGCTTAATCTTAAAAGCTTATTTTTTGTTTGATTTTTTTAAAAAATGTCAAATAATAATAGTTATTTTTGTACTGTTTTTTTCGGTCAAAAATAAAAGTTGAAATTTGACTTTAATTTTTAGGGTCGAAAATATCTAGATTTATAAAAAAATATACATGAAATAAGAAAAAAGCGGTGTATCTAAAACATATTATATGCTGAAATTTTGCTAAATAGAATCTCTCCGCAAGCTTTAAGACCTTGTCATAAAATCATTCACATTTTTATTTGGGTAAATTTCTGTAAAGATATCTTTCACTTTAAGAGCTACTAATGTGACGGTTTCTTTTGCGTTGGTGTATTTGTACAGCTTTTTCTCCACACATAAAAAAAACTAAAGAGAGAAAAAATAAGATCTCAGAAAAGTTGACACAAAAGTTAACTTTTTAGAGTTTCCTGTGGTGATAGAGACCTAGTTAACTTTTCCGTATATTTAACTTTTACGAGTCACAACTTTTGTGAATCTCTACTGTATTACAAAATTTTTTAATGTGGAGGTAAAACATTTCACATTCATTTTGATCAGCTAATTCGATAGTTTAACGTCTCAACTTGACGTTCATTCATTCTGTTCGTGAAAACAGCGGCAGAAACAATGCCGCTTCGAAATATTTATTAAAAAATACCTACTAGTTTTAAGCCGACTCCAAACGGCAAATATGCATGTTTGAAAGTTTTGATATGAAAAATATGAAACCATAGACCAACACTGAAGTAAAAGTAACGGGAAATCATAGCGAGTGCACCATGCACTTTCAAGTAAAGATGGTCAGTCGATAACATAATTTAAACTTAAAAAATTAAAAAAGGCCATATCTCGAAATCGAAGCAAGATAGGCCATAAACAACACCAGATTCGGCTTTTCTAAAGGAGGTCTCGAACTTGAGACGCAAACATAGAGGAGTCGGACGATATGATAGCCGTAAACATTAGAAAAAGCGCCGTATTTCGAAAACGAAGAAAGATGGGCCAAAGAGATCGGTTTTTGCAACGTACACGTATTGATGTCTGCCGATATGAAACCAATAAAACAAAACTTAAAACATAGAATATGCATAGGTGTAGTACATATTCATTTCTATATTTTACATCAGTTAGGATACTCAGTTAGTTTTCTTAGATACTGAATTTAAGTGCATATCAAAAAATCTTCGTTCAAAATGGCTTGCAAGTCATGTTTCTTATACAATACTTGTGCAGCTCTCTAGTATTTACTCTATGAGCTTTGCTATTTCAAATTAAAAACTTTTGGCGTCACTTTCGAAATATTTAATGATTTTGAATATTAATTAAAGTTTTCCTAAAAGTTGAAAATCTTTGTTTAATTTGTGAAATAAGCAGATAACTTAATTTCGATCTTTTTATTTCGAAAATTTTATATATATAAAATTTCCGTTTTATTTTAAAATCAAACATTTTTACAACGTTGAAAGTAAATACTAACAGCCTACACAAAACTTTCTATTCCTAACACTTCACTATTGTTGATGCAGTGTATTTTAGTGTAGCCATGCCATGCAAACCCTTGTTAACTAATAAATATTGACAATGGTTTTTAATTGTCGAAACAGTACTTGAGATTTGGTATGAAATAAAATAGCAAAATATAGATGAACAATGAAGTAATTGTCGTGATATTAATGGTTCGTCAAATTTTTCTTTGAGAAAATGAATTGTATCTTATCATAATTTTTAAAGAAATATGGGCATATGGATTCCACCGGCCCATAACACGCACTAAACGGTAAATTTTTCTGGATTCATTGGTGTTTCGAGGAAGGCTTGTGGATTAGCATTGCTCCAATCGAGGCAATTCTGTTTATTCAGGTAGCCATTCAACCAAAAGTGCGTGTCATCACTGAAATAAATTTTCAAATTAAATTGTTGAGAAATAGCAATCTTTCTTTTGTATGGCTCATTCACCAAATGTACGACGAGAACGAGAACGATGATACTGTGGCTTTTTGTCAAACTAAACTAATCCCAAACAACCGAGAAATTTCAAATCGGCTGGCATAGAAAACAGTGTTGACAATTTAAAGCCTCTAAAAAAACCAATTTTATGGTCTTTAGAAAATATTTCTGCTCGTATTTACAATTATGCATATATGCCTAATATTATATATAGGTTTATATAATAGTTTAGTTATATAATACATATATATTAGTGTGGGTCGCTAAAAAAATGTTCGATAAACTCGGTTTAAAATGAACCTTGGGTCATTGTTGTATCCTCCACAAAACGATTTCGCAATGTGTTAACCCTTAGGCTTCCTGGAATTTTTTTAAAAAAGTGCCTTTTTTGGTCAAAAACCCACTTTTTGTATGGAAAAGTTTTTTGTTTCGCTGTATTTAAATCATTTTTATTTCAAAATCATTTTGAAAGTTTTAATTTTGGTTTTTTTTTTGTTTTTGAAAATACAGCGAAACAAAAAACTTGTCATACAAAAAGTGGGTTTTTGACCAAAGAAGGTACTTTTTTAAAAAAAATTCCACGAAGCCTAAGGATTAACACATCGCGAAATCGTTTTGAGGAGTGTACCACAATGAGCCAAGGTACATTTTAGACCGAGTTTATCGAACACGTTTTTTGTATAGAGACCGACTCGGCCTTCTATATATAATATAAAACTAAGAGGGAGTAACGAAAGGCGTTTAAAAAACACATGTCTCAAAAGGGAAGCAAGATAGGAGAAAATTAACGATTTTTCTAAAGAGAAAGAATCGGAGCGTACAGGTGAAGGGGTTTGCCGCTATTTAAAATAAAGAAAAAATTATATAGAATATACCTGATACATCATTTTAAGTCTTCATTCTTATTTTCTTTGGTAGCAGCGTATATTTTTGATATAATCGTTGCTTAATTTTATTTACGCAGTATATAGTTATGCTTAACTGCTGTATATAGTTACACAGTCGTAATTTGGAACTTATCTTGTTTTTCTTAATTTTTTTGCATACATTAACCTATAAATAGTATAAGGGTCTCCAGTCACAGTTTCCTGGAGGGAGGCAGTTGCAGTCATGAGATTCCGCCTTGGCCATACCAGACTAACTCATAAGCACATTTTTGCCATAACAACCTAATATCTATTGACCATTTACTAGTTCAATGCCAAGTAGCTGCCAATATATGTAGACAGTTAAACATTCAAAATTTAAATGATCTCTTAAAAACACCAAATAATGTTAACATTAAGACTTTTTCCAAATTCCTCAAACAAGCAAAAATATTTTTTGAAGTGTAACTTATTTTATTACCTTACTTTACATTTTATATTTAAGTATTTTATAAGCAAGTCCTGGCTGAAGGCCTTTGACCAGAGTGATGATTCTTCTTGCAAATATTTCTTCGCCTTTTTGAATTTTTAAACTTAGACAAAGTTGGTTCTTTATGTAAATTTCAAATATACAAATTAAATACAATATTTTAAAAATCATTTTCATTTCAAAACAAGCCAGACTAACGGATACATTACAGATACATCACTCGACAAAAAAAAAAAAAAAAATACTCAAGGACTTTCCATTTAACACACTGAATAGTTATATGATTAATTATCACAACAAACTAAAACTGTTTGGATTAAAAAGGGCTAACGGAAAAACATCAAATGTGTTAATAAATATGTTATCCTTAACAGAATTGACAAACAGACACAACCGAACGACAACACGAAGAACATAATTCCTCAGAAGAAAAACAATAAAAACTCATCATCGTTCTGCTTAGCTACTATGCTGCAGTACCGTGCCTGCACACAGAAGTGACACACAGTAAGGATCATAATAATTGATTCCTTTTACCAATTTCATAGACGCTTGAGCACATTGTCTAAGGTTCGGTTGTGAGAACGAAGGTTAGACCGAAAATCACACAAATAGAAAGATAAACCAAAGGACATACTGAGAGGCGACTTAACCATGGATGAGAAGACAACTTGTTAAATTATCATTATTCGGTGGCACGCCTAAGGGAAAAAGGACGTAAAAGAACATGTAGAAGACACGAGCTACCCTGCTGGAATTTGCCACAAGAACCTTGTTGATTTTCACGCCGCAACCAAACCAAAAGGATTCCGCACGAATAACTAAAGGATGCGTTCGAAAGAAGTCACACCGCCTTAACAGTTAGTCGGTAAGCACAGTAATTACTTCGAAAGCAAAATGTGTGCAATAAGTGTTTGTAGGCTGGCCCTGGAGACGAGATCATGAACATAGCCAAATGGGACAACTGGCACCTTAATATGGAGAAATTTTAAAAAAGCTATTCCATATCTCCTTCCAAGCACTATGTCTTTAAGGTCGACTGCTGGGCTTGTGTACATTGTACCCTTGCACTTGGTGAACGATTGCAATAAGTGAAGCGCTACAAGCTCTATGCTTGAAGTATGAAAAGCGCATTCAAAGGACAGGCGGCCAACGCTGTTAGCCTCTTCTCAAGGACATTGACAACATATGCGTTACGCCGCACATTGTTTTGAAACCAGTCACCTGGATAAACGCTGCTTAATTGAGTGGGCCAGCTTACACACAACAGCAATTCAAAGATATACGACGTAGCTCGATCTCTCATAGTAAGCAAGTCAAGGGGATTTAACTTGAAGAGCCTCTCAACAATAATATGAAAAGCTATAGCGACCGTCAGCCACCCCCATCGTTTTTCAAGTTAAATGTATTACTTGCAAACCGTGCTGTGCTGTGCACTTTCCACGCCAGAAACATACTTGATTCAATAATTCAGAAAGTGTTCTTCAACGAGTTATCTGCATAAATTGCATTTAAATTGGTTAAACAAAACCGACAAAATTGGTTTAAGCAGGTACCGAAAAGAGGTCAACTTCCTCGCAGACATTTCTTCATGCAGCTGCTGAGGCTACCTGGATCTTTTTTGGAAGCTTTGACACAGTTTAAAAATAAAAATAAAAATATATACATGTCCATTCATTTTCATTTTTGGCTTTCTAATTGTCATCCTCTTTTTGCATTTTTTCTCAAATTGCAGATCCTGATAGACAATAATTTTAACAGCTTGAATTTCAAGCAGAGCTATAAGCTGACAACAAATATCAAGGATCATCCTTAATCCAACACGCTTTGTGCAAGGGACATATTTTTCATTTCACCTCAACAGTCGTCATAATTTGTTTTTTTTTAAATTTTTCCGATCCAGTTCCATTGTTAATTACCTACTGGCTAGAATTTGATTTTTGTTGTTGTTAATTGTTTTCTACCCAGTCTTTAGTTGTGTATATGTATCAGGCTCAGTATATTGAGTTGTTTTGCTGCTGTCAGTTTTTTTACGGTCCTTGTTTCTATGCCAACTTGTTTAACAATTCATATGTTTAAAAAATGCACGCACAAAAAAAAAAAACTATAACAACAATGTTACCACCAAAATAATGTCAGTAACAAGGAAAAATATTTACACATTCGAGATGATCAACGTTTGGATTCTCGATGTTGACATCTTTTCTATGATTGCGATCGGTTCCAATGCGCCACAAAAGAGTTTCGGCTCATCGTCATCATGTGACAGACTAACTGACTGATGCTAAAGATTAGCCAGAGAAAAAACAACAACAGCGTCAACATTCATATTTCGCACCTAATAATAAGAGTTCCTCGATCGAGCATCCTTGAATTCATCAATGAAGATATGAGCGCAACTGTGTGTTTTTGTTAGGCACTGCTTTCAAGTGCCTTTAATTTCGCCTGTTTTTTGCAAATATGTCACTCAGCCTACCTGGTTGCAGCATGTGTGTCCCTGTAGATCTTGTGCCCTTCGACGGCCCGTCTGAACAGGCGCGATAATTTGATTGAATTGTCAATCGCAGGCTCAGCTTGGCTATGTTGCTTTTATTTCTAAATAATAGAAAGGAAAGAATCTGCCAGAGATGTATCTAATTGGCAGAATCCCGACCATGCATTCATGAATTTAAGGCTCATTTATGGGGCATTTTGTGGATTTACGCATGTTTGCTTCCGTTTGTTTAGCGAATTAGTTTTGGTGCGTTCCCAACATTCCCAAACGGATTACCCGGCGCTAAGAATACCTTTTTTCCCTTTTGATTGACAATCGTCACATAGAAACGTCGGACTAGTTCTAATGTAATATTTTCCCAATCACTTACTTTTGGGTGTTTTAGCTACATTTTTTGCAGAAAAAAAAGTGAGAAAAAAGCAATTCTGAGCTACTGATGGGATTAAATTTCAAAGCAGTTCACACTGATTGCGAAGCAATGAAATGTGATCCAGTTCCGAAATTAGCAAAAATTCGAAAGGATTAAGTGCGAAATAGGAAACTCTGATATATACATACTTATATAATTAAAGCTAAGCTTAAATGTTACTCACCTCCCAGGCCAGTTTGCGGTCCGTTGGCTCGTTGCACAGTTTTACGGCGAATGGCCCGAAACGTGTGCTGCGAGGCAAGGATACTTTGGCGAAAACGCCATTTTCGCGTATGTCCAGATCACAGATAGGTTCTTGGAGGCGGGCCATTTCTGTAAGGAAGCGCTCAGCATGCATTTTGCTGTTGAGGAGCTGTTCCATGTGGGGCTGCAGAGCGTTTGAGTTCGTGTGCGGTTGTGGGCGCGGTTCACTCAACGCTGTAAGTGGTGGATGTTGCGCTGCGGGTGAGCTTGTTGGAAGTGGAGTTGAAGTGCCCGAAGTTGGACTCAGAGAGAAGTTCTGGGGGGCAACATTATTGCTTCTTGGCTGTTGGATATTTATGCCGTTCTGCAGCGCTGTTAAGTGGTTGAACTCAAGCTCCTTGGCATAGGCAGGCGAAAGCAGCTGTGGGTGGAGGTTATTGTGATGGAAATTGGCGAGATTGTGATGCCTTGCGCTCGACTCGTATTCGTCTCCACTACTACCTGCAAGAAAAATAAAAGTAAAAGTAAATTAAATTAATACCAACGACAATTTATCAAGCTGCCAACAACATCTTCATTGTTTAGATACGACTTTCCTAATCAATTGGATTGCAAGAACATACGCGTCATTAGCTTGGTGCTTGACAAATAAACAATATAATAAATACAATACAACAAACAGATAGAGATAAGCGAGTGACACTTGTTTCGAGTGAAATTAACGCTGGTATGATTAGCTCACTGATTGGAAGGTTTTGTCAGTTGCCCCCGCGTGCCTGTCGCATCGTTTTCAACGAGCTTCAGACTTGATATGGATGATTGACAGCAGCGATGAGAATACAGACAACGAATAAACTTCACGATTCACACATGCATGAGATAAAATCGCGACACTCATGCTTGTAGCGATCGGTAACTCAATAAATTTCTGGTAAAGTCGATATGGTTCGCATATAATATTTGAATGTATTTCGTGCATGTGTTTGGGCTGTGAGGTGCTAACCTGTTTGCTATATTTGCCTAGGACTTCACGCGGTAATCGCAATGTATTCACTTCAAAAGATTTTGGTGCGAACTAGAACGCGAATGTTTGACCACCGCTTGAACCAAGTCGAGTGGAGTTTTAAAAAACCTTATTAATGAAACGCCTCGCAGTAATCTAAATATTTTTTTTTTCAGCGCACCAAAATTTTACATCCGTTTACTAAACGGAACACCGCATGCTGCTTATCGCCAAAAACAAACAGCTCTGAAGTGTTTGTTAGATGCTGTAGAGCTCAAGGATAACACAAATACTCTGATATCCTTGCGATTACTCCAAATATCCTATTTCTTTAGTTATCTGTGCAAATATCACACATTGTACGATGGCGATATTGTGTACTTAAAAGATTCCACTCATACTTCAGGTTCTTGGTTTTTGTTTCTCTGTAAGGTCGTGGGTGCGATTTTGAATAGTTCATAAATTGTTATTGTGTACATAGCGTGTTATAAGTTTTGATCTCAAATTTCTTCAAAGAAACGTTATGTTTTGGTTTTTATAGCAATAATTTAAAAATGTACCGAATTTCACTTCTTTGATTTCCGAATAACGAAAAGTTTAAGAAAGTATGTAAGCAGGCCTGTATCTTAATTATACTACAGTTTAAAATGTAATGAAACGGTTAGCAGAAAAAAATCCATAACAAAGATTTTAAGAAGAGTTACATACCCAATATTGATTTAATTCCTTAAGTTCAGTCCGTAATATCAACCAACTATGTCTTTATTTTTGTGACTTTTGAGGATATAGCAGGTTTTGGGATAAACACTGTACCTGTATCGCTTACGGTCACGTGCCATTTATTAAATCACTCTTTTTAACTTAGATATACTACATATTTTCCTACATGTTGCTGCATATATTCCGGGAATAAATATAAAGACCAAATTTTTTTATTAATAATATTCTCTTATTTGATTTGTGCATACGTTCGGACATTTGTCATAACATTTATCACATTCCGCTTGAAGACGTCCAGAACATAATTTTTTAATGCTTCTTCAGGCGCTGAAAATCGTTGTCCACGCAGTTTGTCTTTGATGTGCGGGAACAAAAAGAAATCATTGCGTGCCAAATCAGGACTGTACAGACGATTATTATTCCATTATTTCGATGTTTTGAGAGTTCAAAAAAGTCTTTGAGCTGATGTGTGGAAGCTCGCATTGTCTTGATGAAGAAAAATTCTTCGGCGCTTGTTAGATATCTCTATTTCACGGCACATATTTCCCTATTTTGGTAAAGTAATGGTTGTATACCATTTCAAATAGACCCGTCTTCATGTCTCAAGTGATATCTTGGCCACATGAACAGTTTTTTTTTTAAGAAACAGGCTACTATTCGCTTCGCAGTGCTTCGTGCTCGAACAACTTTTGTTGGATTTGGTTCCACTTAAAAGACCCATAAAGTCAACTGATGTTCTTTCAGGCTCATGCGCATAGATCCATGATTTCAGTCACGATTTTATATACGTCTTTTGAAGCGCTGCAATTATATATCTTGAGCGTATCTTAGCACCAATTGACACAAGCCTTTTTCGAGCTGTTGTCTAAATATGTTGTACTAATTTTTTTTGCTTAAATACATTTCCAAAACGTTGCAAGTACGTATAAGCTAAAAAATTTTAAGAAAAATTTCCAAAGGAAAAGTCAGTTTGACCGCAATGGAATTAGCGTTACCAGATCCCGAAATATAAGTAGCAGCCTACGTATGACCACCAGCAAATTCCATGAGACCCTAAAGTAGTCTTCTTAATCCAAGATATTTTGCATTATAATTGATTCGTTTTATTCTTTGAACTTTCTGTGGAATTTTCTAAAGTAATTGGTGATGGGAATGGTTATTCTTTCCGACTTTAGATAATCTAATCTTCTCATAAACCGAACAAAAAGTCATGAACAGATGTCAAATTATCTCAAGTCATTTAAGGAATTGCTTAAAAGTTAAAAGAAAAGCTCAAAAGTAGTTATAAAGGAAACAATAATGATAGTCCAGTCTGAAAAATTTCGAAAAAAAACCGTGCCATGTAATACTTTGTATTTTATCAAAGTTTGAGCTTTTTTTTTCTTTTTTACAGAACTCGAAAATATAAAGTGACTAGTAGGTATTATGTATTTTCTGGAGATTTTATTGCTGCTTTTATATCTTAAAATAAAATTAGTTAGGCCTCTTCTTTGTCTGGGCCAAAGTAAAAATCCAAGTTGAAGTTTATTCGAAGCAATAATGGTTTTATTGTTTTGAAGACGACATTTTGTGAGGGGGATAGGCGTTGTACCTATTTAACGCTAGAATGGTAATGTACGTAAAATTTACGCACATATATGATTTATATAAACATCATAGTACTGTTCGTTAGCGTTACCATTTTTTTCGTTTTTAGAGCTCTTACCATTTTAGTATAGTCACTTTATTTTCTATTTTTGTTTAGACTAAACTAAAGCTCAGGTGATAAATCCGTAAGCATTTAGTTGATTCCTGAAAATAGGTGATCATTTAGTTGGATTGCATTGTAGAGTTGAGAGAAGATGAAATATTTTCATTCCTTATCAAATATATCACACGACGTATGATTCCATTCAGAAGCACCAAATAAGATTTTGAAGACCACGCCCAAATGTGCGAATTGTAATCCATTTTCACAGAACACAAAATCATTCCAGCGAAGATCAGATTGGATCGATATGCCCAGAACGTTAAGAGCGCCTGATTCCACAAGATCCACACCATTCATTTTAAAGGGAACTAAAGGGAAATTCATTATTTTGTGAGTTAAAAGACACCACAGGGTCCTGCTTGTATTAAACCCAATTCAATTAGCTAGACCCCACTCAGAGATTTTTTGCAGGTCATTAAGAAGTATGTCATTCATATATTCCCTCTTTCTCTCAATTTCCAAAGAACTCGGTCATAATACCCCCACGTTTAAAAAACGTAAAAGGGGTATATTAATTGTGTCACTTCGTTTGTAACGCCCATAAGGAGGCGTGGTAGATATATAAAAATACATATATTCTTGATCAGAATCATCACTCGAGTCGATTTAGCCAATTCCGTCTGTCTGTCTGTTCATGTGTCTATCTGTCTATGATCACGATTACAGCCGTAATTTTCACACGATCATCACGAAATTCGATATTAAAGCTTGTATCTAAAAAATTAAGATCAAGTTCGAAAATGAGCCAAATCGGATGAAAACCACGACTACCTCCCATACAAACTGGCTTTATCAAAACGGTGAAATCTCTTTAAATTCCACATAAATTAATATATGGACTTCAAATTTTGAATATGAACTTTAGTATATAACATGTACTCTGTGTATGATAAAACTGGTGAAATCTCTTTCAATTCCAAAAACATTAATATATGGACTTGAAATTTTCTAAATAAGCTTTAATATGCACTCTGAGTATATAATTCAACGAAATCGAGTGAAAACCACGCCTATCACCCATACAAAGTGGCTTTATCCAAAAACAAGAGTGAATATTTTCTGTTAAAACTACGCCGAAAATGTTTTTACAAATAAATATTCTATTCACTGCTTAAAACTTTGAGTATACTTTGGCTCGGCCGTTGGTGTATTTTAACTTCGGCCCAAGCGAAGATAATTTTTTACTAGTTTCTTAAATGAACATGAATGACAAATGCTACTGTCGTCCGCAAAATAATGAATTGGGTTGTAAGTCAGGTATAAATATGGCGTGTAGGTATAAATATCGGTGAAAATGGTGTTCCAGATAAGATTATCGCTGACCCATCAATAGGACAGAAGATGATGAACCCTTTTGGACACGAACGTTGTTGTCAAAACTGAGTTGATTGAAAACAAACTGTTCGGTCGACAATGGAATCTCGCAACCTTCAATTTTCTTTTCTGTAAATGAAAAGCATTGTTAAGCATTCCTTCGAAATCAACCAAAGTACTTTTGTCAGAGCTTCCTATCCATGTAAGAACTAAAAGTGCCGGACGTACTGGTGCGTCTGGTGCGGATGTACCATTGCGTCTTGTTCACTCAGAAATCTTGTTATTTTGCTACTGGTACTTATTACGCTGCATTCAGAAATATTAAGACCACTTTGAATTTAAAAACAAAAAAAAATACCAATTGGAATCGTTCATTTTTAACGATATATATAATTAACATTAATTTGCGTACATTTTTTACACTTCAGAATAAGAAAGTTGAGGAAAAGATAATTAAAGTTAAACTACAATTAAATTTTTTAACGAAGGATATAAAAATGTATTCTTTTAAAAAGTTGTCGTACGATTTTTAAGTTTATCAAAAATAATAACGTTCTGTCAATATTCTCTGAGTTCAGGCGATAATGTAAAAAATACTATATTCGTACCAGAGGGGAGAATTTTATCCTAGAAAAGAAAGTTAGGTAGGTATAAAATCGGTCGAAAAAGTTTCGAATTTCGGAAAAACTATATAAAAATAAAATTATTTTATTATTCAGAAATGTATCTATTATATTGATCTCTGAGTCACATGTGAGAGGGTGCCTTAGACGCCGATTCCGTTTAAAAATTGGTATAAATTAAACAACGTTTAATATTTTTTAAAAATTTCTCGTTTATCGAAAAATTAAATCTTCGGATTACTAATTAAATATTCATTTAAATTCACACCAATAATAAAATAATATTCTCGTTAAGTTCGTTTTCAGCTTAAGAACTTAATTAATACACAGTGAGATATGTGGACAATAAAGCAGGACAAAATTTTAATTTTTTGGTGATTGTTTTTTTTTTCCTTTCAACTTAGAAATCTCAACTTGTGTTTGAACCACAGAAAATTATCTTGCTTTAATCTGCATAGTAATATAAATTACCCATATTGGTAATATTATTTATGAACATACTTATTTACCTAATAAATAAACGACCGTGTATTTTTCTGTGATCATAAGGTGTGTTTCTTAACTGATGATCGCTAGATATTCTAATTTTGTAGCACTCTATGGATTTTATATCTTGGGATATTTTCAACGATTTCTAAAATGCAAATATATTCAAAAATTTCAAGAAAGGGCAGCTAAATTTTAGGTATTTACTATTTACGACTCAAACTTAATGTGTATTTAATTATAAAAGTTACCTTTAATTATAAAAGTAGAGAGTAATTATTTATAAGTTGAGTTTTAAAAATAAGTTTGAAATTTTTAGAATATAAAGACTGGCAAATAAATTCTTTCCTTAATTTCAATTCATATAATTTTGTTTTCATTAAAAAAGTTTATTGAAATCAGAGAATTTATGCAACATTGCTTTGCTTGATTTATTGCTTTTCAACATTCTTTTATCAAAGTATGCATAATTTACTAACAAGCAATTTTTTTCAAATGCATAAAAGCCACTTCTTATAGTTAATTCTTGAAACCGTTAAAATGCCGGTCATAATCAATGCACCTGATATCAGTTTTTAGAGGTGGCTTTGGTCATTTTTGGCATATAACGTCTTCGCATATACCTCTTAATGTTCAATGCTTTCGATAAGACTGTTGAAAATATTTTTTTTAAGGAAAATGAAAATGAATATTATGCATTTTTCCATTATCAAATATTTTCCACTCTGTGGCTCAAAATATTTAAAGTTTTCCAGTTACAAAGAAAAACTCACCAGTGAGTTCCTGTTTCTGGAATAGTTAAGTGCTTTTAATATAGAATTTTTATTTAAAACAAAAACCAAATATGTATGTTTTGCACTTACATATTCAACAAGCTTTTTCACGGCGCGCGTTGCTGCACCCTGCAACTATTTATATGGGACCATAATAGGTGTATTCAAAAATTTTCTTAGACTCATAGTTTGACACCACTGTCATTTTCCACTACCCGTTACAGTTTCCCAGTAGCAGGAGATCACCAAATAGTAACTCCATTTTGAGTTTGTATGTAAATACTGCTACTTTTACTTCCAAAGCTATTCGATAATACAATTTTTAATTGTATGGGCGGAGCCACATCCACTTATATAATACCCATCCCAGTTTTCTAGTAGATGGACATTACCCAGTTTTAGTACAGTTGCCGACAGTGAGCATACAAACTAAATTATCAAAATTTTGATACAAACGGTATTTTTGCAATAAGGGTTTTATCGTACTTTGATCAAGCTTTAAGACAAAAAAAAATTTAACAAAGTGTATAAAAAAGCAGTGGAGATATTAGAACCGAAAATCACAAAATTAAATTTGTGATTGTGTTTTTCTCATTTTTGAGCACGATGTTGCATTAAATATATTGTTGTGGTAAAATTTTTCATAATTTTCAAGATATGTTCATGTTTTTGATGTCAAAATAACGGAAATTTTTTAATTTTACTAAATTTAAGAAATTTTTAATATTTTGTAAATATTTGCAAATATTTATGTAACAACTAAAAATATGCGATTTTGTTAAAAAATTTTTACTACAGCACCATCTGGTGTCCAAGGTGGTTCAAAGAAGATACTGTCAAAAAACTCATCGTACCTGAGAACTACTATATACCAATATTTATTTTAATCGCATGAGCGGTTTGGAAGTTTTATGTGGTTTTGCAAAAAATTTTTACTATAGCTCCCTCTGGTGTTCAAGATAGGTTAAAAAAGGTTGCAGTAAAACACTCAACGTACATGAAAACCACTGTATAGCACTTTTCATTCTAATCGCATAAGCGGTTTGTGAGTTTTAGGCAGTTTTGTAAAAAACTTGTACTATAGCGCCTTCTGGTGTTCAAGGTGGATAAAATTTGATATCCCAAAAACACGTACCATACCAAAAAACTTCTATACACAAATTTTCATGCTAATCGGATGGGTAGTTTAGGAGTCTATTGCATAGTTACATACGACATTAAGTTCCAAAGCAATTCGATATCATAAATTTGGCCTGTGTGGCCAAATTCTCCTTTGTCATATGTTCGCTCAAATATATAATAACTACCTCTTGGGCCCATAACGTCTACATATCAAGTTCCACTATCAAAACATGTACAACTCAGGAATAATAATGATTTCTAAAAAGTGGGCGTATATATAGTTAGACCACGCCCAGTTTTAGTATAGTCGCCGACAGTAACCATACGAACTTGTTTACCAAATTTTAGTCTAATACGACCAAACCCGTCCTAAATATAGCATTTTTATTGATTTGAAGACAATAAAGGGGGTATGGGAAAATAAGGGGTATGGAAAATTTTTACTTTGCCTTTATTTTTCGCGCAAATGCAAACTAAAGTGAGACTTGCCAAATTATTCCAATATTCCATTTATTTCCAATTACCCTTGCAAATACCGTGCGCACCTGTATTTTTTCACAGCTGTATTGTTGATAAGTTCACTAACAAACAAAATCGGTTCACGCATTACAGAGAACATCAATTTCATACACAATGCAACTTATTTTTATATATATAGATGAAATATTCGAAGCCACATGATTTTAAAATTCAAATATTTAATTTCGTTTTCTTATCAAATACACTTTCAACGCCCACTTGCAAAATCACGGATATTTTCCAATAAATTTCGATCTTAATTATTAGAGTTTCATTTAACAATTCCAAAGAAGCTCAATTTTTCATACATTTTCAAAATTTTAAAGGCGATCACTTGATATTTTAATTGATGGCAGATCTCATGCAATTATATACAAAGCTATTTA
Source organism: Pherbina coryleti (assembly GCA_943735915.1). Classification (NCBI taxonomy): domain Eukaryota; kingdom Metazoa; phylum Arthropoda; class Insecta; order Diptera; family Sciomyzidae; genus Pherbina; species Pherbina coryleti. The sequence goes on from OX030948.1 coordinate 317,510, forward strand.
AACTTTAGACAACCAGTTAAAGAAAAATGAGCAAATTTATGAATAGTTTAAAGTGTAGATAATTGATATACAACTAAGATGTAAATGCCTTTTTGGCCACCCTAACAAGAAAACTGTTCATTTATCATACCTGACATTGCATAACGATCAAAAATCATGTTTTTCAGCAGATGGAGTGTTGATGACTGATAATCCAAGGTTTTGTCACTGTTTCTTTATTGATTTACTACACTTTAGTATTTAAAAAGAATCATTTCAAAAGAAATAATTATCATTGGCATTTCTTCTCTGAATTTTTTTTAGAATGCAAAAACTAACAGAACATGTCGGTGTTAAAATTTTAATTCACTTTTATTTTTATTTTTATTTTTTTTATGAATAAAACCCACGACACGTTTTTAATTTTTTTTTTGTGTAACACACACAGATTTTTAATTATTATTACACTCAGAGAAATGTCCCGAAATCCGCCAGACTATCTAGATGCGTAACGGTTAATCAAGCGACGGTAACTGCAAACCACGGAGCTCGAAGCAGTATTTGGTTTCAGTGTCAGTCTGACGGATGTCCTGGCAAGACTAAAAGTCAAACTAGAATCGTTCATATGGTGATGATGAAGAAGACGATAATGACTGAAATGTTATGATTGCGATTGTCAAACACGAACGAGCAGACGACCAGCCGAGCGAATGAATAAATAACTGACTGAATGAAGCACAGAAGACGACATGCAGTCGATAGTTGGAAGTAGCATCGCGTCAAAGTATCTGAGAGACTCAGTGTCTGTGTATCTCGCATCTCGTACTTGCATCCGCAAACAGCAGGGGATGAACTCTGGTTGCAGGGTCTTCATTCTACGCAACGATCCTCTAAGAGCACGTGTGTGAGTGCGACTATTTGTTTGTATGAAGAGGAATATCCGTCGGCTGCCACAGATACACGCGCGCCCTCTTTGTTGGTTTACGAAATGAATCTGTGTCAGTTTCCAGCAACCGAGAGGATTGCTGGCTGCCGTTATCTCATTTGCCATCGCACCAATACAAAAACACACGAAAAGAACTCACCCTTGTTTGCTCACACACACACGCGCACATAATCATTCAATTACAAGGCGGTACATTCACAATGTCAATGCGCCTCAAGCTCAACACTGCCGTCTACACAGCAACCAACTCATTCATCCGTTTCCGATGAAAATCCAACGAGTTCACCTAAACTGTAACTTAACTGAATCCACGATGACGTCGCCTAAAATTTGTGGTTTGTTTTGCAACAAGAAAACCGTTGAATATCAACCCTACACTGTGCCCGAATTGCGGCGAATGCGGCGAATTTATTTCCCACAAATTCAAACAATTAGTAAAAGATTCACTTGGACCTCGTCTAAAATACGCTGAATATACGCTTACTAGTACAGCTCGTGCGAAAACAATACAACGCAAAAGATGAAACCCGAAGACTCGACACATGCTTATAGCTCTACCACATTCCCGATATTTTACAGTTCGTGCAAATGTTATGCCTTGTAAACTAAAGTTTCACCTTAAATTTAATTAAAACTACATGTACTCAATAAGCTTTTATCTTCTAGACTTTAAAGGGTATGATGTGTTTTATGAAAAAAATTTCCACTAGTATAATTTCTTTATCATGTGTCATGTGGAATTATAACTCGATACACATATATTGCTTAAATTTTAGTTTTAACAAGAGATGTGAAGAATATCCGCATCCGCAAGTTTTTAAAATCTTTTCTGTTTGTAGAATTAGTTCTCTCATGTCATAAAAATTCAGCTTTCCACCGTTTTGATACTATCTGAATCCACACCCGCATCCACGGATTTTATTTTTCAATATCCGCATCCATATCCTCCACCTCAAGTAAGTGTAATTGCAGATCCGCATCCGCAAAATAACATCCGTCATATCCCTTCTGCGATAGCATTTCAATGAACTAGTTACACTTTCATTATGAACTAGTTCTATGAGAGACTACTCAAAGCTAGCAGGTACTATGCCATTTCTGGGCAAAATCAATTCACTACCACACCCCCTTTTCTTAATGGGAAGTAAAATGAGATGGCTGTTCATGGTAATAAGACATGTGAATATAATGTAACAATAGATGAAGAGCGTGAAAAATATACTAGCAAAATAAGATCTATTATCCTAAAACCACAACTAGTTGATATAATAGCACAGGTAGACTTAGTAGAGTTGAGTTCTAAGAAATCGACCTTGCACTGCTGTCAAACAGTATCAGTAATTTGTTATATATATATGATATATAAAGGCTTTTTTTTAGAAGTGTAGAACTTTGAATTGAAATAAAATAATTAAGTGCTTCAACTTAAAATTGGCATTATTAGATAGATAACTTTATGCATTTAGTGTTTAAGGAGAGGTGTTTAATTATAGGTTACAAATTTAAAAAAAAAATTTTTTTCGGGAATTTTTTTCATAGCAGGAAAAAAGATATCGTTTTCAAATTTTGCACATATATTTATTAATGTTTAAAGATACAAAAACTTTTTTTTCAGAATTTTTGAAGCGGTTTTTGACGTTATTTGATTTTTTTAAAAAAAATGTCAAAATATTGACGGTGTGCAGGATATCACCAGTCTGGAACATCTGAGGAAAAAATGAAAAAAAAAAAAACAAATTAATCCTTATTTAAGTGGCCACCTCCTCAAATAGGATCATTTTTATCCACCGAAGAAAACCCGAAGAAAAGAGTCATTAATAATAAGAAATTCTTTTGAATTGAGTGCAACCATGAGTGAAAAAAAGAAAATTACATTATCTTAGGCTCAAAACAAGAATAGAAAAATACCACTTTTTAATTGATCCTTCACATATATTATGATGTTATTTGGTCCTTATGAAAGCTTGCAAATGCCTCGTATACCACGTAAACTTCACAAGTTTTAACTGCGTATATCTCTTCTTTCTACATACAATAAAAATATATTTGGATTTTTTCGACAAGTTCTTTGAAAATTAAGTAAATACAAGAATGATAGCGGCACAAAAATCATAATCTGCAAATCAACCTCCAAAATGCCTCGGGACGCCCTTGCAAACTGAGCACAAACGATAATAGAGTTGCCAGATCTGACCACCGTATGCAAGTTTTATCCTTATCGAAAAATGGAACCGCTAAAAAACGCCCTTTATTTTCACCCGAAAGATGGACTTCATTGAAAGATATGGTAATATTACATTCTGACAACGTAGGTATGCCAATATATTCTGTCATTCTACTAGGTCTACCTTGTACCAATGTTCGCCTCTACGCCATTTTTTAAAATTCAGTTTATTTTGTCATAAATATCTTTTCTGATATTTTTGATGATTTCATTCATCAATGAAAATATGGCTCTTGAAAAAAGTGTGTAAAATTTACACACAAGGAACTTATTCGTTTCTAGAAATAAGGGACCGATGAAAGTTAAACAAGTGCGAACATAAATTCTGACATCGTTTTGTTTTTTATACATAAGCTTATATAAAAGCCCGTTCTACGGTGACCATTTAGATCATTTGGAGTAAAAAATACGACAAACAATTTGTTCGATTTATTCATCTCAAATTATTTTATATTCAATAGTAAATTTTCTGTGCATACTTTTCGGCTGTTAGTTGGTAAGTTAGTTATTTCGTTGGAAGATGTTTTTAGAAATAAATATATTCTGGTTTTATAAATAAATTATTTCAATAGAACAGGTACTTGCACACATCTAGGAATAATTTTTGTAGAAATCAGTCGAAAAATGAATATTGAATTTTCTGATAGAAATCAAAATACAAAAAATTAATCCTTATTTTAGTTCTTCGATAAAAAATGTATTTCTCTAATGAGAAAATTAAACTTCCATGACGACATACATACGTACCTACCTATAAACTTTAATTGGGCCATGTTGAATATAGATTACATGTTATTTTTATATGTCGTTTAGGAGGAATTAAAATTTTAAAAATTTTCTGTAGAATTTTATATTAAAATAGTGGCAACACTCAAACGGAAGCAAGCTCTCAATTTTATGAGAGCAATCACAGATATACTTTCTCTCAAATGAGTACCACGTGCTGTGAGTATCTGACACTCGTATAACGGAGCTCTTATTTTTGACGATGATGTTTACCGATGCTGTTTATCGTGGAACAAGGACAACAAAAACAACAGCGACTCATCCTGAGGACAAATAAAGGACATACAGTACACTGAAAAAACAAGCAAGGGAGGAGCAACGCAACACAATAGGGCGTGCATCCTTCAATTCATTGATTCAATAGCCAACTGAACGAATGGCAGCAGAAGCTACAACACCATCAACGGCAGAAGGCAGAAGCCTCACATTGGCAAGTAAAAACAACAACATTTCAGGATTCAACCTCATCGTTGTGCTCGTTGTGATGTGATGTGTTGTGATGCTTGGCGAATGTGTATCTGTACCTGCATTTGTATCTGTGCATGAGTCTGTATCTGTATCTTTTGCTATTTGGCAGCAAACTCTCTGTAAATGTTTAACCATTTTAAACGATTCTGCGGTCGAGTGGGAGAAATGCGGGATCATGATGACGTTACTACAATTGTGGAGGGAGGTAGACCGCAATAAGCTTGCGCAATATGGAGTCAGTGTGCTTTGTGGGGTGTCTCGAAAGGTGGAATAGTCGGCGGAGAACTGGTTGGATGGCTTGCTTGTCGCTTGCTTGGCATTCAATGCAAACAAAAGCCACCAACAAATAAAGGACGACAGTAAAAAGAGCAAAAACCTTGGTACTTGACTTCAGCATCGTAGCAAGTAACCACCACTTAGAATGCTTCGGGGCTCCAGGGTGTTGCATGAGATATATCAGTCGTGCTGCTGCTGCTTAAGTGTGCTCTGAGTTTGAGCGAGGGAGTTCTTCAAATGTGTGTATAAAGAAAGTTCCATGAAAGTTCCCCCACACAGTTGGGGACACGCTATTTCTGTGGTTGTGGTTGATTGCTTAAATATAAAATCTCAGTACAAAACTAGAGGAGAAGAGAAAGATGTCTTTTGATTTAATTTTTCTTCTTAATGGTTGTGCTTGATTTGAGGTTTCGTAAATAGTTATATGATTTCAATATAAAAGTATTTCTTTAACATTGCACATTTAAATTGAAAAAATTGAAGATTCATTATTTAATTTTTGGACTATTACTACCAAACTTTATTTCTTACAATTTTAAAGGACATTTTAGGAAAACGCTTAAACTCAACAAACTTGATATTCAAAAAAATCTATAAATTATCTGACGTTCAAGCCAGCCTCCAAGAAATAGAGTGATAAAATCCCACAAAAGAATTATTCGCCTAATTGAAATCGAATAAAATTTATGGTGTATTGTCATCATGGTGCAGATAGCAGTTCGACCCTTTCTCTATTTAGACTTTTGACTTTAACGCGTCAATGCATTTCAATACCCTCGAAATTTGTTCGAAAAGTGATTTAGACGAGCGACATGTAAATCCAACAGATTGTTTTTTGCTGCCGTGATCTCTTTATTTAACCCCATTAACAGCCTGCTCTTCCAAAAAAAATGCGATTCAACCCCTAAAAGTTGGCATCAACATGGAAATCAATGGAAATGCTTGAGCTGTGAAAGTGACTCTAAAAAGCCTCTAATGGCAGGCAAATAGCTCGATGATCAGGCACATCAACAGACACGAACAACAAATGAATTTGTTAACATGACATTAATGTTGCTTCTTAAACTGGCTCATTATTTATGGCCTTAGTGTGGAACATAGTAATTTTTTATAAATGTGTTTATTTTTTGCATATTTATAATGGCGAAGAGCTGAAGTTGACGTCTTTAATGGAGTGCGGCGCATCATTTTATTTACGATGGGTTTCGTGTTCCTTGTGTCATCTTTTGTCTGTCAATTTATTGAATGGAGTATTCTCGGCTATTTGAATATTTTTTTTTTATAACATTTTGAAACTAAAAATCCAAAACTATATTGCGTTCGTTCACACGTTCCTTTTTTATTAAAATGAATAAAATATACCTAAGAGAGAATGTTTAGCCAACGTTGAGTGTTCAATATTGTCCTATGTTAATTGTTTCAGCTGTAACGTGATCAAAGTCGGTGATTTCTAGGTTACTGTTGATGTCAATTTGAAGTCTATAGATGTCAAGTGACCTTGAAGTGAATAGTATAGCCTATATTCAAGGATCTGCCAAACTTAATACAATCAAAATAACAAAATTTGACACAAGCTGTGAGTGTGGAAGCGTACAGGAATGTTTGAAGTAGCTCTCTTTTATAAACGTGCATAGGAGTTTTTAAACAAATTTAACTGATGTCGATCACTCGGTATATTTGTGTGTAGATATATATGTATATCTGCGAGACTCGCTGGAAAAAGGGACAAAGAGCCATCAAGCTTTTGTCTGCACCTCCTCTATAATTAACTCGGCTGGATGCCGTTGCTTCTGTGCACGCAAAAATCCATTCAAGAGTCTTGAGAACTTCTTATTGTTGATGAATCTAGAGAGACCTGCGAGGGGAACTTTCTTGGGCCACGATACGAGTACGACATACCAGGAGTCAAGCTCATTATAACGTTGTTCTGTTGTTCAGTAAGCAGCAACAACGCAAACAACAACTACACATTCCTATACATATTTTTTCCAGAAACTACAGTTAGAATTCCGTGTAATATCCCCTGATGCTGAACAGAACCATTGTTTGAAGGCTCAAAATTCTTTTGTTGAGACCAACGTATTCTTGGCAAGCATTTCTTTTGCTTCCGGCCTAGCATTTAACCCTTATCCTGTATTTAAAAATAAAAGCGCATTTGACATAAGTGGGTCAATTTAGCCCAATATATGAAAAAAGTCTTTAAAATATTATATATTATTTTTATTCAATGAATATGAAATGAAATTATAAATCTAAAATTTCTCAAGTGGGTTTTGAGCAATAAGTGCAGCTTATCGTTGTTTCGGAATGGGGTTTGCAAATAAACTTTTTGCAATTAGAACATTAATTTGAATATTTTGTGCTATTTTATCGACTTGGACAAATAAAGCAACGTCCTCGATTTAAACTTGTAGTTTGTAAAACTGTATCTGCGATATTTTGAAGGCTTCTTACAACTGCTTTTGCTGGACTGCTATGAATTTTCTGCGTGAATTTTCCTGATCAATGAGTTCCATACCAAGCCCCTCTAGGAATATGCGACGCTTGTAGTGTTTATTTCTATTCCATTCAGGGTTAATAAGCGTAAAAAATATAAAAGCATTGTATGCACTTATGTCAACCATATTATAAAACAAAGCCTGAGGCCAACAATTTGTTCTACGTTTGCAAGTATACGTCCTACAAACTTTCCAGTGCCTCACCGTGTGATCGAAATACTCCAGCATGAATGAAAGAAATGATGATCGAAAGCCATCTAGCAATACCAATGCAGTTGTATCAATACCATATCGTGTAACACCAGGCACAATATTCATAACGTTATCTTTAGAACGTCTGCCAGCTCCGCTTGCAATTGAGTTTTTAGACCACACATATTTCCCATTTACTGAAGGATAAATTTCTGAGACACCGTCGTTAGGGTCAGCAATTTCTTCTTCGATCCGACTTCGGAAGCATCGTCTTCACTGGCAGTATCATTTGGTATTTTTTCAACAAAATCAGAGTTTTCTAGTAAAGCTTCAAATTTCTTCTCTATTCATTTTGCACTGTAAAACACAACCGCAAAGTTCAAAATTTTATTATGAATGCACAACTGTTGGCACAGAAACTGAGCAACAGCTTCAATATTTTTATAATTGTTGTAATTTGCTGTACGTTGCAAAATTTCCTTATAAAAGAACCAATTCAAATAATTGCTATTCAGGTTTTAATTTTTTTTTATGTTGACGCTTGTAAGAAAAACCACTCATAATAACATACTAGTTATTATATTGGGCAAATTTGACCCACATGTACAGCTTGTGGAACTTTTTTTGCCCAGCCCTACTTAAAAAATGTAATTTAACAAATAAATATTTTTTTATTGTAGTTTTATGAAAAAATAATTGCCAAGAAATTTCATTAAAATATGTATACCTAGTGCAGAAATATTCGATGTTAAACTCACCCTGGGCAATTTTGACCCATGAATACAGGATAAGGGTTAAATGCATGAACTTTTGTTGCTGATATCAGGCCACGGTATAAAAATCTTAAAGTCAACTCTGTGAAGTCATTCAGATCAGCGAAACAATCAAGGATCAAACCGAAAGATCGAGCTAAATTTCAATAGCGTCTGGAGCGGAAGTCACTCTCAATACCAAAACAACAGCAGCAACAAAATAGTCCTGAAAAAGCACGAATACCACGATTGGATGGACAAATTTATGATATTGTACACTAGAAAAATCAGCACCAAGAAAACATACAATAATAGGAATAAAGTTAAATTTGGATTTACTCAAATACAGATCATATGAAAATGAAAATTCTATAAATTGAAAATGCAATTTTCGTTCAACATAATACCAAAACATTGCCACGATTACTTTTGTTCTATAGCTGGGAGATGCAATTGAAACTTAATACGAGCGTTATACGAGCAGATTGCATTTGCTTCACAAAAGATCACGATCAGATGCCGATCAAAAGATCGACTCGTCAGTCGAGAGTGTGATGAATATGTAGGGTGTGACACTGGAGGCGAAACTCTTTCCGTCAGTTATGCCAAAAAGCAGCGGAAGTTGATTTGAGCCGCGATCAAACAGAGGTACTTGAACTGTTAAGGGAACTCCTTAAATGCATACCGTTGGCCGGAAGCTACTCGACGCGTGTCCCAGAATGATGAGGAAAATGCATCATCTGCTACTACCCGGACTTTTCATTTTCACTTTCGATTTTTTTCAATACAAAAACCATATGGTTTCAACCAACCTTCAGAGAGAAACAAAACCTGAGTCCAGGTATGCAGAATAAACTGAAATAGCAAGAGAATAAGAAGAGAGACAACCTTTCTTTGGTAAAAACTTCTTAAATTGTGCAAAAAATATAAGTGTCTTTAAAAAAAAAAAAAAAAAAACAAATAAATATGAGTTAAAAAAATCGTTTCAATTAATTTTAACGTAATTTTCTCCTCTTTCTTGTGGTGATTTGCTTGAGGTAGGGTTTTTTGTTAAGAGATTCTCGGGTTATATTTTAATTGATTTATCATTGAAGTGAAAAAAAACAACTGAAATGTGTGTTAGGTTTTGCCAGTTCTTAACAGGCAACAATATCTCAGACAAGATAATCGAATCAACCCGTTCTTCTACATGAACTAATTATCGTGAGAATCTCCCGTACCCATATTTCCGCTGTTCCCTTCCTAAATTACCTGAATTTATGGAGTTAAAATCCAAATTGAAGAAATTTTAAACTGCTTTTTAAGATAATCTTTTCAAGCCACTTTCCAATTCACTCTTCTTAAATTTTTCGATTATTTGCACAATTGCTCACTCACTATCAAGTATTAAGAAAACTCTTATTATTAGAAAAATAATATTTCGCATATGCGTCTTCAGTAGAGCTAAGAGATTTGTTTAATTCGAAATAAAACCACCGATTAAAACGCGAAACATGAGACGTTAGAAGTCAGTATACAACGAGCATGCTACGCTCGCGTATCACATTTAGTTACTATCTTGTTAACAAGCTTCAATCCAAATAAACCTAAAATATTGAGTACTAGAACTAAGAACAACGACATAAAGCAACAAATAAGTATTACATGACTAAGTACACAAAAGAGCGAGCTTCGAAAGAGCTCTTTAATGCAGATAACGGCAGGAACTCTCATTTGATAGCAGCAAAGATTATTAGACACTAGACAACGGGCTTTTGATAAAATTATTTATGGAAGGCTATGCATTCATTATTGCATTGATCAGCTAACCAATACTTGGAAGTGCTGCAGAAATGCAGTTCATAAATTACCGCGAAGGATATTTGCATAGGCAGGGTTTTTTTCTTTCACTTAATTATTTTGTTTCTGGGTGTGGTGTAGGTTATTAAGTAAAAAATAACGAGTATTGTTAATTTACCAAAACAAATCATAAAAAACTACATAAAACACACCTGTTACTGGGATCAACAATGTGAACTGCTAACTTTTGTTAGTCCTTTGAGTCAAGGACATCCACAGGGGGGGCGTCCAAGTGCCCCCCCTCGCCTGAAAATTTTATATATTTTTATTTCCTATGTGTATATGTAACATTTTTGTTTATATGTTACAAAGTTTTAAACTCTTAAGTTCTGATTTCTTATACTATGTTTACGTTACCTCGAAACTACACAGTTAACTTTGAAATTGGATACTTAACTGCATAGTTTCCCATACAAAATCTTAACTATCTCGCAAAGCAGTTAAGTTGAAACTGCGACCTAAACCATCTCATTTTGCTATGCAACACTGTGTTTTTATCAAGAACAAAAGGAAATTAAAAAAAAATTACAAGGAAATGTCACATAAAAAACGCAAAAAAATATTTGAAAACAATTCCTTTTCTTTTGAAGATTCGGTCAAAGACCACCAGTTTAGAAAACACTTCCTGCTGATGATGAACAAAAACTCCTACAAGGCTTTTATCACATATATTGTAATATTTTTAACTTTTTTTTTTTTTTTTGCATGAAAATTAAATTTTCAATTTGTCTCAAAATTATGTGAATCAACGAAAAATTAACGTCAAATAATGACAAAGTTAACTAAGCTACTGGCAGTGTAAACACCAGAAACAGTTACCAAACTATTATAGTCAGACTACATAGTTAAATGTGTAATGTAAACATTATATTAGGTGGTACGAAACTTAGTTTTATCTGACTTTTTGTTAAGATTTCATTAACTACTTATGGGCATTGATCATATAGCAAATTTGAGTAGCGCTACGACACGCTCCGTTACGTTTGCATAACCAGCCCTGAGTAACGATCAACAACCGATCTAAATATTATTTGAGAAATCAACACGAAGTTCTTTGATGTGTGAATGGCAAAGTGTATCAATACTTTGTTCCTCCCAAAAGTTTCGAGGCAGCCAGCCCGCAACCTTTGTTAAAAACAATATTGATAATTTTAAACAAAGTGTCAACGCAATTTGCCAAAGGGAGCAAGAGACGGGTCGGTTTCAAAAAAGCCACTAAGTCATGCACCAGTCAAGTCCTGTCTGAGTCCGTTGTCTAGTCGGCTGAGTCTAACGATGTCTGAATCCTTATCTAACTACACTCAAAGTGAGAGCAAAAATAACTTACTCTCACCGAGTATTAGTTTACTTGAAATGAGAATTAAATCATTCTCATCCCAAGTCTAGTTACTGTCAATTATTTTTACTAATCAAAATCTAATCTGTTCTTATATATAATTGTAACAAAATATATAATACAAAAAAATATATAATAAAATAAAAAATACCAAAAATAGACATAAGTAATACACAAAATAATTTTTAATAAATAACTGTATGATAAAAAATAAGTAGCGATTAAAAATAAATTTTTTTTTTTTTTTTTTTTTTTTTTTTTTTTTTTTTTATTTATTTATTTGCAATCTGTCAAAAATAACAATAAGCAAATGTATTCACATATAAATAATATAACAGTATAGTAACACTCCAATGAGTATAACTATATAAACACAAGATAGTTTTACATCTTCAGTTAGTTACTTCAGGACATTATATAATACATTATGTACATATGTAATATTAACAGATTTAAATATGTGTATTATTTAATTAACGATGAGGTAAATCCAAGACATGGTAACGTTTCAGTCTTCTTGTTGATAAACTATTATCTAAAAGAGCTATAGCTAATGTGTTAACATGACTTTCGAGCCGGTTAATGTATCCTTCACTAAACCTTTTAATTTCAGACTTTACAAAAGGAATGCTTAAGTCATTGTGGATTTGATCATTACGTACAAACCATGGTGCATTAACAATGCTTCTCAATGTTTTCGATTGGTAGCGTTGCAAAATCTCGATATTTGAGTTGCTTGCTGTACCCCATAATTGAATACCGTAGGTCCAAACTGGTTTTAAAATTACTTTATACAGCAAAACCTTATTCTCTAAGCTTAACTGCGAGTTTTTACCAAGGATCCAATACATTTTTTTTGTTTTGATATTAAGTTGTTGTTGTTTAGACTTGATATGATTCTTCCAGGTAAGTCTGCGGTCAAGATGAAGTCCAAGATATTTCACGTTATCGCATTGCCGTATTTGCAAGCCATTAAGTGTGACAGATGGGCAGTCACCTTTTCTTAAGGCAAAAGTTACTTGTACACTCTTATCAGAGTTAACCATGATTCTCCATTTCTTCAACCATACTTCAATTTTGTTAAGTTCGGCTTGTATTAGGGCAGATGCCTCGGCAGGTGTTGCACTAATTGCTATTATGGCCGTGTCATCTGCATAAGTTGCTATAGAAACATCATCAATTACTGGCAAGTCAGCTGTGAATAAAGTGTAAAGAACTGGCCCCAAAACGCTTCCTTGAGGGACACCAGCATTAATTGAACATATCTTTGAGATTTCCCCATTCATTTTTACGTAAAAGCTACGTTTACTTAAGTATGAGTTTAGTACCATAAAGTAGGGGGCGGGAAGAAGCTTTTTTATTTTATATAAAAGTCCTGGATGCCAGACCCTGTCAAAAGCTTGCTGAACGTCTAAGAACACACCATTACAATATTTTTTGTTTTCAAGGGCATCAGTTATTAAATTGACGATTCTGTGGCATTGTTCGGGAGTACCGTGTGCACTCCTGAACCCAAACTGATGTTCAGGTATAATAGCGCATTCTTCCAAGACCGGTAACATTCTTCGCAAGAATATTTTTTCAAATATCTTCGAGAAGACTACCAGCAAACTAATCGGGCGGTAGGATGAGATCATGTTTTCAGGCTTGTTGGGTTTTTGAATCATGATAACCTCGGCGCATTTCCATTGGGTTGGAAAATAATCAAGTCTTAAGATGGCATTTAATATTAGGGTTAAGAAAACAATGCCCTTTCGTGGTAATGAACAAAGTACTTTTGCGTCTATACAGTCATATCCTGGAGCCTTTTTATGATTTAATTGCAAAATTTCATTGTGTACTTCTGTTGGGGATATATGTCGAATAGGTAAGCACATTTGACAAGGCACATCAAGAAATTGATATATATGATCTTCATTTGACACGTCAGCAGTTGGATGAGGTTGAAATATTGAAGATAGATGTTCTGCAAAAGCTTTAGCTTTTGATTCATTGGATTTTAGCCAGTCTCCATTTCCGGATTGAATAGGAACATTTCGTTTAGCTGGACGCTTCAAGTATTTTGTAGCTTTCCAAAGGCTGTAATTGTTATTTTTTGACGCTGGATCCAGTTTCAGAAGAAATTGAGTAGTTGCCTCTTGTTTTAAATCAAATAAGCGCTGTTTTAGATCTTTTACTGCCCTATTAAAGACTGTTTTGTCTGTGGGGCTTCTGCTTATATGCCAAGCCTTTCTCAATCTTCGTTTCTCTCTTATAAGTGATCTTACTTCAGCAGATATTACAACCTTATTTCTTTTTATTTTCCTTGAAGGTGGTGTAGATAAATATGCAGCTTCGTGTATTATTGTTGTAAGCGATTCCGCTGCTTCATCAATATCTTGGCCAGACTTGAGTGGTATGTTTAATCTTATATTATTGTCGATCCAATTTTTGAATAAAAGCAAGTCCGTTTTTGGTGATAAAATTTGACAGTTACTTTGCACGTTATGGATTGCCGCGCTGTAGGTAACTAAAATAGGCGAATGATCCGAACTCAGCTCATAGCTGTCAATTATATCCAAATGTTGAGTTGGAATGCCTGAGTATACCACGAAATCTAAAAGATCCGGTATTCTTCTGGGATCACTGGGCCAATATGTGGGATTTCCAGTAGATAATGTATAAAGATTGTTGGTAGCTATACATTTTTGAAGCTCTCTTCCTTTAGGATTAGTTAATCGTGATCCCCACCATGGATGCTTGGCATTATAATCCCCTCCAGCAATAAATTTTGGACCCAATTTTGAAAAAAAAGTTTGATAATCATCAGCTTTAATGGAATAGCGAGGTGGAAAATAAACCGCACATAAGCATATGCTAAATTGTGAACATTTAATTTTTATACATGCTGCCTGAACATACTTTTCTGCAATATTGTTCATATAATCATAGCTGAGATTATTTTTGATTAAAATTGCCGAACCACCATGCGCTCTATTATCAGGGTGGTTTGCTTTGACAATGTCATAGCCGTTAATTTTGAAATAGCTCCTATCGGTAAAATGTGTCTCTGAAACAAGTAACACATCAATGTTATTTAAATTAAGAAAAACTTTTATTTCTTGAGTATGGTCAGAAATGCCGTTAGCATTCCATATTGCAATTCGCAAATCTAGTTGCATAATTTGTTTATTAAAATTGTCATCATGCTTAACAAGTTATTTGTTAGTTCAAACTGTTTGGCAAGTAGTGTTTCAATTTTTTCTAGTGGGTTTGAATCACCAGGTAAATCGCCTTTCAATGCCTGAGCATAGGACAAGCGGTTTGAAGTATTCATACTTTGAATTATTTGCGGTGTTGTGGAAAATTGTTGCTGACTTATAGAAGGGTTGTTAAGAATTTGTGTTGTTCTATTCTGCTTCGAGTTTTTTCTAGCGACAAGTTCTTGATATACCCTACATCCTTTATAGCTAGCTGCATGATCTTGGAGGCAATTAACGCATTTAGCCGGAGTATTGATATCTTTTGGACATAGTCTAGTTTCGTGGCTCAATGAACATTTTACACATTTAAACATTTTAGTGCAATACGATTTGGTATGACCAAATTCTTGGCAGCGGTAGCACTGAACAATGTCGTTTGCTTTACGTGGGGGATCAACATTAACAATTGCATTGCCTATATGCTTAACTTTGTAAATATCAGCGTTGTTGTTATTTGGCTCAAGGTCTACGAAAAACATATGCAATGGGTCTCTTGTTATACGACTACGAATATTGTTTACTTGTCTCACTTTGTGGCCCAATTCTTCTAAATCTCTTTTAATGACCTCTACTGGCATAGAGTAATGTATATTTTTAAGAACTACTCTAAAAGCTCTGTTTTGTTTAAGTTGGTAGGTATGAAAATTAATTTTATCAGTTTTGAGGCTTGATGTGAGAGCTCTATATCTATCAACTGTTTTAACCATTACTCGTATGTGGCCATCTCGCATAGCTTTATAATTATATTCATCGTTTGAAAGAATTTTAGAGATATAATTTACCATACCAGTTACGTCACTAACATTGGAAAGAAATATAGGCGGTGGTTTTGGAGTATCAGGATTTTCCATAGTTGAGTTCATATTAATCTCGTCATCTGCCTGGTCATTGTCATCATTTTGTAGAGCAGCAAATCTGTTTTTGTTGTTGGAAGCTACTTGATTGCTGATAGTGGCTACACGTTTTCGCTGGACATCTGGCGAGTTTACATGAACTCGCTTTCCTCTTTGTGGACTGACTACTTGTTGCCAACCGAAGGCAACACAATCATCATCGTCTTCACTCATGCTACCACTTAATTCGCTAAGAACACAATAGGTACGTAGTGATTAAGTTACAACCGTTTACAAGACAACTCGATTTCAGAGAAAAAAAAAAAAATTGATTTTATTTTTAATTAATTTTTTTCTAGAGCAGAAAAATCTATGTTTCCTTTACGAAAGTTGATCAGAAATTGAAAAAATAAATAAAGAAGAAACGTACGAGAAATAATAAATAATATACTATAAATAGTAAACAATGTATAATAAATAATAGTAATGAATAAAATAAAAATTTAACAGATAATTTACTATCTGAAATAAAAAATTGTTTGAATAAATATTAATATAAACCTAGCTCATCTAAAAAAGAGAATGGTGGGTTTAATGAAAAAATGTTGGATATTAGGATAGGATTTTCCCATTGCTAAGTGGGAGCTTAACAATAGGAACGAAGAAAGCCGAAAAAATATAAAAAGATATTTAACCCGATGAAAAAAAGTGGAAAACGAAAGCCGTGTAGGCGCGTGTGTTTCCTTTGAGAATTCTTTTCGCTTACCACCAAGTAAGCTCATCAGAACGATTTAAAAATAAAAATTATTCTATAGACTGAATGTTACACATTCGAAAAAAACTAAGGCTAATCAAAAGAAATTTTTAATATTATATAAAACATTCATGTCTAATTAAGGTACTATTACCGTCTAGAATGCTAAACAATAATATATATTCCACAATTTTTTTCACTTTCTTTATTATATATGGTTATCAAACTTTTTTGACAGTATTAAACAGTTCTTGAAGATTACGAAAAAATTTTGTATTTTTATTATCTATTTATTATCTATAGTTGTACATTTAATATAGGGCGCTCAAATTTTCTTCCCAAAAAAACACAGCTGCTAAAAAAATGGCGGATATTTGAAAATATTTTTCAAAAATTGCCCCTTTTTCAACCTTTTTTCAGATTCAAAAATATTATGTATTTTTTTTTGTGGACAAATTGTGGTAAACTATCACACAGGATATAAAAACAAACAAAATGCTGCAAAAATTATTAATAACGGCCTAGTAGATCCGGAGATTAACTGTCCGCCAGTTAAAAAAACGTAAACTCGAGAAAAATGCGTGTAAAGTTTTTTTACACCTGCGAGCCGAGAGCGCGCTTCAATTGAGTCGTTATATCTCGGCACTGGCTTCGAATTTCGATTTAATATTTTAGACAGTTATTTTTGAAGGTATAAAGAATCTAAAAATGTAAAAAACATAAATTCATTTTTTGAAATTTCCAGACGGTAATAGTTAGTACCTTAAAAAAAAAATTAAGCATGTTGCTCTGTTCATAACTGAACGAGCATTCAAGAAAAACGAATATAAAAAAAATTTTTAAAACACAAACACAAGATAATCATGCACTCTTTTTATAAATTATACACACACAAACACACAAATTCATACAAACAAAAGAAAAAATAAAAAAGCTATTTTAAATGATAATCAAATAAAATAAATACCTTCAAAATATCTTTTTCAGTCTGCACGGATCTTTAACTATATTTAAAAACGAACGACAATTATTTTAAATATTTTTAAATACATTTAATAAATGTAAATATGATTCTGTAAACTAAAAGTTCGTTATACTGGAAGTTAAATTGAAAAATAAAAATTTTCATATAATAACAATGTTTACAAAGTTTGCACAGAAAATCTCAGGCAATAAAATTTCATACACAGAAAATAAAAGAATTGATTTATTACCTAAACTAGTTTAGCTAATGTGAAAGTTTCTATTTCACCTAATCTTTTCAACAACTTTTCTACTTACACAGTTAATTTAACAATCATGCATTAGGTAATTCACCTAATTCAAATTAGTTAATTCAACTAAAATTTTGCAAAACGCAAAAGTAAAGAGCACAGCGCTCTCCTATAAAAAACATAAATAAAAACAAAGTGAGAAAATTTTACAAAAAGTAAAGCCTCATTGCGAGAATTGAACTCGGGCCGCTTGCGTTCAAGTCAAACGCTTTACCGCTGTGCTGTTACGCCGTTTGATAATTTGTGAACAAAATGTATATAAAAATATGAGGTCCACAACTCTGAAATTATGTTTCCACTGGCCATCTACAGCAATTTGATTAATTGGTATGTAGAGTAAATTTCTGGATTGCAAATTTAGCTCAATAGATAAGGCGTTGGTTGTTGAAATCTTGAGATCACAGGTTCGAATCTCAGCGGTGGCAAAGAAATTTTTCAGTCATTTATACAATGTATATATCTCTCTCATTCTATCTACTATAAAACAAATCTTTCTTCTCTATCATGTGACGAAATGAAGTAAAGTCACCTAAGGAAAGTTTCACTTCAAAATAGAAATTGCAAAACAAAAAACAAATTTTTTGCATATTTTTTGCACGGCATTCCCACTCCTAAGTGGGAATGCTATCTAAATAATTAGATGATTTTTCTACACTTAGTAGGTGGCTTGCCTAATCTGAAGTGGTCATAGTTTAAAAAAAATTAGCTAATTCTTCTAATTAATTATGTGTCTTATCTATTTTATGGTTGAAGGTACACCTAAATATTTAGGTTTTTTTAGCTACTCTCGCAGTTAAACTACCCAATATAATTGCATATAATTAACATTTAGAAATTGGTAGCGCACCTAATCAAATTCGTTGACTGAAAATCACCGGATTACTTTAGCTGAATTGACTACATTTTTAGGTAAAAGTTCTACTCTTTTTTTTCTGTGTAGGGAACATTCCAGGCTCATTTTCATAAACGTGCACACCAATGCATACCTTTGTGCCCCCCTCGACAAATTCCTGCGGACGCCCATGCTTTGAGTAGACCTATATGCAGTCCACGAAAACCAATTTGATATACATATGAATTGACTTGAAAAATAAATAGAAAAAGATAACATATAAATCATGTTGTCATCCGATTTGGCTCATTTTCGAATTTGATCTTTATTTTCTAGATAAAAGCTCAAATATTGAATTTCGTGATGAAAAAATAAAATTACTATATATTTGATTATATTTTAAAAAGGCATAACTTTGTGCAACCCTGGTACTGAAGACCCACTTTCAGGTCTGATTTTAAATTAGGTAAATGTCCTATCTAAATTATCTATGTATATTGCATTAGTAAAAAAATAGTATGACTGTGAACGCTTTTCGGGATGGGAGCATATTCATATAGACGCAATGGGAAAGATTTCAAGGGGAATTAACATATAAAACAATACTTTATTTTCAATATAAATTTTAAATACAAGGTATTAAGAAAATGCTACGTGGAACTTATTAATACAACAGAGAACAAATTAAAATTAATTTCTTTTAAGAGCAATTCAAGAAATCAGCAGATAAATTTTGATCTCTGATTAATTGTAAATTGTGCTTTTCCAAAAAGTGCCTTTTATTGTGCCTAATGATTAGTTTAAGAAGTTAAAATATCAGATTCACTTTAAATTGATCTTTCAGTTTCTAGAAATAAACTCGATTAAACTCGCTAATTCATTTAATTTAAAATCGCCAATTGAATTGATTAAATGCTCATAAAAAATTATAGCTTTTACTATCTTAAGTAAGTTATCAGCTTTATTTCAGTCATAAACATTTTTTATGCGGTTCAGCTATCTTTGGCATCAGTATCAATTTCTATCTACAAAACAACGATCAATTCTGTCAAAAAATAGTCATAAATTGTCAAAATTTCAACAAAATTATGCCAGTGTCATAAATTCATAAAACTTCAAATGCGAAGGTATTTCACAGTACAACAACTATTCATATGGGTAAGATAATCGTCTTCAACCGCGAGAACAATAAACCAAAAACACCTAAACGACAATAAACAATTTATTTTTGTTTTGATAGATGATATCACCGCAACAAGCAACTAAAGATTCATCGATCGAGCGACAGAGACAGCCAGATAAGCGCACGAATGCGCCAACTCATAATGTCAGTCAACACCTTCAAGAAATTGTTATCAATGTGAACGCAACACTGATGATAATTTTATAACTGATAAATTAATAATTTGCTGTAGTAATAAATTCACTGCTCTACGATCATCTATGATGATAAGACAAGTGATGGAAAGCGAGAACTGATCGTCATGGAACGGCTCACACTAATAAACCTTTAACTGCTCTACGAATATCAATCAGCTTAAAGATGGGTAATGAAAAAAGTTGTCACTTTATATGGAGCTGCCAAAAGGATGTCCGCACCAACTTAATCAAAATTTTTCAAATCAAAATAAAAACGTTGCAAGGTGATAATAAAATTTCTACAATAGAGAAGCTATCTTGAAATTCATTCAACACTCATAAAGAAAAATTTAAGATATTCAATACACATAACATATGAGGTAACGTGTAGTTTTTGCTGCATATAACGTTGAGACAGACATTTAATTAATAAATTTTTGAGCACTTGCTACACTAATACCATAAAACCATAAAATATTTTTCAAATATAAAGAAGGAGAATATATAAAGAAGGAGAATTTCATTAATTGTATAATATAACATATTTGGCATGAAATTAATCTATAAATTATTTTTTAACGTAGAACACGTTATACGGGAGTGTTAATCTGGAGCACAAAATTTTGAGAAAATGTTTGTCACTTTCATTATAAGTTTTTAATACTTTATGCATGCATTGAAGAAAATTCAAGTATGGTCGTAACATATTTAATATGTCTTCTTTTGATTTGTATTTAAATAATCATATTGCTACATATAATTTTTTTGATTCTATAAGTAAATCAAAATTTAACTCCTTCACATTTTGTATTAATTTGCATATGCTTTGTATTTTATGTATTATAACATCATGTGTAAGAGCAGTACGATTATCTGTGTGTTCATCACAGAACCAGTGTGAGAAACGTACACACATATTCCATACAAGCAAGCAGCAACAGCATCGCACACGTACACACATATTCGGACAAGCAGCAACAGCATCGCACTCTGTTCTCTTGCAGTTGCAACCTTAGTTCTTATAATTCTCATTTCGTTTTTGTTGCAAGAGTTGTATAACAGGGATATTTGGCCGTACGTATGAGCGATTGCGTGCTGAAATAGAGCCTGAACAGAATCAAAAATCGTTGCGACCAACGACCCTCTCTGGTCGTCTAACGCAGAGAATGTGTCCAGAATGATGCGATTGCGATTAACGATTCAAAGTTGCTTTTATTTAGTATTTTTTTATTTATTTTTTCTATTTCATTTCAATGTATTGGTCTCTTCAATTGTGTGAATACAACACACACAAACAAGAAATGTCAGAAGATAAAAAAGAACTAAGCAACTTTCATGAAACACAGCCAATTCTTAGCAAAAATATGGCAACACTAATGGCACTCAGAGAGAGAATCGTCGGTCGCAAGAGAAGAAATAGAATAGATTCTAATTGTGCGATTTATCGTTGCGGAAAAAAAGCTGCGTTTTTTTCTACATTTTGCATGTATTTCCAACAACAAAGATCGGAGGCCGCAACGATTTTTGATTCTGTTCAGGCTCTAATGCAATTATGTAGGGTGGAGTGACAACTCGACATTTTCCCACGAATGTGTCGCACTGATTGTCATTTGCCTGCGTATTTTGCTTAATTAGTTTGCTTTATTAATGCCATTAGCATGGTTACTTTATTTTCTTTTTTCGTTCTATAGTTTTATACTATTTTTGACATATGGTGTCATAATTGCACCGACTGTCAAAAATAGTATAATATTAAGGAACGAAAAAAGAAAATAAAGTAACCATGCTAATAGCATTAATGGACACAGCTGTTTTAACATAGAATACGTTATACGGGGGTGTTGATCTGGACCAAAAATAATAGAAATCAGATTACGCCATCAGAGGCAGAAAAAGTTGCACCGTTCTGCGCAAGACGTCAGGTCTTTCGTGACGTAGATAGGAAAAGACTCTTTCTCTGTTCTTCTCACTGATTTTCTGTTCGTGCAAGAAAAGACGAAAGATAGTGCGAAATAGTTCTGTACGATTTTTATTTTTTTCAGCTACGTTGTTTTTTATGTTTTGCTCAGTGAAAAATAGCTGATTTTGACAATGGGTCGATCATGACGTAGGCAGACATGCGCATGGCATAATCTTGTATTTATTATTTTTGAATAACAATGTTAGCAAGGTTGCATAGAAGCTGCGTAAAGCCTTAAACAGTGCGTAACTAAACAAGCGTTTAAAGGTTGTGTAAGGAAATCTATTGAATAAGGCTGTGAATGACTAACGTATTCTACGTCTGACCTATGCGCCCGTGTTATCTAACACAGGCTTGAGCTTTTTAATTTGCAGACAAGACTTAAAAGGATGGATTATGGATTTGTAGAATTTGTAGAAATCAAGTAGAATTTGGCATTTGATTTGTGTTCGTAGTAAGACTGAAATAAAATAACAAAATTAAAAGGAATTAATTTTCTTTTCAATTTTGGTACTTTGACATATCTACCACTATAGGTTCAGAAAATATTTCCAAAATAGGTCAAGATTTCGTTACAAAATCTCAAAAAATCTAATATCTGACCCTCTTTATTAGTGACGTAGTAATGTTTGATTGTATTATTTGTGAAATTAGATAAACTCACGCTCCTTGAATATTATGTTAAGTTTAGCATCCCAAATTTAAGTCCTTGCAGTAAATTGTCTTCTTCTACTTAATTAAAATAAATTGTAAAATCGGTACAAAGGACGGTTTAATAGATATATTTAAAGAAGAAACCCGAGACTACTACAATTAATAATTAGAAAAATCGACATATGACGAGTGCACTTTTGCGAAAATGAGTTTGTTACATTTTCCAAAACATGAAGATATTTTCTACATTGGGGAGCTTTCGATGTGCTCTTTACCATCCTATAGAGTTTAAACCAGTTCAATTTAATCACATCACTTTACTTTACAACATCGGGGTGTGACGACCCCCCAGTGTGACAATCCCCCCAGATTTAAAATAAATCAGCTGTAAAATAAATCAGCGAGTTGACAAAAATGAGGCGTAGTCCCTCCCTAACAGCACTGAATCTACAACTACGATATTTTTTCTTATATATAGGCCGTAGATACAGAAATCACGGGAAAAATGTAAGGCATTGAAAATCGGGGAAAACGTACAACTACTCAATAACTTTCTTAATCTTAATTCTTATAATAAAGAAAGGGACTGAATATTGTCAGACGTACATAAATCTAACACACTCTGGAGAGACTGGACAACGGGTTCTTACCATTTAGTTTTGTATCAAATCTCAGCAAACAGAAGCGTGTATACAATAAATTAACTAGTAACATAAAAAATAAATAAATAACTGGCCATTTCAGCCCTTGAAAACGCCCTTGTTGTGCGTGTTATTAAGTTTGTACACAATTGACCGAGAAACGGACCTACGGGTTTAACGTCGACTCCGAACGGCGATGAACGGTATGTTCTTATTCTCAAGAAGCTTTACATGGCATTTTGATTACTCTCTGAGGTTTGCCATTGTCTGCAGAGAGGTGGCGGCCGTACAGAAAAATTATTTTAATTCAAATAATTTTCTGTCGCTGCTGGGTTCGAACCTGGGCTTCCAGGTTCGTTGACATAGCGGCCACGCATTTTAACAAACTACGCCACGGACTCCACAATAATATATATATTTTTTTTTTCAATAGTAATATACACAAATAATATATTTTTATATAAAATTTTAGTAGTAAAATTGTAGAAGTAAAATTAGCTCAAAAAATTTTCAAGGTGTACTCAAGGTGTACTTGAAATTTTTTGGTGGAAACTTGGAAATCTCCGTAATTGCTTTACACGCAAAGAAAAAACAACGTTTATCGCCAGTTTGTCGCAAACAAACTTTTTTTGTCATGCTTGTCAGTTGCGAGAAACGCGTCATTTAGTTGCAGGAAATTGATTTTGCTTGTCATAAACGCGAGTGATTTTTAAATTACAGCAATTGAAAAATTTGTTTTTCACAACTAAAAACTTCGTTTGTTTTTCTCTTCGTTGTATGAACACAACGCTGCCACCATAAGGAAGAGTGCGGCATCTAGCATGAAAATCAAAATCAGTTTTATTGCTTTTTCTTAAACATATTGCTTTCATCTTCAAGAAAATAAAATACAAATTACGAATTCTTTGCTCAATTGCTAAATATTTGAACCTGAAGTGTCATATCTTCACAAATTAAAGCAATCATTCAAGCAAAAAAGCGGCATCTACACTGACTGTTCCACCGTTTTTGCATTTTTAATAAAATCGGTAAAATATTATTAATGTTGGAAAAAAAACTGGATGAAACTATGTTGAAGAACCAAATATTTATAACCATCCAAACCCTAGTCAGTAAATTTTTGATAAATTACTGTAACTCATTTATCTCAGAATATTGAGAATATGTAGATGCCGCACTCTTCCTTATGACAGCACGCTTATCGTTCAGAGTTACTTTTTGGACAAATTGTTACTATATAAGCAAATTGGTAATTAATACGCGATCGGGGATAGCAACAGAGGTGCGATGAGTGCAATCCATAAGAAGACGGACGGACATAGGGAGAAAGATAATAAATATAATAAATAATAATGACCAAAATAGCTTACGGTTTAAAGTTGATGACAACTGAATATTCGTTTGCGGCAAATACAGCTCGCAAACGATGTGTAGTTGGTGAATTTTTCAGTTGCGGTAAACTAAAAATTTCTTTGCGTGCATTATCATAAAAATGTATCCTTCTCTATCTAGCTTAAAGCCACGCTCCTTTTCAGTTTTCGAATTTTGAAAATTACTCAAAAGCCATTCATACTTAAGAGAAAGTACGGAAGAAAAATTGAAAAGTAAAAGCTTTTGCGAGATTTTAAAAATAACTCTAACTAGTAAGAAATGATCTTCGACTGGGCCGAAGTTAAAATACCCCCACGTCCGAACCGAAGTATATTCAAAGTCTTAAGCCGTCAATAAAATGTTTATTTGTATAAAACATTTTTGTTATACCTACATAGTTTTAAATGTAGAAAATATTCGCTTTCATTTTTTATAAAATCACTTTGTATGGGGGGTGGGTGTGGTTTTCACTCGATTTGGTTGAATTTTATACACAAAGTGCATGTTATATATCAAAGTTAATAAGCAAAATTTCAAGCCCATATATTATTTTTTGTGGAATTTAAAGAGATTTTACCTTTTTGATGAAGTCACTTTGTATGGGAGGTAGGCGTGGTTCTTATCCGATTTCGTTGAATTTCATTCTTAGAGTGCACTTTAAATATCGGAGCTCATATGCAAAATTTCAAGTCCATATATTAATTTTTTGGAATTCTAAGAGATTTTACCGTTTTGATAAAGGATTTGGCTCATTTTCGAACTTGACCTTAGTTTTTTAAATAAAAGCTTAAATATTGAATTTCGTGATGATAGCTTGAAAATTACGGCTGTAATCGTGACGACAGACGGACAGACGGACAGACAGACGGACATGGCTAAATCAACTCGGGTGGTGATGCTGATCAATAATATATATACTTTTCTATACCTACCACGCCTCCTTATGGGCGTTACAAACGGAGTGACAAAATTAATATACCCCCATTTACGTTTTTTAAACGTGGGGGTATAATAATGTGCGATGATAACTAACATACCTGGGTAGGGTAAACATTTCACTTTTAGAGGATTGAACTTCTTTTGTTAAATCATATAATATAGTCATATAGTCAGTTATTAAAGTAGATAAAGTAGATAACTAGTGTTCCAATTAACATAGATATTTCCCAACAACTAAAAAATGTTGCGAGTTTTAAAACTTTTAAAAGAACAAATTTTTAAAAATATAAGAATCAGCCTGCCAACCGAATACAAAAATATGCAAATGAAGCCATAAAAAGAAATTGCCATGCTGGAACCAGATGTAAACAATAATTCAAAAAGATACAAAGAAGATATAACAACATTATGTTACTAGCGGCAGCAGATAAGAAACTGTGTCGCAAAGGTGCATCCCCCAGATAGGGCGCAGCATCGCTCGGATTCGTCAGTAAGTCCAACTGAGTGAGTTTGCCATTCGCTCGTGTCGTACTGAAACGAAACCACAAAGAGTCCTATCAGACTTGGAAATACCAACATGTGAAGTTTTTATTTTTACTCAGTCTTGCTCACGAATCAAGACCAGCTTATGTCGGAGACGTGGAATGGGGAAAACAACATCTTCAACGATTACATTGTTAGTCTAAGTTTTTAAATTCTGGTATAAAAAAAATAAAAACAATTGCTGTTCTTCCTTTTTTGCCTTCGAGCAACATTAGCTGATAAGTAAAAAAAAATTAAACAATAGACTAGAGAATTTATCTGAGACTTGTTGAGAATAAATGCTCGTTCCTAAACTGGACATTATGTCACCCACATTTACAATCTACAGAAGCAATATTCAAGCCATGCTTATCAGTAGCTCAGCTCTGGTCAGTGTAGGTCCAATGTTCTAATCTCAGCTTGTTAATGTCAAACATTGTTTTCGCAAGAAATTCATTGCCAAACGACGAGAATACAACAAAAAAGCAACGATACAAAAAACTATTGCAAAACAACACCAGTAACTTCAAAGATATGGTTGGTAGCTATGGATTGTTTGTTGATTTTCGAACTTCCTATTGAGGTCGAGATAAGTCCAGAGCTTCCTCAATAGAAATAATTTTGAAAATATCCTAAATGTTTGTTCAGCCTTACGGAATATGCTCATAAATTGTCAATTTTTATTGCCTTTATAAATATAAGAGGCTATCGAGCTCGATGTGCTGCTCATAAAGAATTGGAACGTTGAACAGATTGACGGTAAGAGCTCCAGAACTTTATTATCAGTTGCACCAGTACCATTCGATTTTTTGATTATTTGTTTTCTATCACACAATTATTTATTTGGCAATCAATGCTACATTGTTTCTTATTCTAAACAATTTCAATGTTAGTATTATGCTGAAGCTTGTAAAAAAAGACGAAATATTAATTTATCATTCTATGATTTTATGCAATGTTGAGAATGGAGCGTTACTACTAGAAGTTTAAGAATTTTCATCAGGACTGGATAAAGAGATTATGCGCAAATTCTAGAAGACACCCCGTATCTTATAAAATGCAGGTGTATAAGTCTACTTAAACCTATTAGAGCTTACATCACTTCAGCACTCTGAAAAAAATAAATTTTTCAAGATATTATCAGAAATGATAAAAAACATTAAAAAAATTTCGATTTTGACGGTATGTGACATGATAAATCTATGTATAATATTATTATTCACAATTTCCGTGTGAAGCAATTTTTGCCTGAATCTAACAAAACTTCTGAATCTACGAAAACTATTTCTATGCAGTTTTGACTTACTAAACAGTTTTATTTCAGTTGAGTTTTTCGCTACTTAAAAAATGTTTGAATAATCCAGCTTGACACTTCTCATATTATTCTCAAATTTATATCGCGAAAGCTTTCATAGGGGTAACAGAATATAATAATTCTCAAATTAAAAACGCGATTGTTTTTACGAGAGTAAAAACTATAAGACATATTCATTCCAAGAAAGGTAGTTAAGATTGGGTAATGTGGACTGACATCTGTCTTACAAATCTAAGCAAGCGTCTTAAATTGGGAACAGGACTTAACATGCTAGATGCACGCAATATCAGCGAAATATGAAAATAAGGTGTTGCACCTTCCATACAGCTATAAATCATAGAATGCCATAACTTATTATACTTACTACGTAACCCTCTATTGTACTCAAAAAACAGCACGGGTTTTGCAGCTAGTTGTATATGTATATAAAAATTTTGTTTATAAATTTTTTTGTTTAATATCGTCTCCTTCATGCCAAAAACGCCAATGTGAATTTTTGTGTTTTTTGGGAAATCGAGTTTAAAGATTCGAATGGCTCAGAAAAATCGAAACATCTACATTTTCCAAAATTTCGTTTTGGAAATGGATGACACATGTCTTCGTAATACACAGTTAAAATTTGGTTCCCGCCACTCTAATCATGTAACAATTATTGCTAGAAAATTGTATTAAAATAAATCTCAAAATTATGAAAAAAGCTCCATCTAAAAAATGTCTTTCATACGTACGCAGCAAATTATGTTCTTCGTCAACAGAAAAAACAATCACTGTCCTATCTCATCGGTAGTGGTTACAAGCTCATTTGTAGTGAAAAAATGTGCACATTGGCGTTTTTGGCATAAAGGAAATTAATGAATCTGAAAATTTTGAACATGTGACTCTGTAAAAACTTTGGTAATGAAGACAATTGCAAAAGTCCTTCTGCAGTTTATTTTTCAAAGCATTGTTAATGTCTTGAACCAATAATTTCAGAAATTGACCTTCTGACGTGGGGGTTATATGGAAAACACTGAATAGATTACAGAAAAATGCTATTTTTAGATTAAAAAAAAAAATCACAAAAATCGAAATTTACACTTCTTGCAATTTTTTTTTTTTTTTTTGACAGAATACATTGTCCATACCCTTCTTCAAAAATGGAAAGAAATCATTGACCTATCTCATCGGTAGGTAAGAAATTTCTAAATGGTATTTTGTTACCTGACCTGAGAGGTAAGCATGCACCACATAACAAACTTTCGGCGTCGAGGGTGGAGATGATCTGCTCGCATATTTTGAGTTATCCAACAGTGGAATCGCACTATTGTCAACAGAAGACACAGAAGAGATACTTAGACTCAACTTAAAATTTAACCATAATGTATCAGGAGTACAAACAAATGTGCATTGCCAATTAATGTATGGCAGCAGGACCTGCCAAATATAGGCAGATATTCAAAGAGTACAATTTGGGATTCTTCAGACCAAAAAAAGACCAGTGCCGCAGATGTTTAACCTACGATTCCCTAAATGAGATCGAAAAAAATGCCATAATCAGGTGACAAAATACCATTTATAAATTTCTTACCTAGGACAATTTATTCTGATAAAAAAAATGGCAAGAAGTGTCCATTTCGATTTTTGTGATTTTTTTTTAATCTCAAAAATAGCATTTTTCTGGTAATGTATTCAGTTCTTTCCATATAACTCCAAGGTCAGAAGGTCAAATTCTGAAATTATTGGTTCAAGACATTAACAATTCTTTGAAAAATAAACTGCAGAAGAACTTTGCAATTGTCTTCATTACCAAAGTTTTTATAGAGTCACATGTACAAAATTTTCAGAATCGTTAATTTCCTTTATTCCAAAAAAACCAATGTGCATATTTTTTCACTAAAACAGAGCTTGTAACTGCTACTGATGAGATAGACCAATGATTTCTATTTTTGAATAAGGGTGAGGACAACGTATTCTGATAAAAAAAAGTGTCAAGAAAGCTCCATGTCGATTTTAAGGAGTTTTAAATCCTAAAAATGTACCATTCTTGAGAGTAAAGTTAATCCTTAGCTGCTACAAAGTAGGAAGACCACTGATTTTCTTCACATTTGATGGAAAAAAAATTATTCTGAAGGTATCGTCAAAAGAAAAGTAAAAAAAAGTTGTTTACTAATATTGGAAATATTTAAAGTGAAAAAATGTGCCACTGGCGTTTTTGGCATGAAAAAAATATCAGAAAATCACATAGATGGTTTTAGCATGTAATTTTATAATTTTTTCTAGACCGAATTGAATTTTCTTGTTTTGGGGGAATATTATTTGCATTAAAATGCACTAGATGCATTTAAAAACTCAAAAATCATGTGTTTTCACATTGGCGTTTTTGGCATAGAGAGGACGATATGATGTAAATTAGTATTTCCAGCGATGAATATTGAGAGTTTTTTGAGGCCTCACATTGCGGATCTAAGAGTGTTACAGAGCTGTAAAAGGACTGAATCATTTCGGAATGCACACACTCTTAATGCATTCAAAAGCAGCATCAACCAAATTGCAATCTTATGCTTCTATTGAGTTAATGAATTACAGATGCACAATTCATCATTCTTTAAAGATAAAAGAACGCACACCCTAAGCTCTGTAAGGTATGGGACTTATGGAAATATCAATCACATTCTTGTTGGCTGAAAAAATCTGATGAATGCACTCGGTTTTATCATTCTTTTCAACACTGAAACATTGGACATTTTATTTACTACCATGCAATACTACTAAGTATAAAGCAGCATTTTGCATTCATGTTGTCATTTGTTTTCGACGGCCGATCTTAGTGAAATGCTTTTGTCTTTCCTTTGGCATTTTCTGGAACAATAAAGTGCTTATTAACAATAAATATTATTAACAACATGTATAAAAATTAACTTCTACAATTTTCTATACATGATATAAGCCAATGGCAACCATCACAGTCATGCCCAACAGTCACACATGCATACACAAATCCACACAAAACAACTTCAGACGCAGCAACAAATCTTTGTGGCTGAAGCCATCGCCGGCTGCATTCACTAAAATTTCAATTCGGCTGCAACCATCGATGGTTGGTTTCACTTTTGAAAAATGGGGGTCGCTCATACATATAAACCCTCTCCAGCACTACCTTAAATGATTTTTTTGTATTTATTCCTATAACCGAACAGGGGGCTTGAGGAAGGGCCGGAGAGGGTTAATATGTATGACCGACCCCCATTACTTTTGCAAAAGGAACATTGTTTGCCTTGGTGACCTATTCTCTCCGACAACTCGTTATAGGGGCTCTCACAGAAATTTTATTCCCTATCTACTAAAAATAAAATTGGACAAATGATTTTTATTTTTGAGCGTTAACAATAAAAATTGAGAAATAATTCTTGAGCAAAATAATAAAAATCAAAAAATAACTCTTATTCTTGAACAGAAAAATAAAAATAAAAAAATAACTTTTATTTCTGATCAAAACAATAAAAATCGTAAGATAATTTTTATTGTTGAGCAATAAAATAAAAATCTAAAAATAATAATTAAACTTTAAGTTTTTGGATGTCGCTTATAATAATTATGATCCCTGCTAAGAACTGAAAAAACAAATTGCAAAAATCGGTTTGTTTTTTCGGCCTCGGAAATCATCCGGCCCCTTAAAAATGTTAAATTTCTCAACAAAATATAAATGGTCAACAGTTTACCCTTCAAATATCGTACAAAGGGGATTTGTTGTGATTTTTCGATCGCAGTTTCGTGTTATTTATAAATGACTTTTTTTTAAGAGGCGGAGGCTTTAACAGCGTGCTATACAATAAATTTACTGAAAGATACATTTGGCGAACGATTTATTTCACGGACTGGACCTGTGAACTGTCACCTGTGTTTTATTTCAATTTAAAGCTTTTAGCTTCTAATAAAGAAGTTGGCTGCATCAAAGACAAATCCTTGTTCGAATCTCTTTCCTATTCCTTGTCCCACTTTTCTGAATCTTTGTCCTTAGGGTGTCCAAATCCTTGTTCTATTTCTTGTCCTTATCCTTTTCCCAATATTATCCTAAATATTGTTTTAAGGGTGTTTTTTTTTCTTTTGTTATTACATTTGGTGTATTTAGGTTACTTTAACCGGTTCCCTGAGAGGCTCCATTACGCCATTAATTTTTTTTTTCAAATTTTTTTCATGTGACCTAAAAACCTCAGATTTATTGTCGTTTCATCAAATTTATCGTAGCGCTTATTATCACGAAATTATAATTCCATGCAACTTTTTTTTAATTGCTGTTGCATTTTTACTGCTTTTAGCTGTTGCCTCTTTGGTATCGTGGCTGCAAAAAATTTTTTTTCATTTTCATTGTGAGGGCAAAGAACCATTTTTTCCTGTCTTAAATTCAATTTTTCGTAACACTTCTACTCAGCGAATGATAATTCTATACAACCATATTACATTTTCGTTGCATAATCTGCTGCACCTACGTGACCTGACGACGTTATAGTTTTTTTTTTTTTTCATTGTTCATTTCTGTTTAATAACATTTACCGTGCCGCATATACTCAACGAGAAATAATTCCATGCAACGCTATTGGTTGATGCATTTTCGATCAACTTTTTAGCATCATGACATCATGATTTTTATACCTCCACATTTAAAAAACGTAAAAGGAGTATATTAATTTTGTCACTCCGTTTGTAACGCCCATAAGGAGGAGTGGTTGGTATAGAAAATTATATATATTCTTGATTAGCATCACCACCCGAGTCGATTTAGCCATGTCCGTTTGTCTGTATGACCGTCTGTCTGTGAGCATGAGCACGATTACAGCCGTAATTTTTAAAGATATCACCAAGAAATTCGATATTTAAGCTTGTATCTTAAAAATAAAGATCAATTTAATAAAGAACAATTTTCTGTTAAAACTATGACGAAAATTTTTTACAAATAAACATTTTATTGAGTGCTTAAAACTTTGAACATATTTTGGTTCGGCCGTGTGGGTATTTTAACTACTTCTGTCATAAGAGCTTAGAGCCAGCCTTTACTGTCGCATAATATTTTTTACCCTAGCATCTATATACAGCGTGTTATAATTCCATGAAACAAATTTAAAGGTGCGTTGCTTCGGCAGCAACGGAAACTTCGCGTCCTGATGACGTATTTAATTTTTTTCTTATTTTTACTCATTACTTTTATCACAGCACATATATATATATATTCATAGAGTAACAATTCCATGCAATGCCGACACATTTTGGAAAAATCCTGTTTTCAACTTTTTGGAAATCTGCGAGGTAAAGCATAACATTGGGTCTCATGCATAAAAGTGAGAAATTGCTTTTTACTCGATATTTTGAGAATTTACTCGTTGTCGTAAGCATAAAAAGTTATTTACTCGTTAGAAAGATCTCGCTCATTGAGATGGATCTCAAGGCCTGAGAAACTTCTTAAAACGAAAGCTCTTTGTGAGAAATTTCTCAAAATGGTATGCATAATCATGAGATGAAGCTGACATGTCTGAGAACTTTCTCGGTAAATGTTGAGTCTCCTATCAAGTGATCTCACAGTTTATTTCAAGCAACTGAAATGGCAGAATACTTTCGCGTTTATAGTCCTAAAAAAATGTATAAACTGCGTAGACATCTTGAAGAATCTAGCAGTAAATTTATATTTCGTTTTAATAAAGAAAACATCGATTGGTTAGCAGAGCATTTCCTATGGCCAACATTGGAATCGCTTGGTGGAGCTCTTACTAATTCTGAAAAAATTAGAGTATATTTAAGATTTTTGGCTGATCCTGGATTTCAAAATGGAATTGGTGAGGACAAAGGAATTCATCAGTCTCTAGGACAATTCGAAACCTTTCAAGTGCTTCTTTTTTTAATTTGTGCACCGGCAGATTCGATGTCTGTAGTAAAATTTGAGTTTCTTTTAACTCATTAGTTAGAAATTATGCCAGGTTATTATTTTTGTTATTTGATAAACTACAGTTTTTTTCACTTCAAGATTCGCTTTCGGACATTTTTTTGATATTTTAAGAAGCAATTTTTAATTGCGATTAATTGCTTTAGCTTGCTTTAAATATATTAAAGCTCAACTGAAGCTTTAAGATCGATCTCACTTATGTTGAGTTGTTTGTCATGAGCTTGATCTCCTTTTTATGCATACAATTTTGAGACTGAGTCTGAGAATGTTCTTATGGCTCACTTCTTGAGATTGATCTCACACGAATGATCTCTGAGAAGCATCTCATTTTTATGCATTAGACCCATTGTCACGCCAAAAAACTCTACTAGAATACAGTCCTCTTCTTTTACACAGAAGAGGACTTTATTCGACTGAAACGAATAAACTGACTGTTATGTCGAATGACAAAAAAAAAAAAAAAAAAAAAAACTAATTTCGTAATAAGTAGGTACTATTTATCATTCATTTCATATAATCTTTTAAAAAAATGCTCTATGCTCTTGAATTTCATTGAATTTGATAGTTGGATTGGATAGTTATTATATGGCACTAAAAACTTGATTTCTGTTTCAATTCAATTTCAATTCAATTTTATTTCAATAATAATTAGTACAATAAGAATAGTTTCTTTTATAGTACAACAAAAATAATTGGGATCAATAAGCATGTTGTCTTAAAAACTAAAAATAAATTCTAAATTTATTTATATCTTAACTAACATATAATAACATCTGTTTCATCTTAAGTTACGTACCTGAAAGTTGTTGGAAAGGTTAATATGATTACTTAACAAG
Organism: Pherbina coryleti; assembly: GCA_943735915.1. NCBI lineage: Eukaryota > Metazoa > Arthropoda > Insecta > Diptera > Sciomyzidae > Pherbina > Pherbina coryleti. The sequence goes on from OX030948.1 coordinate 351,249, forward strand.
AATCAGTCAAACATAACATCGAGGGCTTACATAGAGTCTAAATTTTCATATACACTCTTTATTTATCAAATTTCTGCTTCTGCTATTTCGTCAAAGTAAGAGCAAAGAGATTTTTTAAAAAAGCTAACGTATGAAAAAAAGCGAAATGGTGAACACACTGTGTTCAATTTTAAAACATGTTTTTTCAGTGTATTTTTGTTGTAAATACTTTTTATTGTTTTTATTTTTTTTTTTTATATTTTCTATTTTTATTTTTTAAAGGCTAATTAATAGCCAATGATTTCGTTATTATTTATAGTCTTTATTCTATCCGTTAACTTACCGTTATTTAGTTTTCTCGCAATCGCCTTGGATCGCATGATTAGTTCGAGCAACGATGTCATAGATGATTGAGTTTCGTGTTGATTCTTATAAAATAGATTTTAAAATTTGTAGAATTGTTATTGTTATAAAACTTTAATCACGACAAATAGAAACCATTGAGTGAGTTTAATAGCTTTTGGCTTTATTTATTTTAGTTTTAATAATTATTGATTCTTTTACTGTTTGTTGGTTAAAACTGATGCACTTTTGATAATTTAAAACTAACTTAAAAAAGCGTGATAAAATTTGATGTAAGTCACATAATGGAAAACAGATAAATTTTAAGATCATCACAGTAGCATGCATTGCAATATCAACTGCTCCTTGTCGGAGTAATAGAACAGATTCTTCCAAACAGGTAACCCGGAAACGAATGCTGAGTTTTTACTGGCTCCTTTGGTAATTGTGGTTGTGTACACTTTGACGAATGCATGCACTGCTTTGATAAGTTCGTCATTAGTTCAAGGTCAAACAATGCAAAATTCAAGCCAACACTCTGCCACTAAATACCCTCACGACTACAGCTGTTTTTTTTTTATACTTCAAACATAAAAAAACAAAACCGAGAATTCTAACAAAATACTAACAAAATCAGACTCAATCAAAAGCTAGGAAAACACAATTACGAAAATGGCTTTCCAATTTACAAAAACAAATTTTCGCGAATGAAACGCAACGATAAAATTTTGTAATGATGTTGTTGTTTTTTTCTTGTTCCTGTTGACTGACTGAACGTTTTTGTTGCAATCATCGACAGAATCAAAACCACGTCCGACGGTGAACTACGCGCGCAGCCCGTTGTGGCGACACCTGTTTATATTGAAGCACCACAGTCGCGACTGACGGGACTCCTGCTCGGTGGCAAAAAATGCCCTTAAGAAAGTCATATCGAGTACGCGGAACTCTACTTGGAAAAACAATAAAGTCTCGCGGTTGTCTCGAAGCTCGCGCAGTGACGTTGGAAACCGACCAAGCGACTAGCAGACCAACTACAACAACAATCGGAAGCCAGTACAATAGGCAATAGAATGGAGCACAAACTTGAGAAGGGACACCGTCGAGCGACAGAAGTTGCTGCAGCGTGACCGTAAAAATCCTTTGGCTGAACATGAACCGAGCACCTAATTAGATGGGCTCGAAATGCAAATAAGTCACGATAGTCTTAAAGCAACGCGTGCTCCTTCGCGACTCTGGGTGCTATTAGTGGGTGCGGGGGTTGCGTTCACCACTCTATGTACAAGAGTTAAACTACAATTTTGCTTTGTTTGGGGTGTCCAATACAAGCAAATTTGACTGCTTGACAAATACCTTAAGAATTGATGCATTCAGACCCGGCCATAATTTTTAGAACCAAGACGATAGAAATTCGTTGTTAAACTCTGTTAAGATGCACGAAACGTTGAACAATCGCGGACCGCAGCTAATGAACGAATGTCTTCGCTGGTGATAAATTTATACAGTAGCAAAGTCTCTTTCGGCTGCTAACGGCGCTAATAGCTTGACGTTTCGCATTTTATCAATTCATAACTTAGGTCTTTGGGCACAGAATCGAGGCCAGAAACGAACGAGCTCTCTCAACCCACTATGCACGGAAAGATTAAAAACAAAAAATTGAGATTCTTGTGTGAAAGAATGCGCGCGCAGTTTGGCGTTTGAGTGCGCATTTGATAAAGTCTAATGTTTTGGACTCAATATAATCCAAACTCTTGGAATAGTTATCAATTTTTCGGCAGGAAATATTCTTCCCAATAATTCAACATAAAATTATTTTTAACTAAATGCGCCATTTTAGGAAGTGATAGTTTTTATTTTGCAGTTTCTTCTCTTTATTAATCCTCTTTCGATTTAAGGCAAAGCATTTTAACGAAAAAGAAATTCAGACACTCCTTGCGTGCCAATTCTTGGGATAACATCAGTAGCATCCGATCGCTTCTAAGATCACCAGATACGATCGCCGATTCTACTTGAACTATATAAAGCGCTTTTTATGGCGGAATGTTGTTCCGGCTGTTAATTTCCCCGAATTGCAAATATTTGTTCTCTTGTGCACTAAAAACGGCTGCTTCTACGTTGGTGGCTCGTTTTGTGCTTATTTTCGCTTGTAATTGTTATGATTTTTATTCACAGATCATAAAATGAAGAATTATTCTCAATTTGTTTTGAGTTAAGTGGTAATCTTAATATTTTTTTTTTGTGTTTTAATGAAACTTTTATTCGAAAAAAAAAAAATTAAGTCAAGGTTAAAAAAGCTTTCCCTGAAGGTTACGTGCAAATTATTGAAGCGAGTAATGAGGTAATGAAACAAGTAGTTACCTATTTTGCAATATATTTTTAAGATAAAGTAGAAAGGAATTGCTAAAAACTCCTTTAAAATAATTTTTCATACAATCAATTATTTCACCAAAATGTTAACTTGGAAGTCGTAAGTAGGAAAAAGATATGTTGGAAAAAAAATTGAGGTAAACGTGCGCATCTATCACAGATCGCAGTTTTGGGACTCCATAATATTTGCATTTGAGAGGATTTACAGTCATCGATAGCTAGATGCGAAAGAATAAAAAAAAAAAACAGCTTATACTGTATTGTTTGAATAAAAAGGTGAAATTACAACTTTTTGGGGCAAACAAATGAAATAACTAAGCTATAGAATATAGAACAGACTTAACTGCAGTACATCACGCAAGAAGATATGGAAGGAAATCTCTCTTTTTAAGAACTTAAGAAGAATTTCTCTGTTTAAGAACTTTTACTATAAAAGACCTTTCTTTACCAAATTTAAAACACGATACGTTGATTTCAACGGGGACTACTCTACTCTAAGGGAGTTATCCACACCGCTGCATAAATTTTATTTAAATATTTTCGTGGATAATTAAAATATTTTCCTTACAGCTGGTTTTTTCCGTATTTAAATTTTATCTATAACACACAGTGAAGTTTCTGACTTATTCCAAACAGCTGAAATAGCCGACAAACAGCAAAAAAATCGCAGTCTGTTCCTGCAGTTTATCAATGAAGTTTTAAAAATTAAGATTCTTGCTTGTCGCTGAATATTTCCGGTTTGTTATATTTCTCGGATAAGATTTTGTGGGGAAACGAGCACAGATCCCTACAAAATCTTACCCATCGCGCTCACAAAGCATCTTGGCTAAACATTTAGGCTATATAATTTTCATTACAAAAACCAAACGAGAACTATAACAAACCATTAATAAGATAGTTAATTTAAATATGTTGTTTTTTAATTTCAGTATTTTTGTTTAAATTTTCTTTGAATGCGATAGTTTTATTTTTTAATAGTAAATATTTGAAAGTTGAGTTACAAAATTGTGGCATTTTTATATGTTTACTTAATTTTTATAAATGAAAGATATTTTAAAAAATTCGTGCATAAATTTTATTTTAATATCTTACCGCATCTTTATGTATTCCGTAAATACTCTTCGTGAAAGAAACGAGCAGCAATATTTTTTTATATGAAAAAATGTATTGCTTATTGTGTCCCACACGAACGACAGTTCTCTTTTCGGAATACATAAAGAGGCGGTTATTCTTTTAATACCGCTCTAACGATTTCGATGAAATTTACAATATAGATGAAGAGCAGGCTGAAAAATCGATCCAGCTAGGTTTCATCTTTTGGAAAATTCGTTCTTGCGAGTTTTCACGCATTTAATAAATATTTTTATTTTTCTTGCTTAATATATATGTTATTTTCCTAAATAATTTATGGCGTTGGTAGCTCAGTGGTTACAGTTTCCGCCTGTCAATCTGATGATCGTGGGTTCTACTCCGGATATGCAGAAAGAATTTTTTTTTTTTTAGTGAAACTTCACTGTTGACATTTTTTAATAATTGTTAAATGTCTCTTAGCTATAATGTTATGCAGTCCAACTTCAATCCCCGGATACGACAAAAAATAAGATTGTTTAGTAAAGCAGTTTCATTATTTAACCAACTGAACCACGAAATAAAATTTTTTGCGTCTTTATTTGTATACTTTAATGTCGTTTATGAAGTTACGAAGTTAACTGCATCCACAGAGCTAACCAAAGATGCAGTAAAAATGCGCATTCTTTTGCGGACATGACGGAAAAAAAAGGAAATGAAGCGTCATCAAAAAAGATGCGCTACCCATCTCTTACGTAGGCACGTACACAATGAAACAAAATTTGTTGTTCACTAAAACACTCTTACATTTTGATGTCATGTAAAACAAAGAAAGTTGTATGTGCTTATATAGCTTGCTCTTTTACGCAAGTGGTTTAATAATGATGATTAAAAATGAACAATAAAAATAATTTTCTTTCTAAATAAAATCAGGTTTTTCCTTGCTAATGTAAAAAAAAACAAAAACATAATTGCAATATTTGAGAATTACTTTTTTATTTTCGTTAAATCTGTTGCTTAAATTTATCCTTTATAAATAGAAATATTAAAAATTTACCCATAATAAAGATAGAAAAAAAAACCATACTAAACAATATTATACGAAAAAAATTTGGCTTTCTTGGTGGAGGATATGAACCCGCGCATGTTTGCTTTAAAGACCAGAGCTCTAACCACTAAACTATAACCGAAGACCTCTGTAGGACGCTAACTGCGGACCAGTTAAAGCAGCTGAATTTGTTTTTGAATTCTTTATGGAATTTGTATATAGTGTGAGCGTGGCGTTCGTGGCGTAGTTGGTTAAAGTACGTGGCCGCTATGTCAATGAACTTGGAGACCCAGGTTCGAACCCCAGCAGCGACAGAAAATTTAAATTAAAATAATTTTTCTCTACGGCCGCCACCTATCTGCAGACAATGGCAAACCTCAGAGAGTAATAAAAATGCCATGTAAAGCTTCTTGAGAATAAGAACATTTCGCTCATCGCCGTTCGGAGTCGGCGTTAAGCCGTAGGTCCATTTCTCGGTCAATTGTGTACAAACTTAATAACACGCACAACACAATTGATCATAAGAAGCTAGGTCAAATTCCTTTCAAGGGCTGAAATTGCCAGTTATTTATTTTTATTTATTTTATATAGTGTGAGCAGAGCATCTATAGCTTTTTTTAATAGATAAAACATGTGTGGCAGACAGAGATGCCAGATCACACCAATAGACAAAAAGGCGCTAGATTTTGCACGACGCTAAAACAAATATAACGTAATTTGTATGGCGTTAGGTGTACGCCATATATATGGCATATCTAACAGTTAGGTGTCTAGCTGGGTACTTGCTTCAAAAACAGCGGATCATCATTAATGTTTCAGCGCTATTTTTACCCGTTGGGGTGAGCTTCACCACACAGTGTAGCTTCTGACTTATTCCAAATAGCTGAAATAGCCGACAAGCGGACAACAACATCGCACTCTGTTACTGCAGCTTATCAATGCAGTTTTTAGAATTAAGATTCTTGCTTGTCGCTGAATACTCCCGGTTTGCTATAGTTTTCGTTTAGTTTTTGTAATGAAAATTATATAGCTTAGATGTTTATCCAATGTGCAATACCGCATGAGTGCGATAGGTGAAATTTTGTGGGAATCTGAGCAAAGCTCGGTCGCCCAGGTACTAATTTTTATTAATTCTGATTAAATACTGTAATATTTTATTCATATATTAATTATTAAACATAAAATTAACAATACGCATTCATAATTTAATTAGAAAAGTATTTAAATAAATTTTAAATATTTGCGTAGGTACTCGATTTATGCAAATGCGTTGTTATTGGTTCAAAAATGACCCCGGTTTTGGATAAATTAAAAAAGTTTTTGGATAAATTAAATTTTTTTCTCATAGTGTATATTAATTTAGCATTCTAGTGAATTTGCCGTTATGACAAAGTCTCTTTGTATGGGAGGTTGGCGTAGTTTTCATTTTTAGATACAAACTTAAATATCGAATTTCGTGATGGTAGCTTGAACATTACGGCTGTAATCGAGTTCACAGATAGACAGACAGACAGACAGACAGCCAGATGGCAAAAATATATGTACTTTTATGTACCTACCTCCTAATTTTTTTTTTTTTTTAGATTTGAACCAATAATTTCAGGTGGAATACCTATTCAGCCAAGTCTGCCTTGGTTCGAAATGGGGTGATAGATTAGTAGGAAGGAAAGGACAATCAAGTGAAACATGTGTAGGATGTTCTAAGCGTGATGGAAAACCAAAGAAACATGTGAATTTGAATCTGAGACAAGTGTTATGCCTTTACCTCAGTCAATTCAAGTTATAAGGCAATCTCATCCACAAAACTTTTCTACTATCAACTACAACTTCAAGTCGTAAATATTGATTAATTTATTATTTAAGTTGATTAGAAATGAGGATAGAAAATTAAGAAAGGTTTAAAGCGAAGGACCATTGCCAGGCCGGGAATCGAACCCGGGACCTCAGGGGTGGCAGTCGAGCACGCTACCTACTTGACTACCGAGGCCGCCTGTCACTCCGCTTGTAACGCCCATAAGGAGGCTTGGTAGGTATAGAAAAGTATCAGCATCACCACCCGAGTCGATTTAGCCATGTCCGTCTGTCCGTCTGTCCGTCTGTATGTCTGTGATCACGATTACAGCCGTAATTTTCAAGCTAACATCACGAAATTCGATATTTAAGCTTTTTTCTAAAAAATAAAGGTCACGTTCGAAAATGAACCGAATCAGATGAAAACCAAGTCTACCGCCCATATAAAGTGACTTTATGACAACGGTAAAATCTCTTAGAATTCCACAAAAATTAATATATGGACTTGAAATTTTGCATATGAACTTTGAAAACCATGAACTTTGATATATAACATGTATTCTGTGATGAAATTCAACCAAATCGAGTAAAAACCTCGCCTACCTCCCATATAAAGTGACTTTATAAAAAAACAAAAGCGAATATTTTCTGTTAAAACTGTGAAAAAAATGTTTTTACAAATAAACATTTTATTGACAGCTTTGAATATACTTTGAATATTGGTTCGGTCGTGGAGGTATTTTAACTTCGGCCCAGTCGAAGATCATTTCTCACTAGTTTTTTTAAGTTGCGTTTGCTAAGTCAACAATGTAAATTTTTGAGTGTTGCCGATAATCGAGGAGTTGCGTTCATCGAGGGTTGCGTTAAGCGAGATCATACTATTTTCCTATTGAAATGTCAAAATTCTGCATCCAATTAAATGTCCGGGCATATAATCGACAGTGGACATTTAATTGGCAGCGTCCGTGGCGTAGTTGGTTAAAGTGCGTGGCCGCTATGTCAACGAACCTGGAGACCCGGGTTCAAACCCCAGCAGCGATAGAAAATTATTTGAATTAAAATAATTTTTCTGTACGGCCCCCACCTCTCTGCAGACAATGGCAAACCTCAGAGAGTAATCCAAATGCCAAGTAAAGCTTCTTCAAAACAAGAACATTCCGTTCATCGCCGTTCGGAGTCGGTGTTAAACCTGTAGGTCCGGTTCTCGGTCAATTGTGTACAAACTTTATAACACGCACAACGCAATTGATCATAAGAAGCTAGGTCAAAGCCCTTTCAAGGGCTGAAATAGCCAGTTATTTTTTTTGTTTTTTTTTTTTTATATAATCGACAGCGAAATTTTGACATTTCCACTCTTCACATGGTTGTTGAACTTGGTAGCATTGTACAAATTTTTCGACTCTATAGTATAGTAGCTACCAAAAAAAAAATCACTCTGTATTTTTGATGTCAAAAAACTCAATGTACTGCTTATGAGACATTTTGTTCGCTCCTACAGCATACTTGGCTTAAGGATTTAATTGCATAAATACAAACCCTCGAGGTTCCAGTTAGTTGCAGTTGTTGTACTTCCGAAATAAAACTTGCTATTTCTACGTTTTCTTACGAAAACTTGGTATTTCATGCAGTATATCTCCATGTTGAGATTGTCGAAATCATAAAACAATTGTGAAAACCAAGTGGAGCGTTTCAAAAATCTAACATCCACATGAAAAATATGAAGTATCTTATCCATATCTTTGGCACCGATAAGACAATTAAGAGGAGGAGAAAAGGGAAGTGATACAATCCATATTTACAAGCAACTAAGACAAATTTAAAAATGCATAAGAACTTTTCATTTCCGTTAGAAAAGCTTCAAATTTACAAATATCTTCAATTGAATATAATCTATAATAAAATAAATAAATAACTGGCCATTTCAGCCCTTGAAAGGACTTTGACCTAGCTTCTTATGATCAATTGTGTTGTGCGTGTTATTAAGTTTGTACACAATTGACCGAGAAATGGACCTACATGCTTAACGCCGACTCCGAACGGCGATGAACGGAATGTTCTTATTCTCAAGAAGCTTTACATGGCATTTTGATTACTCTCTGAGGTTTGCCATTGTCTGCAGAGAGGTGGCGGCCGTACAGAAAAATTATTTTAATTCAAATAATTTTCTGTCGCTGCTGGGATTCGAACCCGGGTCTCCAAGGTTCTTTGACATAGCGGCCACGCACTTTAACCAACTACGCCACGGACGCCACAGGTAATCTACACGAAATTAAATTCTCTTTTAAATGATACTGGAGCATTTTCTTTATTCTTACTTCTAAATTAATTTTTCCATTTACGAATGAAACATTCTGACCCATTTACGATTTTTTTATATAATTAATATTTATATAATACATTTATTTACAACATAATTAATATTAAAAAACAAAAAAACAGTATCTGGGCATTATCTGTGGAATTTTTATTTAAAATATGCGCATTAAATTGTAAACCTGAAATACCTATTTTTAATCCGTGCTATCGTTGAAAAATATATCATCTGCTTCAACCAATGTTTGATAAATCCCAGAAATAAGCAATTTCCATGAATTTTGAAAACTACAAGAAATACAAGAAATAACATTATTTTAAATGTTAAACAGCACGTTTTTGCTTCAGTGAAAATTAAATGACATTTTTGTTATCTTGAAAATTATAATACAAATTGGACCAACCTTATTCGCAATACTCTGTTCTCCCGAGTGTAAATGAAAAAGATAAACAAATCAAAACAGAAACAAAATAAAATTAATTGAAGATTAAAAAAAAAAAAATGTTGCAAGAATAAATAAAAATCATTTCAAATACGATAAAAGAAAAATATTCATTTTTGTTATTTATCTTGAAAACAGAACACAAAGAGAGAAAATAATGATAAAGCGACCACCCAACCAACGGCTCCCAAGACTCACTCTCACGCCAATTCATCACAACTTCCAGCTGTGGAGCAGGGAGGTGCTCTACTGGCAGTGGTTCTTACTGGCGGGCATGCCGAAGCGCTTATCTCCCACAATTATCTGCAGCTTGGCGATGTCGTTGTTACCGTCAATAGTTTGTTGTCTGTCATTCGTTTGTCATCAAAACGCTCTTCGCTGCGCTGTGAGTTGAGGAATTTTTCTCGCGTTTGCGCCGTTTTGTAGTGGGTGGAGCCAAATCGTTTGAATGCGTTGCGGTCTTTCTCTCTCATTTTTCTTCTGAGTAAGATGTTCAGGAGAGCGTTAATAACAATTGGGGGTCGAGAACAGTGCAATGAATTCGCCGCGGATGCGATATTTCGCGAGTACTATGATTCTTGTGTTACGTTCTCTATTTTTGAGTTCAATCAAGTGTTGTAACTAAAGATTCTAAATTTTAAACTAATGAAGTGTGTTAGGAGGACAACCGCAAACACACCAACCAACCGACTGCCAGAAGAGAACATTACACAAATTTAAACACTTCTTCTTATAGCGGACCACCCTTTGCAAGGCCATTGCCTTTCCATTGTATTTAAAGTCCTTGAAAGAGTCTAGCTGTCGGCCTTACAGTCGTTTGTGGTCGTTGCGGGATTCGAGCATGTTTCGACGCGGCGCGGCTTCTGTTGGATGGATACGGCAACATATCCGCGATGTTTATCAAAATGCATGTGTCCTTCATCGCCGACGGCTTTCGGCGAAATTGCATTATAACACCCTCTGTGGGCACTGTCTCTGCTTCTGTAGATTAGATAAACGACTCGCTCGATGAACTTTATAAGATGTATCCTTACACTAAACGGCAGAAGTTCGACGCCGCGTTCGGGGCGTGGTATTTGGAGGATGCTGGCGCTCCAGTCGAAAGTTATCATATCTCGTTCATTGTCGTGCCTTATCGTATGTGTGCAGATGACAACTCGGTAGTGCCACGATATGTCCAGTCATCTCGCTTTTGACCAGCGTAACCAGCAACAAAAGCCAGGACATTAACACGTTGGTGCAGTTACAACGCAGACCCCACAATGTTTTCACAGATGAAACGGAGAGACACTAAGATATAATGGGGAGCGCTTGTTATACGCACAAAAAGAGAAATCATTCTAGACTGCTCGAGTAAGGCTGGATACAACACAACAAAGTATGGTAGTTAGTGGAGCGAACACTTGTGCGTGACTGCATCTATAGTAAAAATTTATCGGACAGAGATTTAAGTGACATGACATATAACTTACCTGGAACCTGGGAAGAGAGATAGGAAGCATCATATTGTATGAATTGCTGCGATGAAAAAATTTTCATTACTAAGGAGCAGATTGGTTAAACTTTATTAATTAGTGCGAGAAGTTGCAATCAAAGAAAACTTTGGTAAACGCAGACATGAAATACTTCCAAGCAACTCCAAGGCGTTAGTCATACCCAACCATGACAACAAACAATTGGTCGCCCACGAAATAAAAGAAGTGCAGATGTATTAAAGAGAACTAAACAAATGGGCACTCAATACTACTTTATTACCCAGCAGCTCTGATGGATTTTTATGTCTTCATTAAAAAATGTTTCGACTGCAGATGACAACGGCAGCCTGGGCATGAACTAAGCAACTTTTAAAAGTGAAACAAGTGGTTGACAATAAGATCGCATAAAAATCGCATAAAATTATAACTGCCGTCCCGGTAATCAAATGCGACCAAGATCCGTCAAAGTTGCAGACACAGTGGAGTGTTTTGCGTAGTCTTGCATGATATCCTAGTACTCGAACATTATAGTGAGTTGCATCTGCAGTGCCACAATGCAACTTGAACAAATCTGAAGCTCTACCTTAGCCCATTGTTATGTTATTTACACAGCAGCTATTGACCGCAAGTGGTCGATGTTATATTGAAACATCTTAGTGATGCACTGAGTCGTTGACAAACCAAGGAACTGACTGGTTCATTGGTAAGAATGAATTGTAGGAAGGCGACTTAAGTGCACGCATGCAATACAATGATGATTGCAACAGTGACGACAAAAATCATCGCTTCACTGCCAGATTTTCTTGCAAATCGTCACGTTCTGACGGTATTCATTATAAACCGTAATGTGAAAAGAACAAGAGTTTGTTATTTATTTTTTATTGTTTTCGTATGGGAGTTGTTTAGGGTAACATGAATGAAAGATGAGTATGATGACAATTCTTGCAGACGACATCATTAAATGCAGATCATTGAACCCAGAACTTCCAAAGAAATAGCTGTCTTATTCAAAATGAATTCACTACGGAGACAAAAATTAAAACTAAACTTAACTCAATTTTTATAAAATTATTTGATCAAAAATGCATGGAATAAGAAAAATCTGTATGTACGCTAAACTTGTGGTGAAGGTTAGTAAGATTGTGTACTCTGTGTGTCTCTATAACACAAGATGTAAAAAATAAATGAAAAAGTACATAAGTACATTGCGTTACAAATGTGAAACTGCGAATCTGATAATCATTACTTTTCAGGAGAGCGAAAAAAAACTTTTCTACTCAACAGCAATTCGCCGCGGCCATCATTATTGTTTCTGTTACAATATTTAATAGGTTTACATGACCTCATGAATGTTGTTCATGGTTTCGCACATCATATAGCGCCACTTAAGCAATAAGATACAATGTTAAAATTAAATGTAATTTTCAGATTCGCAACTTCACATTTCTAATGACGATAAATACTTGCATTTTGAAGTCTTTTTTATTATGAGGAACTTTGAAATTAAATTTTGGTCAAACCAAATTGGCTTATGTTTTAATGAAATTCAAGATGTCATCTTCAATTTATTTCCAAAGAGACAAACTTACAGAACATTTCGCACACATTAAGGTGCGCATAATCGTCCATCTTAGCTGGTAGATAAATAAGCAAAATTGCCGTATTTGGAGTAAGAACAATACTGTGCAATAGCTCCCATCCATAAAAAGCTACTGTCTGGTGTAGGGTATGTAAAGCCGGCGTTTCGGTTTTTTTACTATTCACCCGGTTTTGTTTTAAATCGCAATTTTCGAATAATTCGAAACCCGGTTTTTTGGCTCGAATTATTCGACTGCTCGAATAGTTAAGAAATATAGATATAAATCTACAATTTAAAATTGTAAAATTCTTCAAACCACTTTTTTTATTGCATTTGAGCTACCCTGTTTTTTTTCTACTTACGTTTTTTCATTTCACTAATGTTTTTAACATTTCTTATGTCTGGCTTCTGTTTCATTTTGCTTTATTTGAGGTCATATTTGAGATTTAAGCATATGCTTTGGTCATTTCTTTTTGCTTTCTTTTGATAAAACTGCATTTTTAGCCTGAAGTATTTATTGTTAGAAAACATGTGTTAAAAAGACTGAAAGAAAAACTCGAAACATAATTTTACCGAGTGAATCAAAACTACCATTTTCTAATTCATTTATGAATCATTTCGGGTAGAAACGTTAAATTTCGGCACTCTTGAATGAACCTTTTTTTTATCATTCGTCGGACTAAAATGCCTCTCAAAAACTAACCTTTGTTTTGTTCGGAAATGAGTTGAAAAAGAACCATAAATTTTACTTTTTTATTCGGAAATTACTTAAAAAAGAACCATAGAAAAGTTATTTTTCAGCACTCGGAAACAAACCATTTTTAAATGAATCGCTGGACTGAATTGCCTTTACAAATCGAACCTTTTTTGTTCAGAAATTATAAATTTTATTATTGCATAATATTATTTGTTAATACATATCGATGATTTGTATAAAAATAATTATTATGTAATTAATAATTATTATTATTAATAATTATTATTTGTGTAATAATTATTACACTGAAAAAAAAAATGTTTTAAAATTTACGATAATTGTTTTTTGACGACAACGAATTTTATGTTAAAAAAATAGCTTGTATCAAGTTTCGTCAAAGTAAGAGCAAATGTGTTTAAAACTTTTGAAAAACATATGAATAAAAACGCAAATTATGAACACATTTTTTTAACACATTGTGTTAAATTTTAAGCTAATCATTGAATTAATTTAAAAATACAAAAAAGAAACATTTTTGATTAATTTCTGAACTTTTTTATGAACAAAAATGGTTCATTTACGAGGCACTTTTACGAGGCTACAGGCAAGTTATTTGAGATTTTTTGGTTCTCTACGTCAATATCAATCGTCTACGACTAATCAGTTGGAAGCCAGTATTCGTCGAGTTATTGATGAGATAAGGCCGGCTATGCTGGAAAAGCTGGTGCAAAATTGGACCGGCAGAATAGTCTTCATAAAACGCGTTCGTGGTGAAAATTGTGTTCAGACACTAAATGCTTTAAAATAATAAAATCAAAATATTGGCCTTTTCATTAATTTTTCTGTGTTTTATTTCAAAGAAAATTTATATACCTCTAAAACACACCCATTATTATCTTGTTTAGTGAGCAACTTAAAATAAAATAATTTTACTCTTTTTTAAAAAAAAAATTAAGTAAATTGTGTTTTTTTAATTCATATGGAAGTTGTTTTATAAAAAAAAATATGCTTACTTTCATTTATTATTATATTTCACACCTTTCATAACTTTACAGAACGTAAAAGGGATTTTGTCATTCCGTTTGAAACGCCCATAAGAAGGCGTGGTAGGTATAGAAAAGTATATATTCTTGATCAGCATCGCCACCCGAGACGATTTAGCCATCTGTCTGTCTGTCTGTCTGTCCGTCTGTGATCACGATTACAGCGGTAATTTTCAAGCTGTCATCACAAAATTCGATATTTAAATAAGCTTAATTCTAAAAACTAAAGATCGAATTCGAAAATGAGCCAAATTGGATGAAAACAACACCTACCTCCTATACAAAGTGACTTTATCAAAACGTTTAAATCTCTTAGAATTCCACAAAAATTAATATTTGTAGTACGGTGATACATTTACAGTTTTTAAATTTTTATCTCTTCAAATGATTCTTAACCAAAATCATAATTTTAGACTTTTGAGTATAAATAAATATTCGTTTTAAGATTATCTGTGTGAAATCTTTCGAGAGCGGAATAATATTGTGGGCCTCGCGGTTAGTGGAGCCCACAAGCCGAATACTCTGAAAAAGCATACCTTCATTTCGTAAGTAAGTAAGACCTAAGTAATTACGACCTTGCCTAGTATATCGACTCATAACCGCCAAAATATCTTAAGCGCCAAAAAGAAAATTTTACAGGAGAAGGTTTTTTTTAATTATCTTTGCTATTAATTTTATCTTTTATCTCTTATCTCTTTGCTATTAATTTTATTTTAATAATTTTATCTCTTATATTGATTAATTTCTTTTAGAGAATTTCACCTTAAGCGACACTTTGCTGTCATGAAAAATGTAAACAAACATGTAGTGTGTACTTAAGCTAAAATTGCTTTTGGTTTAAATTCATAATCTAATTTCGTACACCTATGAAATTTTGACAGACGATGTAAACCATCGCAAATTATCGATTTTCATCAAAAAACATAAATCGGATATTATGTCGCTTAAGATATTTTGGCGGTTATGAGTCGATATAAAGGACTACTTTTCCAAATAATGCTACAAAGGCTTGTTTGTTTCGTATTGCCTTTCATAAAATTTATACCTATACTGCCGTCATAAGGAAGAGGGCGGCATCTACATATTTCAATATTCTGAGATAAATGAGTTACAGTAATTTATCAAAAATTCACTGACTAGGGTTTGGATGGTTATAAATATTTGGTTCTTCAGCACAGTTTCATCCAGTTTTTTTTCCAACATTAATGATCTTTTACCGATTTTATTAAAAATGCAAAAACGGTGAAACAGTCAGTGTAGAAGCCGCTTTTTTGCTTGAATGATTGCTTTAATTTGTGAAGATATGACACTTCAGGTTCAAATATTTAGCAATTGAGCAAAGAATTCGTAATTTTTATTTTATTTTCTTGAAGATGAAAGCAATATGTTTAAGAAAAAGCAATAAAACTGATTTTGATTTTCATGCTAGATGCCGCACTCTTCCTTATGACGGCAGTATAATAGTGATCAAAAGAATATAATATTGATGTATTGAGTGAGAGTTAGTTATAAATAGCTTTGATAGTTTTTAAAAAGTATTTTCAGTAGTATGGCCAGTTATTTATTTTTTATTTTTTAAACTTTAAAAACTTTATTGATATTGGGGATATAAAAATATATAATATTAATAAAAAAATGTCGAAAAGTCAGCAGCTATAAAGTTGAACATCGCAGGAATGTAATGAAAAAATACCGGAATTTTTTTAAAGTTAAACACTTCATCCCCATCACCACAAGTTATTAAGGCTTATCATGAGAACGGCCTCTTGAATTTTTTATTTGAAGTTTCTAGTGATAAAATATTAATACTTCAATAATCGTATAAGTAGAAAAATAATTTTTAGTAAGACTCAACTCCAAAAATATTTCGATCCCCTTGTTCACCAAAAAGCCTGTGAAACACAAAAGTATTAACTAATATCCATGCCCATCACTTATATTCATGTAGGCGGTAGTCAGAGTTCTGAGGATCTCACTCTTTCTTTTTGAAGTCAAATAATAGCGCAAAAGTAGCACAAACTTAGTTTCGCATGGAATTTCCACCTTATGAATAGTTATTAATCCGTATTTTATGTCATAAAGATTCTTATCAGGCAATTGCCATCAGACTTGATGGACAAACGTCGCTCATAAATCTTTAGAGTCGTGTGTCAGGTGAACTCTAAGCTAGCATCGCGTGTTAACCATCATGGAGTATTTTCTCTATTTATTTTTTTTTTTTAGTTTTTGAAAGTACTTCAATAAAATTCTGCTCGAGACATTCAGTGGTAGCAACATTTTACAGTGGAAGGTTGTGAGCAGGTTTATCAAGAAATGAGTAAAATAAAGAAACAAATATTTACGTCATCTATATTTTGCAAAAGATACATTTATATTTTGAGATTTTTTTTTTTTTTTGCGTGTTATTTGACGAATTCTACTATATAACCCAATAAAACCATCAACGTGATTACGGGGCATTTATCATGGTAAGCTGAAGAAGTGTACAAGTAGAACCCAAGACTTCACTGGCCATAAGCCATACACTTTGATAGAAAATTATGTCACGACAGGAAACTAGATAAGACCATAATTTTCGGAAGGCTAAGCAATTCTCCCCACCAGGCACCGGAAGTTGGCATGTTGCCGTTATTGGTCACTTTTTGCATCGCGTCAAGTGAACTACTCTCTCAGCCAACAGCCGACCACTTTCCACCTTGTAACAATGTAATGTAGTCTCAATGAACGCATGTCGCTGCTGTAGGGGTTATTTACTATAGCAAGTGTGGAGTGAGTGGTTTTGAACATTATGATGATGGCTGAGTTGTCCTTAATTTCTTTTGAACGCAGATGGGAAAAAGGTAGCAAGTAGATTACTTTATTTGCATTTAAATATAATATTATTTTTTTTTTTTTTAGTTCATGTGGACAACCTAGACGATTGTATGCTATGGAAGATTTGGAATAACATTTCATTTAGTTTTTATAGTGATCCTTTTGTACGCTGGGAAGACTAGGAAGGACTCCATAGTCAGATTGGCACGTGGTCATGCTCGATGTTATGCACTAGATGGTATATTGGACTTTATTATTTGACTTCGTCGTTTGAGCATTATGACGCTTTCATGCAGTTTCAAAATCGTTACTGATCACTGAATGATTTTCCTATTAAAAACATTTCAATGCAATGATCAGAACGTGACTTTTAGCATTTTTGTATCTGTAAGACGCTATAATTGCCTTTTTGTTGTATTGGACCGGCGGATCAGGTTTCTAAATCTTTATTCCGAAGTGCAAAAATAAACATCAATTCATTGCATAGATAGAAGACAGATATGCAGACTGCGCGGCAGATGTATAGAAGAAGTATTCAAGCAAAAATAAAAGCAGTCCATGAAAATATTACACATAAAGAAATGTTTGCAATTCCTGATATACACTCAAAAGTTGAATAGTAATCTTGTTTGCAATAGCTGTCAATACAAATGAAAATTATTTTTTTAAAAAAGACTTTTTTAACATCATTCATAATATTAAGTTTTCCAGTAATCAGAACAACACAAAATTGGAAGTTTTATAAGCTTATTAAAGCTTTAGAATTAAATATTTGCATCTGAATTGAATTCAATTGAAGCTTATTCATACTATCGTTCATTTTCTATGAAAAATTCCTAATTCCAAGACTTTAAAATGTTCTCTATTCTTTAAAACGTAATCTAAATATTGTGTAACCATAGTCAGGGTAGAATACTCTCATATCATTGTTTATTTCATCTCGAAACATTTGTTAACATATACATATAAGATTGATTGATCTCAATTTGAAAATTGACTTATTTCAAAAATAGTGACATTGTTCCTTTTACAGCGTTTTTTCTTAAGACTTATGGTAATTTTTTTATTTCGTTTCGAAAATAAAAATATTTTTGAAATGCAGTATTTCAAAAGAAATGACTCGGATCATATTTTTATTAAGTTTTAAAGTTTTTTGGTTAAATTTAGTGTAGACAAATAACTGTTAAAACAAATGTGTTTTTAGTATTTTTTCAAAATCGGCTGTATCAATTACGGGAAATTGTGTCATCAGTATAATTTTTAGCACCTCTCCAGAACAAAGACAACACTAAGCCATTGGAATTTTTTTTTAAAATTGTTCTGGAGAACAAAAATGAGCTTACAGACTTAAGGTATAATATACGTGTAAATTTTTCGAAAAAAAAAATTTATTTTTTTCTGTTTAATGTGTTCTTTATAGTTTTAAGAATATATAAATACATTTTTTAATCAATATTTAAAAAAAAAACAGAAGTTATAACGGTTTTCGTTAACCTATGTCTAAGCTCCATACAACAAATTAAACGCGATTTCCTCGAAACTAGTTTTTTTAAAAAGGTTCGATAGATAACTCAAAATCTATTGATTCAATTTCAATGATTTTTTTTTGCATTCTATTCTTTGTTTTGTTCTTTAAGCATCCCCCCTAAACACAAGTATATATTTTTTTTTTTTGTTTTTTTTATATAAACAAAAAAGCGAGCGAAAATGTATCTATTTTTCGAACTTTTTACTTCAACCTTCTCCATAATTAAAAAAACAAAACCCGGGGGTCTTGGGTGGGGGGGATGCTTAATATAAGGTCTATGCTTTAAAATGTCATTTGACTTTTTTGTTTCCAATTCATGGGAAAGGCCATATCCATTGTACCGTTTTGGATATCTTTTTTTCAATTCCATTTTCAGCGTCCTTTATATAAAAGCCAGAACTGTATTTAAAAAAAACAAAAATATTTTTATAAAGTATTTTTTATGTACAATAACCTGTATAAATTTAAAAAAAAAACAATAACTTCTTATCCTTTTGGTTGCTACACGTATATTATACCTTAATGTAAATTGATACGTTGTTGGATTGTACAAATTTCACGTGTAACAAATCGCTTTCCATTATATTCTGTAGCCATGCATATTGCAAAATCAAACTTTTTTGTGTGTTTTATCAAGATTTACACCGTCAATAGCACTATATCTTTAAATACTATGATGCTCCATAAGTCATTGGTTTAAAAAAAAAAAACTAATTTTTGTCAAAATTAGTTTTTATTATCCAACATACTCTCCTTTCAGCACAAACCACTTAGTCCAGAGATATTTGAACACATCGATACCTTTCGTAGCACGGGTTGTCCAACTTTTCAAAATACTTATCAGTTTCCAATTCAACTTCTTTATTTAGTGTAAACCTGTTTTCCCGTAAGCCATATTCTGAGAAAAAAGATAGTAGACGCTATAGGCCAAATATGGAAAATACCTTGGATAGGGAAACAATTAAAAGTGTACTTCCTTGAATTTAACCGTTGCTTTTAATAATTTGTGAGATATTGCATTGTCTAGCAAAAAGCAACTTTTTTCTTCTTTAAATGTGGTGAATCGTTCAAACACGGTCGAATTATGCTGCATCATATTCGCCTGTCATCGTTTCCTTTTTTTAAGACAGTCGATCAAAATCCCAAAAACACTGCCTCAAACCTTTCAAGCCGATTGTTGTATTTTTGGATCACTTTCGCTAGGCACAACCCATTGTATTCCTTGTAGTACCGATTTAGGTATTTTATATAAGGGTGAATCCCTTTTAATCACTAGACCACTAATATATGAAAAAAATCTTTTAAATCATGGTTAAACATAGGTAAACATTAGTAAGAATCATGATCTGTGTGTATTTTTTGGTCGATTAAAAGCAGCTTTTTCATACCCAAGTTATCATGCAAAATGGAAACCAGCGAGTCAGTTGATATCTATTTAGCCACTGTCTTATGTTCTTTCACTTTCGGATTGTATTAACACGATATCATGGACTTTGTTGATCATATCTGCAGTTACTACCTGTTTTGGGAGACGTTATCGTTCTTCAACAGAAGTGCTTGTACAACCACTTTTCAGTTCGGCAAACCAATAAATTATGGTTGATTCGTTGGAAGATATTCACAATAACATTTATCAATCTATTTCCTTGCTTGAGCAGTATTTTTTCAGTTTTTCATTTTTATCAGTTGTTACAGAAAGAACAAATTGTTGACTTCAAACGTGGAACGCTTAAATTTTGACAGTCATCATCGATTTTGTAAAATAATGTTGATTCGATCGTAGTCGTGTGAGACCAATTACTTATTGAACAATCTTGTATCGTTCAATTTATACAATAAAAGTTATTAAAACAAGCAAACATTTTATGCAAAAAATTTATTTTTGTTAAACAGAAAAATTATTCGAATTCTCTGATAAAATTTTTCTAAGTTGAAATTATAAGCATTTGAACAATCTTACAAGACAATGTGTAAATACCACTCAAGTTTTAAGCTATGACTCAAAGATTAATTAGTTAGAAAAAGGTTTAATATCGGTTGTAAAAATGGCATAAAAAGCAAAGAATATGTTACAACGCAATATACTAATTTAATACGAGTATGTTAAAAAAATATATTAAATTAAAAAATAAAACAATTTCTTTTTTCGGTCAAATTCTTGCAGTGTATGATAAATTAGTACATGCTGAGGGAAATAACATTGTATTGATTCCTCTTGTACAGAAATTCAAAACTTTGTTTTGATAACTTTGCAAACATCTCGAAGGACATTCATTGCATTGTCAAAAAAAGATTATCTGTCTGATGACGATTGAACGCAGCAGTGGTTTCAGAACCTAAGAAATCTTCCAGTAATCTTATAAATCTAAATATTGGCTGACATTGGCTTGGTATGGTTTCGTACTATTGTTCTGATTTTAATATTCCATTTACAAATATTAAAGTGGTTGAGAAGAGCCAATTAAAATATTCCGGCAACTTGGCCGCAATAACAGCTTTAGAAGTATTATTCTGCAAAATGGTTACCATGAACGGCCCCAAATCAGTGAGCGGAAAAAATCACTCACTCGCTGAAGCGAAGAACTTTACTTTGCAGCAGCATCTGAAGCGTAAAAAGGTAAAAATCTGAAACATTCGCACTTGCAGCGTAGCAGTTGGTAAATACAATATTCTTTGAAATACATATACATATATACTTAATAATCATGCACCAACTGACGTGCAGCCAAAGCCACGGTGTAAAGAGTTGCCCGTGGGTGAGAGGTAGCCAAAACGTTTTACCAAGAATATGTTAACAGAACGTGAGCCAAGGCATTATATGTTGTAATCTGCGACATTTTCTGAGGCATTTCAAGATGGCTAACTTGTCCACGAAGTCATTTGGAAACATTTGATTTACTCAAAGTGGCCAGTAAAAAAATGTACTAATTAAAACGAAAACCTAGAAGTTTTTTCACATTTATCCACCTTAAGGACCACCAATCAAAGGTCCTCTTGAGGACAGAACAACTCAAAGTAGCCTTTGTTTTGTTGGCTTTTAGAAAGCTTCTTTAATAAAAAAAACCCTAATAAATCTTATTACCATCTAAAAATGCATAAATATCCTCACGATAAGGACTTAAAGTCTTCCACCCTCTTGAAACCCCATAACAAACGATAACGGACTAATTTGTTGCAGGGTCGTATTAAGATATGTGTCTCACTCACTCTCCACGTCTGCAACATATTGAAATATTAATTTTTAGAATATAATTAGGCAATTCACAAGGTGTCGAATCGTGTCGTATCGTCCTATTGTTGTATTTTTTTCTTCCGTGTCAACACTGTTGTTGGTTCCCATGCACAATTGCGATAAGATATATACAACAATGCGATGTATGTTTAAAGAGTGTGCTATTCGATCAGCTGATTTTGTTTATATTTTCATTCCTCCTTTTTTATATTCGAGCTGCTAAAATCAAGAATTACATTTAAAAATGTAGGAAAGTGGCGAAAAAATGGTAAATATTGTTTAATTATAAATAATATGACATACAACTCCAAGATTGTGTTCACAAGGGTTGTATTTTTATACAACTTTGGCTTACAACATATAACTTTAGAACATCTTTTGAATTGCCCAAATATAATGAATAAAAGTTCCTGAAAGTTTGTTTACTGGTATTGGAATATTATCAAAATTAAAGCGGTTAATCAAACCTTGAAATTATTATACAGCTCAGTTACACTTAACTTTGACGAGCCGACAATCTATCGCTTAAAGACAGAAGAAAATCACCAAGGCTAATTAGCTTAAGTGCGGTCATCCTTAATATTATTCATGCTTGAGATCATTCGACACTCCACTCATTTATATGCTTTTCCAATTTTTTACGCAATCGTAGCATTGTTTTTGTGAAAAATCAATGGGCTCATATGTCAGCTAGTTTTGCTTGTAGAACACTTGAGACCTCCAAACAAGCCTATTGAGTTTATGTCCTTTAAATTTGTTTCATTTAACTTTTTAATGCAATATCAAGATCCAAACGAGTCTTTGTAAAACCGTCAATGAATAAATGTTATGCGACAAAGAAAATTCTCAGTTCACATAAGTATGGAGCGTCGTATTTTATGTGAGAAATTGATGATAATTTTGTTTAGAAATGTTTACATTTTACGACACAAAAGTCAATGAACGATATTGTATGTTTTAATTTTTATGGATTTCTTCAAACTGAAAGAACAAATATGATCTTAAAAAAAAAAAAAAAAAAAAAAATAAACATATATTTGAATACTCGTATCAACTTAAAGACACGTAGTTATATGCATTAAGTGCTAGATTTGCAATTATCCAGATATATCAAGCGATTTAAGCCAGAAATCATAAATTAGTGGAAATATTTTTAGATAATAATAAGCTGAGACTATTATGGGATCTAAAGAAATTTAAGAAGATTGATAAATTTACACAAGAAATTTGGTGAATTTTTTCATCATTTGGCATCCTTTTAAATTTTAAATCATTTTTTAAAGTAAAGGATATTTTAAATATATTACGTATATTGATCGATGAAAATTTTAACACTGCACCCGATGTGTTAAATTCGATTTCATCTTGTGTCATCTACTATCTTTAATGTTTAGTTAATCAATTAACGAAATTTATTTTTCTTCTTTTTGGAAAAATTCATTTATAAGCGAATTTTGAAAAGGTTACTGAAAAGACATCAATAGCTTTAGGTCTAAAGCTAAGAATACATTCATTTCAAAACTTTTGTGCAAGCGTACCTGTACTATCTGATAAAAGTTCACTTGGGAGGGAATCATAAAGACTCGCGAGGATTGTTTTGTGAATGATAGTTAAACTGTGCCTAATTTTCGGGATATTGTTAAATTCTGCATATAAAAGAGACATTTAAGGTATAATATACGTGTAACAACCAGGAGCTATTTTCAAAAATTTTTTTAGATATGTATAAGAA
Organism: Pherbina coryleti; assembly: GCA_943735915.1. Lineage (NCBI taxonomy): Eukaryota > Metazoa > Arthropoda > Insecta > Diptera > Sciomyzidae > Pherbina > Pherbina coryleti. The sequence goes on from OX030948.1 coordinate 374,697, forward strand.
GTTATTATTTTTTTTTTTAATTTATACAGGTTATTGTACATAAAAAATACTTTATAAAAATATTTTTTTATTTTTAAATACAGTTCTGGCTTTTATATAGAGGGCGCTGAAAATGGCATCGAAAAAAAGACATCCAAAACGGTTCGATGGATATGGCCTTTCCCAAGTATCGGTAACAAAAAAATCAAATGACATTTTAAAGCATAGACCCCCGGGTTTTTTTTTTAATTATGGCGGAAGTTGAAGTAAAAAGTTCAAAAAATAGATATATTTTCGCGCGCTTTTTTGTTTATAAAAAAACACACAAAAAAATAGGAACTTGAATTTAGGGGGATGCTTAAAGGCCAAAATAACGAACAGAATGCAAATCATTGAAATTGAACCAATAGATTTCGAGTTATCTATCGAACCGTTTTCAAAAAACTACACGCAAAGAAAAAAACGTTTATCACCAGTTTGCCGCAAACGAACTTAATTTGTCGTGCTTGGGATCGTTATTTGCAAACGTTTCAACAGTTGTCATAATAATAGTTCAGTTGCGGGAAACGCGTTATTTAGTTGCAGGAAATTAATTTCGTTTGCCATAAACGCGACTGATTTTTAAACTGCAGCAATTGAAAAATGTGTTTTTTTCAACTGAAAACTTCGTTTGTTTTTCCCTTCGTTGTATTAACACAACGCTTATAGTTCAGAGTTACTTTTTGGACAAATTGTTACTATATAAGCAAATTGGTAATCTGCTTAATACGCCGACGGAGATAGCAACACAGGTGCCATAAGTGCAATCGATAAGAAGACGGACGGACATAGGGAAAGACAATTAATATAATAAATAATTATGACCAAAATAGCTTGCGGTATATATATAAGATATATTTTTCAGTTGATGAAAACGAATATTCGTTTGCGGCAACTACAACTCGCAAACGAAGTGTAATTGGTGAATTTTTCAGTTGCGGTAAACGAAAAATTTCTTTACGTTCAAAGTTTTTTATTTACATTGTATGGAGCTTAGACATAGGTTAACGAAAACCGTTATAACTTCTGTTTTTTTTTTTAAATATCGATTAAAAAATGTGTATATATATTCTTAAAACTATAAAGAACACATTAAACAAAAAAAAAAATGTTTTTTTTCGAAAAGTTTACACGTATATTATACCTTAAAGCAGACAAGTCACTGACATTTTGATTCAGGCACTACTTTTATCGAAAATCGAATATAAGTGTAATATTAAATAAATAAATAAATAAATAAATAACTGGCTATTTCAGCCCTTGAAAGGACTTTGACCTGCTTCTTATGATCAATTGTGTTGTGCGTGTTATTAAGTTTGTACACAATTGACCGAGAACCGGACCTACATGCTTAACGCCGACTCCGAACGGCGATGAACAGAATGTTCTTGTTCTCAAGAAGCTTTACATGGCATTTTGATTACTCTCTGAGGTTTGCCATTGTCTGCAGAGAGGTGGCGGCTGTACAGAAAAATTATTTTAATTCAAATAATTTTCTGTCGCTGCTGGGGTTGGAACCTGGGTCTCCAGGTTCTTTGACACAGCGGCCACGCACTTTAACCAACTACGCCACGAACGCCACACAGTGTAATATTAAGTCGGGTAAATATCGTCAAAGATCTTGAATTATCTATATACTCCAAACTTTTGTTTAACGATCAAACACCGAGAAAAAGCAATAATAATAAACTTAAGGCTTGAGTGGAAAGAATCTGTATGGAATTTAAAAACTTATGCTTATTCACCAAAGTAATATATTGTTTTATACATTGCTTTGAAAGCACATACTTCGATACCCTGCTAAAAAATTTGTTTCATTCATCCAACCCTAGTATATAAAGTATTTACCAATAGTGTAAGTAAACCATCGAAAACTTTGACACTTTATGAAAATGTCACGGACTTGAACACTATGTTCGTCAGATTAAGCAAGCACGGTAATATAAACTGTCGGAGCCATAATGTATAAATTACAAAATACTTAGTTAATTTTTACCATGAAAACCATGAAAACCTTAGATGTTTTGACGAAAAACTTAGGAGGCTGAAAACTGCCAAAGACATCTTATAAATTATACTAGGTTTTTTGTTAATTTTACATAAGCTTTTTTCTCGGTGTATTGATAACGTTTGTAAAGAGATCATCTTTTATTTATTAGCTGGGCTAAAGGATTCAATTCCGTGATTACAACCATCTTCTTAGCAGGATAATTTCAGACTATTCAAATGCGATCATAACGTTAGCGAAGGAATTTTTTGTTTTACCTATATTCTATTTTTATGCCCCCACGTTTAAAAAACGTAAAAGGGGTATATTAATTTTGTCACTCTGTTTGTAGCGCCCACAAGGAGGCGTGGTAGGTGTAGAAAAATATATATTCTTGATCAACATCATGACCCGAGTCGATTTAGTCATGTCCGTCTGTCCGTCTGTCTGCCTGTGATCACGATCACAGCCGAAATGTTCAAGCTATCCACACGAAATTCTATATTTAAGCTTTTATGTAAAAAATAAAGGTCAACTTCAAAAATGAGCCAAAGCGGATGAAAACCACGCCTACCTCCCATACAAAGTGACTTTATCAAAACGGTAAAATCTCTTCGAATTCCAGAAACATTAATGTATGGATTTGAAATTTTGCATATGATATTTAACATGTTCTCTGTGTATGAAATTTATCGAAATCGAGTGAAAACCACGCCTACCTCCCATACAAAGTGACTTGTATGGGAAAAAACAATAGCTAATATTTTCTGTTTAAACTATAACGAAAATTTTTTTACAAATAAACATTTTATTGATTGCTTAAGGGTTTGAATATACTTTGGTTCGACCGTGGGGGTATTTTAACTTCGGCCCGAATGCAAATAATCATTTCTTTCAGAACAACTTTATTTAAAAGAATACATTTCATTACTTGAATTAAAGAAACTTTGGGGTTATTTGGGTTATTAACAAAACTTTTAAGTTTAAAAAAAAAAAAAAAATAAATAACTGGCCATTTCAGCCCTTGAAAGGACTTTGACCTAGCTTCTTACGATCAATTGTGTTGTGCGTGTTATTAAGTTTGTACACAATTGACCGAGAAATGGACCTACAGGCTTAACGCCGACTCCGAACGGCGATGAACGGAATGTTCTTATTCTCAAGAAGCTTTACATGGCATTTTTATTACTCTCTGAGGTTTGCCATTGTCTGCAGAGAGGTGGCGGCCGTACAGAAAAATTATTTTAATTCAACTAATTTTCTGTCGCTGCTGGGGTTCGAACCTGGGTCTCCACAGTTCGTTGACATAGCGGCCACGCACTTTAACCAACTACGCCACGGACGCCACTTTTAAGTTTAGTTATAACGAAAAACTTAAATTTTAGCAAAGTTTCTACTAATTTTATACACAAACACTTTCTTATATCATCCTGAACATGAACCAGATAAGTTTTCCATGTTATCTGGTGTGCAACACGGCTTATCTTTATGTCATTTGACTGAAATTTGATACCTCATACATACTTCATACATATTTTCATACACTTTCTTATAACATCCTGGACAGGAACAAGGTAAGTTTTCAATAAGTGTGGGCTTACTGGAGTGTGGCACAGCTTATTTTCTTTTTTATTTGGCTGAAATTTAGGTACCTGTTCTTTTCATCAAATGAAATCTTTCAGAAAGCTATGTACTGAAAATGTTCCCATACAAAAAGGTCCAATCTAATTTACCATACATGATGCATGATTAGTTGTTAAGTGTTGTCCCCAGACGATATTTTGATGGACACATTTTGACTACATTATCTTGCTTTTTTAACCAATTAGATTAATTAGGATTGAGATTCGTCAATATATTTTCGGTTATAGTTTTGGGTTGTTGTAGACTCTTTTTTGTGAACACCATCAGAATGTGGAATTCGTTGCCTTTCAGTATCAAACACAACGTTTATTTTAAACTTGCGAAAGAAGGCCATTTAATCAAGTTGAATTAAATATGCAAAAGAAGTGTATTTAATCAGAAGTATAAAGTTTTCTTATCGGAATGTGGTTTCAGTTTGATCATGAGAAGATCTTTTTAAAGAAAGCAAAAAATTTAAAAACAAATATAAGTATAAGAATTTTAAAAATAACTCCTTTAATACATATGAAGGTATATGTATGGTTCTTCCTTTGCTTATCGGCTATTCTTACAATTTGACCTCAAGACCGTAGTTATATCCGAAATTGACCAATCAACAAAAATTGTAGCATATTTTGTTCAATTCTGAAATAAAGTCATTTTTACATATTATCGGCCTTAATCAAACCTTAATTGGCTATCTTCGTATTACTAATTTTGGAGGAAAAATCTATGCTTCTGCAGGTTTTTTATATTATTATGACGTATCTGTCACCAATCATCTTAGCTCATCTGCAAGCACATTTTCACCCTGAATAGCACGTTATCAGAATAAGCCAGACATGGGCAATAAATTTATATTTTGTTGTTGTGGCTTTTTGAGTTAATTGTGCTTATTACACGATTATTACATTATAGGAACATCCCTTCTCCCATCCACGAACATCCATATCGAATGAGGGTGTTGCAGTGTGCAATCTCAGTATGAAACCTTAAGTGTTTTTCTCATAGTTGTACTTATGCGATAAACGCTGTGAACATATTTCACTAATTTTCCATTTAAATTGTTGGCAACGACAATAAATCATAGACGGCCCATCAGTTCCAGCAGCGGCCTACCTTAAAAACATCAATGCACATGACCCCTGTATAAAAGCTAATAACTGCGTTATCGGATTCGTTTAATAAAGTAAGAAATCGCATTGGAATGAATTTTCAAAATTATTTTTAATTTTCTTTACCAAATACAGTTAAATATTAAATTCAGATAAAATCCACCTTCATACTCTGCTACCCCTCTCTCTTCCTCGCACACTTCACGCCCACCACCCTATTTTCAAAAAGACATTAAGTCCGTGCTGCGAAATAAAACATTGAAGTCTTATCAGGACTTCCGCCGTTCGTGACCAATGTCTTCGGACCGGTGACTATGTCTTAGCGCTGCATGACATGCGCTCCTCGGTAAAATGTAGAAAAACATGCAAATGCCCACTTTGCTGTCAGGTCATGTCGTATCGCATGGATATTGAGGACGTTCCACAACTCCGTGCCACTGCGGCAGTGAGGCACTTGTTCGAATGCTCGCTGCTTTATGGCTTTGTCCTTTTTCAGGATCCTGCGATTTAACTAGCAGCAGAGAGCACGCAATCCTACGCCAGCACTCTCCAACACTAGCAGAGGTCTACCTAGAACATCCTTGTTCACGAATGGCAGCCACGTAGATGGCAGATATCCGTCATTATTCATAAATATGCAAATGCAAATGGCCGCTCAAGCAATAAATTTCAGATTGAGCCTAAATTGGGTGGGAGGACAGCGTTCAGGGCGGATAATTGTATTTTGTTGGTCAGTCAGTTTGGGGGGAAGAAGTTGCTTGATTTGACCAAAACACTCTTCTGACAAACGCGTGAATCGAAGAGGTTTAAAGTCTGGTCCTGAATTTTACACAAGAACAATCTGAAATAGATAAAGCCTGTCACTTAATAAGTAAGTTCAATCAAAGCTATGACAGCTTATACAATAACAATAAAATTTTCGTGTCTTGTCCTTAAACCCTTGCTGTGTGTCCTTAACGTGTCTTTCTATTCTCTACTGTTTTAACTTTACTGCGACATCAACACTTCATAACTGCGTTGTCAATTTTGACCCCACAATCTACCGGCAAAAAAAAACTGAGTTGTCGAGGGGGTTGAACTGGAGTGAAACGCAACTCATTTCCTACCGTTAGTCACTTTAACGTTCTACTATAATTTGCATAATATTACAATCGTGTCCAACTTTTTATGACACCGGCTGAATAAAGTTAATACATAAACAGTTAACAGAAGGTTACTTTCGAACAATGTATAGCATAACTATCACTACTAACTCGGTCATTTGTGGAAAATCAGGAGATCAATATTAATAATAAAATTTTTATATATTATGTATATTGTTGAAAATGATGTGAACTTCCTTTTCCCATCCTTCATTTAGTCTTTCGAAAGTAGAACAGCGCCTTACACGACGGCACAAAAGCAAACAAATCATGTGGAAATCTGTGAAATTGTTTAAGGATAACTGCTTACATTCTGACAAATCTTTAATCCTTACGTAAGTCTTGGCGCACATGTCGGTGGGCGTCACCCACGTATTTATGTTTACGATTGTGTGGTATTCGGAAAATTATTCAATGTTCAACGGGAAAATCATGGTCATGCTGAAGTGCAGACCAAAAACACTCGGCTGCCTGCACTGTCTGGTCCGAAAGGCAACAGAAGTCGAAAACTCGTAAATCATAATTTTCCACACCGTTTGATGCGCGCGAACCCAGCCACAGCACGATTCGATGAGAGCTGAAGTTGGGATTTCATGCTTCCAACTCGATGTTCTATTTGCTAAAGGATAATTCTGTTCAGTTCAAGGCATAGCATGTGATTAAGATTGAGATATCAACTGCACCCACCCGATCAGTCGTCCTTGCCGCCCAGTTTTTCGTCTGACTTACATCTTCAAGCAGCCGTTTTAACATTCAAGCGTGAGGCTTTACACTGACTAAGCATCAAGTATGAAATTGAGTTTTCGTCTTTGACGAGGAGTACCGAGTTTTATTGGGTGGAAGTTGTGAAAATTGTTCAAATCGGTTTAACATCTGTTTTTAAGGATAATTTCCTAATTTCAAGGATATTGCTCAATTTCCTCTTTGGCTTCAATAGTGTTGAGTGTATTTGAACAACGAGAGTGTGTGTATATATGTTTATCAATTTTATGGAAAGATGATTGCAACAAGAACAGTTTCATATATTGCTGAACATAACATATTCGTTAATATTTTTTAGGACCTTTTTAGAAAAGGTAACAGTTCCGTTCATCTTTTAAAACTATTATATCTTTTGTTTTAGGTTAGAATGTCTTTCTTTCTGACTTCAATTATTCCTGGGACAATTTTGACATTTTGGTTTTGATGTTATTTTAGTTGAGTAACCGCTGAACGCAATTCCGTTAGACTTACGGCAACATTCACCCGGATAAAGCCTCTAACATGAACAGATCCACTGCAAAGATGCACTTATTAATTGTGTTGAAGGGTTTTAATGATTTGGTGTACTTGATTTATTACTTGGTTAACAAATCTGGTCAAAGGCATCGATTTTGTTTTTGTTAGACAGAGTCTCGAAGTTTACATTCTGACATGTAATTTTCGTGAGATAACACTAGTGTTGAAAATTTAACAGATCTATAGTATACTACTTCACCTTATGGAATCTTTCTGTTTTCTTGTTTCTATTATAATTCTTTATTACAAACTAGCTGACCCGGCAAACGTTGTTGTGCCCAAACTAAATATTCGATGTATCTAGTTTTTTCAACAGTTGTTGGTGTAGCTGTGTGTCTTAACTGAAAAGTAAAAAAGCTTAATTATTTCTAGAATTTTATTTTTGCCCAAAATGACGATAAATTTATTAATTCGTTTAGAAAAAAAGAAAAAAAATAATAATTATTCGCCCACCTTTTGATTTTTATTTTAATATTGTTGATACTTTTTTTAAATTCTTTTACAGATTATTGTAACGGCTCTCTGCGCGGCCTTATGACGTCAGGAGTTTATGAACTATTTTTGTCATGAGAACTATGATCCAGCCTTTACTGAAGTGTTATATTTCTTACCGTTGCATCTATGCATTGCGCGTTGTTCCATGTAATAAATTTAAATTTTTCTTGCTTAAGCTACTCCCTCCGCATCCCGGTACGTCTTTAATTTTGTATTTATTTCTGTCATAAAGTCAAAGAATTAACCTTTACTGCCATCTCATTACATTAATCATAACACCTATACTAATTGACTAACAATTTCATGCAACGCCGATAAATTTAAGAAACATACATTTTTCAACTTTTTCTGGAACCAGCGAGGTAAAACGTAACGTTTTGACATAAAAAAAAAACAGCGAAAGTACTTATCTATATAAATAAAAATCAAATGTCGTTCGTTGGTAATTGCATCAGTTGAGAACGGCTGGACCGATTTGGATAATTTTTGTATTTAAATGTTTGTAATAGTCCAACTTAGGTTTTTACGGAAAGAAAAATTGACCACGCCCACTTTTACGCCCACTTTTTTGTTTTACCAAAAATTGCAAAACGGCTACACCGATTTGGCTAATTTATTTTTAAATGTTCATATTAATCCATTTTAAGTTTTTACTAAAGAAAAATTGACCCCGCCCACTTTTACGCCCACTTTTTTGATATCTATATATATAAAAAAGGAGTTTTTGTGTGTAACTATGCAATAGACTCCTAAACTATTCATCCGATTGGCATGAAAATTTGTGCATAGGAGTTTTTTGGTACGATGCGTGTTTGTGGGCTATCAATTTTTATCCACCTTGAACAGCAGAGGGCGCTGTAGCACAAATTTTTTACAAAACTGCCTAAAACTCATAAACCGCTTATGTGATTGGGATGAAAATTGTTATATAGTAGTTTTCATATACGTTGAGTGTTTTTCTGCTATCTTTTTTGACCCAACTTGAACAACAGAGGGCGCTGTAGAACAAATTTATTGCAAAACCACCTAAAACTCACAAACTGAAAATTGGTACATACGGGTGTTCAGATACGATAACTTTTTCAGCACTATCTTCTTTGATCCACCTTGGACACCAGATGGTGCTGTAGTACAAATTTTTTAAAAAATCGCATATTTTTAGTTGTTTTCTTAGGTTATATGCAAATATTTACAAATATAAAATACTTCTTAAATTTAATAAAATTAAAATATTTCCGTTATTTTGACATCAAAAACATGAACATATCTTGAAAACTATGAAAAATTTTACTACAACGATATGCAACATCGTGCTCAAAAATGAGAAAAAAACAATCAGAAATTTAATTTTGTGACTTTCGATTCAAATATCTTCTCTGCTTTTGTATACATTTTGTTAAATTTTTTTTGTCTTAAAGCTTCATCAAAATACTATGAAAATCTTATTGCAAGAATATCGTTTATTGAGTATATATATTTTATATATTTTTTTCAAAAAAGGTCTGAAATATTGAAGTTTTCCTCAAAAAAAGGCTAAAAAAATTGTATTTAATGGAAAAATAATTTAAATTCAAATTCGCATATTTTCAACTTCATATAAAAATTATAACATTTATAGGCAAAAATTGTTTCAATTTTATGCAAAAATTAAAGCCATTTTTGTCATTCAAAAAGCAAGGCCGCTTGATTTTATTTTCAATATTGTGTTTTTATAATTTTGTAAAAATATACAAGCTAAGAAATTAATTTATTAGGAAAAATTATCTATCTCTTACCAATCAAAAGTTATAGTCAATAATCTTTATCCAAAATATATATACAAAAAGCAAAACGCTGTCTGTGTGATGGCTGGAAACTTCAAAATTACTGAGCCGATAGAGCTGAAATTTTGGCAGTACATTTTTTTTCAAGTACGAGATGGCTTAAATTTCTGTCACACCCCCTTTTTACCGCCCAAAAATCAATAAAAATGCTATATTTCCCACGGTTTTCGTTGATTGGGCTACATTTTGGTAATTTAGTCTGTATGCTTACTGTCAGCAACTGTACTAAAACAGGGCAATGTCCATCTACTAGAAAACTGGGATGAGCATTATATAAGAGGGTGTGGCTCCGCCCATACAGTTAAAATTTGTATTATCGAATAGCTTTGAAAGTGAAAGTAGCAATACTTACATACAAACTCAAAATGGAGTTACTATTTAGAGATCTCCTGCTACTGGGAAACTGTAACGGGCAGTGGAAAATAACAGTGGTGTCAAACTATGAGTCTAAGAAAAGTTTTGAATACACCTATTATGTTCCCATATAGTTGCAAGGTGCAGCAACGCGCGCCGGGAAAAGCTAGTAAAACAATATATTGTATTGTATAAACATTTCATATCTTCACCTATCAACTAATTCGCACATACTTTTCCAACTATAGATAATATAAGATATTCTGCTATTGCTGGATATCTAATAGGTTTAAATTACTTTCATCAAAGTAGCATATCAATTATTTTCGAACATAAAAAAGAGGCACAAAAATGGATCTTGATAAGTGCAAAGTTTCATCAAAACTACAACTACAAACATTTTTAATGGAAGCTTAGCAACACTGCTAATAAAAGCTTTTTATCAGCTGCATGATAAGAGATGGCAGCATCGCTGCTACTGTTTGGCAGCAATAAGTCTGAGTCGAAAACAGTAACAGCATTTGTCTCATTTACTCTTTCATGTAAATGGGTACTACGGGTACTAAGGGTAGTACGGGATCGACACAGAATTGTATCTATTTAAATATGCTCATATTTAGATATATATTTATTTTAAACATTTTATTGTAGGGAATTTCATAAAAAAAAGGAAATAGATTCTGTCTATTTTAAAATTTACATTGTTGTTCCTTCATTAAGCCCGTATGATACTTCATTTTTTTGTCCAATTTTATAATCTGAAAACAAGTGGCGGGTGGGCAAGACAACAATATTCTTGTCTATTGTGCGAGAATAGGATAGAAACATATTCAGTGGCCAGAACCAATTTTGACTGTTCAGCGACGTTGCTAGTTGGCGCTGATTTTTTTTTTTCTTGCAAGGAGTTACACCAGCAAAAAAATTCTGATATATAAAAATAAAATTGTTTTCAACTAAACAAGAATCTTGTTGATAAACAACAATCAAGAAATCTTGGCAATACAAAGATTTGAGTGTTTTAAACTATTTTCAATAACGAGAACAATTATATATTAATAATATTTTCTGAATTAAATTCAACAACACTGACATTGTTAATAATACCAACAAGTTTTTTTTGGGTGAAGTTGCGTTGAAAGAAGAAGTTGGCAGCAAATATTTGATCGAAACTTAACGACGAGCGAATTGAGAGAAACGTCAAAAACAATGCATTAAAAATGCAGTCCGTCCCACATTTTTTTCTCCAATTCGTACTATATACGTACTCACTCACACCAATGGAATCTATGCATTAGTACTATTTGAGCTGCTCTATTTTCATTTTTAATGACAAAAAAATGAGCAATTTAATGAAGTATCATACGGGCTTTAGCTTATTTTTCCGATCATGCCTATAAGCAAAGCGTAATCAAAAAGAGCTTTTGCGTTGCTGTACGCAATGAAAAAGAAAGGAAAAGCTTTGCACTGCTTAATGCAGCGTGCATGAATAATATTTGATTTATTTTTTTAGATGGTATTTAATGTTAAATATTAATAATTTTTAAGGGTAGGTTTTAAAAAATAAAGTATACAATAGCCTAAGTTAAGAATGATGCTTTGAATTAGTGAAAGAATTATTGAAATCGGTTCAGTGCTCTTAAGTTTACCTCCCTCGAAGTAACGTCTTAAGCCTTTTATGTAAAAGTATAGAGTATAGATATAGATATAGGGATATAGATTATCTTTTTCATTACATTTGTAAAGCTTATAAAGACGCGTGGCAGGTTAAGAAAAGTATATATATTCTTGATCAGTATCACCACTTGAATCGATCTAGCCATGTCCGTCTGTTTGTCTGATTGTCCGACTGTCTGTTGACACGATTAAGCCGCTATGTTGGAGCTAACATAATGAAATTAGAAATATAAAATTCTATTTAAAAGAGCATGCTGTTGACTGTGTCATCGACACGCCCCTACGCATTCTTGTTTTTATTCTTCCGTATCCTTATCCCCCAACTTAATTTTACCTGGTCCTTATCCTTGCCCTCCATTCTTATGCTGCTCCTTGTCCAAGTCCTTGTCCTAATCCTTGTTTTTATCCTTTTCCTAAACCTTGTCAAGACCTTTTTGTCCAAATCCTTCTCCTAATGATTTTTCAAATCCTTGTGCATTAGTTCTTGTTCTGAAACTAGTCAAAATTCTTGTCCCAATTATTCTTATCCATGTCCTAACCCTTGTCGTAATCCTTGTTTAGGAGTAACCTTACTTTGCTTCTGATTTTGATTATGCTTTTGCTTTTACTTTTGCTTTGGTATTTCTTTTGCTTTTGCTTTTGCTTTTGCTTTTGCTTTTGCTTTTGCTTTTGCTTTTGCTTTTGCTTTTGATTTTGCTTTTGCTGTTGCGTTTGCTTTTGCTTTTGCTTTTGCTTTTACTTTTTCTTTTGCTTTTGCTTTTACTTTTGCTTTTTGCTTTAGCTGTTTGCAGCTTGAATTTATGAAGAAATTCTGATATTATTAAGAATTTTGAAGTAACTTCGAAGACACACTCAACTCATAATTTTTCGTCATTTTCTTCTGTGTAAATTTAACAAGGAGTAACAAAAGGGCTAAAGGAATGGCGACAACTGATCACTAGTTCTTTAATGTTTGCAAATAAACTTTTTCTGATGGCAGCAATTCAAATGGTATTATCATTTAAAATACAGTAAAACCTTCATGCTAAAAATACATCTTGCATTAACAAATTACTTTTTTATATCTTCTACAGTATAGTTATGATATCTTGTGAGACCTTGCATCCAGCAGTATGTTTATGTTCGAGCCATGAGAACAAAGCAACTTAATCTCATCTGCCATTTTTAGTATTTTGAATCATCATTAGTCCACTTAGTGCAAGTCTTAGCATCAAAAAGACAATCCCTTCAAGTACCACATGGACACAAATCAGACAAAGGCGCGCAGGCCAAACGGAAGTCAGTTGATGCTGTAAACGGATTAATAGAAGGATGGATGAAAGTTTGACCCCTTTACTTCTTATTTAGCAAAGCAGGATGTTCCAATTCAACAAAGGATTCACACATTGTCTGTAGCTCTGGTACTGCAGGTGAAGCTCATATCAGACGAACATCCGCTAACGAAAGAATACCAGTTTAAATCAAAAACAACCTAGAAAACACATATAAGATGGAATTTTGATGAGACAGTTTTTGTATATGGAATAAAAAAGGACAGCAAAGTTTCGTTGCACAGCAGACTACTATGCTTAAAGGCTAAGGGGCGCATTTCCCTTCAAAGAAGTGGATCAATTGAAGCACTAAATTTATGAATGCAATGTTTAAGTTTGATTTTTTCCCACAATTTCATTCAACCCACCAATCGAAATGGCCCTGAAGCGGACAACTGTAACAATGTATAAACTCATGAAGAGAACAACCACAAACACAACAACAATCGCAACCATCATTTGCACCAACAGCAACAACAACAACAATAGTGTTTGTCCTCTGTATTGATTCGAGCGGCTTGCAACAGAATTTAATTAAATGCCACTCGCCACGAAAACATAACCAGACACACACACAATACTCCTTGATGCATTCGACGCTACTTAAAAATTAATGTAATTATTTGCCTCAGCAACAATATGAACAAATAACTCGTGTTTTGCCAAACGCCCGCAGCAACAGTTCATAACCATAGTGCGATTCGCATTTCGTTGTTAAAAAACGAAAATCATATCCTTAATATGCCAAAATTCTTACTTAGTGTGATATGCGTACGAAACCGACTCGTAATCCTTTAAAGTCGGTCAATACATCCCATCCCAATTGCAGTTCCAGCATACGGTTTATATATTAGCGATAATGTTGTGTTTATATAATTACCTTCAGCTTAAATAGATACCCGCAATCCACCAACCCCGCTGCCTTCGATGAACTCCTCCAACCACAGGCAAGCAACCCCCACGAAAACATCCAGCCAAAAACCTACACCCATAGAAGTTTATACAAGCTAGTCTCGATTCGAAGCCGTCGGCTTTTTGGCTCGTCAGCTGAGCGTCTCCAAGCAACGAACCTGAAGTTGGTTTACTTTGTGTTCTGTTCCTGAGGTTGGTTTACTTACAACTTCCGACAAAAACAATTTGTGCTTTTGTGTTGTTTGCGTTTTGAAGGGGTTTGGAAAACATGTGTTTTCATCTTCCTCACTCTGAACTATAATGGGCCTCAGGCAACATATTGACAGACAATAATTTGTCTAAATGAAATATAAAATAATTTATGAGATTGCAGAGACGTGTTCCCAGAAATAAAAACACCCGGTTTTAACTCAAGCGAGGGTGGGTGATGGTGACTGGTGCGTCTATTAGTGTAACTGTCTTTTAATATTCTACCAGAACTTTTAAGTAACATACGGTTGGTTTCAGATTTAGAAAGCATTCTTTTTTGAATGAAGATTCTACCATTTTATCAAGAAGGCTACTTCCACTTTCTGCTTCTTATTTAAATTTATTTTTAAATTTACTTTAGGCTAGACCTTTCCTACAAATAATCGCCAATGGCTATTGTCATCACAAACATAACAAACCACAAAAACTTAAAAGTCTAAACTTCATGTTCCGATTCCACTTGTTGTTACTGATGTCCTTATGATTTGTAAGCACTACGGAAGTGGGAGCATGCTACTGTTTGCCTAACAACGTATACTTCGTATTGTTTGTTACCACGGCGGGGTTTCCCGCAGGAATTCAAAATTTAAATTGCATTTTTCTGTTATGCTGAATTGGACGACAATGGTGACTACAAGCGAATAAAGCCAATTTTACATTTGTGGTGCTCATGATTTTATTTTTCTACTTTTAACTTTGACAGTCGTTGCTTTCAACCATGCAATGACATTTTTAGAGAAACAGAAAATTTTTTAACCTTAAAGAAGTGTGATTTCAGAGGCCTTAATGGCATCATTAGAGGTTAATGAATTAGTGCTTGTTGTGGCTCTCTTGTCTGCCACCCTGGGGTCTCGTGCTCGAATCCCTGTATGCTGCGGTTCTATAATTTAATTTTTATACCCCTACGTTTAAAAAACGTAAACGGGGTATATTAATTTTGTCACTCCGTTTGTAACGCCCATAAGGAGGCGTGACAGGTATAGAAAAGTATATATATTCTTAATCAGCATCACCACCCAAGTCGATTTAGCCATGTCCGTCTGTCCGTCTGTCTGTCTGTGATCACGATTACAGCCGTAATTTTCAAGCTATCATCGAAATTCGATATTTAAGCTTGTATCTAAAAAATAAAGGTCAAGTTCGAAAATGAGCCAAATCGGATCAAAACCACGCCTACCTCCCATACAAAGTGACTTTATCAAAACGGTAAAATCTCTAGAATTCCACAAAAATTCATATATGGACTTGAAATTTTGCATATAGACTTTGATATATAACATGTACTCTGTGTACAAAATGAATTGAAATCGAGTGAAAACCACACCTACCTCCCATCAAATAACAAAAGAGAATATTTTCTGTTAAAACTATGACGAAAATGTTTTTACAAATTTAAATTTTTTTGACTGCTTAAGACTTTGAATATACTTCGTTTCGAACGTGGGGGTATTTAAACTTCGGCCCAGCAGAAAATCATTTCTTACTAGTCTTATAAGACTTATTAGTTGTAATTGATGGTAGAAAATTGAAATTCCGCCTCGTTACAAACATGCTACTAATGTTTCTATTGATTATCTCTTTCTCTGCTAATATACCATCATCCAGTTTTCAAGCCACGTTAGACTTGTTTGCATAGGTGTAACACATAAGTTCCTTGGTTCAAGGTTAAAAAAATGCCAAAAGCAGAATAAACTTGGATAAAAAAAATATATTAATATATATTTCAATGCGAGAAAATACGTTTACAAAAACTAATATGATAGGGGATAGTGGGGAGTTGTGAACCATGAAGAGTTGTTAATAACCACGGCAATATCCGCCATTCTGTTAATAGTAGAAATGCTCCAAAGACTGTCAAATACTTCTTTCTTGTTTTGTTTTACCTTTGAACCAAGAATTTCAGGTGTAATACCTATTCAGTCAAGTCTGCCTTGGATCGAAATAGGGTGATAGATTAGTGGAAGGGAATGGGCAATCAAGTGAAACATATATAGAATGTTCTAGAAGGGGTGGAAATCCGTAGAAATTCAAGTTTCTCATCCACAATCTTCTTTACCACGAACTACGACTTCAAGCCGTAAATATTTATGAGTTTTCAATTTCAGTGGATTAGAAATGAGTATAAAATTGCAGTATAAATTACGATGCGAATGCTATAGTTTTAAACGGAAAACTATAGCCTGGCCGGGATTCGAACCCAGGACCTCTCGGATGGCAGTCGAGCACGCTACCTACTTGACTAACGAGGCCGCCAAAGTAAATGTAAATGATTTTCCACTCAGGAAAGAAAAGGAAAAACGTTCATAACTTCTCTAGTTATATACCATTTTGAACAAAATTTTAGTTTGTGTAGGAGGAACAACTATTCTAAAAATCGTGACTTATTATCTCAACGGTACTAAAGTTATAACCGATAAGTGAATAGTTTTCAGAAAACTTTCAATCATAAGGTAAAGGTTTTGACTCCATATCTTTTTAATTATTTGTGAAAAGGTTATTTCCAGCTGCACTTAAGAAAAAAATTGGCACGAATGAGCACAAATTGGCATTAAATAAAAAATATTTGATGAGACGTTTAAAATAACTTAAAGGTTTCTCTTTAAACTTTATTTTTTAAATGTTACTCGTTCGAATGAAAATTAAAATAATCGAATGGAAAATAACAGGAAGCATATATCAAAAATTTCATATTTTTCACAAATTGTGACTAAGTAACTAATGGCCTCTTGCTGTAAAACGAAGCCTTCGGCTGAGGCCTCGTTCGTTTTCAAACGATGTCGGATAAAATTGGCTTGCTGTATTTATGCTTTGCGTCATCGTGCACTATTACGTCGCTTACGTTATTCAAATACTCTCGACGTGATTATTTGTCAAAAGAAGCATTACCAGATAATAAAATTGCAATATTTTTCGTAAATATTCTACAATTCTTAAAAATTTGAATGTTAAATTATTACATCTTTTTACGTTGGCAATGCTTTTTTCCATCAGCTGTTTCATTTATTTTTGCTTAGAAATAATTGCTGACTTTAGCAGCAATCTGCAATTTGTTTTAATATATTTTGTTAAATTTGAGTGAAATAGTATTTTATAATGTTTTCTACGATAGCATTTTATAATTTTAACAACAAAAGTTAAAGTGAAAGTGATAGTGATGCGCAGTGCATTTCCTGCACAAGAACCCCAAATTGCTCGCTTGTAGTTTTCTTTGTGCTGAAAACATATAAAATATTGTTAATTTATGTTTTTATTATTATTTTGTATATAATAATGTTTAATATGCTTATGAAAATGTATTTAAATGTTTCTTCACAGCAACTTCCATTAATAAAATTTTGTGGACGATGGCAATTTCTTTATCGTCGTTTTTTGACGTTCCGCTTCGGGTAATTTTCTTACAGCAAGCCAAAATTGTACTGCTGTTACGTCTTCGTTCGTATCTGAATCAGCTGTTCTCGTTTGTGTACAATACACGTTTTACAACAAGCAAAAACAGCTGATTATTGGCTTTTGAACGAAGTCTTCGTGAAATACACGTTTCGTTCGTTTTACAGCAAGATGCTATAAGTAAGCCTTGGAATGACGTTAGAAAGTGAGCATACAAAGGTACGTTATTAACATAGTAAAACCTTTATATATCTCACTTTTACAGAGTTTGAGTCCAGATTTTGCCATCTTGCCCATCTTGTTTACAAGATATTTCGTTCTTTCTTATTTTTTAAGGTTATCTTAACGATCGACCCCTCTATCCGTACGTTTTGGGTTCAAGTCCCCTCTTAGAAAAGCCAAAACCCCTGTTATCTTTGGACTATCTTGCTTCGTTTTCGATATATGGCGCTTTTCCTAATTTTTTAACTTTTAATTATATTATCAACTGACAAACAATCAAAACACAATGCCACTAACGCAGAGCTTTCAAATAGGCAATGCTTGTTTGGCAACGCTTTATACACAACATTTTTGTTTGATGTCAGGGTTATACTCAAATACACTGCACCAACATAGTGTACACTGATCAAGTACTGTGAATAGAAGGTTTTGTGCAGCTCTCTAGATAGTGGTTAGGCTGTTTCTTTGCATAAAATCTAAAATTTTTTAGTTTATTGATTTGGGATAACGGCTGAAAATTATAATCAAGCAATTTCTGATAGCGGTTGGTCAGTTTTTCTGTCACCGCTCATACTATCCTTAAATGGTTTACTCTCTTGTTACGTTGTATTTGCTTTATAAAAATTACAAAAAACTCTTTAAACTCATTCCTTAAGTTAATGCTGTAAACTGTTTTCATTATGCCAGTGTAGCTAGATTGCTGTAAATTGATGCTTATGTAAGGCATTAAGGACATAAGTTCAGCAGAGGAAGCATTCGATGTTACTCCGGATGAGCGCTCACTTAAAGCAACTCGCATCTGTACTACTCAAGCATTCCGCAACGGTTCGTTCCACATTCGAGTGCATGCGAGATATGGGCCGGGGAACTTACTGTTTGAGCCAACGACACTCCACGTAGTATAAGGACAACGAACAAAACCTTTTGTACACATATGCATTTGCGTTGAAATAAAATCAAAGTTCAAATTCAAATGACTGCTAACGCGTCCTGCAAGGCAGAGACAGCACAGTAGAGGCAGGCAGTGAGACAGTGAGACAGCGAATATCCGGCATAGGTCTGTGCTTCCTAAACCAATGCACAGATATTGCATATGTGGATTATTTGCATCCCTTAAATAATTTTTATTATTATTATAATTGTATTTGTGTGATTCTGTTATGAGCCTTAGACGGCGCACAAGCTCATATAATGCGTCTATAATTGCACAACAGCCACAGAAACAAAACCGCGCGTTAAACAATTTAGACAAACATTTTGAGTGAATTAGAAAGAGGGTTAAACATCGTTATTGGCCGCAGGAGCAGACGATGTTTAAGCGTCTGAAATCCTTTTAGCAGTAATTGTTCAAAATTATTTAAAAAAAAAAATATATATATATACATATATATATACAAGTAGGAAAGAAAAAAAAAAAAACCGAGAACAAATAATATAAGTATTTGAGCGGATGTGAAGGACCATTTAACTGGATTTTTAGGACTTTCGAAGAAGCTTTCGAGAGTGTTATTGATATTATTGCTTCGATCGCGGTTTAATGGTTTGCTGGAACTTATTTTATTGTAATCATAAAACGTTTCGTTCTCAATAGCTCGGTGAAGAATTTAAAAATCGCGCGTTTAAAATTTATTATTCATAAGCAATTTTTTTTATCAATAATAACGAATATGACATATTTGACAGCTGTCGATCAAGCACGAACGCCGGTCTTGACATTCGCTACGCTTTTATTGACTGCGCATCGGATCAATAACATTCATCCGCACTTATCATGAATAATTGATGAGGTCTCTTATCCAAATTGGATAATAATTGTCACCTTTGTTGTGACTTAAAAAAAAAAAAAAATCAGGATCCGGACAAATCGACACATCCTTTTTTTGGGACTAAGAGTTTGTTACTTAATCATGTACGCTGGAACAAATACTTACTGCAAATAAGAAACAAATGCTTATCAAGTGTTCTCTGGTAATTTCAGTCACAAGCTTAACAATAAATCAGAACTTTTTTCTTCTTACAAGCAAAACAAGGCAATTAAAGTACAATCAGAGCGTAGTTATCATGTCTGTCGCGCAAATACTTCAAGCTAGAATGCAAACATTGTTTGGCGTGACATCTGCCAAAGAAGGTTGCGCCCCCCACAAGGTGTTCGTACTGCAGCACGAGTTACCATCCATCCCTTTTGGTGGCATACGTTAAAAGATCGCATTTGAGTTTCGCCCCGCAAGACTGAATCTCGAACGCGTAACATTCACAATTTCAGCTCTAACATCTGTCGGAAATTGATGACAACAAAAACGAGAATGACAGTGGCGCAAAAAAGATGTGTTGCTGTGTGTTCCTTATAAATTTAGAAACGTGAAAATTACCTTTTGATGTACAGAGTGCAAGAGCACACGGCAAATTTCCCAATGAATAATCCAGCTGAATGGAGTATTCCCTGTTCTGTTTGTAGTTTAATTTTTTGCACATACACTGTAAAGTCGCATTTTTATGCAACTACACCCCATTTTAAAGGCAACCAAGTTCTGAAGTTGTCAAATTTTTGTTACAGAAGTTTAGATATTATCAAGTATTGTATACGTGATGAAATCATTGGAATCAGCCAAAACATCCATAGCAAATATATTAATACATACAATTTACAATCCTTAAACAATATTGCATTCTTCTTAATTTATATTCGATACAAGTGAGTGAAAGCTTAAATAAGATTTACTAAAACTTAAAGAATGGACGATTAAATTAAGAATGGACGATGCGTTATGTATGTATATTTACCAAGAAGTGGAAAATATGTTAAACTAAAAAGTTAAATAAGGGCCGTGCAGCACTCAGTATATTATGTTATGTATGTATGTTAAGTGACGACCGTGGCGTAGTTGGTTAAAGTGCGTGGCCTCTATATCAACGAACCTGGAGACAGGGGTTCGAACCCCAGCAGGGCCAAAAAAAAATTATTTGAATTAAAATAATTTTTCTGTACGGCCGCCACCTCTCTGCAGACAATGGCAAACCTCAGAGAGTATTCAAAATGCCATGTAAAGTTTCTTGAGAACAAGATCATTCCATTCATCGCCGTTCGGAGTCGGCGTTAAACCTGTAGGTCCGGTTCTCGGTCAATTGTGTACAAACTTAATAACACGCACAACACAATTGATCATAAGAAGCTAGGTCAAAGTTCTTCCAAGGGCTGAAATGAACAGTTATTTATTTTTTTTTTATTATGTAGGTTAAAAAATTATATCTTGAGCGTTTAATTGCATCTTGTTTATAGACAATGCAGTAACTCAAAGTATCTGTATAGCAAAGTAATGTCCATTGAGTTGGTTTATGTTTCTTTTTAAACAAAAATGCATTCCAAATTTATTTTACTTGGATAATTCAATTCAAAATTATTGACTTAAAAATGTCTTTTAAAGTTGAACTCTTTCAACAATTAAAATTCATGAAATAATATTAGTTTATAAGATCAGCATATGTTACAAGGTTTATATATATGCCCAAACGATTTAGAAGTATACTGAAAGCTTAAATTAAAAATCGCTGTAGTTAAAAAATTGTTCAATTTATCGAAATTGAAATTTTTTTTATTTAATTTTTTATAAATTTTATATAAGAATGTCAAATTAAAAAAGTATTTAAGTATTTAATCATACAATATTTGTCAACTGACGATTGGCACTCACAATAAAATTTCCACTGCATTTTTTGATCCATTTGCATTTTTATGAAATAACCAAAATATATGAAATCGCAAAAATAATGAAATTTCAAATTTCACACAGATATGGTGATGCATCTCCGTGAAAATAACTTTAGTTAAATATTGAGGTTTATTATTTTGGAAATTAGTTTGCCGCATTATTACTTTTACTTAAATCAGTATTTCACCCACCCATGTCAAATGAAACACCCTGTGCTATGGTATCCCAAAAGTATACCTTAATTTAAAAACAAATATTCTCGTATATTCAATGTATTGTGTATTTTAAGTGTTTTGAAGCCATATTTTTAATACCTACGCTCATAGAGAATCATGTTCTCCACCTACTACCAACCAATGACTCGATGTGCGCAAACCTTCTCACATCCATTGTAGTGACATTGAAAGTGACAAAATTTGAACAGACTTAATTACTAGCTTGTGTACGTCACAATAATGAGGAAATGTCTTGTTTTTGTTACAATCAGACCTTTTCAGCGCTCTTTGAGATTTTATCTGGATCCGTCGTCATCCATCCAGTTATGGAATCCTTGCAAGTGACACATTCAGCAACAACTTCAGAGGGCACCTGTGGAGATGTTTTAATTACGACGCACCACGGCAACGACGAGTAGCTTTGACGCATCCTTCGGCATGAGCAGAAACCAAAGACATTTCCACGCCATTTAAGGCGGGAAAACACAAGGACGACCACCCGCAGGCGGTTTGATCAAAAGACATCTGAAGCAATGAAAACGTGGCAAAAAGCGATGATTTCTGACACTTAGATTAAATGTCAAAACGCTTCATTGCGGTGGGAGAAATGTTTGTATGTGTGTAATTTAAAACTTTAAACATTTTTAAACTTGTTTTTTCTCTTTGGAATTGACCATTAGTAGGTTGTACATCGCACAGACTTTATGTTTTTTTTCGATTTTTTACATTTTTAAATTCCTATTTACCATGCCCGAAACACGACCACAACGATGCTGAATTGAAACATTTGCAATTGTCTGTGATAAATTGAATGACATTTATTTGGAACAATATGTTGTTACGCACACAACAGCAACGACAACCCAATAACACAAGAACATGACAAAACAACATTTTCAAATTTAAACTTCAAAAGTCAGCAACACCTCGCTTTAGGAGGGCGCTCAAAAGTGTTTAATGACACACTTCGAGCGCACGTGTCGCTCAGTGAGTCTGTCGATCCTTCGCCTACTACGTCTTATTCCGCCTGTCCATCCCTTGTCTGATTGTCTTTCTGAACTTCTGCTCTCTTTCTGTCTGTCCATCATCAATTTTAAAAATAAAAATCGCAAACTTTATTGCCAGCGCCTTTGTTAGTGTTGTTATTGTCACTGTTGCGGAACGAAGTGAATCCGAGGGTCAGGATTCTGGAATGGATAATGATACATTCCATCGCCAAAATCTTTGTAAACACGTGACTGAGTGGTTTGTTACAGCCCATCACTGGCTTTCGATGCGGAACTCATCAGTGCGGAAGGAACGAATATTGTTTTTCCTTTCTTGTGGTTAAAAATGAAAGAGATCCTTCCGAATGAGTTTGCAGCTAACAAAGCGCGTTCAAGAGGCAAGTGCAGGGGATTAAAATCCAACAACACAGAAATTAAGTGAAGTGCTAATGGAGCGACCACATTAATCTCAAAAAGACAAAAAGAAGTGGAATGAGAACGTATTGCCGTGATGGGCAGACAAAATGATGCCTTAATTGTTTTAATGAAAATTACAGCAATAGAGGTAATAGCCAAATTAGATATTTTCTAAAAATTTTTAACAAATCTTATACTTTCACTGATACAGCATTTATATCATTTGTCTTAAACGACTTTACAATCAAATTAAAAAAAAGCGCTTAATACTGCCTTAATAATTCCAATAAATTGTACAACAATAGAAGTAATATCGAAAATAGATTTTTTTAAAAAATGTTTTAAATATGTTATACTTTTTTGATACATCAATTTTATCCTTTGTCCTAAACGACTTAATCAAAAATTTTAACAAGTGAATGTTTATGAACAGCGGAGAAATACCACTTAAATGCATTGCGATCGAACATGAAATATATTTGAATGATAAGGAGCATCCATACACTGAACCCACAAACACATTTAGCACAAGTGTAGGTTATTGAATTTATCGCGGTTTTCTCGGACCATGTGGTTAAACTTCCAATTGTCATCATTAGATGCCTTCTTGTTCCAATTCGTGCTGCTACTGCTGCTGGCGCTACTCTGCTGCACTTCTTTATGTGTTGAGACGGCCGTTTTGTTGGTACTTGTGTGGTTGTTGTTGTCCTTTGGTGAAATGCATTTTTCTGTGCGCTCAGTGTAAACCATTGTGAAGTGTTTATTTTGTTCAGATTTTCAATAAGTATTTATGAAATTTTTCAGGACCCGATCGTGTTGATCGCGACTACTTATGCGGTGGGAGTCACGGAACGTACTGTATGTATGTCAGAACTTCAAGTTCCAAATTATTAGCTGAGTTTCCCGTACGTGAACCTTTGCAGGATGAAAGGTTCTTCGACAATCTAGAATAAAACAAAATACTATAAAGTAACTAAATCATGATGAATGACCGAATGACTCACCGCAATGACTTTAGAAGTTTTTGTTTTGTATCCGTGGACGAGGGTCTAAGCATTGACACCAATCTTGTTCCACCGTATCATTGGCAGGATAATTTTGTAGTTTAAAAAAATGTCTACGAATTTTCACACAAAATTCCGATGTAAGCCAAATAAGGAAGTTATAAAAGCTGTTTTTGTGAATTCAATTGCAAATGCACCAAAATACAAATAGCTGCGGTGTAAAAATCTGCTCTATCGGCAACGGCACTGCAACGACACTTCTTGCTAGAATTTCGAGCTCTTACTAACGCTGTCTCGTTTGTTACAACGCGTTTAAATACACAAATCGGTGCCAGCACAGTTCTTCAGACACTCGTGCATATCAATTGCAGATATCGCACTACAGCAGACAACAGAGGCGCGCATGCAAATTAACGCGGACAACCAGTTTTTTGCCTAGCAGGTCCATACAACCAGGAAAGGTTGTTAGACTAGACTAAGTGGTCGATCACTTTCAATAGCTCTGCAAAAAAATTGGCCGGCTGGTGAAGTCAATTAATCGACCCTTTTTCGTATAACCAACTTATACAAGAGATATATGATACCTGGATATTTCTCTGTTAATCCCATGAATTCCAAAGAAGGTAAGATACTCTCCTAAAAGTTAAAATGGCTCTATATCCTCTTGTTACAGATGCCTCTGATTAAGAATAAATTTAGTGCATGATGAAAAGTACGAGTTACATTGCATCATCCGCTTTGTGACAAGTGAATAAGTTTGCAAACAAGCTATTTTTTAGTCAATTGAACTGCTTGTTGTTCATGCCTACCCAACAAACCAAACGAACTTATAAGTTTTGTGAATTATAAGTATTCCACCTAATAGAACGAGTTAATTACTCTTTTCATTAACAAAGCTACCACGAATTCGTTAAATTTTTCGATAGTGAATATCATTGAATATCACGAACGCAAACTTGTATTACTGCAAACATAAAATATTTTTTTATTTTTTTTTTATATTAAAAGAATAAAAAAAGTAATATAAAGAATTGAAATCCAACAAGTCAATATCAATTTTCTTATATATCAATTAATCGAAATATCGAACCCAGATCCACAACCAACATCGGATTGGAAGGCTGGAGCATATTCCGCTGCACCATCTAGCTAATCAGCAATAACTAATGCCATGTCTACCCAGAGGGTTTTGTTTGAGTTTCCAGTACAAAGTTGAAGTTGATCAAAAACAGCTGTTCTAAAATTGTGCAATTTATTTTATTTTATAATTATTAAAAAACATATGTATATTTTAAAAATTATATTTTGAGCTTTATGCCAAATAATTCATGAAGCAACAGGTTGCTACAACAACAAAAGTTCTTTGCAGAACAAACCGAGCAGACTAGACCATGGTTTCGTCGGACGCTACTACAACTCATCAGTAGTCCCTGTGGTTTTAGCAGTCCACTAACTTTGAAAAGATAATAAGCGCAACAGCAATAAAACCAAAGCGGAATTATAGGAGCGCTATTCACTTTATCAGATCAGTGTTTTTCTACTCTATTGCTGGTCGCAAAATTTCAAAAAGTTGACTGCATTGATTCTGCAAAGATTTTGTTGTTGCGCTTTTTGTTTATTTCTTTATCACATGTTCATCTAGGTTCCAACATTTTGTTGGTATTAAACCATAGAAGGCGTGAAATTTAATTTAATTTGCAAAAAAATAACAAAAAAGCGAAGAAAAAACTTGAGCAAGTATAGAAGGTCTTCATATCAGTATGGGCCGATAAAAATTCCGAATTGCGCAGCGTAAGGAAGAACTCGCATGTATATGCGGAGATGTCAGCAGCCTTGTCTCAAGTGAAATTGATGTCACGGTGGTGCATGTGCCGAAAAAATATGAGAACACGAAAGTAAACAAAGAAATGTCACACTAAACACAATACTGCCGATGAATCTCTGTGTGAACAACTACGGTTAAACTCAAACTAAGCTCTCTGTTTAGACATGGCATAAAATTGAAAACAATAGAATGCTAAATTTTGTGATTCAGCAGGGATTCAGCAGGATTCAACTTGACAACAATACGTGTATTACAATACGTACACGTTGTCTTCGCTTCAAAGTTTCGATTGCTTTAATGAAACTATTCATTTCACTGGTTTGTTGGGTATCCAGTAGTTCAACCGTTCATCTGTACGTAAGTATTTAATATTTTATATATTTATAAACTTGTCCTACCTCTAAACATGTTCCTACGGCTGCTCAAGTCCAGGCTATTCAACAATTTTTTTTTAATTTACTATCTCTTAGTAATAATTTCGTTACTCTCATTAATGAGATGCAATAACTTGCATATTTTTAATTTTTATAGCTACGTATTTTGTTATTTTTTGTGCAAAGAATAAGATGTATAAGCGTTTGCAACAGAATCTTCATGAAACGGCAATGAGTGCTAATGACCTTGGTTTTGTGGCTTTAGATAACATTTTGCAATAGGCGAAACTTCATATCTCAACCGATTTCACGTAGAAGCGACTTGAAGTCAATGTACAGTTAATGCAATTTCGCAGACGAATTTAATTCTTGAAACGACTGTCTGAATTTTTAAACTGGATTAAAACGTTATGAACTGGTTATACCTGTATTTTTTTACTTTAATACTTTCTTAACTCAGTTTTGTTGCCAAGCTCTACAATCATAGGTCTAACGATAGAAAGCTAAACTGTTGGAATGTGAATGAAACAAATAAGAATGATACAAAGCAGAACATGGTTCATATTGGTATATTCTTAGTTGAATTCAAAAAGTTGAATATTTTTAAGATAAATAACCATTGTCCTATATAGTAACCTAAAATATTTGGAAAGCTTGATAATAGTAAAGTATTTTTTTGAAAATTTTTTTCATACTCAAAAATTCAATTTTGACTTTGATGGACAGATGGACTTTATTCCCCTCTCCGTAGATTTCAGCAAGAGAAAAAGATGCTATTTGTATGTTACTTAAAAACATAAAAATAATGAAGGGGTCTCTTGGGCTGCATACTGCATATATTCATGAGGCCAAATTTTTTGTTATAATAAAATAAAAATAATTTTTTTGTTGTGTGCTTGTTAGCTTACTAAGAAGTTGAATATTTAAAAAAATAAAAAAAAATAACTGGCCATTTCAGCCCTTGAAAGGACTTTGACCTAGCTTCATATGATCAATTGTGTTGTGCATGTTATTAAGTTTGTACACAATTGACCGAGAACCGGACCTACATGCTTAAAGGCCGACTCCGAACGGCGATGAACAGAATGTTCTTGTTCTCAAGAAACTTTACATGGCATTTTGATTACTCTCTGAGGTTTGCCATTGTCTGCAGAGAGGTGACGGCCGTACAGAAAAATTATTTTAATTCAAAAATTTTCTGTCGCTGCTGGGGTTCGAACCCGGGACTCCAGGTTCGTTGACATAGCGGCAACGCACTTTAACCAACTACGCCACGGACGCCAATTTGAATATTTACAACATCAAATTTTCGGACTTTTATCTATTGCGGCAATATTTGACACCAAAAATATTCACATATTTTCAAAACAAAACAAAATTTTAGTACATCTTTTTCTAATAACATCGTTACCTTGGTATAAAAAGAAACTATCAGAAATTCGTATGTTTTATTTTTTATGCAAATAACTCCGCTGTTTTTGAAAAACTCCGTTCACAAAATTTTTATAGTTCTCATTTAGTTAATGTTGCAAGGGTAATATAGCCTGTAAGTTTGGCAAATATGATTTGCTAGTGCGATGCATGATGAAATCATGTAGGGTGGAGTGACAACTTGGTATTATCTCAAGAAGTTCTTGAACCGGTTGTCATTTACCTGCATAATTTCCTTCTTATTCTCTAGCTTACTTTTTTTGTTTATAGTTTATACTATTTTTGACATGCCATATTATTGCACCAACTGTCAAAAATAGTAAAAATTAGAGAACGAAAAAAATAAAAAGGAACATAAAATATACCACCAAATGGCATTCGATGAACACAGCTCGTGGGAAATATTCAAATAAATTGTTTTTCAATTTCAATATTTTTATATAAATTTCCCTTAAATGCAATAGTTTTTTTTTCAAATAGTAAATATTTGAAAAATATTTAAATATATTCGTGCATAATTTTAATATATTTTTTATTAAATTCTGTTTAAATATTTTAATATTTTATGTAATTAAAAAAGTATTTAAATAAATTTTAAATATTTACGTAGTCGATTTAAATAAATGCGTTATTGGTGCAAAAATGACTCGCTTTTTGGATAAATTAAAAAAGTTTTTGGGGAAATTTAATATTTTTTTCCCTTAGTGTAGTCGTTAGTTTAGCGACATATTTTGAATATTTTTTATAAAAGGTCCAAAGTATTGACTTTTTACTAAAAATGGCACAAAACCCGTTTTTGTTGTTAAAATAATAAAAAGCTCAAAATTGCATTTTTTTTACTACCGTTAACACGGCGCACAGTGGTTGAGCACCATACAAAAAATGTCAAAAATAGAAGTAGTCGTCGTAAATCAATAAAATTAGGCACATGAGTTCAGTTTGACTATATCAAGATAAAAACAAACGTTTTTTGATATCTGCTCACAACCACGCCTACCTCCCATATAACATAAAAATTAAAAACGCTATATTTTTCCATGACTTATCTTATGATGAACAAAAAAGTGCTCAATAAATCGCCGCTGTAAAGTGCCAGAAAAGACTAAATACCACGTGATATTAAAAGCTAATAAAACTAATTTTTTCATCGTTTCTTACATCCGTATAAGTTTTTGGACTCTATAAAGAAATTTTTTTTTATTTTCTTAACCTTAGTTTAGCCGGGGCTAGACCCCAATTAATTTCAACTATGCCGGAACCACCGGATTTGCCACCCAGGCAGAAACAAATCAATCAACCACTAATAAGCTATGACAAAACAAAAACTCTCAAAAATAACTCTATTGGACCTAAATATTTAGTTATGACTAGAATAAACAGTACTGACAATTTATCCAAAGTTTCACCCTTCTTGATAAAAAAAGTGATCGACTATACGGCAGACAGTGAAGTTGAAATGTGCAAAAAGCTAAATAACGGCAATATTCTTATCAAGACAAAAGAACACAAACAAGCAAATAAGCTAATACAACTCGTATCACTCTCACCAACGATTCAAATAGAAATTACCGAACACTCATCGCTTAACTATACTAAAGGTGTTATTTATTCCAATGATCTCCGAGGCATAGCGGAGAACGAAATATTACAGGAGTTAGGCAGCCAAAGTGTATCAGAAATTAAAAAAATACTCAAAAAAACAACAAATAACGAACTTCAAGAAACCGGTCTCATCATAATCACTTTTTCTACTCCAACTCTCCCAACTGAGATCTCAATCGGTTACGAGAAGGTAAGAGTCCGACCATACATACCGCTCCCGCTGCGTTGCAATAACTGTCAACGCTACGGACACATAGGAAAGATATGCAAGAGTGTAAAAATTTGTCCCAACTGCGCAAACAAACACCACATTGATATTGAGCTCAAAGAAGAATGCAAAGAATCAAAATGCTGCATAAACTGCAAGGAAATGAAAAGCGACGAACACAACCACAACTCTTTCGATAAAAAATGTCCCATTTTTATCAAGGAGAAAGAAATTCAAGCAATCATCACCCTCAACAAAATAGACAGAAAAACAGCTATATCCACCTACAAAGAACGCAACCAACAAGAAGGCGTAACATATGCCGATATCGCACGTACCAGCACCAACTATGAACCAACTATAAAACCTGCCCTAGTAAGAAAACTTGTAAATTATGACGACATACTCCCAGAAATAAATTCAAGCCAACAACAACAACAACAAATGCCACCCAAGCCCAGTATTCAACGAATATCAGAAACAAAAGTTAAAATATTTCCAAAAAATATATCCAACAAACTTAAATCTAAACTTAAGAAAAAAAACAAATCAAAAAAATCACAGCAACCACAATCATCGCAACTCTCTCAAGACGACTCATCAGATTCAATGTCAATGGATCTTGATCCCAGTTTTCACCTTCCAACTACAAGCTACATCTAACTAATCAAATCTTATTACTATAATTTTTAATTCTCTCTCAACTTAAAATTCTATAATCCTCTTTACTATATTATATTATGTCATTAACCATTATCCAATGGAATATTAAAGGCTATATCAATAACTATAATGAACTTCAAATTATAATAAAACGTTACTCTCCTAAAATAATTTCCATCCAAGAAACTCACCTCCACTCCATAAATAACATACCTACTCCCATCAATTACTCAATGTACTCATTAAATTCCTCAACAACTTCATACGGTGGCGTTATGCTACTAGTACATAACTCATTACAACAACAACAAATTCAATTAAATAACGACTTCGACGCAATAGCTTGTGAGATACATTCCCAAGTCAAATTTACAATAGTATCTGCATATATACCTCCACAAAATAGATTTAGCTTCAGTAGCTTAAACAACGTACTTAACTTTACAAACAGCCCTTCTATAATCACTGGAGATTTCAATAGCTGGCATACCTCATGGGGATCGCCAACCAATAACCGAAAAGGCAATATTTTAAGCCGATTCCTTAACCACACCAACTTTATACTCCTCAACAACGGCTCCCCCACACATTTTTCAACACATAATACTTTTAGCCACATAGACCTTACCTTTTGTTCTCCGTGCATAGCAATCCACTCCAAATGGAAAATCTGTAACGACCTCTCAGGAAGCGATCACTTCCCGATTATTATATCTTTATTTCCCCAAAACAGACTAAAAATGTTAAAAACCAGACCTAAATTCAAAATCAAACAAGCGGACTGGACTCGATTCACAACTGCATCAGAACGACTAAACACTCAGTTCCCCCCAAGCACAAACATCAATAAAGAATCAGCCACCTTAAAAAAAATTATTTTACAATCCGCACACGCATCGATTCCAGAAACTTTACCTTACACCACAAATCGAACTGTCCCGTGGTGGAATGATAAACTCCAAAAACTTAAAAATGATAAAAACAAGTATTGGAATGCTTTTAACAGAAACAATGTACAAGATAACCTAATAAAATTCAAGAAAGCAAGAGCTATATTCAAACGAGAAATCAAAATAGCCAAAACAGAATCAATAAATGACTTCACATCCAAAATAAACCCATCAACACCAGTTGACAAAATCTGGTCTAACATAAGAAGATTTTGCGGATACAGATCTTCACATAGCATCCACAGCATCAATTCAGTTAACCCCCCTAACTTACCAATAACAAACCAACACACAATAGCAACTGAATTCTGTAACTTCTATTCCAACAACTCTTCCGACAGTAATTTCCCCACTATGTTTCAAAATAGCAAAACAACAGTAAACTCAAATTATAATATCAGCCCATCATCCCGAGCTCTTCAGATTGAAACAGACATTACAATTACAGAACTAAGCTCAGCGCTTCTCAAGCTAAAAGGACAGACACCAGGATTAGATCGAATATCTTATCCTATGATTAAAAATCTCTCTAACGAAATTAAACACCGTTTGTTAAATCACTACAATAACATTTTTAAAAACTATATTCCGCAGTCCTCCAAAATAAGCTTAATCATTCCTATTTTGAAACCAAATTCCAATAAAACACTACTGAAATCATACAGGCCTATTTCACTTAATCCCTGTTTATCCAAATTGCTAGACAAAATAATTGCCAACAGGCTATGGTGGTTTGTTTCCGACAAACTAATCGATAGCCACCAAATGGGATTTAAAAAGGGCAAATCTGTATCTGACACCTTACTATATGTGGACTATCATATCGCTGATTGTTTATCGAACAACAAACATATTTCTATAATCTCACTCGACTTCGAAAAAGCATTCGACAAAATCGGACTCCACACTATTAAAGACCAACTGCTTGAATGGAAATTAGGGCCAAATATAATCAACTATATAATTAATTTCATGACAAAGAGAAAGATAATAGTTAGAATCGGTAAAACTCTTTCATGTCCTCGCCCATTAGACAACGGAATCCCTCAAGGATCTCCAATATCTGTTATCTTATTCCTTATAGCCTACAATAAACTATGTACAACAATCTCAAGGTATAAAGAAATAGACTATTGCGCATATGCTGACGACTTTCACCTTATTATTCACCAAAACAGAAAAAAAAACCAACAAATCAACCTAAATAACCTTTTCTGCGACATTGCTACCTGGTGCGATTACTCAGGAGCAATTTTGTCCTCCACAAAAT
The DNA here is from genome assembly GCA_943735915.1 of Pherbina coryleti. NCBI lineage: Eukaryota > Metazoa > Arthropoda > Insecta > Diptera > Sciomyzidae > Pherbina > Pherbina coryleti. The sequence continues at coordinate 406,938 of OX030948.1, forward strand.
GCAAACATTTACATATATGCCGCAAACATAACTGCTCTTGCGTAATACACACTAACAACCTGCAACTAAAGGAAGTTGATCACCTACGTATTTTAGGGGTCATTTTCAACAAACGCTATAGATGGAACACACACACCCAATACCTAAACTCAGCCCTGACAAAAAAACTGAACGTAATTAAATGCCTATCTAGCATCAAATTCAATTGCAACACCTACTCCTTAATAAACATTATCAAAGCTCTTATTATTTCAAAAATTAGCTATGGGATTTATCTTTACGGATATTCCTCAAAAGCAACACTGAACAAAATTAGAACAACATTAAACGCAGCGATAAGAACAGCTCTAGGTGCTTTTCGTTCAACACCCATCTACAATCTTCAATTTGAAGCGAATCTCCCTACAATCGAAGACCAAAGAGATTTAGTTTCGATCAAACTATTTAAAACACTATGGCGATCCAATAATACTCCACTCCAAGATATAATTATCCAACATCAAAACACAAACACCCTTCAAAAAGTTACAGCAGCAATTAACAGAGTCATAACAAAATGCAAAGAACTGAACTTACCAACTTCCCCTCTCTATCCTATGGACAATCCTAACCCACCATGGACATTCAACTCATTCACAATCAATGACACCTTGAGGAAATTCACCAAATCCAATACCAATTCAGCAATATTTCGATACTCATTTTACGAAATCGAAGATAAACTCTCTAACTACTCTTTTATTTATACGGACGGCTCTAAGATAGATAATAAAATCAGTTTCAGTGTAACTACTACCAACCAAATCATTAAGATTTCAAATCTTCCTACTTATAGCTCAATTTATACTGCTGAAATTATTGCTATTCACGAAGCGATACAATACGCCATAAAAACAAATTCAAACTCTGCAATATGCTCCGATTCACTTTCGGCAGTAGATGCCATTGCCAACGTAAACAACAACGAATACTACCCATTACTCATAAGAAATGCTCTTTCTAATTATTTCCCTAAAATTAAAATTATTTGGATTCCAGGACATGTTTCAATAGTAGGCAACGAATTTGCTGATCAGTCAGCCAAGCACGCTAATCAAGCCCCACTAATTTTGACAAACAATTACAATGCAAGCGACTTAACACTTTTTTTAAAAAAAAAGTTCAAAGACAAGCACATACATCTTTGGGACTCAACTTCTGATTGGTACAAGCAAATAAATCCTAAAAAAACAACTGGAAAAGAAATACATTTTATAAACAACAAAAACCTTTCTAGAAGCGACATAATTAAATTTGAACGCCTGCGTCTCGGACACACTAAAATAACTCACCAACACTTAATGACTAATAGTACTCCTCCCTCCTGTACTTTTTGCAACATTTCAACTCCAATAACACTCTCTCACCTCCTAACATATTGTCCAAAATTCCATATCCCAAGAACACAACTTTTCCAAAACACTGACCCTTTGTCTCTAATATCTTCACCTAATCTGGGTAATATAGAAAAAGTAATTAAATATCTTAAAACCACAGAATTATACAAACTTATATAATCAAAAAAACTTATAGTATATCACTCTAAAAAATACCTTCAGTATTGTATTGATTTTATATATCACAATTCGAAAGTATGTAACAATTAAACTATCTCGAATAATGTCTGCTTATTTACCTTAAATCATAATACAAATACAATTTATAAGTATCCTAGTTTTAAGTTAAGCTTAAGGCCTACGTTGCCAAAGCTGTATCCAACCATTAGCTTAAAATTTTTAATTTTAAGTTAATAATAAATAATAATAATAATAATCTTATGATGAAACCACATTGTCAGAAATCTTAAAACATTTTTTCCGCCATGCCCACCTCCTCCAAAAAATTTTTCACTCCACTTGTTTTCCAAATTTTAAACTTTAAGGTGATATAGCATCTAAACCGTTTAAATAACATGTTCATGTTACTGTAAAATATTATTTTATAAGACAATGAAAAAAAAAAAATTCAAAATAAAGCTGCCCATTTCGCTATTATTTAAACAAATTTGAATGAACCTTTTGCATTCTGCAACAAATTAATAATTATTGCATAAGCGATGATATCAACTTTCAAAATTGACTTGAGCATAATTGTAGGGATAATGTAAAACCTGCTTTCAATCTTCATATCCGTAGTTCATGTTATAGCTTTTTATGCGTATAAACACATGATAATCTTTCAGAAAGATTTCCATTTTTTTTTTTATACTTTTTTATAGTCGCAAAAAAATATAAAAATTTTGTTTGTGAGCTTTAAATGGTCAATAAGACAGTGCAATATTGCTGGTACCATAATAAACAAGATAAAGTATGTCACACTTTTGAACGAAGAGTTTGGCTTAACAAGCCAATCCTGAAAGTATACTAAGGATAATTGCTAAAGAACGAAGCCTTGAGACTGAACAACTATATATTTTTCTCAAAACGTTTTTAGTTAGTGGCTACATTCAGCAATGTTGTAAACATGTTGTGTCTTTGATCAAAATTCCACTACTTGTGTGCATGCTGAACGCGTTTCAAACGTTTTGAATAAATTATAATTTTTAGTTTTACTGTCTTGTATTTTACGCTATTTTCATTAGTTTCTTATTAGACCCTTTTAAAGGCCACTAGATTTCTTTCAAATTTTGTAACTGTAAACGCTCAACATGTTGAATAAATGTATCAGAAAAATAATATGATACCAAAGACGGACAATTTTCATAACATGTTGAACTAATATTTATGCGTTCAGCAGGCATTCACTCAACAGTTGCACAACAGTTGTGATTGCTGAACGTAGCCATTGTCATCTTGTGAAAAAAGCTCAAAAGAGCTCACTTTTATTATTTGAACCATTTACGTAAAAGATCAATAAATACATTCCGTTGAAAGATTTTTTGGCGCAACTTGGAGCTCACAAAGTAACATTCTGCCAAAAAAGAAATGTACGTTTTTTTCATATCCACGTTAAATTTGAGTTTTTTAAAAAAATAGAGGTAAACAATATATTTCAAATACGCATCACTGTTTTCGAACATTTTCTTATATAAATAAAAAAAAGGAGGGGAATATCTCTTCCCGTTTTTTTGTAGTAACTCTGTAAAAATATCAACTTTTTACATAATTTTTCCAGTTTTTTTGCATTGTTCGATTTTGAGGGCCTCTAGACAAAAAAACAATGAATATTATTCAAAAATATTTTGGATTTATGCTAATTGAACAATTCTTAAACGATGTAAATTAAAAAAATGTTAAAAAAAAGAGAACATGAATTTTGGTATTTATTTCCACCATTCAACCACTGTGCGACGTAGAGTTAAATAGCAAAAGTGGTTTTAGTTCTACGAAAAATTTTATTAACTCTTTGTGTCATCAAAAACCAAGACCAACACCTAGTGATTTTTTAAAGAAATGAATTTTTTTCAAAAGTTGGTTTTATTCTTTTTATAGAATAGTTAGGCCCCAAGAATAATTTTACGTCAAAAAAATGATACCAATATCTCTTTCCGACCAAAATTTATAGCTGTGAGTCTATTTTCTGGGCTCCTCGGTATCTCTTTGTTTTCAACCGATAGAAAAAACAAATTTTTAATATGAGCTTTAAAGTAATTTAATAATCAATTTAGTGCAGCTTATTTTGCATTATTCAGATTTTTAAAAATATTAAAACGAGGACTTAATATCAAAATTTTACTTTTTTATCACCAGAGGAACACCGGGCTTATCAGCTAGTATTTAAATAAAAAATATCTTGATCATTCGCTGAATTGCTAAAACAACAGTGTTAAGTTGTGTCCAATGTAAAACAATTCAACAAAAATAAAATGAACAATTCGACTTCTATTCCAATGTCTCAACTGGCAATCAACAAAGCTACCAACAAAAGCAAATAAATTTCCAATCTTCCAAAAATTTCTCCATTATAATAAATACGAGACTGCTTCAAAAACCAGAAAAGTTAAAAATAGATTCGACTTATATAAGTGCTTTAGATTATTTCGACTGACGACGTTGTCTGCAATAACGGACTATTTATAAGCTGAGGATAATATTTTTAAGCAGAACCATATTATAATTGGTTAATTGGTTATTTATCTAGACCAGTTATGATGTGGACGTCTTCATCATCAAAACAGTACGTATTTAGCTGAAATGGGAATTTTTATTGTGAGATCAATTTTTGGGGAACTCTCAAAGTTTGCAAAATGGTCACATACTATATAGCGTCATACGAACGTCTGCTTTGAAATTTTGTTTGAATAACTAATGAATTTCGTAGGAAATTAAAATTAATTTATGTCTATTTTCTACCAAATTGAAAGAATTTAATAGCTTTTTCGCAGACAAAATAAAAACATAAACATACATTCAACGAAACGAAGTAAATATTCAGAGTCTGTTGCAGTAATCACCGCTTTTTGTATAGAAAACTAGTTTGCGATCGAAATGAGCGAGAAACACGTCGAATTTGCATGATTTGGCAGCGACTATAAAAAGACGTCCATGGCGCTGGAGCTCACCACTAACTTGGATTAAATCAAAGTGTAAACTTCAACAAGAGCACCCAAAGAAAGATTTTTTTTGGTAAATTTTAACTTAAAGAGTCAACAACTTATGTGTCAATGAATTACCGCGCAGACACCAAAGCCAAATTACTTGCTAATTTAAGGTAAGTGAACTAATAACCGTATGATTTTTCAGTTAAAAAATAACCTGTATTTATTCTTTCTTCTCAATAGTCTATCCAAACATTTGTCATCAAAGAAAGGATCTCGCACAAGCAACTGCGGCAACCGTCTTGAATTCCTGGTACTAACCTTGCTACAGAGCGTGCCTTGACTTAATTGAACTGATTGGAATAAAACTAAAGCAATCTGCGACTCACGATTCACACATTACTTCATTTCCTATACCTCAATTGAACAAGAAAAGAAAACCCATTCGATATGGTCCATAAGCATCGTTCCGCCCACAAAGCCACAAGCGCCAAGGATGTGAGCCCCATGCGCAACATGAGTGCCAAAAAGTACACCATATCCGCCAGTCCCTCCGGTGGATTTTGCTTCGGCCCAAGACTCAGCGCCCCCGTAATCGTTCCTGCTGTTGCTGCCGATAAGTGGAAGTACAACAACATGATCAATGACAACCGTGATCAGTTCAACAACATGCACTTTTGCTAAGAGCACTTACGTCAACCAATCAGGCGCTGCTTAGATTTGTTAATTTCCATTAGCATCAGTTTGAAATAAAGAGAAAAATTTAATAATTATAAATTCTTTATATATACCTACTCATGTATGGAAAAAACCCTTTTTTAAATTAGCATTTAAATTTCGAAAACAGTATAAAACAACACACAATGTTGAAAGCGGAAAACCAGTTGTGAAATAATTCTATGTTTTCGAAGTCATGATAAAAAAGAGAGCGCGGCACGCTTTTTAATAATTTGTTAACCTGACTGAATGTCTCTGTTAAAACAACAGATTTTTTTTGCAAATGGAATCTTCTGAACTTTTCCTCAAATTACGGAATTGTCCATTAACACCACAAATAAATAACAATTAAATTAAATCCTCAGCGTATGGGCTTTCAACAACATACGAGGAAATATATTTATTAATCATTTGGGTCACGTGCCAAAATGGTTACCAAAAACGAATCCATGAAATCCCAGACAGGCTGGCATGTTACGGTTTGCAATTTTTTTGCACGCTATTGTTGTGTTAACCTAACATACCAAACGAAGTTTTATCAATTCGCTAAAGATTCGTGAAAGAGTTTATAGTGAGAAATTCTACCTTCAATTCAACTTTATTCACGCATAAGCCTACCACAAATTCTTTAAATCGTGCGATAGTCAGTTTAATAATTCCTGTAGAAAATAATGCCTTTAAAATGTTTAATAAATTATTTCAAATGCAAGCATTTGATAGCCAACTGATAAAACAACTGCCTTGCACACATAGCTGTAGGTTCAAATCTCACAGTGGATAATATTTTCATTTGTTTTTTTGTTTTTTTTATAACGACAAAATAATGTTATAGAAGTAGAGGAAAGCAACACGTCAACTTAAATTTTTCCGAAAATTAATTTTGAATGTCAATTTTGTTCAAAAACAAAATTTTGTGGTCGCTATTACGATGTAACTATTGGTTTTAAAACATTCTTTTCGAATGCTTTAATGAATTTATTTATCTCTGTGGTTTGTTGGGTATTTCCCGTACAGTTTGTGGTAATGTCTCCCACGTTTTGCCATATATGTGCATGTGCTACCTACACTTACATTATTATTTATTGCCATTTACCGAATTATATTATTTTTCTTTGTGGCGCTAATATTTCATTGTTACTCTTTCTCTCCTTTGATATCATTTTTCACACATGTGTGAAAATTATCGTAGTATGGAAATAAAATCAAATTTTCATATAACTCCCGCGACAAAATCAAAAAAAAACCCGCTAAGCTTATCTCATTTGATTTCTTTGCTTATTTTACATTAATGCCAGTTTTTCTACCTTTTGAATACGAGTATGTTAATTTTTCTTATTGTTTCTTGGAATCAAACTTGTTGATTTTTTATTTTTTTTTTATTTTAAAGTTATTTTAAAACGATTAAAACAAAACAGTTCAATTATAATTCCTGCTCATAATCTAGCTCACAAAACAGGTTGAATAAAATTCGTTAGCGAAATTATTATTCGAGAGAATTCATCTCATCCTATTTAGTAGATGACAACGAATTATATATATACACATATTAAGGCCAAGTTAAATTACCTCGTTTATACGTAACTTGTACCTATTCAGTTAGGTTTCTTCAAAACTGTGTTAGACGAAAGACATCCATACATTATACAAGAAGAATCCTTATATGCAACCATCACTTCGGCCAAGCTCTACGTAAAATGAATTTTATGTTTTTACTTCGCTCTTCCTTATACGTATACGTCGCTTATTCATATTATTTCGTTTTTGAATGAAATAATCCCCAAACCGTATGAAATAAGCCCCAAAAAACCAAAATAACATATAATGAATAATGATGAATTTGTGAAATATTGCGAAATTCGTTAAATTTCGTACACAGGTACATGTTATATGGTTCTGAAATTCGTTCATATTGGGCATATTTGTACTTCCAGGTGATATGAACGTGTTCACATATTTTTTTGATTTGAGGTTTACCTGTTAAGATGTGGGTTTCTATAGAATTCACCTGATTGAAGAAAGGGATTTTTTGAAATTTTATTTTCATATTGAAGATAATTATTAAAAAATAAAGAATGTAATTTTTTTATAGGAAATTTACTGCTCTTTTTGGTATTCTGATCAGTTTTTAAAATTTGTTTTTTTTCCAGTTTTAAACCGGAAGTAAGTATTTCAAATATTTTTTTTTACAACTTCGACCATCTTAATTTCAAAATTTTTAACGGTAAAATAAAGTCTAACACTTATAAATTTTACCATAAAAATTTTAGAATGTAATCTAACTTAGTTTAAGAGACAAATCAATTAGAACATAGTAAACTTGATGTGAGGTACACCTATTTATGCATAAAGAAATACATACTCTGAACTAGTTTAACATTTTATACCTATACACTTTTAATGATAAATTTATAACTAAATAAAACAATATTGTATCAGAAGAAAAATATTTTATTTTTGTTTGCTTTTGTTTTTTTGATAAAATCATTTTGTATGGGAGGTAGGCGTGGTTTTTACTCGATTTCGTTAAATTTCAAACTCAGAGTGCATATTAAAGCTTATTTTCAAAATGTTAAGTCCATATATTAAATTTTGTGGAATTAAAACAGATTTTACCTTTTTGGTAAAGTCACTTTGTATGCGAGGTAGGCGTGGTTTTTATTTGATTTGTTTGAATTCCATACACAAAGTGCATGTTTTATATCAAAATTCATATGCAACATTTTAAGACCATATATAAATTTTTGTGGAATTCTAAGAGATTTTACCTTTTTGATAAAGTCACTTTGTATGGGACGTAGGCGTGGTTTTCATCCGATTTGGTTAATTTCGAACTTGACTTTTAATTTTAGATAAAAGCTTAAATATCGAATTTTGTGATGATAGCTTGAAAATTACGGCTATAATCGTGATCACAGACAGAGGGACGTGGCTAAATCGACTCGGGTGGTGATGCTGATTAAGAATATATATACTTTTCTATACCTACCACGTCTCCTAACAAACTGAGTGATCAAATTAATATACCCCTTTTACGTTTTTTAAACGTGGGGGTATAAAAATCACCCAAAATTTTCGAACTGTCTTAAAATTTTTGCGTGCTTGTTGAATTTTTTTTTTTTTCTAATTGAGTTTTGAGCGGTTGTTCAAAGTTTTGACAGTCACATAAAATTTTTTCTTAATTATTAAGTTCACTATTTATTTATTAAATTTTAACTTAAATAGATTTTTAATGAACTGTATTACGTCAAATAAGAACAAGCCACTACACCCCCTTGAAGCATCTTCATTACCAGAATCACAAATTCACACCTTGTTCCCAGCAAATAAACACCCTTCTCACACCCCATATCAAATTGACTTGGTGTGTTTTACAATCAGGGATCTGGATTTTTACGTCAGGGTGGTATAACATTTATTTCTCACTTGAACATATGTGGGCGGAACATCGCGATGACGATGGCAAAATAAATTTTGTTCTTAATAACGATGACGATGATGACAGCGTTACGACAAACCGCTTGTGTGATTCCAGCAGTATTAATTCTTCCATAGACGCCGTATTGCGTCTAATTTAGTTTTTGTTTTACGATAATTCAGTTGATAGCACATCAAATGCATCAAAGGCAAACAGCGATAGTATGCCAGGACCTCTGGTGAAAGCGGGGGACGATAAATCATAATCGAAACATCAATTCCAGCACTTGACCCCTGCTGGCGCCTTTTGGCATTTGGCCATTCAAACTTTTGTGGTGATGTTACATCATTAGGGATACAAGCAGCGTTACAGAGGCGAGGGTGTGCAAATGGACCCAACAGCTTTTATTGGCTCAATCGAATCCTAAAGTACTCAAGTTTGTAACATGTTCTCGAAAATGCTTGCATGACTGCAAATCTGATTTGGGGTAAATATTGAAGAATTTTGTGGTGCTTGTGGAGATGTTCAACAATGAGTAAGAGTTGCTTGGTCATCATGTTCCGTGTAAGTTTAATACAAAAAGGAAGCCACGTAAAAAATTTTGGTCAAAGACATTAAGAAACTTCTAAAGGATGTTCTTAGAAAAAAAATCTCCACATCCTTTCATTTAATAGCTAGAACTTTCATCTCGCTATTTTCAATGGAAAAATTGGCTTCAATGAAACTCGTGTGATGTGCTGGAAAATTAATTGACGGTTTGACTAGACACGAAGATTGATTATCATCCATTCTATTCCACCCTTTCTTCAATAGAAAAATTAAGAATATAATTCAAGGAATGGTGAAAATCACTGCACTAAAAAGAGCTAAGAAGAACTAAGGCACGAAACGCTCTTGTGTCTCGGAACGAGTGTTCAAACACACGGCACACCCCATCCACAACTTTTATCCTTTCAGCATGCCATCCATTCTGCAGTCAGGATGGAAGTGCAAGGAGCTGAATGCCAAAAATAAATTGATTACTGTCACGGAAATATCAACATTAAAACTTTATCCTCTCTAATCGAATTGCTTTCAATGGTGTTCGAAGAACGACTGGTTCACTCGTCGCAAAAACTGATAGATCACGTGAGGGCTTCCTGGTATGTACCCCACAATTCGCCTTCTCTCAACTTCTTTTTCTCCAAGTTGCACTTCGTCTGTAGTGAATATTAGAGCATTTAAGCTTCAGGTTGGGCATGAGGAAATAAATATAATTTCCGGTAAGTTATGAACATGAATGTTTGAGGCAACATTTTTTGCTGCATTCAGTGGTACAGAAGAAGTATAAACAACCAGTTGTCAAATCTGTCGAAAGTCAATACAAAAAAATTTTTCAAACAAAAATATAGTTAATAATTTATTTCAAAATACGAATTATATAAAAAAAAGTTGGTTTATATCCTATCCTTAAAGTTTATTCTATGGCCCTATGACAGGGGCTTAGATCCACGTTTTCTTACAATAAACGCCCTTTAATTCCGCAGCTTGCTTTAATTCAACTTATTTGGCTTTATAATAGAGCAAGAACTATCTCTGAATTCAGTTTATAATGTTGATATACCCGGTTTTATGGGTGAAAAAAATGAAAAATTTTGATATTTAGTCCTCGTTTTAATATTTTTAAAAATCTAAATAATGCAAAATAAGCTGCACTAAATTGATTATTAAATTACTTTAAAGGTCATATTAAAGGTCCATGTTTTTCTATCGGTTGAAAATAAAGAAACACCGAGGACCCCCAAAAATTGATTTTTAGCTGTACCGTTTGATCGGGAAGAGATATTGGTATAATTTTTCACACAAAATTATTGTTGCAGCTTAACTATTCTTTAAAAAGAATAAAACCAACTTTTGAAAAAAATTAATTTCATCAAAAAATTACTGGGTGTAGAAGGTCTTGTTTTTTGTAACAGGAACAGTTAATAAAATTTTTCGGAAAACTGAAACCACTTCTACAATTAAACGCTTTGTCATGTTAAAGGTAGTCAGAAATGCAATTTTGAGTTTTTGTTATTTTAACAGCAAAATCGGGTTCTGCGCCATTTTTTAGTAAAAAATAGGGATCGTAATTATTATAAGCGATATCCAAAAACTCAAAGTTTTATTATCATTTTTAGATTTTTATTTTATTGCTCAGCAATAAAAATTATCTTACGATTTTTATTGTTTTGATCAGAAATAACAGTTATTTTTGATTTTTATTTTTCTGCTCAAGAATATTTCTTGAGAATAATTCTCAATTTTTATTTATTTTTTTTCTCAAGAATAAAAGTTGTTTATCAATTTTTATTTTTACGCTCAAAAATAAAAATCATTTGTCCAGTTTTAGTTTTTGTAGGTAGGGAATGAATATATTATTTCATAAAATTTGTATGAGAGCCCCCATAAGGAGTGGTCGGAAGGAATAGGTTCCCATGAAAAGATGTTCCTTTTGCAAAAATAATGGGGGTCGAGGCCCCCTTCAGGTGTAGGAATAAATACAAAATAAAAATAAAATCATTTTTAAAAAAATTAAATCATTTTTAAAAAACTAAAAATGGACAAATTGATATTGTAATAACTTTTATTTCTGAGAGAAAAAATAAAAATTGAGAAGCAATTTTTTTTCTTGACCGAAAAAATAAAATTTTTTTTTTTTGAGGGAAAAACAAAATTGAGAAACAGTTCTTATTCTTGAGCAAAATAATAAAAACCAAAAATAACTATAATTCTTGAACAGAAAAATAATAATCAAAACATAACTTTTAATTTGATGAATAAAATAAAAATGAGTAAATAATAATTAAATTAGATTTTTAAGCATATTAAGCAGCATATTGAAGTTATCCAAAATGTGCTCCGACATTTGGAACATGTTGGTTTTTAGTTATTTAATTTTTGGAAATAAACATTACTTTTTGTCCCTGGTAAAAAGTCAACACTTTGGTACTTTTTTTAAAAAAAAAAGATTCAAAATATACCTTTATTTATATATAAAATAATATAAATAAAGTAATTAGTTTTAGGCAAATTAAGTCTCAAAATAAAATATTTTTTGTTTACGAACACAAACACGATTTTAAATGTAATGGATTTCACAAAACCGCACGGAATCCACAATAGTTATGCATATGCAGTCTTTAGCAAGACTAACGCACGACAATTCATTTTTAAATATGTATATAGATAGATATGCTCTCGGAAAACTCCCCTTCTCAAATGAAATTTAAATTTTACAAAGTGGTTATTTTGTTGGTACTTAAAGAGAATCCTTTGGAAGTAAAGTAGATTCATGCTCCTCGTTTAATCATTGTGCGTAAATGTTGAGATATCAAAAAACAAGGACATCATTTAGCTTATAGGACATCATTTGAACATGTGTCAAAAAGTAGAGAATAAAACATTCTCTACTTCCCACTAGAATTGCACTGACAATGTTATCAGTTGGCAATAGATTGCTTAAAATAAACTGAAATACCATTTTCGTTCAAGCCATAAATAAATGTGCTCGTTTTAAAGAAGCAAAAAATTAAAGAATTGTCGGGGGTGGAAAGGATTATTTTGAAATGATGTGAAATTGAAAATAAATGCGCGATTTTTACACCTTTTCCAAGGAAAATGCGAATAAAAGATGTTTATCTAACAATGCGAACGTAGCCGACATGTGCCAAATCTGGTAAAAGTGCCTCATCTTGGCGTATGGTGGGAGAATGATTTTCTTTTATTATTATTGTTATCCTTGCATCGCACACATTCGGAATTTTAAAACGATTTTAAAGCGAATTTGTGAAAAAGCACCAAAGGTTGGGGCAGGAAGCGGATATGGATATGTTTGTGGAATTGTGCTTATCGTTAACGAGTTCCATTGAGTTTAATGGTCATGGCCGTGCGTCCTCCTACTGCCAAAGACCGATACTCAAAGGAACTGCAATCAAATGAAATTAAGCCATATCGAATTCTTTTACTGTCACTTTAGAAAGTTTTACTTAGTTTTCGGCTACTCTTCATGCTGCACACGCTTCGGATTCTCACAAAGCCAAAGTGGCCATCATAACCAGCTGACGTCACCTCATAAACCATAAACAAAAAATTAAGCAACAATCATGAGCACAAAAAGGAACAGAAACTTGAGCCAAACAGCAATAATAATTAATAATGGGGCGGAAGAGGGAGAAGCTGAGTTGAACTCACTATATCGTTCTAAATTTGCTGAAGAACATGGGAGCCAGTGAAATATGTTTCATTCCTGACCTGGCTGTGCGAATGCATGGCAGACAGCAGTCCTGACTATATCGTTAGCACTGTCGCTGTCTTATCGCCCACCCACATCGTCAACCTAGCCAACTCCAATGCATACTTTCGAAATAATTTTCCCAAAAATGTATCTTAATAGTAACTTCAGCTTATTTAATGGCAGCGACAAACGCAGGGCATTCAGCAGATTTCAATTCTGCGACAATGTCAGCCCATAAAACCAACTTGAAGGCCAGTAGCGTTCATTTCCATCCACATTCATATCGGTGTCTCCAATATTCTATGCACCAAATACCTTGGTCTTTTTGCCGCCACTGCTTTCTGCCTACAAATTAGCTGGGATGTGTTTTGATTTTTTAATTGTAATCTCGTATTTCTATGCCATGAACCCAATCCACAAAAACAAAAAGCAATTGACGCAATGTGGCACTAATGCATTTGAATTTGAGTTGCCTCATTTTCGTTACTTTTGCTTGTTTTAATTAATAAAATTTAATTTTTATGATTAACGCTGCTACAACTTTTGACAGTGAAACGTTCGACGAGCTAATAACACGTCAAGCAATAGAACTTTCAACTTTTAGAGAAATTGTCAAAAGTTAATGTTGTCTTAATTTAGCAATTGTGTGTGTCACTTCATTGCCATCTACCCCTGTTTCACCCACTGCCGTAACCAATTTTTTAAGCCTCATTCAACTCGAACTGCATTCTTCAAACTATAAGGGCTGAAATTGTCTCACGCTCCATCAACAAACAGTTAACCAATTCACGCCAAAGCTATGTCGTGGAGGGGGAGTTCGAGGTGAGGACGTTGAGTTTCGTGTCTTGTGCAGCAAGTTACTCTAACGGAGTCAAGTGAAAATAAATTACTAAAGAATTGATTTGGTGAACGGTTAAGGGGTGAGATTTTGTATCTGTATCTGTTGCACCCTATTAATGCTTGAAAAAGGTTAAAATTGTTAGGACGGACAGCACGTGTTGTTGGTCTGTCGCTGTTATCTTGTCTTTTTTGATATATCTTCTCAACAACGAAATGTGTGAAATGTGTGAAGACCGTAAAAGCCGAAAGAGTCATCGTCAGACAAAAACCACTATCAATTTTGTGTTGTATGTACTTATATGTATATATTTTATATTTATAATTAATTTAATTACGTTTTGTACAAGTTTTGGTGACACTTGCAATAAGTCGTGAGCAAAGATAATCAAAAAACTAAATTGGAGCAAGTGCACATATGGAGAGAGTCTCAAATAAGCTAAATTGTCGAAAAATATTTTCGATTTTAAAAAATATAAATTGGTTACAGAGCTAAAATTCACCAACTGCACTTTTCCACAATTTGCGTTATTAAATTAACATCAAGGATATGGGCGAGCTCCGCATTCGCGGAGCGATCGCAGTTATCTGACATTCCCTTCCGTATCTGTATCCACCTGTTGGACATTTCAATATCCTTATCCATAAAAAACCAACCTTATTTGCATAATTGAATATGTTTTTACTTAAATTCTTATATAACATTTGTAAATATACTTAAATATATTTATAAAAAACTACAATAGCACAATGTAATATTTTCGCAACACACATGTGCGTTAATTTTATATGAAATGGTTACCGACTCAAGGTAAAAACAATAAATCAATATATTCCATTATTTTGAAAAGAATAATTCAACAAACTTCATCGTAAATAGATAATTTTCTTTCAATATTCAAAATAATTTTCCAGGAAAACAACAAAATCGTCTTTATTCGATTTAAAATACTTAATTTCGAAAAATGTAATTTTAAATTTTATTTTTTATGTAATTAAAGGAAAAAAGGCTTGTCCTATATAAATAACATTCAATGTTATTCAATGAAGAACAACCGCAACCATGTAGGACCAAATCTGAAAATGTATATAAGATATCAATGGTACTTCACTTAGTTATTTGATTTTAGAAAATCTGGAGTTATTATAATTTCAGTAAGGGTGTCTCAGTTTTGTCTTGACGGCATTTATTTTTAGGAAAAATCTTTCCACATCCACGAAAGAAGTGGGAAAGGAAGTATTTGTTTAAAAATATTCCATTTTATATTAATTTAACATTAAAATTGAAATTTCTAAACTGCCCACAAACAACCTTTTCAATTTTTTGTTAATCTTCTTAATAACTTTGTTTGGATTTAGTGAACGGTTAATTTGAAATTTTTATGTTTGAAAAAATTACATATTTAAGCTGAACTCAGTTTGCCGAGTTAAGTCGCAAAAATGTATGCAGTTATATACACAATTTTTAAAAAATTGTAATTGTTTCTTCCTAAGGAGATACCCTAAACTTAGCTTTGCTTTTTTTTTCATTGAGTTAAGAATCTTTACTTAGAGTTTGCTGTATATACCGTACTTTCAGTAGAAAATTCTGTTATACATTAATGCTAAGAGTTGTGAAGGTTCGTGCCTTTACTTAACTTGTTAACAATCAACTGTTTGTACTGCACTGGAACAAATTAATAGTTTGAGGCTCAGCTATCGAAGCAGATGTTGCCAAACTGAAGTCGCGGCACCAGAGCACATATAATATACTAGACTGAACTCAGCGAAGAGGTAACTGATTCTTTAAAATTCTAAAAACTGAATTGCAAATTTAAAGATTCTACAACAATCTTTAAAAATAATATAAAAATAAAATAATTTAAATAATAATTATAAAATAATAAAAAAATAATAAATAAAACAAAATAATTAAATAAAGGAAATCATAATAATAATAATTAAACAGAAAAAAATTTGAAAAACGTAAGATTTATTGCTTCATTTTATAAATCAACATGAAAATGCAACGCTAACGCGGCGCATCACTTGGTTTAAAATTTGCATTTTATTAATCACTACGTTATTGCGTTAGTTATGTTAAGTTATCACGGTGAACTGTCAGTCAACAACAGTTTAGGGTTCTCAGATGACATATAAAAATAGTATCATTATTGTAATTTTTTTAAAAATTCAAGATTCTCCAAATTTTGACATGTTGGCAACCATATGTTCCCTTCAGTCATCATTAAATTGAAATTGTATTTTTCTATTTCTTGTAGCAACATTTCGAACTTTTGGCTCGTCGTTGCTGTCTTTAACCTATATTATTTTAACAATTAAGAATATATGAGTGAAAAAAAAGTTATTACTCTTTCAATGCCAACGTATCAACAATTGACAGTTCAAGTGAAAGAAAATCAAGGGTTGCGTTTTATAATATGCAAAATTTGTACTGTTTTCACTATGCTATTGCGTCACGGCGTAAAGCGTTAAGTTTTATAAGTTGCGAAATTCACCAACGCAGCGCAATGTGATGTGCAGGGATTTATAAAATGATGCTATAATTCTTAAAGCTAATTGAACTTATTTGAAATGGTTAAACAAATCCTTTTCTATGTTCACAGACTTTGAAGGAGGTGTTTTAAAGAAAACATAACCAATATTACTGAATATATTGAAAGAACTCGTACTTACAAGCTTCGCATTATTTTGTTTTGAAATTCCTTCATTAATTTACCTTTTACAATCTACAGAAGCCAGTTGCAGTTGGCGTATTTGCTACAACGTGACAAACGCAGTTTTCCATGAGCAAACAGAATGACCCAGTTAAAAAAATATAATGCTAGTGTTATTCGGATAAATTCACGAAGTAATCTAAATTTTTATAACTGCAACATTAACTAAGATGACGCAAAAAGTCATTATAGAGGTCACTAGAAGGCTGTGTTGTGTTTTTTTTTTTTTTAGAAAATAATCGATTTCTCAGCCGATTGATTAAGGAAGCTAAATATAAAGAATTCATTTCAGGTGAGTTCTGATCAAAAAATACACGGAATTCTTCAATGAAATAAGAACGGTACAATTATTCATCGATATTAATTTTATTTCCTTCAAAGTAATCTCCATTACAATTAATACATATATTCCAACGCTTCCTCCAAACTTGAAAACACTTTTCATAGGCTGATTTTGGAATCGTCTTCAGCTTCTTCTGCGAATATCCCTTTATCGCCTCAAAACGCTTTCCATGAAGTAATAACTTGAGTGGTGGGAATAGGAAAAATTTACAAGGAGCCATGTTGGGTGAATACGGAACTTACGGAATGCTAAGAACGTTATTTTTGTTCAAATAGTCGTGTACAAGATGAATCCGGTGCTTTGTCATGGTGAAGAAACCACGAGTTGTGACTTTTGGTTTAGGAAATATTCCCAAAATAGTGCAAAATTTTGTTTAAAATCTCAAAAAATCTAATATCTGGCCTTTTTTATTTTCTACGGCGTAATATTTGGCATCCAATGAAAGGTTAAAAAATAACATTTCCAATAGTAATGCTTTGACCTCTTTACAACTATTAGTTCAAGATATTCATATGTTAGACTTTCCAAAAAATCCGATCTTTCCCCAGATGCCAAACATTACTCCGTAACAAATAGAGAGGGCCAGATATTAGATTTTTTGGGATTTTTTAACGAAATTTTGATCTATTTTGTAAATATTTTCTGAACTAATAGTCATAGAAAGGTCTAAGTATCACCATTTGAAAATGAAATTGTTGTTAATTTACTTATTTTATTTCAGTCTTACTACGAACAGGATCGTAAATCAAAGACTTAGGCCCCTATTAGGTACGACAACTCAACTTAAGTTGACGTGACTTAAGACACCTCAACTGAACTTTTTTGCCATATTACATATAACATACATTTTCAGTTGAGCTGTGGTGTAAAATTGCTTTTTATATTGGAGCATGATTACATCGAAATTTTGACACTTTCATTTAAATGAATCAGCTGTTCGCATTAATTTCAATTTTTGTGTATATGTATTTTGTTCACAAGTATGGAAGCAAGGAAATAGTAGAGCGGTAAGACATTTGGCTGTAATGCCAGCAGTACGAGGATTAATCCTCTCATGTGACAAAGAATAAAATTTTTTTTGCTTTGTTTTTGTTTTTTTTTTTTTTTTTAACACAGCTAGGACATCCAATGTAAATTTTAATATGAATTAGGTTTACTTAAAAAGCGCTCCAGGTGTGTGAAACGCTATGGCAGAAGCGCTTGCTAGGATGGAAGCGCTTCTTGAGTGCTGCTAAAAAATCGCTTAAAATATTTACAAATAGTTAAAAAAGCTCTTTTATAGGTTAGTCCAAGGAGCACTGTGTAAAAAAAAAAAAAATACACAAAAACAAAGCGAGAAAACTTTATTCTTTCTCACATAATATATGTATTTATACTTTATTTTACTTACGTATTTTTATCCATTTTCACTCAATTAACAAAAAACAATAAACAAATAAATAGTTCGTATGAAAAAGACGATATACAACTAACTCAAATCAGATGTAAGTTTTTAACAGTCCTTACACTCGACACAGAGTTGCATTGTTAAACATAATACCACAAAAAATACATACACATCTCTGAGATACATACTTGTCAGACGACAGACACGTATGTACCTCCAATGTGTAATAGACAATACAAATTTACAAATTACACACTCAACTTAAGTTGAGTTGTCGTACCTAATAGGGGCCTTAATTCTACTTGCGTTTTTTCTGCGATCGCTTTGAGTGTGCATATGCGTATTGATTTGAGTGTGCATAATGCGTACATTGGTACAAAAAATACGAGTTACGTCGAATACTAATACATTTCTATATCTGCATTGGAAGTCTGCGCGCAACTGGCTACTCAAATGATCGATTCCGTTCACCAACCGCAAGAGACCACCTCGCGAAGTTGTAAGACAGGGACTTTAGCGATTCAAACTTTGGGATCTCTCCAAAAGTGAAACAGGACGTAAGGATGTATTTTCTGCTCCAAATAACACAAAGACATTGATTGAAATTGCTTTGGAATTTATCAAATAAAAGTTAAATTTCAATGCATTGATAAAAAATGCAAAAACATTTATTTTAATTTGAAATAAATCGTCTCTTTAACAAAATTAAATACGCATAGATTCTTACCGTTGACGACCATTGGGATATAGATGTATATATCTCAAGCGCGGTTTTTGAATGAGAAATTTTGGGTATTTTTTTATCAGAAGGTATGTATGTATTTAATGAGGTATTTCAAATTTATATTACAGCTACATAGCAAATAACTTAAGACATGAACGGAAAGCTTTTAAAATCGATCCAATTAAAAACTAATTTTTACAAATATTTTTAACAGCTAATTTTCATCGTTACTGTTTAAACTATCATAATTATTGCTGTTGTTTTTGTTGTTCGAATTGAAAGATTTGCTAACGTTGTTGCTATTGTTACTGTTGTTATTACTATTGTATCCACCAATTTTCCTAATGTTGTAATTGGACTGACGTTCCTTAACAGGTGGCGTGGCAACAACTACAGCGCTAATATCACGGTCATCCTCAAAGGAATCCAGACAAAGTTTGTTGCACTCATCCAACGATTTGAAGTTGTTGATGTTCCCTGCACAGCCGCCCCAATAAAAAGTGGTACATTTCATGCGGCGCATGTCGAAGTAGTAGCGTTTGACCTTGGCCCTGCAGTAACCGAAATCCATCGGCATCAGGCACATTTCTGGAATGCCTGCAATTGCAAAATTACATTAAGATAATTCCTATAGCCCTTTCTTTAAAAAAAAAACGCACTTTTTCACACCCCTTGGATACAGCAGATTAACTGCAACCCATTCTTTCATTGATAAAATTCAATCTTAGTTCCAAATTAGTAAGTAACATAAGGACCACTACAATTTCATGAAAACTTACCATCATATCGATCGGGGGCGTAAAGTCCCACAGTGACACTTCCGATTACAAACGCGAAACAATTTAAAGTCAGGAACCCCATCAAGCATAATGCAAAGAACTTCATATCGACGTTTGAGATATGATACCTCAAAAATACTTCCAATAGCAAAAAACTAATGTTTAGATCAGGTCTTAGCTCTTAGGTCTAGCTCAATGACTGATCACTTCACTGGACGAAATGCACGAGATCGTGATGCGATGCAAAGCAGATCCAAGTAGTGCTCACTCAAGTTGATCCAATGTGTGCAAAAATTAAAAGAAATTTAAAAAGTAAATTTCATGTATTCACGAGCTAAAATCTCTGATTTAATTTTCACAGAGTTTTCCCGTTAGTGGCAAGAAAATCGCGTGTATCGATATTTAAGTTGTGTTGCGTTGTTTTTTTCAACGAATCGTTCAGGTGGAGTGTTTGGCTTGAACTGATTCAATGAGCCAGTGTGCATCATGGGAGTACCAAAGTAGAAATCAAAAATGTGCGCAGAATGTAAGCTAGACGCTGACTTCACTAATAACAAAAACATCAACAACTGTATGCTGCGAAACCAGTCTTGAGCTGGTTGATTGACTTTTTTTTCCCCATAAAATGTGCGCCGTCCACACCGGTGCAAATGCGTTAAGAATTATTTTATGAGCCTGAATAAACAAAATTGAAATATCAACAACAAACGCGTCATCAGGCTAGGTTGCAGACAGACCTATGGACAGTCAAACCGCCGCATATAAATTTGCTTCTACGGACAGGTGAGACACAATTAAAAAACAATCGCTCGAAATTAATTTTTAATGCAGTAGAAAATCAAAACAACAAAACAGAATTCAAGTTTAATTTCAAACACATCGGGGGAAAAAAACAGAATGTATATTAGTTAAAGTAGTGTCTCAGTCGTCAATGAAGAACGAATGATATCTTAAACAACTTTTTAACCTCATCAAGTTATTCTTCAGCAATAAAAAATCAGGTTAAAATTTTTTCTAGAAAATTTTGTGCGACTAAATTCTTATATTTTATAGAACGTTTCAATATTTGTTCAAAAAAAAAAAAAAAAAATGCTTGATGTAGTGTATGACTTCTATATTCTACTTCAGTTCGGATATACTTTAACTTGTGTTTATGTAGAATTTGAATGAATATCAGAAAATCAACTACTTCACTGATTGTTTTGAAATGTGATTGCAGAAGAGACGAAGTACTTGAAAGCATGGCAGATGGCTTATATGGCATATATCGTAATAATTATGGTAAGAGTCTTAGCAAAAACAAAAAAAACAAATAATAAATTTATATTAACATAAAATTTTAAGACATAAACTTCCATTACTTAAGTGGTTATTAGCTTACATTACCATACCCCGCTGTCCAATCCTGTCCATATCTACACACTTCTCGTTAGCTTGTCGCCTTAGCTCGTGCAATGCTGTAGAAATTATTAATTATTTATTAATTATTAATTATTTTGAAAGTCTAGACGTGACATTTATGTAATTTTTGTTTTATATAATATCCTCATTTAAATTTTCTTAAACCTGGCACTTAATTTTCCAATATTAAGTGCCAGGTAACTTCCGGAGGTAATAACTCCGGATAATATGCTATTTCTTTAAGCATGAAACCCTAATTGAGACAAAAATGCTCCAAGCAAAAAGACCGCGCGGACGTATTTAAGTTTTGAAAATTTTTTTTATGACTTCACTTTGTTTGAGGAAAGCTGTCAGAATAGTCTTTGTAGTGATTTTTATCGATTTCACTTATTTTCAAACTTAGAGTTTACACAGAAAATGACCATTATTTCAAGTCAAAGGATTAAGTTTTGTGGAGTTGTAAAAGATATTATAGGTGAGAAGAAGGCATGGTATTTTAATGAGATTGTTTTTTAGATAAGAGCTAAATATATCATTTCATAATGATAGCTCCAACAAGACAATTATAATCTTGATCACAGGCTAACAGACAGTTGGACATAGCAAAATTGACTAATATTGAGATACTATTAAAAATATTTCAACTTTTTTTAACCATATTCTACCCTTATAAGCGTAAACAACGTTGTGACAAAGCTAATGTATCCCTTCACGGAATGCATTTGTATTTAAAGATCTTTCCGGAAGTCGCTAGGAATCTTGTTGAGTAGTGTTATTGTACACTTATTCATTGTATTAATAATTGTAGTATTCAATGAACGCAGCAATTCGGATGTAAGCAGTGTATATTCGATAAGTTACAGCAGCTTAATTTGCAATAACAAAATTCTAAGGATTTAAACATGCGAAGCTTACGACACAAACGAGGTGATAAAGTTCATATAATACGTATTATGCAACCGTGGTTTAGTGATGTTTTTGACAAGCATTGTTTCTATCTAAGGCCGTGTGCTATTCGGAAACTTTTCACTCGGATGATGAAATTTTGACAGTCTGAAAGAGAATATTTGGCACTTGTGAGGTGAATATGATTGTCAAAAATTCATGTAGCCCTAGGGGCTAGTATAATTTTTGACAATCGGAAAGAGAATTTTTGACACAAGCAAAAATGAAAAAAAAAAACACTTGTGAGTTCGTGAGTCGTAAAGCAGTTAAAAATTTTGTGTTTCCGACAGCATAGCAACCAGAATCCCTAATTTTCAATATATATCAACAATTTCGCAAATTAAATTAAATTCTTGTGCTAATGCACTACCAAAATCTAAAACATCAACATTTCTAGTTGTCAAAATTTCATCGTCCTTTTGGCACAGCAAAAATTACAATTTTATTTCAACAGACAGAAATTGTATTCAACTCAGTAAATTCTCTCCTACCACGAGTGAAAAGTTTCCGAATAGCACACGGCCTAATTTAACAATAGGGTTATCCCCGATTCAGTGCAGTTGAGGACTTGTGCAGTTGTGCAGTTAAGTTTTCGTGAACACACCACACTTTTGATTGAGAACTTTACTGAAGTATGTTTTGTTTGTCAAAATCAGCTGTTTGTTATTGTTTCGGAAAGCAAAAGAAAGGACTTCATAAACCAAACATGCCGAAAAGTGTTAAAACAAAAACTATTCGTTTTGGGAGAGCTTGCCTTTACTTTTTCCCTCCATCTCTAACTGAATATAAATAACAATTTACAACTTGACAATTACAGATCAATTCTGTCGCGGTAACGTTAATCTTGTTACCGTAGAAATTCACCTTTTAGTAACTTGAACACTCTGTTGGTATTCTGCGACCAAGCGTTGCCGGTGAATATTGTTACCATCTCTTTAGATGGTAACAAGCAAACAGAAGGCATTTGTTTAGCTTGCATTTAAAAACGTGCTCGTGTTTTGAGTAATTAATTTAATTTTAAAATCCCCAAATCGAAATTGGAGCAAATAAAAATAAAAAACGATGTCAAATTCACTGTTTCTGCTTCTTCGGCACCTTTTCAATGAATAAAAAGTTTTAACAATTACTTATAAATTAAATATAGAAAACACCGCTGCTGCACCGGCGTAGTGTATGCATATTTTCTGCTAAGAAAAACTAATATTATATAATAATTGAACAAAATGGAATTAATTCTATGTACTTGCTTCTCATTTTACATTGTTCATATATCACCACACAAAAGAGAGAGCTTCATTTCAATAAGGTGAGTTTACGACGCTAGGCAGCGTTACCGAGTGCACAGAATACCAATTTCTAAGACCGGTAACGCGCAGAATCGGCCTGTTAGTGTACAATATATATATATTTTTTTATGAGTAACAACAAATAGTCGAATTATACATTTTGCATTATCAAGTATTTGGTATATAAACTCTTAAATATTGTATCACTATCTCGAACTATAAAATTGTGTACAACTGCACAACTGCTCAAGTCCTCAATTTTAAGGCTATTTTAGAAATGCAAATGTGCAGAGTTTTTACGAACGCGTATTTTGTTTCTGTTAAGTGCACAATTCCTCAAGATCTCAACTACAATGGCAAGTACACTGAATTGTGAATATCCTAATGAATACGGTAAGTAAGCTAGGAAATATTTATTTATTAACAAAATTTAAGAAATAATTTGTATTTAAAATGATAAATAGAATTAAAGAATGATAATTGTATGTGACGACCGTATTGTGGCGACCGTGGCGTAGTTGGTTAAAGTGCGTGGCCGCTATGTCAACGAACTTTGGAGACCCAGGTTCGAACCCCAGCAGCGACAGAAAATTATTTGAAATCAAATAATTTTTCTGTACGGCCGCCACCTCTCTGCAGACAATGGCAAACCTCAGAGAGTAATCAAATGCCATGTAAAGCTTCTTAAGAATAAGAACATTCCGTTAATCGCCGTTCGGAGTCGGCGTTAAACATGTAGGTCTCTTTCTTGGTCAATTGTGTACAAACTTAATAACACGCACAACACAATTGATCATAAGAAGCTAGGTCAAAGTCCTTTCAAGGGCTGAAATGGCCAGTTATTTATTTATTTTTTTTTTTTTTTATATTATCCACCTATACCAATGGGAAATAAATTTTGTCACTCTATTTGTAATGCACCAAAGGATTCTTCGTGGTATAGAAAAGTATTTTTACTGTCTGTCTGTCTGTTTGTCTGACGTCGTAGTCTGACAGACACCTTTTTATCTTAGTAAAATTCGAAGATAAAAAATTCGTTTTTATCCCTCAAAAAAACGAATTTTATTTCAAATTTTATTCTTATGTTAACATTACAATTATTTGCTGTTATATGGAATAAAGTCAAGAAAGTTACAGTCAGAAACTTCATCATAGGAAATCAGTTTAAAAGTGAGGTCTGCTAGACCCCACGTCAGGTATATTGTTAAATTCGGATCACGTCAGTTGCAGAGGGTTAAGTGGATAATATATAAAATATTAAAATAGAAAGAAAAATAACACCCTCATGATTTTTGCAGATGGAAAGCTAATAAAAATAACTTTCTGAAAATATTTTTAAAGTGGGGAAAAACCCTATTTTTATGACTTCCAAAATTTTACCTTGAAGTTCAAAAATTTAAAAAAATAAACTTTTATTTTTTATTTTTTTATAAATAAAAGACAACTGTTTATTGTCTTTTCGAAAATACATCAAACGTGAAAATCGAGTTAGTTTTGTTGAACATATGATTTTTCAAAAGTAAGGCAATTTCACTTTTTCTCTCATTTTGACCAAATGAATGTTACGTACAAACTTGAAAAAAAAATGTAAAAATTTTTTACTCAAATTAGTGTTTTTATTTCATGAGAAGATTCAACTCTGAAAGTTTAGCAACATCAGAGGTGGTCAACCCGTATGAGTGATACGTTCAAAATGGAATGGCTGACTTGTGAGGTGAATATGATTGGCAAAAATTGGCTAGTATAAATTTTGACAATCGGCAAGAGAATTTTTGATACAAGCAAAAATAGAAAAAACACTTGTGAGTTCGTGAGTCGTAAAGAAGCTCAAAATTTTGTACGTCGGACACATAGCAACCAGAAGTGGAAAATATTTGCGTAAAATACTGTTAATTTTCAGTATATATTTACAATATTGCAAATTAAATTATATTCTTGCGCTAATACACTACCGAAATCTAAAACGTCAAAATTACTAGTTGTCAAAATGTCATTGTCCTTTTAGAACCGCAAAAATGACAATTATATTTCAATAGACAGAAATTGTATTCAACTCAGTAACTTCTTTTCTACCACAAGTTAAAAGTTCAATATGTTGGACGACAAAGTCGGATGGAAAATTGACGGGAAAATTTTATTGAGCTTTCGAACGATCCAACATGTTGAACCATGCTAAATTCCAGGATAAGCTCCAGTTCGTTTATTCCATTTCCAGTGTTGGATCTTCACTTACCTCCATTTGATACCTAAGTCAATCCTGTGGGAAATTGTCCTTCAATCTCCATTTGAAATAAGGCTGTATCTCCACTTGAGCTCCAAGGTTCTTCTTCAAGCGGTCTCCAACCCAAAATGAAAAAGAAAAAGACTTATAATTGCAATTCATTTTATTTGACAACTGTTCAACAAATTAACACGAAACACAATAACCAAAACAACAAAGTCTTGTCAGATACAAAAGCAAATTCATTTTTTCTGACACTTCAACAGTATTGTCAATTGGAAAATCAACACATCTCAAGCCAATCTCCAATTCAACTCCGAGATGTTGAAGTCGACTTGGAGAAATGCGTAGATCAAGTGGAGGTTGAACACCTTTTTCCAAGCTTGGAGAAAAATCTTTTTCTTGCTTGTTGGGGTATAATATTTGGAGTAATATTTATGTCATAAATCTTTATTGCCGGAAATTATCGGTTATTCTCGGTGTTAGTGAATAAAATATGAAAAATTGTAAATGCACCTACAGTAATATTATTCTAGATTCAAATCTGTCCAGCCAAAATATAAAGTAAATAAAAATTGAGCAAAGCAAATAGATTAACGACATTTATATTAAGAATTTTATGTTAAAAAAACAATATTACAAAATTTTAACGGAATTCACAGGCACAGCTTTTCGCACTCTTCTTTGGTTTGGAAGCGATTGTCATTGCCTTGGCAACCGCCATAGAAGAACTCCTCGCATTTCTTGGCCTCGTCATTATAGTAGAACTTAAGATCAGCTTTCCGGCACGGACCAACGTCCTTGGGTAAGGTACAAGCTGAAATGAAATTGAATATTAATAAATTGTTAAGAGTTTCTGTAGATGCATGATTACCTGATTTTTCAACAGCCTGTACGTTAGCGAAGATCATCAGAAAGATAGTGAATAAAGCAAAGAAAGCTTTCATTGTTGGACTTGAGTTTTTTATAATAATATTTACGGATGGAGCTGAAGTTGTTTGTTGCCTGCTTTGTTGCTGCTGTTGCCTTTTTAACATGCTGTATTCAGAGAGGCATCACCTTTTATACCTTTGAGCTGTGCTGCTAGCTTTCTGCAAGTTAAGATTATATAACTTTGAGTAAATAAAAAATAAACTATATGAAAAATTATTTCTTTATAAACATTGAAGTCTCTTAATTTTGTCACGAAGGTGTCATATTAATTGCTAGAACCTAGAAATTTCAACAGGAAAAAGTTAGTAGAGTTAATGAATAATTCGATTTTTTATTCCAAAACTTTTATCTAACTCAATACTCTCGATGCTAGTTTAAGCCCACGTTGGAGTTTCGAAATTTTGAGTTGTTAAATGCTAAAGCGCTTTTGCAGTTAAATATTTCTGGTAATTTTATTTTATGTAAATATTGATGTTTTTTAAAGAAATAAGAAAATGTTATAAAAACTGTCGATTTTTTGATATACCTAGATGGAATACTTTATTTTTCTTCATTTATCGGATCATCAAAACGATTACTGTTCTGAAGTCCGCTGTGTGATAAGGGCCAAGCAAATTGGATATGAGTAAAGTGGAAATAGTTGGTTGCTTTGCAATTAACGAAATGATGTTAGAAATCAGCAAACAAAAATTAAAATAATAAAATTTATCATGGAGAGCTGAGGTAAAGGTTGAAGCAACTAATTAGATCGATACTTAGCTGAGGTACTGATGATAATTTGCACTTGCATAAAGCTTCAACCATAAAAGTTTGTCTTATTTTTATTTTTGTGATTATGAATCTCAGCACATTCCACTTGTGATCGAATCAAACTAAGAACTAAGGAAAAATTTCACGCTTCCCTTAGGGTGGGTTATATACCAAGAACTTTTTTTTTCTTCAAAAAATGGTTTTGCATTTTCTTAAAGCTTTAAGTCTCAAGAATATGTGGTGAAAATTTCCAGTCGATATCTCAAAACATAATAAAGTTATAGCCTAGTGAGTGAACCGCCTTCTAGAGTTCGCAGTGCTGGCACTTATTATTTTCAAACGCGTTTTCCTCGAAACCATGTTTTCAAAATGGGTGACCAAGATTCATTGAAACTCATTGAACCGATCATTTTGATTTTTTTGCAGGTTTATTTTATTTATAATAGTCTCGTACTTGTCATAGGATTTTTTTTTCGTAGCTTCGTTCATTAGTTCATTAAAATAATTTTTGGTCGAAAATCGTTACTTTATGTTCAGAAATCCGCCATTTTGTGAAATATCAATATTTTCAAAATCGGCTATGACAAGTATGAGTTTTACGTATCTAGTTTAATAATATTTTTAATTTTTTTGTTTCAGATGAATTTAGAAGGAGCAATCTTGGTCACCGCATTTCAGCTTTTTCTCAGAGAGCTCTACAAAAAATGCAGTATCTACCTATTTTCTATCTAAAATTTAATTAGATTTTTATTACCTTATTAAATTTTTTTTAATAAAAAAAAACTAAACATACTATTGAAAGTGTATATTTTAAGGTGTGAAAACCCTAATTTAAAAATATCCCTTAGGTTTGCTTAAAAAATTCACAAACATGACCTTTTTTTCGGCCTCTGGGTATATAGTTCCCCCTTAAAACAACCTAGTCGGATGAGCAAAAACAAATTGCGCCACTTAAGTATGAACCCTATAAACACCTGTGATTTTTTGCGATGTACGACCTTCCATGGAGTGTTTAAGCTCATCAATAAGCTCCTCAGCATAAAATACAATTATTATTGTCCTGAACTTACAGTTAAGATATAGATATAGTCATTGCAAGCTAAGATTATAATAGAAAAATTTATAGCTTTGCAATATTATTTGAGGAAAAATCTGTTTTTTCGTGGTATTTTTAATTTTTATTTTTCATTGAGTTGTGTGGGCATTCCATTGTGATTAAAGTATTAGAACTATTTCAACTTTGACCAGCAATGAGAGCAAAGAAAGAACCATAATCCCTTCCTCTTCATAATAAAGATATTTCAATCTTAAATTTCGAAATAGTTTATCAGCATAAAGCTATTCTACAATATAATGATGTTTCAATCAATGCTTTAACAAACTGGCGCACTTGACTCATTGACATGCTTCTTATTTAAAGTCACTTTGCTAGAATACCTAGACAGAGCATACGCATTATACAAGATACACATTTGTGCAGTTCAGTTTGCGTAAAGTCAGACCAAAGACAATAGAAAGTAGATCTATGAGACCGATTGTTCAAAATTTAATTTTATTTGGTTACAGGCCCATTGTAGGCATTTATTGCCAACATTGTCATAAACCAAATAATTACATCATTTTCAAATTCAAGCTGAAATGAAAATGCGTTTATTTACAATATGTATATACAAAACCAGTTCACCTTATTGATTGTTTTCACGTTGGTTTCGGGGGCGAGGGTGTGCAGTAACTTTGCTTGTAAGCCACAGTCAAGTTGAACGTGTACTCGTAAAAATGCAAAACAAAAACTTATTAAAAATGCAAAAACAATTTCAACAATTCGCAATTAATACAAACGTATTAAATGCTGTCCCCTCAGATCAACCGGGATCCACACAAAACTCAGTCGCATAAAAACGATGTAAATATAATATTTGGAGGGGAGCAAGAGGCTTATTAATATTTTTAAAATTTTATTGTTTTTTTTTCTCATATTTGAGTATGTGTGTGTTAAAATTTATTAATATCTTGCTTATCGCTTCTCCCATCGTCGCAAAATACTTAACGATCAGTTGCTGAAATTGTTGTTGTCCTTATTGTCAGGGTAGCCAAATTTTTTATTTCTTCTCTGATCTTCAGAAAATAGTTGTAGAGAAAACTTAAGGCAGCTTATGACTTTGAAATTAGTTCGTATTAAGAGAAACAGAAAAAAAAATACCTTAATTTTTTGAAAATATATGTTAGCACATAGATGATATTTCTGCATCGATACACAAGGAAGCACCTTTGATTTTAGCGTTTTATCTTTGGCTTTGATATCGCTAGAAGCTCCAGATTTTTTTTTTGCTTATTGGAGATTAGCGGACTCGTCGTTAAACAAGAGTATTTTTGACAAGAATTTCAATGAAAATTTCAGATTGTCTTTGTTATTAGTGGTGTCGTCATAGTCCTGCAAATTGGTCTTTCTTTTATATCTTCCCTCCTAGGATTATTTTCCAACGACTTTTAATCATATCTAGATTATGAATCTGTGTTGTATGTAAATTGTACTGTAAGCTCAAATACTTGATTGTAGGTAAAATATTCGCTTTTGTTTTTGATAAAGTCCTTTTGTATGGGAGGTGGGCGTGGTTTTCATCCGATTTTTCTCATTTTCGAACTTGATCTTTATTTTTATATACAAGCTTAAGTTTCGAAGTTCGTGATGATAGTTGGAAAATTACAGCTGTAATCGTGATCATAGACAGATAGACCATCAGACAGAGGGACATGGCTAAATCGACTCGGATGGTGATGCTGAAAAAGAATATATACACTTTTCTGTACCTACCACGCCTTCCTTTACGTTTTTTTAACGTGGGGTGTAAAAACAAATTACTAACAAAGAATGGTCTTCAGGTTTGAGTCGCCTAATTGACGGGTTTTCGGGTATATGATAGAATCAAAAATCTAAGGTTGCCGTATTTTTTGTATGCGTGTTCAATTTATGGCTTAGAGTTTTAAAAGGCGTTTGGAAAAAGAGCACCGAAAATCTCGGACTTGTGAACTAACTTCAAACAAAAACAAATTTGGTATCAAACGTAAGAAATTAAAAAGCATTACATGACTACAACAAATTGTATACATTTTTTTACATTAGGTTTGTTCACTAACAAAAAATTTGTACAAATTGTTACAAGTTTTTACCAGTAAAGCGTTCACGTACTCGAAAAACTTGCAACGAGAGAGGACAACGAGAGCGTAAAATAGTGAGAGAGAAAAAAGTAGCTACAAGTTCCTGCTAGCAAAATTTCTACTTGCAAGAACTTGCAACTACCGAAAAAACTGTTTGTCAAAAAAAAAACAAGCTTTCAAAAGTTATTTCCTGTTGATTTCGTATTAAAATGGATGGAAAAAGAAACATTTGTGATGCTGAGGAAAATGTAAGTATAATGTTAATGTTGGTGAGACCCAAGAAATGATTTCAATAATTTATAACCATTTATTATAGCAGAAAAAACAGCATATAATGTCAACTCGTTTGATCAGCTGTTAACTTGCAAGTTGCTACTAGTTTTCTGTTCACGTACTTTTTCTGCTATTTTTCTCTTTGTAAATATTTTTATCTCAATTCTTCTTTTACTCTCTCCCTGCAAGTTTTTACAAGTAAAGTACGTGAACAAACCTATTATCAGTCGATATCAAGAGGAACACCAAGCTTCTCAAGAAATTGAGTTTCATTTTCATTTATATATGATTTAAGAGATCTGAAACACAACATATAATACTATGTCATATATAAGATTTATTAAATATTTTGATAGTCAACTATATATCTATATATAAAAAGCAAAACGTTGTCTGTCTGATGTCTATAGACTCCAAAACTACTGGGTCGATTGAGCTGAAATTTTAGCAGTAGATTTGTATCCAGTACGAGATGATTTTAACCGACCACAAATCAATAAAAATTCTGTATTTCACACGGTTTTGGTCGTATTAGACTAAAATTTTGTAATTTAGTTTGTATGCTTAGTGGCGGCAACTTTATTAAAAATGGGTTGACACACCCCCTTTTAACGCTCACTAATCAATAAAAATGCTATATGTATATCAGACGGTTTTGTCGTATTAGACTGAAATTTGGTAATTTAGTTTGTATGCTTACTTTCGGCAACTGTACTAAAAATAGGCTGCCATACCCCCTTCAACGCCCACAAATCAACGAAATACTTTATTTCAGACGACTTTAGTCGTATTAGACTAAAATTTGGTAATTTAGTTTGTATGCATACTTTCGGCAACTGTACTAAAAATAGGCTGCCACACCCCCTTCAACGCCCACAAATCAACAAAATACTTTATTTCAAACGGTTTTAGACGTATTAGACTAAAATTTGGTAATATAGATTGCATGCTTACTTTCGGCAACTGTACTAAAATTGGGTAATATCCATCTACTTGAAAACTGGAATGGGTATAGAATAAGTGGATGTGGCTCCGCCCATACAATAAAAATGTTTAATGTCGAATAGCTTTGGAAGTAAAAGTAACATTACTTACATACAAGCTCAAAATGGAATTACTATTTGGTTATGCCTTGCTACTGGGAAACTGTAACGGGCAGTGGAAAATGATAGTGGTGTCAAACTATGGGTCAAAGAAAAGTTTTGAATTAAATTATTATGTTCCGATATAGTTGCTGGGTGCAGCAACGCGCGCCGGGAAAAAATTAGTAATTAATAAAATCGTTTTTCTATTCAATTCTATTTTATATGATGTAAGGGAATTCATAAAGCTAACTTTTTGTTTTTTTTTATTTTAAAATTTTATAGGTCACTTATGAACTTATTATTCACTTTTTTAATTCACTTCACTTTTTATACTTCTCAATTGAATTCTGTAAAATGAAAAGCAGCTTTTTGTTTGCTTTTTAACGAAAAAATCTGAAAAGCTAAAAAACAACCCTGATTCTGAAGTCCGTTCGTTGAAATTAAGTCAAAATCTATAGGGGCTTTCAGACGAACGTACATATCAGCTGACATTGTACGACGACAAACTAACGGGAATATTTTGTTTAGCTTTCAAATGATCGGACATGTACGACGACTTCATTTTTTGCAGACTCTCGAGCGTAACACATCGGTAAAAAAACGAAGTAAAAACCTTTTTTGCTTTGCCCATGATACAATTACCAGGTAGTATTATTCGCTGAAAATCAGCTGTGGAAAAACTGTCAATATGGGCATATAGTGTCAAAATATAGCGAGTAGGTGCAAACAATGTTGCTTATTGTATTATTGACAATGAAAATAAAGCGATTTTTGTAACAATTTTTGATATATTTGTAATGAAAACTTTTTTTAGCGCGTTGAGCACTTTTTGGTAAATCGTAAAACAATAGAATCGCGATATCATCGTTTTGCTTACATAAAGAACAAATTTGTTTCTATATGTTTCAAGCGTGATACATACATACATATAAGAGCTTTTGCGCTATGGCGGACACTACCAACACAGTTGTACTTACTTTTATATTATACAACTGTGTACAACTATATACTAACGTTTCTAACAATTTGTTGGTGTTGTTGGGTTTTGTTGTTATTGTTGATGCAGTCTTCAAATAATTTTTAAAATTTACATGAGGGAGTGTTAATAAAATAAAGATGAATACTCCAATTTAATCATTTCATTATATTTGTATTAAATATAAAAAACAAAGCAAAACCTAAACAGAGATTTAATTTCGTCATTAATCATTTCTTTCTAAATATTTAAAATGATTGGTTTAAGTATAAAAAACAAAAAAAATCCCCTTTTACTTCTTGCTGTGATTGCAATACTTCTATTTGACACTATATGCCCAAAGCAACGAGTAAAAGTAGCGATTAATACTACCTGGTAATTGTATCATGGCTTTGCCTAAGCCGATGTTTACTCGATGAAAACGTTATAGAAATGATAAATGCAGCGAGTCGGACCGACATGCTTTCACACGTCGGACATGTTGGACCGACCAGCAGAATAATCAAAAATTTTTGATTTTCTTCCGACATGTCGGTCCGACCGTCTCATTTGCTTTCGAACGATCGTACATGTCGTCGGACATGCCCAAGTCGGATGACATGTACGTCCATGTGAAAGCCCCTTATTACTTAAATCCATGTTGTCACTGAAATTTGACATTTCGTCTGTCTGTTTTTTTTTTCTTTGTATACTTGAATCTTATTTTCTGAGAACAATGAAACATAACGCAATAATAACAAATATATGACTTCAGTCTGTCAAATGAAAGCTGCTTTTTCTGAAAAGTGGTCTGTGTGTGCACATAGTATAAGGAAACTAAATTTTTTTAAATAAGTTTATAAAATTTAAATTAGTTTTTAACCGACTTTAAAAAGGAGGAGGTTCTCAAGTTCGTTGGTTGGTCCGCTTGTTTTTTTTTTTTTTTTTAAATGTATGTATATCGATAACTCCTAAAGCACTTGCCCGATTTCCGTAATTTTTTTGTCAACATATATATACCATGAACGCGGAGGTTTTTTTTTTAAAACAGTGGGCGATATTCGACAAAGGGGCGTGTTAATTTAAAAAAACACTGTATTTCAGTTAATATTGACACTAGGGTACTGAAATTTACAGTAAAAATACTGGGGTAGACACAATTATTAGAAATTACGATCAATTAAGTGGGCGTTATTTGACAAAGGGGTGTGGTCATATTAAAAAAACACTCTATCTTAAATAGTATTGACTCTAGGGAACTGAAATTTAGTACTGGGGTAGACACAATTTTAAAAAATTACTGTAAAGAAAGTGGGTGTTATTCGACAAAGGAGTGTGGCAATATTAGAAACACACTATATATCGAATAATATTGAAACTAGGGTGTTGAAATTACAGTCAATAAAATGGGCGTTATTTGAAAAAGGGGTGTGGCAATATTGGAAAAATACTGTATCTCGAATAGTATTGACACTAGGGTACTGAAATTTAGTACAGGGGTAGACAGAATTTTTAAAAATGACTGTAAAGAAAGTGGGCGTTATTCAACAAAGGGGCGTGTCAATATTATAAAAATACTATATCTTAGTTAATATTGACACTAGCGTACTAATATTTGGTATGCGGGTAGGTGGGTAGGTAGATTCCTTAAAAAAGTGAGCGGGATTGTACACAGGGTGTGACACTTTAAGGAAAGTACTATATTACGGTTAATATTGATACTTGGAAACTGAAATTTGGCACAGGGCTAGGTAGAATCATTATAAAGTACGGTAAATAAAGTGGGATTAGAGAAAGGGCGTAGCACTAAAAATTGTAAAGAAACAGAAATGGAAAATACCCAACAAACTTTCAGGAATTAATAAAACAAATTTTTTAAGAACAAAGTTTCATGTTTGAAATTTTCCTCATGAATACGATTACATAATATATTTCATATTTTCTAAAAAGGAAGAAATAAAAACTTTTTAACAAAAAAAAAAAAAGACTTCAAAATCACTACAAAGTAAAAAATAATTTTAAATAACTTTTCCCATTCATTTCTTGGTCATATTTTAAAAGCTATTTATATGTATTATAATATTGGAAATCTTATCATTTTCATTTTTTCTATTTTGTTTTATTATCATTAATATATTTATTGCTTAATGAACATAAAAGCTTTGAAGTACGTTTTTTTTTGTTAAAAAGTTTTTTTATTAGATTGCATATTTCAATGATTAATTCAGTAGAGTTTGCCAACATTGTTAGTATACTTTTTTTTTAATAAGCTATGCATTTTTTGTCTCACTTCAATGTCTAGGAAATTTCGTCTCCTTTTGAATTATTTTTATATACTATCAGCACCGTTGCCAGATTGGGCGATTTATCGCCAATTGGGCGCTTTTTTTCTTGTTTCTGCGCTTAAATTTTTAGGAAATCGCCTGGCGATTTTTTGGACAATTTTTGTGAAAACCACGCTTTTTCATAAACTCATCTAATGTGTTTAAAATTTCAATTAAAGAAAATAACAATTGTTTTAAGTGCTTGGAACACTCTAACAATGCGACTGAACACAGCTGAAAAGCCTTATCGATAATTTATTTATATCGAAATACTTATTTTTTGAGACCGTTTCTTCAAAACATCAACTCACTTAATTTATATATTCAACGAGAAAAAGTTGACTTTTTTCAAGCTTACGTTGAAATCACAGTTGTTAAAAAATCTGTCAGAAATAATAGTACTGAAAAAGTTCTTCCAATGTGCATCAAAAAATTTTAAATTTTTGTCATCTGACCAAAGATAATGCGGATTTTCATGAATTTTTCTAACTTTTTAACAAGTTTTTATTATCTTCATTTCATTTGTCTGTACCGTACTAATATTGGAATCCATTTTTAACCAACTTCTCGATGGGGTAGAGTTTTGAAACATAAAATGTAGCTCGGAACTGGATGACAACACAATTTAACTTAATTTTTTGTCTGTACGTTTGTTTGTTTGGAAAAAATGCGAAATTATTTGATATATATTAAACATCAATCAAAAAACTGAAAAGCTCATAGAGATATTTTAGAAAATACTTTAATATGAGTTCTGTAGCTAACCGCATGATAGTAAGTTCGAGCTTTAAATTAAAAATTTAATTTAAAATTTTTAAAATTTTCAAAAATTCACCACAGGTGAAAAAAAATTGTAAAAAAGTAGTTTAATTTATTGCTATTTAAATAATATCTTCATATATGTTCTACAGCTCAGAGCACACGGCGGTCGCTTTATAATCGTGAGGTTGTGAGTTCGAGCCCTGGCAATGTCAATGAATTCTTTTTCGGTTTTTTCTTTTTTATTGTTTAATTTTTAATATTTATGGAACAATTTCGGTTTTATAAACAAATTTTGTAATAATAAAAATGTGGGGCGCATGCTATAGGGAATATTAAGGAGTTAAGAATACCTTGGTTAAGAAAGCATTTCTTCACTAACATATTAAAGTTTTTAATGTCTAACAAATAATTTCTCAATAATTCATCGTAGATAAGCATAGATAGGAAAGCTTTTACTAAAAACTCGTCAGCTTTGATAACCTCGATAACATTAAAATTGAAGAATTTTGAAACCCAAATAGAACTTACTGGTCTGAACACAATAGATGTCTGGGAACTTGAATCTACCATCCTTTCAAGGACTTCTATCCTGACAGTCAAGGGACCTAGGTTAAGAAATCATTTGTTGACTAACGCACTAAAATTATTAATAAAACTTCTTACTGTTCTCAATAGCAGCGCCTCACGTTTTTAGGAAAATTAAACTCCCAACTCTAGAAGAAATTATGGTTATTAATTATTTTTTTTTTATTTTATTTATTTATATTATTTTTACTATAGAAATCATCAAATTTTTTCCATGCAAATCTTGGCATAACAAATAAATTGTAACAAATAGTGTAAATCGATGAAATACAAAGTCCTGCACAAATTTTTTTAAGGAAAATATACCAAGATATTGATTTTTCGCAGTGATTTTTTTAATATTTTTATGCAATTTTTATGGAAATATCTATAATTCCGCCATTTTGTGACTGATGAACCATTACAATGTATCATTGAAATGACGGTGATTGCTGCTTTTCGTACATCTTTTGTGCTTTTATGAAAATAATATATCAAGAAATATAAAAAATCCGCATTATCTTGGTCTGACGGCAAACATTGAAAATTTTTTATGCTGATAGGAAGAACTTTTTCAGCACAATTATGTCTAACGGTTTTTTTTTAACAAGCACACCGGCTGAAAGTTTTACGAAAAACAATAATTTTTGGTCGTTATTTCCAAATGGTTTAGCTCACTGGCGGTTATTGTGACAGCCAAAATATTTTGGGAATCGTTATAAAATAGATCAAGGCTAACTTTTAGTCGGTGGCAACGCTAACTTTTTTTAAGGCATCCTAATGTTAATGCACTGAACACATTGACGACGGCAACGACATTGCGACATCTGTCAAATTTTTTTACATGCTCTTCTTATGGAGGTGAATGTGGTGAAAATCTCGCGGCGACATAGAAATGTTGCTGACGCCAGTATAGAATTATTTCTAATTTGACGAGCGACAAAAGAGCAAATATAAGGGTTTGTGTATGAGTGAATGAATCAATCAAATGATATTTCCAGATTGTTGACTCTTTCTTCATGTCGTGTCGTAAAGTCGTGTCGTCGTCAATGTGTTCAGTGCATAAGAGACGATAACTGTCTATACCAGTGTCGGCCGACGCCTATGCACGCGGGCTTCGTGAAACTTCGTATTTTTACACCGACATAAAACTTGCTGTCGTGCTTTTACACCGACGCTGCCGATTATTCGTAGCAAGAGCGCTCAGTTGATGTTTCGCTTTTGGCTAGTTAACACCACGCTTGTATGCGCGCAATTTGTTACGTAATTTTAAATGCTTACACGTAACAAAAATGTTCAACCAAATGTGGGAATTAGCATTTTTTTCTTTAAAATTGTTTTGGGGAAGCGAAAACTTAATTTGTCAGAAGAAAGTAGGGTGCGCTGCCAGTGCGTTTCTTATTTTGAAGTAATATGCAATATAAATAATTTTAGTACTAATAGGAGTCGGTAAAATGTTATTAGTAAAAGATTAGTTGATCATAAGAAGCTAGGTCAAAGTCATTTGAAGGGCTGAAATGGTCAGTTATTTATTTTATTTTGTATAAGATTACTTTCTAAATAGATATGTAATATTGATATTAATAATAAATATATGCATATTGATATTTTTATTAAAATATTAACATTAATGTTATTATTATTATTAATAACGTTATTTTAATAACGTTATTATTAATAACGCTACCCCTTGACAATAAATAATATTGCACTTTATTTACCTAGTAAGAAATTTCATTTATTTCAATTCACTTTCACATACCTGCATTCATTTAGAATGCCGCTTAATGTTAATAATAAATAATTTCTCTAAGCCTCCTGCGAAGTAAAATTTTCACAGTGTAAGCCATAGAGAGATTCTTTGCTCTCACTTGGGCGCACACTACTACAAAACAGAAAGAACTGTGCATGTATTTTTTTGGCCGACACTGGTCTATACACAGAGAAAATTAGTGAGATTCCAATAAAATGCAAGAATGTTTAAACTGAAAAAAAAAACATTCAGCATACATTTATCGTCGATCTGCCAACGTTATTCACGTTAGTCGCTTTCTACTCGTTGGCACAATTACTCGCTTTTACTTGACAACGTCATAAAATTAACATACCCAGATCTCTGTTCATTTCATGAAAGCTGTTTTTAATTTTGCTCTTAAGCCTTTACCTTGAACGCCCCTGTCGAAGCTAATAAAAAGACTTATAGCAATTTCAGTTTCGTTTACCACCCTGTGATTGCTTATTAAATTGAAATACTTAATTCTCGAGTGGTTCGAGCGCCATCTTTTGTAAAGTCATTGAAGCTCATCGCGGTTCTTATCTATGATTAAAACAACACGATTAAAGGTAACGAAACGACTGTAAAATTATGACGAAAAGGCAACGTAGTGTTCAATGGACAGTTAGCGGAACGGCGAAGAAAATTAATACAAACGGAGGCAATAAGAAATTAAAATAAAACAATCTAAGATATGAGCTCAAGATGTAACACATAATAATGTCATATAATAAGAAATATAAAGCAATATTTTCGCCCACAAAATTAATTAATTTTTCGGAATCAATTTTTGCAGCCAATTTTTTGTCATCAAAGAAAGAATGTTGCCTTCCTGAAGTTTATCGTTCGTTTGCTTGGTAGCACTGTGGCAGTGAATTTAGAAATTGGGCTAACATCGGCAGTACTGATTACTGCCGCTGCTGTAATGTAAATGCTACCATTCAACAACATTATTCCTAAAATAACAGCTGGTAGTTATATTTTATAGTTTCGTTTCGTTACGTACCGCAGGTGGGCCTTAACTCTCACGAATTTCTTATGAACCAACTGCCACAAAAGCATTTTTTTCATATTTAATATTTAATTTGACAGTAAAAAATTTAAAAAAAAATAACTTCGTCACGTCAAAATTATTTGGCGTTTAAAATTAACCAAAATATTATATACTTTAATAATAACGACGAGGTAACAGATGTAAAAAAAAATCACGTTTAACTTTATGTTAGTAGACTAATGATAAGTAACAACGTTTTTATTACTAAAATTAGATTAGAAGACCAGGGTAGTTAAAGAAAACCAAGTTTAAAAAGAGTCAAATCGGATGAAAGCTACGTTTACCTCATATATACAAAAAGACTTCACCAAACCCGCAAAATCTACTAAAATTCCAAATAGTTTATTGTGAATACGCACATTAAAACTGGGCAGACTCTAATGAAAACGTCACTTTCCTCCCATACAAAATCGACGTCATCAAAATTATAAAACTTTCTTAAATTTTACAAAAATTCAATGTATTGACTTCAAACGTAATCTGAGTTTTCTTTTTATTTATTTTTTTTTTTTCTTTGTAAGTCTTAGAGCCGTTTTCTCAATGTCCGGTTAGTGTAGCTCTTAACCAGGAGATAGCTAACCATACGATAGCTAAAAAAACAATTTCGGTTTCACCAAGTTCTGATTAAGTAACCTTCGGTTAAATAATTAATTGTGAATTTTTCAATTGTTAATACGCGAAAACTGCATGTCATCTGTCTTGTGTTTGCGTTTTTTTGTGATTTTGTACCGCGAAATGAAATAAAAGTGAAAAAACTCAACAAATTTGCCAAATTTAATTCCATATGAACAAACATTTCTTGTTTTTGAATAGGTGTGTAAAATAAATATAAAATTGTTTACTCTACTCAGTTATTCTTCCGATTAGCAGCTAACCGGAACTACAGCTTGCCGTTAACTTAATCAGAACTTAACCGACAGTTAAGCACTAACCGAACATTGAGAAAACGATTTTTTGTTAACCGCTGGTTAAAGTTCTGGTTAGTGCTTAGCCGGACATTGAGAAAACGGCCCTTATACTATAAAACGATGTGATAGAAATTGTATTCTGAAATGTTAACGTTCTCTAAAATACGAGTATACTATGCTATATTATATACTACTAGTATCGCCTTTAGTCGAAATTCGACCATCTAAAAATTGATTTATTTTTTTTTATTTTTTATTGAGAACATTTTTTTCTTTTTTCACTCATCTGCAAATGTAACCGAATTCATACCGCAGCAGGAAATCACAAAATAGTAACTCCTATTCGATATCAAAAATTTGGCTAATATATGCAGAGCGACACCCCTTTGTCCACTGCCCGTCCCAGTACCCTTAATCCCATATTCTACTTTCTAATAGAAGGATATCACCAAGTGGGAACTCCATATTGAGTTTCATTGTTATACGGCATTTACTCCCAAAGCTATTCGATATAAAAACTTTGAATTGTATAGGTGGTGCCACGCCCCTTGTCTAATGCTCGTTCAATTTTTCCAGTCGAAGAACACGACTAAATAGGGAGATCCTTGCAGTTCGAAAGTTATATCGAAAATTTGGGCTGTTGAAAAGTGCCACGCCCCTCTTGCAACGCCCATAAAACGAATCTAGTGGAATGGTACGTGTGATTTGAGGTCGAATACCGATTACCGAGACTGTGTGACCTATAAGTCTAAAGCTATTCGATATCCCGAATTGGGGTTATATGGGATGTGCCACGCCCACCATAGATATACGGTGCACTTCTGCTCCCTTCTTTTATTGATTTAAAAAAGATTATCAAAATCGGTTCAGAAACACGGGAGAAAATTGTTCTTAACTGTTTTGCCTACGCCTATTTATATATAGATACTATATTTTAAAAAAAAGTCCTTTAAACTCAAGGAAACAATAGTTAAGGAAATTATGTTTAAATTTATGAAGGCACCATTTTTTTAATAAAAATAAAAAAAAATTAATTAAAACTGTCCCGATTTCTTGTCACTGTCGGAAGAAGTGGTACGAAGATATTGAGCCCTACTCTATCCGTCCGATCCGTCGTAATAAATGTACGAACGTAAGCATGCGCTACGAATACGAAAAATTTGCTATGCTAGGTTCCGAACAAAACAAAGTGAAATGTTGCATCATTGAAATATAATTTCAAAAACTGCTGTTTTTGACCAGAGACATGAAATTTTTCAAAAAGTGATTAATTAGAGTGTTAAGTTTAATGATTTTCAAATAAAAAGGTTATTTAAAATTAATTTCATTGCAATTTAAATTTTTGCACAGCATTAGGAGGATATGCGACAAAGAGCTATGAAAGTTCAGCATAAGTATTGCGAGATTACAGCGATCCTTTTAAAATATAAACGGATCACGAAATGTAGGTAGTGCAGGTTCCAAGGCATTTGTAAGTGCTCCACTTGGTAGATAGAAAACTATCAGCAGAAATCAGAAAAAATTTTTTTCACAGTTACGAAGGATCCTGGAATAAGGCTGATAATTTTTTGCATTATTTTATCAAAATTCTTATCAATATTGGAGTTTGTAAGGATTCAAGGGTAAATTTATTTAAAATTATCAAAATATAAGAAATAATTAATACATAATTTCGTAATATAAACAGTAACAATGTCTATAATTTTTCATAAAATATAAAAATATTTTTTAAATTAAATAAAATAATTTTAATAACGACAATTGAGGATCTGAGCATTTAGTGCTTGTTATTGTGTTTTTTACTAATTCTAAAAACCAGAATGATTTGAAACCCATTTGTCCAAGGATAGAATTTATCGGAATGGAAACTTCCTTTTAATCTATAGGTAAGCAATAAACATACTTTTCTTGTTGGACTTTCAAAATTTTTAACAATTCAATTCCAAAACCTGAATTAGGATCCTTCACTCTTAACGTTGCATCTTCAATGCGTTATATTATTTATTAAACTTGCCACAATGATATTATATTAATTCCTTCATACTAGAAGACAGCACCAATCTCAAGCAAAGGATGTATGTCATTGTGTCTATCCTTATATCACAGTGTATAACAAAATATTAAAATAAATTAAAACTAATAGGAAACATCCAGCCAACAAGATTAGCATAATTCTTCTTAGTATCTCAATTTCTCCATACAGTCACGTCGACACTCCTCAAAAGTAAGGAAGTTATTTGCAGTTGAAGCGCATCCGGTATAGTAGAAGCTTACGCAATTTCCGGTATCCTCGTTGTAGGCGTAGCGTAACTGACGGCCTCGACATAAGCCTGGTGCTTTAGGCTGCCTGCATGCTATGAGAAAAAACATTCACACATTTTAAGAAGCTTCAGATTCAAATTTCAAATTTCAAATTAACGTACCTGAACGATTACCAATAATCACTATTTCCGACGAAACGTTCGAAAGCGATATCAGGAACATGACTGCTGTCAAACTAAGCCATAGAAGTGAAAATTTCATAATGGCACTCAACGATTTTTTAGGACTTGAGGCAAAAATATCGATTCGCATTAATTGCTGTGGCACTCCGGGACGCTCGCTGAATATGGAACAATATTTCTTTGAGGTCTTTCTGCTTTTGCAAGTTCTTTTCGATCTAAATGCGACGGTGCATGCTGTGCTAGGTGAGCGTGGCCGTGGTTAAAATTAGTTTTCGAGTTGTTTTCTCGTTGAATTTACACACAGAACCACAATAAATATGAAGACGATCACTGAAATCTAATTATTGAAACTGACACGAAGAACTACAGCAGGCAGCTGACATAAGACACAGATGTATCGTTGACAGACTGACAAATAGACATGTACGAATGCTCTGTTGTGTACTTTTCTACACAAACCTCACGTAGAGCTTCGATATTTAAAACAGATGGTTCAAGGTGGGATACACATGGTATTCTTTCGTCGAATCTCAAATATGTGA
This sequence comes from Pherbina coryleti, assembly GCA_943735915.1. Classification (NCBI taxonomy): domain Eukaryota; kingdom Metazoa; phylum Arthropoda; class Insecta; order Diptera; family Sciomyzidae; genus Pherbina; species Pherbina coryleti. The sequence continues at coordinate 450,005 of OX030948.1, forward strand.
ATCAAGAAACCAGAAATTCATAAACGTCAAGAATGGCTAGCTTAAAAATGCATTTCGCTCCACAGCCCTGAACGTGATTCAACCTACAAGTTCGGTACAACATTTATTCACATACATTATAATAATGTTTAAGGTATGATTACATAGTCAATGCTTCGTATATATATATGTATAGATACTAAAACTATGTTATACAAAAGGAAGAATTTATAAATGTACATAAATTGGTTAACATTTTCTTGGCCACATAATGCTTAATAAAGATTTTACAATGTCCTGGTGCTGGCGTTGGTGTGTGGGTATGTTATTGTTTAGTTTATTACACTTTAAGTTTATAATCACAATATATAGAAGAATATCGGCGCTGATTTGACAAAAACTAATTACATAAATTATACAAAGGTACGTAACAAAAATAAAATATATCAAAAAATAAAACTATTTGCCGATGATATCGAAGATAAAAAAAGGCATAGACTACTTTGAGCCCAGCGTTACTGCATCCAAACATGCGAAGATACATAACCGTCAAACTAGTAAGTATAATGCATGATTTTTGAACTTATGGAAGAGACGATAAATTAAGTCCAACTAGAGACATTATGGCGCGAGCGATTGAGCATGTTCACTGCTTAATTTAGAAATCTTTATCCCACCCAGTCATGTCGTCTGGTGGCGGTCCCTCTGGATCAGGCGGATAGTCATCGAAGTTTGTGGTATCTATGACACTCTTCACTGTCGGCATTATTGGAGGTTCCAGACTGCGATTTTGCAGTCCCCACCAGTAGAAACCATCAAACCATCTGAAATTCAAGCAGATTAAAATGTGTTAAGTACAAAGATATTAGCGATGACTAAGATAGCCTACTTATGTTTCTGTATTTCGCTGATTCCACCGCGTTGGTAGCCTAAACGCTCCGCCGGATTATCGCGACAGAGCTTCTTTATGAGGTTGCTAGCATTGCGCGTTATATTTCGTGGGAATTCTATGGCATCGATGCCTTTTAGAATAATGTTGTAGGTACGCATCGGATCGGAACCAGTAAAAGGTGGAGTGCCTGAAGCAAAAACAATCAGTTATAGACAAAATATTGATAATGAAGAACTATTGACATACCTGTTAGCAATTCAAACATGAGCACTCCCAAGGACCAGTAATCAGCGCTGATGTCATGACCACGATTTAAAATCACTTCTGGGGCTACGTACTCTGGCGTCCCGCAAAAAGTCCAAGTCTTTCGGCCAGACTGCAGCTTCTTTGCAAACCCAAAATCGACTAACTTCACATAACCTTTTTCATCAAGTAGCAGATTCTCTGGTTTTAAGTCTCTGTAGATAATATTTCGCGAGTGCAAATAGTCGAACGCTTCGACGACACAAGCAGTATAAAAACGAGTTGTTGAGTCGTCAAAGTTTCCCTTATCACGCAGTATAGTCCAAAGCTCGCCACCCAAGCAACTCTCCATGAGCATGTACAGGTACTTCTTGTCTTTGAAAGTCTTGAAGAGCTTGACAATGAACTGACAGTTGGCCTCGCCCATTATCTCCTTTTCAGACATGATATGCTGTTGCTGCCGTGTTTCCACAATTTGTGACTTTTTCATCTGTTTCAAAGCAAATGAGCGGCTACTGTCACCGTTGATCTGCACCAGTTCAACGCGGCCAAAGCCACCCACACCAAGTGTGGCTAGAACACGTAGATCCGTAAGATTTATATCGCGGAATTGCTCGTTAATTCTAGCAAATAAGAAAACAAAGTATTATTTCAAAGTATTTCAATAGCTGGAATTGGTGCTTAAAACTTACAGATTTACAAGCTTTTTGCGAGCATGATATTAAGAGAATTTTGTAAACAACAGATTGGGCTTAAACACGTTATAAATTCTCACTTACTTTTTACGCTCCAAAGTTCCCTCGTCGTCGTAACGATGCTTGATTTCATCTAAATTCGATATAAGTTGATTGAAGGTTTCACGATCAATCACAAGGCAAGTGACGCCATCTGGAGAGTCACAAATTATATTGGCTGTACGCAAATCATCTCTGAAATATGCACCAAATGGTAAGTAGCTATTCTATTCACATCCAACTCATCATATCTTCAAACTCACCCTTGCAATGCTTTTTCACCAAAGAAGTCACCTTTACTTAGTGTACGTATAAACTTTTCCTCCAGCGTGTCGGACTGCTTAATAGTAACACGCACTTGACCTTTGGAAATAATAAAGAACGTGTCACCGCGTGCTCCTTGGCGTACAATGTAATCGCCCTCCTGGTAATGAGTCTCCTCGAGTACATCCGAGATTTTGATGAGTGTATCTTCCTGAAGATTTTTGAATATCGGAACACTAAAAAGAAATAAACATAAAAATGAAATACCAACATATTAAAAATTGTCAACAATTTAAACGCTGCTGTTAGTTGCTAAATCGGACTCAGGGGTTTTTAATGCTAACGCATTTTAAGGAAACCACCATAAGACAAGGAGCGAACTAGGTAGTAGCGCAATGTTGGTTCATATTTTCGCGGTCATTAACCAAAGTCACGTCAACGAATCTTTCATATCGCCTGCGCACTTCATGTTTGGTAGCTATTGCTGTTTGTTTTCGCATTTCGTGGGCTTGCAGTGAAAGTCATAACAACGCAACGAAGACAGCCCCACAAACATGTTGAAGAGCGTGAATACTTTGATGGCTTCAACTTGTTGTCTCGTCATTTGGCTAATTGCCTAATTTTTTCGCACATTGGCCTATGTTGCCACTTAGTATTATCTGTTGTTTGTTGTTTGTGCAGGGTAGCAGCTAAATGATTTTAGCAAATTGTCTAGTCCTCGATAGTTTGTTTCATTCGAGTGTTGTTGTGAATCACCAAACTAGTACAACAACATATATACAGATTTCACTCTTCTTTGGAATGAAATTATTTTTATTGATATTATAAAAACGACGAAAAAAACGATATTCAAATCTTGCGTCTTACTTTATTGATCGCCATGTTTGAATGCGCACGCGTGCTTGCCGAGTGGTGAAAAATTGTTGCGAGAAAATTCGACGAATGAGTTTTTTAATAGACCAAACGTAATATTTAAGCATATGTTTGCAGATTTCGATAAAACATAAAAACAAAATATAAACACGAACTTAATTAGGTATGATTAATGAATCAATGACCTGCACAAAAAATTTAAGCAAGTAAAAAAAATTTTACTCATTCTCTTACCTCTTCAGGAAGTCTGTGTACTCGGCCTGACGTATCAATCCCGTCCGCATCATAATTGTCTGGAAACATTGTCGCTCGATTGCCCATAGTTTGCATTCACTTATAGCGGTAATAGTAGCTGTTCGCTGGCAATTGTATAGTATTGCTAGTTCCCCGAGCACCTTAGCTCCGGACAGAGTGGACAGATATTTACCCTCACGTGATACTTCGACGCGACCCTCTGTGGAAGAAAAGTCAAAATTAAATAAAAGAAATATTCAAATAAATTTAACAATTGGATATAACAACATAACATAACAAAAACAATCTACTTTTTACACCATATTTTTACACAATTTTTTTATTTGCCAATCAGGTCGTACATATTTCGCGTAGAAGCAAAAGAAAAGTTACGTTTAACAAAATGCTTTTGCTTCGTTCAAGCCAACCAAGAAATAGAAACCAGCCAAGAAGAACGTGAAGACGATAGTCGTCAATCAACTTCTTGCTTATGGTTGGCGCAAAAAATAAGATTCATCGAAATCGAGTTGACTGGTAAGTAGGTGACAAGTTTCTCCCCTAATTAATAGCAGCGGATCGAATAGAACGAGTTATTCGTAATTATCAAACAGACCGACCTTTTTGTAATTGACAGAGTAAATCTTGTATGATAATTGTTACTATCTTGCTTTTGTATAAAGAGGTTGAATGAAGATTTTCTTTCACAACGACAAGCTCATCGCTTTTAACCAAATATGCATTACCACGGATAATCAAGCCAAGTCTAGATGGGCTTAGGTTTTTTAAGCAATGCAATGATTGCATCATAAAACTGACGGGTCACTGAGCCCGTCGACTTTTGAAATAAATTTGTTTGTAAATCGAAACAATTTAATAAACAAACCCAAAAAATAAAGAATTACCAACAAAGACAATTCAAAGATATTAAAGTCAACACCATTTAACAAACGTGAATGAGGACAGACGGCAACGGATTGTTAAAGACGACGCATAAGCTGATTCATAAAATTAGCCAGTAGACATTTTTTTAAATTGTTATGCAAGAAGCAGCAATTTGACTTTCGCAACAATTAAAACTAAGTATTTCTTATTTAAACAGGTAAAAGAGAAACTCCCAAGGTTGAAAGTAAAAGGGTTTTGGAAGAGATATTCTTTCATGGTGTGACATGTGATATGTGTAACATTACCATCAACTACGAAGAAAATTATACTTGAATAGTAGATTGTTATTGTTTCCAGCAAGCTTTGCTATTTAAGCTGCGGCAAGAATTTCTTACTGTGCAATGATTTTATTTTGAGATTAAATAATTTGTCTGAAAGGTCCATAAAAGGGTTAATAACGGCGATTTTCAATTTACTAATGGTGTCAGGAGACCATTCAGAAATAAAATTTTGAATAAATTCGTAAAAATTATAAAAAGAGATTTTGAGAAATGACGGATGGTTAAGAGAGAGAATGCTAAAAATATGGCTTGGTTATAAATCTAAATAGCCGGAGGAATTGACATGACAACGTCAACGTTTGGTTTTGCTTTTGGTTTTGCGTTTGCGTTGTTTGATTTTGTTTTCTTTTTGTGTTTGTTTTTGCTTTTGTTGTAGGTTTATCTTAAGCTTTCTGTGGTGCATTCACATTAGTGCCATGGCATAATTCAATGCAATGATTGTGTATTTGCATCACGTTCCCTCATGCCGTCATAACTTTTTTCTTATTTTTATCATATGGCCCAAAACCTCACCTTCATTGTCGATCCATGAAATTTAACATAGCGTCTATAGTCACTGCGTTATAATTTCATGCAACATTTTTTCAATTTTGTTGCATTTTCACTGCATTAAACAGTGCCCACCTTGGTGTCATGGCGTTAATTTTTTTTTTTTCGTTATAGTGTACTATAGTACCTGTACTTAGCAAGTAATAATTCCATGGAACAATGCTGTATTTTTGTTGCATAAGCTGCTATCTACGCTATCTGACTACGGAAATTTTTTAATTTTTGTTGTAAGACCAAGTATAAATCTTTATTTTTGTTTTATAACATTTACCATGATAGGGTATGGGCACCACAACATTTAAAGCTTCTGTGTTGTTTCTGTGTTTGTCTTTTTCTTTTGATTTGTTGTTGCGTTTTGTGTTGCTACATAAGCCTTTGCTCTCAACTCTTGCTCTCAGCGCTCCAAGAGCGCTCTCTGCCCATAGCTGACCATGATGCATCTTCTTACGGATTAATAATTCTAAGCATTACAGTTGCATGATTGTTGCATTATCGACCTTAGAGCGGCTCTCTCAGCGGCCTCATAACGTGGTGAGCGCTAAGAACCAGTCTTTATTTGCGTATAATATTTTTTACCGCATTACATATGCCTGTATAGCCCGTTACAATTCCGTGTAACAAAGTTTTAGTTTCGTTACTTCAACAGCTTCCTCCGCGTTCTGCTGATGTCATTATTTTTGTTTATATTTGATACATAAGGTCGAAAAATTAACCTTTTTTGACATATTATAACTTTTATCATACTCATCGAGAAACAATTCCATGCAATAGCGATGGATTTTGGAAAAATGCTTTTTTCAACTTTTTTGGAAACTTATACGGTAAAACGTAACGTTGCCACGTCAAAATATTTTGATCAATTTTGATACTGCCTTAATTCTTGACATACACAAAGAGTACACCAGTTCCAATAGTTCAGTCGTTTGATACTAGAACTAACACATTTGACTTTGTGAGCCAATGATATCTACCTGGTAACAATTCGTTATTTTTAATATTTCATTCTGGCATCTTAGTGAAATACTTGAAAGCTGCTCAAATTTGAAACGGGTAACTTTAACATCTGAGAAAAAATGTAAATATATGCTTTGTTGGCCCCGAAAAAGAATATCTTATTTCTTAAGCTCAATTTAATTATTGAAAAGATATTTTTAAATTTAACAGGATTCTTGAGCTAAAAAGATAATTTATGTAAAAATCTTATTACAGTAAATCAGTCAAAAGTTATAATTAAGAATCTAATCCCTTATGTAGCATCCCACTTACCTCTGCTGAAATTCTTATTTATATTGTCATCAGAACTATGTTCTTATGTGTGAAAAGTTTCACCTCGATCGGATGACGAATTTGGTGAAAATTCAATTGTAAGATTGAATTGTAATACGATGTTAAACTGAATAAAAACTTTTCATAATAATGAAAATGGCTGAAATGGCCAGTTTATTATTATATTATATTATAGCGTCTTTATTTGCACTAAATTTGTTTTATATATTTATTATTTAAAGAATATGAAGGGTCAAAATAAACTTATCCCCCGTTTAACACGGTACTCGCTTAGCACGTTTTCGATCTTACACGGTTTTTAGTTTGTGATGAAAGTGACTTTTTACCATTCAGAAAAAGAAGATTGATGGCTACAAGTGACAGTGACAGCAATGAAGCAATCTGAATATATGATTCTTACTGATAATCATTGTTTTCTAACTTTTTTTTTTTTTTTTTTTTTATTTGGTATTTTGAACATTTTTAATTTCTATGAAATACTGTAAAATAATTTTTTAAATTACACATACATACGTTTGTAGTACATATACATGTATTTACGTTTATTCAATGTTACAAATGAATTTGTATTATATTTCTTGTAAAAAACAGTTGTTTACTTTTATAATTTATTTAATACTTTGCTCTAAGTTTATATTCAATAAATAATAAAATAATTAAATACATAAGCACTTTTGTCTTTTTTCGTTTTACACGGTTTTTCATACAAAAATTTCACATTCGCTTTACACGGATTTCTCAGGAACCTATCTACCGTGTAAAACGGGGGATAGGTGTATATTGATTACTATTGTCGAAACGGAGCTAACAATAAAAGGTGCAAAATAGTATTATAAATATTTTAGAAAACAATGGGAGTCAAGTGGTTTTGTGATGTTTTTATAATATGGTGTTAGAAGGTTTTATAACAACAATTTTAAATCTTAAAATAATCTATTTAAAGTTGGGTTCGTTAGCTAATTATATATGAGATATAGAATGTTGAAATCTTAGGTTCAAATGTGTTTATCTTACTTATAAGATAGGTAGAATAAACATATGTGAAAACTTTTTTACTGTTATGGAAAAGGCCAACCGCTGCTTTGACCAACGTCCTCGTTGTTATTATATGCTAAGAAATTTCAAAAGTTATTCTTTTTCGTTAGTAATAAATAACACTTCTGCGATATGCTTGCACGGTTTAGCATTCAGAATTCTACCAAAGTATTTCTGACATTTAGTTAGTTAAGAAGTGGTTTGGCAAGCTCACTTCAGTGGCTTCTAACTTTTATGTTAATAACTTGAATTGCAGTCGAATCTTAGCTTTAGTCGACAAAAGAATTCCGGTTTTGTGCTACAAAAGCCTGACGACAGGCAACAAAAACCAGTCTTCATGGCTGCGGTTGACTAATAATGAGTTCGTGGTTGTGGCCAATAAGCTAGCGGTTTTTTGGAAATTGCAAATAAATACTACACAACAACACAACAGCTACATCAACAACAAGAAGCACAAAAACGGGAGTGTTGAATGCTGAGTTCACGAGTGATTGGAAATAAACTGAAGCTTGTGGTCGTATGATGTCATAGTAAGATTTTAAGGCCCTGCCACACTTTGAAAAATCTTCACAACGAAAACATCAGCAGCACAATGAAGAAAGTTAGCATTTGCGCGAGAATGATAAAAGTAAAAGTGGGATTCTAAGCCAAAAAACAAAATAGAATGAAAAGTGAGCGCTGATTTAGGTCAATCTATCCGGTTTAATTGTAGAAGATATAACATAAATTATAAATATTTAAGATAGTTCGTATCCAAGAAAACACCGTTAAACTTCGGAGCTACCAACACTTACCCTCATCCAGCACAGGTGCTTGTGTGTCTTCCGGCGTTGTGCATATTTGCTCCAGGTCTTGATCTTTAAGATTACCTGTCCGCCGTTTACGGGCATAGGTATGTACTGGTACAATAAGTCGAGGTCTAGGTATGCTGAACTGGTCGTCGGAGCTGTGCGATGTGCTGTTTATAGAAGAAGAGCTTCCTGGCTGTCGTCGATGTTGCTCCTTGTCATCGACGCACAAATGGTTTAGAGAATGTATAAGCATTTCTTCACTACGACCCCGCGATGGAGGTGTCGACGGTGTGTATGACCTTGCACGGACGTTCAAGTTTTCGTTGGAAGTTGATAGGAAAGCCGTCTTCGGCTTTGTAGCTGCTGCTGACACCGACAAATCTGACGATCTGCAAGTTTTGTCAGCTTTTGCATGTTGCTGCTTGACAGGCAGAAATGTGCGTGGGGGTGGTTTTGGTGGAAGTTGACTATTGTCTTGTGCGATTATTGAGCTTTCGGCGATACGTACTGCTTTTGTTCGACTTGGTGGTAACACTGTACGTTGCGCGGGTTTTGGAGGCTCCATAGGCGGAGAAGAGCTGCTTATTCGAGTATCACAGTTTCGAATTGGTGGTGGAGGAGGCATTATTTGTTGTCGCAGTTGCGGCTGTGTGGCTATCACTGGCTGAACAAATTCTGCGGTACTAAGGGGCACTCTGACTTTGCCATTTATTGCCGCTCGCTGCTCCGTCTTCCAAATTTTGCGCAAATCCTTAATGTCCAGGGTAGAACAAGTAGAAGTGGAAGAAACCATCGTTGTTGGTGTTTGCGAATAGATCAATGTCTGAGAACGCCTTAGGAAAGGACGTTCTGTGGGAATCTGTTGACGCGGACGTTGCTGACGCTTTTCTGTGGGATCCAGAACGTAGTGATTTGGCTGTTGTTTATTTTGCTGCAGCACAGGTTTCTGCGTCATCAGTACATTTGAATGCTTTAAGTCAGGAGGCTCTACAAGATCATCCCAACCTGGGTACTGTTGGCGTAGTTTGCGTTTCAGTGTGGACGGCTTGTAGCCATTCAAGTCCTTGATAGTTCTAACAATACTCTCGTCACGATCCTGCTGTTCGAGAGCTCTAATTTCGTCCAGTGTTATCTGGTACTTGCTAAGCACAGAAACGCCGCCATCCAAGTATCCGCATTTACTAGACTTGGAGAGCGTTGATATCGAGGCTACAGCACGCACTCTCTCCGAATCCAGCATATTGGAGTTGCTTTCCATGTTTTGATGCGCATTTAGCCAGTTGGCTTCATATATGATTCCCATGGCATTGGTGTCTTCAAGAGACAGACTGGCGTCAACCGCCTTGCCAGGATACCGTTTTATTTTCATTGCTTCTATGTTTGATGCCTACGCGCAATTTTCATATTGATCCGGAAACGAGATATTGTAAGAACTAAAATCGATATTAATTTTCCATCTGATGAAGCACCATAACCAACAAAACTAATTATGTAACCTTTGGGCATGAGCAACATAAACGAATTCTATAAAAAGCCAGCAAGCATGGAAATCTTCAGGGCTATTACTGAAGCTTAATAGATGCTTTGTAGCAGCTATAGGCCATATGTCGAGGTTGATGTAATTATGACTTACGACCCATCATCACCGCTGAGATATTAAAGCAGAAAACAAGCTAAAAACAAAGCCTGACCCACAGACTCGAACGACTAACCTTTTAAACACAATCATCATCTGTCTTTTACAGCGTTTTTATATAAAAACTTCAAACATTACTAGATGTCTGTCTTATTGTCTACCTAACTCTCAGAGATTTCTCTGTGTCTGCGTGTTTCTATTAACCATATTTGTCTTAAGATTTTGCTTTACCCACCGAGTTATTCGCACATGGCAGCGAGGCAGGCCAAGCATAACCGTTTGATTTTTGTTTTCAACTCGAGTTTGTGTTCACTGTAAAGCACAACAACAAATGAATTGATAAGACCTAAAACGATGACCCAAAAGTTGACCAACCGCTCAAATCCAATCATCGGTTAATGCATTTTGATCAAACTGCGATCGTGTAAATTAAAATGCAGCATCAACTCATTTGGAAAATGTGGAAACAAACAAATATAATTAAAGACAAAAAAATTTCAACTAATTACGATAGCGAAATATTTAAAAATTTTGGGAATTTGAAAAACATAAAAACTCCATCAAATCAATTGAGTGTATATCACACCCTCTTCCCTATGAACAGCATTGCGCTACAATGCTTACAAGCTAAAGATAAGAATTCAGCCAACTTGACTGATCACCACCAAGAATCAAGAAAATTCTTGTTGTATCTTCAAAGGGCAGGAAGACAAACAGGAAGACTTCAACAGTAAAAGCTTTCTACAATTAATTAAAATGCAAAAAACTATTTTGTGTGGTTCTTTTATCATGCGAATAAAAGATCGTGGCAACAAAAACGAAACAGAAAATGGTACACAAACAAGTTAAGATTGACATCGAATTTTGTGATTCGAATTCATTCTCTATTCATGTGAATAACTAACAAAAGAAACGTTATCGACACAAAAAATATAACATCACAACTTTGTGTTCCTATTTTTAATGGAACCTTCATAACCTCGCATATGCAGAACAGAAAATAAAACATACTTTCAAAAATGGAACCCAACTCGGAATGGTGTCTGGTATGCAAAACTTGAAGCTTTATTATTGTAATTAGCTGCAATTCAACCATTAAAAATAACAACTTGTTTTCTTTTCTTGCCAAGCATGAACGAGAGGTTCTGTTAAGCAACGTATAAGTTTAGATAGACACGTTAACATGAGCTTTGACAAGGTCAACAAGTTTTTTTTTTCTGCAACTTTTAAGCTTCTTGCAAAACTGAACTGTGCCACGACTAGAAAACAAAACACAAAATTCAGCATTAAATATTTAATAGTGCTGATTTTGCTATGAGCAAGCTATTGTTAAGTTGATTCAAATCATTTTAATATTTATTTTTGGAGTTGCAAAATGGTTGTTCACAACCATTTCAAACACCGGAATGAAACGAAGCGTGGGTTCATTTGAAAAAGTGAAATAGAGCATAAAGTTAATATGACATGACAACTAGAAGAATTGGTCTTTTATGAAAAACTCAACCTTATGGTCATTAACCTATGTTATCTTTAGAAAATTTGAACGAAATATTTATATGGATATGGTAAGATCCAACACAAGTGTGCTTCTGGCTTAAAGAAAATGGGGCTTATTTAAAACTAAATGGTTCCAGTCAGTCACTGGATTCTAGATGTATCAAAAAGCACAGCAAGGTATTGACCACAATAAATAAGCCAATGCAAGTAGTGATTCATAACCCTCAGTACACATTACTTTGAAATTTAATACACTGCATTGCTGTGTGCATAGGCAAGGAAAGTTAATACGTATTTGGTTTTGTAGACCCATTGTGGAATCGAAGCGAACTCTGAGAAAATGCAGAGAAACATGAACAATTTTGTAACACCGAACGAAGCGGACCTTAAAACGAATTAATATATGTTTAGATGTTTCAATATCCAATATTGCTATTTTGAGACGAGTTATTGGGAAATCCGCAGTTATTCAACACGCTTGGAAATAAAAATATTTGCTTTTGTAAATCACACTTTATTGGATTGTTGATTATCTTCTCGTTGTCTCGTTTAGCTTGAACTGGTTTTAATTTTTAAAAGTTGGAAATATTTTCTTATCATTATTTCAACATTTCTGTTCGTTTTAAATTCACGAGATTGAATCAAAAACTTTGAATAATAGCCATAAGGGACAAATCAGTTGTTCACGAAAATGACCTTATGAGGAAGTAATCAGTGTAAATTAAGGAGGCATAATTAGATTTTCGATTAATGAACCAACACAATCAGGCCATTTGTGGTCAAATACTGCAAACCCAATCTATCAACGCTTGATGAGTCTCAAATCATTAATCATTGATGTTGTTTAATTAGGTTTGATGCTACGGCTGTGTAAGTTTCTTCAGAAGATTTATTATAATTTATTGTATACATATATTTTTGTTTTTAATTGATTCGCGTTTCGACACCGTTTTCGATTTTTTTCGACATTGTTTAATCCTTTGCCTACCATCTTCAAACAAAACAAAACATAGCGTGAACAAAACAGCGTCCAATGACCGCAAAATGTCGAAAACCTACGAAACCGGAATACAGTGAATCACATGCAACACTCCGACTTAACCGCAAGATGAACATAATTTGTGCTTCACTTTTCCTTTCATTTTTGTGAACGGATACGTTAAGAATGCAGAATTATTTCAAATGTTTGTATATTACTTTTTTTCAAAAATTCAGGTGTGGAATTAGTCCCAATGTTTAATAATTTCGTGTTTTTCTTTCTGCATGTTCCATCACTTTGCACCCTGCACCCACGCTTGCATTTGATTATGACCGGTTGCAACTTAATACATGCTGCTTCAAATTATTATTTTTTTTTTAATTACCGTATAAATTTTTCCCTTTTTTTATTTTAATTGCTAATTTTTTATTAATATATACTATATTTGCTTTTCACTTTGTTTTCCGTGTTAAGGCGGCGCGTCATAAACTTGAGTCGGGTTTCAAGCCCGTTGTTCACTTAAACCACACCACACACACAAACAACCCCGACAGTATCATTCGAGCGAATGATCAGACAAGCAACAAAAAGTTTCTCTCGACCGATAGCGCAGCTATTTTCGATGTCGAATTCGAATACTAAAACGCAAACACATTTATAAGGTAACATTAACAACAAGCAAGAGAAACAAGTCAAGAGACCAGTGTTGCCAGGTCGAGGAAAATTTTCCATTGAGAGAAATTTGAGGCAAAAAGGCAAAAGTGCATTTTTTACCCTGCAGACGGAAAAATGGGAATTTTTGATATCCGATCATTTTTGGAAATATTTGACAAATTCTCATCACTATCAATAATATATTGCCCATCACTATTTTATTTCAGGGACCGAAAATAACGATTATTTCCAAAAATTAAATAACAAAAAATCAACATGTTCCAAATGTCGGAGGACATTTTGGATAACTTTAATATGCTGCTTAATACATGTTTCATCGAAAAAAGAAATGATTTTTATTTTTTGAGTTTTACCAATAAAAATATAATTTAATTATTATTTACTGATTTTTATTTTATTCATCAAAAATAAGATTTATTTTTGATTTTTATTTTTCTGTTCAAGAATAAGAGTTATTTTTTGAATTTTATTTTTTCCCTCAAGAAAAAGAGTTATTTTTTGATATTTATTTTTTCGCTCAAAAATAAACCGCTCCTTAGGGGAGCTCCCATACAAATTTTAGGATTTTGGGGTATTTATTCCCTACACCTGAACAGATGACCTTTAAAGGAGTGCCGGAGAGGGTTAATATGCATGACCAACCCCCATTGCTTCTACAAAAGGAACATTTTTCCCTTAGACACCTATTCCCTCCGACTACCCCTTATGGGGGCTCTCATACAAATTTTATGAGTTTTATATATTTATTCCCTACCTACAAAAAATAAAACTGAAGAAATGATTTTTACTTTTGAGCGTAAAAATAAAAATTGAGAAATAACTTTTATTTCTGAGCGAAAAAATAAAAATCAAAAAATAACTCTTATTCTTGAGGGAAAAAATGAAAATCAAAACTAACTCGTATTCTTGAACAGAAAAATAAAAATGAAAAAATAACTCTTAATTTTGATGAATAAAATAAAAATTGTAAGATAACTTTTATTGTTGAGGAATAAAATAAAAATCTAAAAATAAGATTAAATAAGATTGAGCGTAAAAATAAAAATTGAGAAATAACTTTTATTTCTGAGCGAAAAAATAAAAATCAAAAAATAACTCTTATTCTTGAGGGAAAAAATAAAAATCAAAACTAACTCGTATTCTTGAACAGAAAAATAAAAATGAAAAAATAACTCTTAATTTTGATGAATAAAATAAAAATTGTAAGATAACTTTTATTGTTGAGGAATAAAATAAAAATCTAAAAATAAGATTAAACGTTGAGTTTTTGGATATCGCTTATAAGAATTACGATTCCTGTTTTATTTAATAGGCAAAAATAACCAAAAAGTAAAGTGAAAGAAAGGGCAGTACAAGCAGTGATAAGTTGACAGTAGCAGATACCGACACGCAGGTGTTTTTAAGGCTTGTGGAATCACCTTGTGGAAGCATGTTTTACTCAGAACAAAATTTCTTTACATATTGTCGATTATCTAGGCCCACTGCTGAAAAATATTTTTCCGGATTAAAAAATTTTAGCTGATTTTATCTTAGGGCGAACGAAATGCTGTCAACTAATAAAAACTGTTACAAAAAAGTGTTAACTTGGTGAAGTTTTGGTTGAATTTTCTTCTAAATTTTCACAGAAGTCTCTGTGGGAATTTTTGTTGGAATTTTCGAACTTCGCTAGTTCGCAGTGTTCGTTAACACTGCAAGAGACACTAACTCAAGGTAGAATAAAGCCTGGTAAAATAAAAAAGGTAGACTGAGAGTCAAGAGTCAAGTCAGTGCTGTCAAAAAAACACTGAACAACAAACAAAATCAAAAATAAAAGGAAAATTATTTGTATTGATTTTGACAGTTTCGACTCAGAGCGAGAGGATTTTAAGCCCGAGAGACTACCTTCTTTACTAACCATAGAATAGAGAAAATGTCGGTTGACGGTTCACGGTCCTCTCTCGGAGAAATCCGCTGAGAACAAGTCCAGAAAAGGAACGGTTGTCGGATCAGCGTTGCTTTTCGTTGTGTGAATGGTACAAATGCAACACACACACACAAAACAAAATGTGAGCGCATGTTAAAAACTAAGAAAATAGAACTGAACACATACAATTCTTAGCTAAAATATTACAACACTTTACTACTCAAAGATAGATCCGCCAGCCGTCGGAGAAAAAATAGAATTGATTCTATACTGGCGTTTTACCGTCACGGATTTCTACGGCCATTTAATTTTTGGCGGCTGCATACATTTTCATGTATTTTGTTGCACAGCGTACCCGACAACTGGTAGCCGCTTTGGTCTGTTCGGGCTCTTTCTCCACCATGGAATAAAAAAGTTCGTCTCGCTCTGAGTCGAAACTGTCAAAATCAATACAAATAATTCTATGCTTCTTTTTGCTGTTGTTCGTAGTTCCATGGTAGAATAAATGGTCTGGCGGCTGAAAATCCTATCGCTCTGAGTCGAAACGGTCAAAATCAATACAAACTAGTAAGAAATGATCTTCCTCTGGGCCGAAGTTAAAATACCCTCACGTCTAAAGTATATTAAAATTCTGAAGCAATCAAAAAAATATATATTAGTAAAAACATTTTCGTCGGAGTTTTAACAGAAAATATTCGCTTTTGATTTTTAATTAAGCCACTTTGTATGGGAGGTGGGCGTGGTTTTCATCCGATTTGGCTTATTTTCGAACTTGACCTTTATTTTTTAGATACAAGCTTAAATATTGAATTTCGTGATGATAGCTTGAAAACTACGGATGTAATCTTGCTCACAGACGGACAGACAGACGGATATGGCTAAATCGACTCGGGTGGTGATGCTGATCAAGAGTATATACTTTTTATACCTGGCACGCCTTCTTACAAAATTAATATGCCCCTTTCACGTTTTTTAAACGTGTGGGTATAATAATTGTATTTTTTTTAACGTAGAATACGTTATACGGGGGTGTTAATCTGGAGCACAAAATTTTGAGAAAATGTTTGTCACTTTCATTATAAGTTTTTAATACTTTATGCATGCATTGAAGAAAATTCAAGTATGGTCGTAACATATTAAATATGTCTTCTTTTGATTTGTATTTAAATAATCATATTGCTACATATAATTTTTTTGATTCTATAAGTAAATCAAAATTTAACTCCTTCAAATTTTGTATTAATTTTCATATGCTTTGTATTTTATGTATTATAACATCATGTGTAGGAGCAGTACGATTATCTGTGTGTTCATCACAGAACCTGTGTGAGAAACGTACACACATATTCCATACAAGCAAGCAGCAACAGCATCGCACACGTACACACATATTCCGTCAAGCACCAACAGCATCGCACTCTGTTCTCTTGCAGTTGCAACCTTAGTTCTTATAATTCTCATTTCGTTTTGTTGCAGGGGTAGTATAACAGGGATATTTGGCCGTACGTATGAGCGATTGCGTGCTGAAATAATGCAATTATATGTAGGGTGGGGTGACAACTCGACATTTTCCCACGAATGTGTCGCACCGATTGTCATTTGCCTGCATATTTTGCCTTATTAGTTTGCTTTATCATTGCCATTAGCATGTTTACTTTATTTTCTTTTTTCATTCTTTAGTTTATACTATTTTTGACATATGGTGTCATAAGGTGTCATAAGGAATAATATTAAGGAACGAAAAAAGAAAATAAAGTAATCATACTAATGGCATTAATGGTCGCAGCTTGTGAGAAATATTTGAATATATTGTTTTTTAATTTCAATATTTTAACGTAGAATACGTTATACGGGGGTGTTGATCTGGAGCACAAAATTTTGAGAAAATGTTTGTCACTTTCATTATAAATTTTTAATACTTTATGCATGCATTGAAGAAAATTCAAGTATGGTCGTAACATATTTAATATGTCTTCTTTTGATTTGCATTTAAATAATCATATTGCTACATATAATTTTTTTGATTCTATAAGTAAATCAAAATTTAACTCCTTCAAATTTTGTATTAATTTTCATATGCATTGTATTTTATGTATTATAACATCATGTGTAAGAGCAGTACGATTATCAGTGTGTTCATCACTAAACCAGTGTGAGAAAGAGAAGAATTATAATGACCAAGTAGCGAACGATGTGTACATACACAACATTGATAAGCGAAGCAGAGAAACAAAATTGTGCTTACCCAGTTGGCCACGTCTTTAATACATCCTCAATGTCTTACAGCCTTATTCATAAACACATTTTAGAGGCAGCGTAACTTTAAACGGGCTTTAAACAAGAAAACGTTATTCATAAACATTTTTCGTAGTTGTTTAAGAGCTGCGTAACTTAAACGCCGAAATTGGCGTTTAAAGATTACGTAAATACAACCATGATTTTTGTTTGTCTTTTCTTTTAATATCAAAGACATGCTCCATATGCGCCCTTTGCAGCATTTTTTTATGCGGCGGCCATTGTAAATCCATAGGAATTCTTAATTTTTGTAGAGATTTTCTATAGTTCAGACACAAACCTTACAATCATAAGCAGAAAATGAAAAACTAAAACTAAACAAGCGTTTAAAGGTTGTTTAAGGAAATCTATTGAATAAGGCTGATAATGACTAAGGTATTCTACGTCTGACCTATGCGCCCGTGTTATCTAACACGGGCTTGAGCTTTTTTCTTAGTTTGGTGTTGTTTTTTTTTTTGTTTTTGTCAATTCTGACTCTAGGCTCTCAGCCGCGGGTCTACCTACTATGTTTATTCTATTATTCTCATGCACTTACTCATGATACAATTACAAGGTAGGCTTATATTGATGAAAAACGTGAGCGTGACGTCAGAATCAGCTGTTTAGATGTCAAAATCAGCTGTTGATTTTGAGTTTTGCTATTTGCTGTTTTTGCTTTTTTTTCGTTTTACGCTTGTGGGCACTTACAGCTTTGTTGTTGTAAAATTTCACATTTGAGCAGTCATGCACTAACATGCAGTATCATGCACTAACTAAATACATCTTGATCAAAAGGTCAAAAACTAACCGTAGACCAGTTCTGGAGGAAGGTGGAATAATATTTAATATTTAATTAGCCCTATGAGAAAAAGTTTCAAAAACTTCTATTTCGTGAGAACAATAAGCCTATATATATTTCTTTTATAATTCTTAAAAAACATATTTTATATTTTATTTTTATTTATTTAAAAGAAATACAATTATTAATAATTATATTACTTATATTTAAGGCACGAGCGGAAGGCTATAGGCCAATTTTACAAAATTTTATATTTGGTTGTAAAGGTTTGTTTGTTTTAAATATTGTATTATTTTCTTTATGTTTTCTATATGGGGATTAATTAGGAGATGGATAGGGTTTTTAGTTCCAAATATTTGCACTTTTGTATCTTTCAATGCTGGGCAGTTGCAAAGAATATGTTCAGTGTCAATTTTTATGTTTAGGTTACAAATTGGGCAATAAGACGTTATGTTTTTGTCAATGTAGCATTGATTTGTAATTTTTGTATGTCCTAGTCGGAGTCTAACTATTTTAATTTGGTCTAGTCTGCTTAAGTTTTGTTGGGATATAGTAGAAAAGTAATCTCTAATGGATAATTTATTTGAATTTATGTTTTTGTACCAGTTGCTACAGTTCTGTATTTTTTGTTGTTGTTTTGTATTAAGGACAGTTTTAAGAAATTTGTTTATATCTTTTGTGTTTATATTTGGTGTAAGTATTAAGGGTGATTTTGATGCTTCTTTTGCGCAGCGGTCTGCAAGTTCGTTTCCTGGAATGTTGCAGTGTCCGGGAACCCATAATAATTTAATTTTGGGGGAATGTTGTGTTAAAAGGGATCGGATTTTGGAGGGATATATATTGTTGTTGTTTATATTTGAGATAGCATCAATGGATGAGAGCGAGTCTGAGCATATGACGAATTGACCTGGTTTGTATTTAATGAGGTTTATTGCGTCTAAAATTGCAATTATTTCAGCTGACATTACCGTGGTGAAGGCAGGGAGTAAAGCTACTCTTAGAGTGTTTACTTCTGTTGTTATAGCGTAAGTAGTAACGTTATTTATCTGTGAACCGTCGGTATATATGAATGTATGTTTTTTAAATTCTTCTTTGATGGTCTCAAATTGTTGCCGGTAAATGATTGGATTTGTGTTTGTTTTTTGGTGAATTCTTAGTTTGGTGTTTGTCAAATTGTTTGTGATAAGCCAGGAAGGCTCCATTTTGATTGTTTTAGCTGGTACATGTGGCAAGTCGTGCAGATTGCAAAGTGCTATAGTTTTTCCCATGGTGGATAATATAGATTTTCTTTTCTTACGTTTGTAGTTCTTAAGGATTTTGTAAATGGGGGTGTTTCGAGAGTTAAGGAGATTTTTGTAAAGTTTGGCTATTAAATAGTCTCTTTTATCTTCTATATCTGCGATGTTCGCTTCGTAAAGCAGGTTTTTGACTGGTGTAGTTCGATAGGCGCCTAGGCATGTACGTACTGCTGCATTAAGGATAATTTTTATTTTGCTTAGAGTGGTTTTTGGAGCGAATCCATATAAGTAAATTGCATAATCGATTTTTGAAATTAAAATTGCTTTTGTAACGGAGAGTAAAGTATGAGTGTTGCAATTGAATTTTTGCTTTGCGAGGCATTTAATAATATCTAGCCTTTTAGAGAGGGATTGGGCGAGGTTATTGATGTGGGTTTGCCATTTGTATTTGTTGTTGATTGTTACACCGAGTATCTTCATATTGGGAGTGGAGGGAATTTGTATATTATTGCATGAAATTGTGCATTTGCAGTTGCGCTTTATGCAGATATGAAGTTGTTTGCTTTTGCTTAATGACAACCTGGCCCCTGAAAAATTGCACCAATTTTCTATCGCTTGAAAGAGAGAATCAAGATTTTTAGTTGTGTTTTTGTTATGTTTTTTAAAGGGTACTATTAGTTGAAAATCGTCTGCGTATGCGCAGAACATTATATCTTTTTGTCTCGAAATTATTTCGGCTAATTTGTTATATGCAATCAAAAAGAGGATTACAGACATTGGTGAACCTTGCGGTATTCCATTGCTTAGGGGATAAATATTTGATGTGTTTCCTCCGACTCTTACTATGATTTTTCTGTTTGACATAAAGTTTTTAATGTAGTTTATGATTTTTGGTCCTACTCTCCACTCATGTAACTGTTCAATGATGGCGTGAATGCCTATTCTATCGAAAGCCTTCTCGAAGTCGAGAGATATGATAGAAGCATGGCATTTTTTTTCTAGAGAATCGGTTATCAAGGAGTCTGCGTAGAGCAGAGCATCTGTAGTCGATTTACCTTTTTTGAAACCAAATTGATTCATATGTATAAGATTGTTTTGATCCAAAAACCATCCTAAGCGTTTTGCAATGATCTTGTCTAGCGTTTTTGCCAAGCAGCAGTTTAGGGAAATGGGTCTGTATGAATTAATGTCTATCTTGTTTTTGTTTGGCTTTAAAATTGGTATTGTTAAGTTTGTCTTGTATGTTTGTGGTATAAAATTATTTAAAATATTATTGTATAGATCTAATATTCTGTGTTTTAGAGTGACAGAACTGTTTTTAATCATTGGGTATGAGATTCTATTTTGGCCAGGTGTTGAGCCTCTTAGTGATTGTAATGCAGAACTTAGTTCTGAGAAAAGGATTTCCTTTTCTATTAATAAGGCAGATGTTGATGGTGTATAAATTGGGTAGTTAATGTTGTATTTATGAGTTATAAATTCTTGGTTGAAATTGTGATCTATTGCGAGTTCTGACCAGTGTTGGGCAAAGTTATTGGCTATTGTTGTTTTGCATGTTGTTCTTTGATTATTAATTGGATTTGTTATGCAGTGTATTTCTTTAGATGGGTTTAGACCGCAAAAGCGTCGTATATTAGACCATATTTTGGTGGTTGGTGTGCACGGTTCAATTTTAGATGTGAAAGCAGTTATGGCTGTTCTTTTTCTTTGTTTTAGTTCACGCTGAAAGAGAGCAGTGTCTTTTCTGTATTTAATAATATTCTCCTGTGTTATATTTCTGTTAAGATCAGCCCAGCTTTGTTTTTTCCTTTTGTGTAATTTATTTAGAGTTTTATTCCACCATGGCACCTTGTGTTTACATCTTTTGTTATATGTGGATTGTGGGATACTAAGATGTGCACTCTGCAATATAATTTTTGTAATATTTGCATTTTCCTTATTAATGTTATTGCTTATTTCAATTTTTTTGTGTGCTTCTAAAGTAAGTTTTTCATATTGTGGCCAATTGGCTTCTTTTATTTTAAAGAATGGTCTAGCGAAGTCCCTGGTAATCGTTTATCTGAAGATTGAGATATAAATGGGAAAGTGGTCACTGCCCATTAAGTCATCGAACATTTGCCAGTTTGCGTAAATGGTTAAGTCAGAGGAGCACAGGGATAGGTCAACATGAGAGAATGTGTTGTGTGTACTGAAGTGAGTTGGAGATTTGTTATTTAGTAGTGAAAGATTATTTTTGTCGATAAATTTTGATATTATGTTGCCTCTTTTATTGCTTTTGGGAGAGCCCCATTTCGGGTGCCAACTATTAAAATCTCCTGTTATAAGTAGAGAGGAGTTTCGAGTGTTAAGTACACTTTCAAGATTTTTATATGAAAAAGAATGTGAGGGTGAGATGTATGCTGAAATGATTGTTATTTTTTTAATGGATTCTATTTCAATTGCACCTGCCTCAAAGTCATTGTTGATACTTAATGTGCTATATTGAATTGATTTGTGAACCAATAGGGCCACTCCCCCGAATCTATTTTGAGCATTGTTAGTTATTATTTCATAGTTAGTAGGAATTGGGAAATGGTTAGTGTTATATAGATGTGTTTCTTGTAGTGAAATTATATGTGGTGTGTATTGTTTAATTATAATCAAAAGGTTATTGTAGTTGTTTAAGTAACCTCTTAAATTCCATTGAATGATTTTAAGTGACATTAGATATTAAATAAGAGTAAATATACTTAATATTAATTAAACGAGTCTATACAACTATTTTTTATAAAAACTTGTTGGGAGATCCTGTGCAGAGTCAAGGTCTATTGACATAGAGTCTGATGAGTTGTCATGATGAAGTATAGATGTTAATGTTTTTTGTGTGGATTTTTCCTTTTTGTTTTTTTATTTCTTCTTCAGTTCCCCTATTAGCCTCTTAGATGTGTTCTTTGGTGGAATCATTATTTTTGCTCCAGACACGCTGCGAGTGGTGAGTTTAGAAGACGACTGTGCAGATGTTGAGGGTGTGTCGAAGTTCGAGAGTATATCGATGTAGTTCACAGGTTCTCTTGAAGGCGAAAGTTGAGTGTGAGGTAGGCTGCTGCTTTTTATTTTTTCCGGGCTTGTATATATTAAGTTATCTGCGATTACCTTATTTTTTGTTATATTTGCGTAAGTTTGCTCGGAGAGTTGATGGTTACGGTTATAAATTTCATAAGCAGTTTTGTTGTCTACTTTTTGGCTTGTCTTAATTGCAATAATTTCCTGCTCTTTCAAGAATATAGGGCATTTTTTATCAGCAGAGGAATGTGTGTGGCTTGGAAGTTGTTCTTCTCTGCAATTTATACAGTTTGTGTTGTTGGTGCATACTTCATTATTGTCTTCATTTATGTGTTGCTGAGTTCCGCATTTGACGCATGTTTTTGGATTTTTGCAAAATTGAGTATATGTCCAAAGCGAAGGCAGTTATTGCAACGTAATGGAGTTGGTATGTAGGGGCGAATATTTGTTCTTTCGCCTTTTCTTTCTTTTCTTTCTTTTCTTTCTTCTTTTGGAAAAAAAATCTTTTTTGGATTTTTGCAAAATTTGAGTATATGTCCAAAGCGAAGGCAGTTATTGCAACGTAATGGAGTTGGTATGTAGGGGCGAATATTTGTTCTTTCGTAACCAATCATAATGTGATCAGGTAGAGTTATTGAAGAAAAGGTTAAGATAAGTAGGCCTGTCTCTTTTAAGTTGCCATCTACTTTTTTCATTATTTTTCTAACTAAAACAACGTTTTGATTAATGAGTTCCTTTTGTATTTCTTCCTCTGATATTTCGCGTAAGTCATTGGAGTAGATCACTCCTTTTCTGTAATTAAGTGAGTTATGTTCGGATACTGTAACCGCCATGTTGTCAGTGAAATGAGTAATTTTTAATAGTTTGTTGGCTTGCAGAACGTTTTTTGTTTTAATAAGTAGGTCACCACTTCTCAATCTTTTGCAGGAGTCGACCTCCCCGCCACAATTGTAGTCAATTATTTTTTTTATGGCAAATGGGGATAAATTAAATTGTTTCTCACTTTCACTTTTGCGAGAGATCACCATATATTTTGGTCCAGGTGTCGTTAAAGTTTTTACTTGGCCTTGGTTTAGCAGAGCTGCACCACCTCCCCGGTCGGGTGGGTCACCCATTGTATGTTAATATAGATTACCGTTGAGAACGAGATTTATCGGATTATCTGAGAACGCGAATAAGATGTTGAAAGTATTTCAAGTTTTTCTTTATTTTATCAATTGTTAAGATGAAAATTTATTGATTTTTTGTTTTTTTTAGTATTTTAAATATTTCAAATTTTTCTTTTTTTTTTTTTTAATTCAAATTTTTCACAGAAAACTCGACCGAATTCAATGAAATCAGAAAGTAAACTCTGACATATTTTATATATATATAGATATACATTTAGATATACATTTAGATATATTTAGATATACATTTTTCAGTATAAATATACAAAAACGGAGATATACAAAAAAAATATACAAAAAAATCTATAAATCTGCATAAGACTGCTCCGAAAGGAGTGTTAAATTACCTGCACGATCGACTGCACTACCCCCTACCTGTAAAATATTAATGGAATTTACAAATACCACACACAAAACAAACACTGACACACACACATGCATAACTAAACTAACGAAATATCCAATATGCAGCAAAAAGTCAATAAAAGGACGCAATCATGCTGCTCAAAGGCTTGTTTCAGAATATGCAATCAATATACATATTGCACTGTTCCTGACCCAAATCTGGCACTCAGCTCGTTTGAAGACAATAACAAACGTGCAAATATTGTTGAAACATACTGCTGAATCGGCGAAAACTTCAATCAATTGGCAACACTGGTTTAGAGTATATCGCATTGCATACTTTTATGCTGAACAGAAAATATTTTTACTCACTCGGTAATTTTTCATGGCTAAGATGGTTTTTGTTTATTACTTTTAACTTACCTTCCATGACGTAAACTATGCTGCCTACATCGCCCTCTTTTATGATGAGGCTTTTGGCTGCATACATAACCGGATACATGCAGTCGACTATTTCTCGAATTTGGGTTATATCTAGGTTCTTCATAAAGTCATTATCTAAGATGGCGGATTTAATCAGTTCTCGAGATCTGCAAAGAAATTAAAATTTTATATTAATAATGAAAATACTTAACAACTTTAATCGAAGAAATATATGATAGCGATAATTGGCAATATTTCACAGACAGACACACCATTTGCAAAATTCCTAGCTGAGGATAAAAACTATATCAAATCGTCACCAAAGACAGAATACAGACTTAAGACTTAAAATTAGCTCATTCACAAGAAAAGGGGTATCAAAAGCAACCATCGTTACCATCGACATTTACAATATGAAGATCGTTTTGGAAATTAAGGCTCCAAACTTACACAGTGCTCTTCGGAATTTTTATCAATTCACTATCGGTTTCGGCCATCTGTGATAGTGGTTCAGCACTGTAGCCCTGCCGCTTCATGCGTGGTTCAGTGACATTGAACACTCGCGTTGACTCCATACCCGGGTTGCAACAAAGATCCTTGAAATCAATCGCCTTGTTATGTTCGAGAAATACCTGGGTCAGCGGACGTAGAACTTGACGAAACTTGTCAAGTTCGTTCTGCAGCTCCACGATAGTTGCATCCTTAGTGTCACACTCTTCCTGCAAGCGAGCGATGCTGTTTTTGAAAAACCATAGCTTCTCTCGACATTCAACGATGATCGCGTCCTTCTGAAGTACTTCGCACTGTAAACGCTGCAAAACTTCATGCGGATCCACCGCATCACATCGTTCAATCTGACGTTGACAAGAACTAGATTCAATGCATTCCGTAAAGTTACGTCCTGTTGCAGGTTTCAGCAGTGTTCCAGCTGAAAGCTGTTGTGCTTCTTTAATTCTTTTAAATTCTGTTTTTATGAAATTCAAACTTATATCTCGATCTTCGATTTCCTTATGGAGTGTAGAGCACTCAGCATTTTTATCGTCCAAAGACTCATTTGCTACGCATAGCTCATTCCGTAATGCCGCAATCGTCTCTTCAAGGAGCTTGTGTTCGCGAAAGCAGCCAGTAGAATTGTTGTTGCTCATATTTGATCACAGAACTTTTCGCGGTTGTGTTAAATAGCGTTAATGAAAATGTCGGCAGACAGTTTAGTTTCAAAATCCACAGCACGTTCAACTCAACGAATTGATGACGATCTTCAATTTTGACTTTGTCGAGTCGTAATGTGTTGTTCTAGCTCGAAACTACGTGCGTGTTTTGAGGTCACATCAGGGTGTGATATTTTTTATATACTCGCAGAGCCCTGTTAGCAATCGAGCAGCAAAGTATCTATTTGTTTACCAAAAACAGTATTTGTTTTTACTGCTCCCGTCGAAGCTTCAATTGAAATCAATTAAACAGAGTTTGAGTATTGCACGCAACGTGATCGACGGACGACGTTCAATCTGCCAACAAAAAATCTATAGGTCGAAGTGGTTATTTCTTCCGACAGTCTTCGCTATTGCAAGGTCTTCACTTGGTGGCAAACTGGGTGCACGCATGCATCCGCCCTTCGCAGCTTAGAATTTTAAGCAACTTTAAAGCGGCCTTAAATTGTTTGTTGTCAGACAAAAGTTCAATATTGACTGCGGCCAATTCATGGACGAAAGCTTAACTAATGTTGTTACTCCACACATGCACAACGGAATCACAAATGCGCGCCATGAATGCCAAATATAAAACTTTGATTATTTTCTGACTTTTCATTTCATTTTGGTTTAATTTTTCGCACTTTCCGCAGTCATATAACGTGTGTGCAAAGCAATTCGTGGCTAGCGGGGGGAAAGATAGCCAAGATGCCAAAAATAATTCAATTCACAAATTAACACTTGGTATAATCATTAAACATCTGCTTCAGATTTTAAAACTATTTTTTTTTATTTAAAACATTTTTCATCATGAAGTCCGAGTGAAGAAAACATATTGTTTCCACTCATTTTATGTTTTTATATATTTTGATTACTTAAGAAACAAGGACGTCTTCTTATATTTGCATATAAATTATTATCTGAGCCACTGTACAAGAATTTTATGTATTATAAAAATAAAAACTTTTTAATTGAAATGTACGAGTACGTTGCAAATCTTTACGAACGATCTGCTTCTGAGCGGCACGCGTTCAAGACTGTTTAAATCCGCGTCATCGCAACAAGCTGAGAAAAAATATTAACAAGATACTGAATAAGCAAACACGGCCGGCTTGAGGGTTAAGTTTTTATTATGTGATCTTTGCCATTATATAAATTCGTTTCATAGAATTTAAAGTGCAGAGGCAAATTCATATAAAGATATCTTAATTGCCGGATTTGAATTAGTACACACATGTATGTTAATAACGTGATAACCAGCAGAGATGGGGGTAATGCATTAAATTTTCAGCTTCAGTTGACATGTACTGATATTGTAAAATTATTCACTTTTCCAATTGGTGTTGACTGATGAATTCAAAAATAAAAGCCTCACTATCACTCACATTAGTGATAGTGATAGTGAAACATTTTTTACTAAAATTCATTTAGTGCAATTTTTTTTTGCACTAAAATTAAAAGTGCAAAAAAAATAGCCTCACTAATGGTAATGGAACACAGAAAGTTTTCCACTCAATTGAAAGAAAAGGTCAACAGTTGATTTTGAATAATTGCACTTGTATAAATTTAAAATATCGAAATTGTTAGCCCATTTAGAAAATTATATTTTATTATTATAGAATTTTTTATTAGAGTCTGGCTAAAATAATTTGAAAATCAGTAATATTTGAAAGTTGAGTGGAAACATTTTAATTTCAGCTTTCATGAAGTGACTGCTCAAATTTTGCACTATTTGAGTTTAGTGCAGATTTAGTCACTACCACTAAATTCAGTTGTAATGCAACAAAATAACACTATCACTAAAGTCTCTAGTGATAGTGAAGAGATTCTTGAAGAGGAAGTGGTGGCAAAAAAAAAATAGTGAAAAATATAATTTCTTTCAATATACAGTACACTCTCACAAATTAGAATCGAATTGTCCAGAAATTAGAACCTGCCATTTCAATGTATTGAACGCTCTGAAATTAGAACCACAGAAGTTTCTTTATTTATTAAATTCATAAGTGAACTTTGCTCATTGATATAAAACTCATGCCCGTTATCCCTCATTCGAAAGTTCTTGAAAGCGTCAATAATGTTATAAAAAATGGTCAAAAACAATGATATTAGGTCAGTTTCTGTACTCGTTTCAAGTAAAGTTCGAGTAATAGAGAGTAATTTGATTATCTGTCAAAACGAGAAAATTTGCCAAAAAGTAAAGGCTTAAAGTATTTGCATTCAAGTAAAATTCAAGCACAACAGCTGTTCTTTGACAATTGAAATTAAATATAAATTTAATTTGCTGGTTGGTTTAATTAAAAGAATGGAAAATTCAAAAAAGTTGCACATGAAAAAATTTTTCAAGTAAAGTTCACGCAAATTCGAGTAATAGAGAGTGACATTTTGCTTGTTCTTCTTCTCTCTCGTGCTGGGAAAAATGTGTACGGAAACAGACCTATTTTTTCTAGTAAACACATATCTAATCTTTTAAGCACTCGTAACGACATCGTTGTTTCCAACTTGAATAAATCAAAAAACAAACACCCATTAGTGATTATATGTTTTGAGTAAGAGAGTTAAAAGATTTTTGAGTAAGAGTCATTCTTTTTTTGTCTATGAATTATATGAATTTTATGTTAAAAAAAAACATTAAAAATTAATAAATAAAAATTCTTTTGTGCAACATACACTTTTTTACCCAGTTTCATTCTTTTCTTTTAAATTTCTGTGAAAAAAAAACGTTCAGAAATTAGAACCACCCGTGGAACAAAGTGGTTCCAATTTGTGAGAGTCTACTGTATTTAGTGCAGGCGGCCGTGGCGCAGTGGGTAGAGTACGTGACCCATACACCAGGGAACCCTGGTTCAATTCCATCCGAAACAGAAAGTTTTTTAATTGAATTAATTGTATTGTTCGGCCATCACCTCTTTTCAGGCAATGGCGAACCTCAGAGAGTTCTTGATAACATGTTTATTAGCTGCTTGGAGTCGGAATAAAACTAGTAGGTCCAGTTCTCGATCAATTATGTTCAATTATTTAATTACACGCACAACACAATTTGATCATAAGAAGTTCGGTCAAAGTTTTTTCAAGGGCTGAAATGGCCAGTTTATTATTTAATTTATATTTAGTGCTAGTGAAATGCTTAGTGCACTCACCATTTAGTGCACTACCCCCAACTCTAATAACTAAAGATATTTTGACCTTGTACCACACCGTATCAAGGAAGTTTCCAATTCATACATGCATAAAGCTTCTATTTGCACCGTTGAGCATTTTGATTAAGAGATTCGATAGAGTTTGTCCCATTGAAAATAGTACCATTAAACATATACATTACAATAGTACGTTTTGATAATGCAATTTTCTGATCTGCTATATATCAGAAAAGTTTATGGTAAAGTTTTTGTTTCGTTTTAATGTTTGGATTTTGCCATTATATTGCAATACAATATAATTCAAATATCCTTCACGGATTTTTTCGCAGGACTCTATCCTTTATATTTATTTATTTATTTTATTTAAGAATATGTTGATATATAAGATTTAATTATCTTTTGCATGCCGTAGTAAACAGATATTTAAACTGATAAGAATATTTTTAGAATATCAAAATTTAAGATAAATTACTTTTTATTAAATTGAAGAAATTATTAAATAAACTGAAGATAGAAGATTATGCTTGAGCTTAGACTAAAAATAGAGTTAGGAAGAGTATTTAATTAAGAAAAATTTTTTAGTATCAACTGCTTAAAGGCTAAACAATTGGAAGTTAATTTTATGTTGTTAGGCAGTGAATTCCACAGCTTTATTGCGCTAACGAAAAACAATCTACTTGAAGTTTTATAATTAAAACGCGGTATAATGAGATTCAAACTTCTAATTGACCTGCAGAATTGAAGTTTTTCGAACAGATATCGTGGACATTGTGAGTAAATTATTTTGTGCAAGTATATGCAATTACATCTGAATATGCAAGTAATCGGATGGAAAACGGGGAATATGCTCATGTATCTGCAGACCAAAGACAAAGGAAGAGGCATTATTCAAGGCAACTAGCAGCTTATAAGTGGATTTCGTATCAACCTTGCTGTATTTTACTTCCTAGTATGTAATTATAAGCATTAAAATTCGCAGGACAAGTTTACGATTCTTACTTACGCATATATTAATATGATCCTCGCAGGAAAAATAAGAATTTAAGATAAAACAAAGGTTTTTTGTGGTTGAATTTTAATTTGACCCTAATTCATTCAATTATATTTTGAGACAAATTGTTCGAGGCGAAGTATGTTCATGAAGAAAACAACTAGCAACAACAGCTCTGTATAGATCAAATCATACAGCAGACTAGACAGATGTTTCGTTGGCCGCTACACCAACTCATCAATAGCCTTGCATGACTTTCACTGTTATCCACTCAGCTACTTAAGTCTGACTTATACTGCCAATTTGCCGAGAAAGTACCCAGAATTATTGGCAAAGAGAACAAAGCTTTCCATTAGTAACTAGAGTTCTTATCTCCTTTCGATGCTTGGAGGAAATGATTGGAGGAAACTCAAGATTGAAGAAAGGGGTTTTGAAATTAGCAGGACACATTACTTCAAGGGATTGAGTGTAAGCATACATTTTTCCTAGCCCATTCCTCTAATAGTTTCAGATCATTATTCATTCTTGCGCACAAATCTTCAACAAGCCCTGTGGGTCTTGACATATACAACTGAATATCATCAGCATAAACATGTATAGTTACATTAGCACATTTCGCAAAAATGTCGTTGATAAACAGAGCAAACAGAAGTGGTTCTAAAACCGAGCTGAGGGACATCCCCAGTGATATGCCTATACGCATAGAAGTTGCTGCCTAATTTAACCCGCTGGGACCTGCCTTTAAAGTAACTACTCAAAAGGCGAACTGATAAGTCAGAAAATATGAACTAAAATTTAAATTTTATGCATAATATGTTATGGTTTACAGCAAACATGCCCACGTAGTTTCCCATATGGCCCGCGTGGCCCTTCATACAAATTTTTTTTTCTGTCTTAATTTTGTCTTTGCGATGAGTCAAATTCAAAGAACGCATGCAAAAAACAACAACACATGCCTCACTCGTTCAGTATTCAGCACATTTTCCAGCGAAATTTACAAAAATGTATGCCTGCAAAGCCAAAATAAAAAAAAAATACAGCAGTTTCGACTATGTCGTAACACAAGACATAAAATTATATAATACTTAAATTAGAAATAATCGAGTTATACACTTCTTATTGATACTAAAACATACAAAAAGTTGGTACAATTTTTTCAACTTGTTTTGTTGGGTGGTTTTATGTGGTAGATTTCGCATTCAATGGCTTACAACTATTAGCTTGCATTTAAA
Source organism: Pherbina coryleti (assembly GCA_943735915.1). Classification (NCBI taxonomy): domain Eukaryota; kingdom Metazoa; phylum Arthropoda; class Insecta; order Diptera; family Sciomyzidae; genus Pherbina; species Pherbina coryleti. The sequence continues at coordinate 480,636 of OX030948.1, forward strand.
ATAACAATTATACAACCATGCAAAATGAAACCCTCCCCTCTCACAATTAAATAACAATTATAAATCCATGCCGCAGCCGCGCCTCCGCTGACGCTTTTTCTAAGCGGAAACCAGTAGCGCTCGATTCTGTTAAAAAAGAATGAAAGGAGAATTATATTTCATGTAATTGTGTAAAATTTATATAAGTTAGAAAGTTCAAACATGAATTTTTCTCCCAGTGAGGATCAAGCAGACCAACAAGTGCTTACATCAACATTGTACGATCAGTACTTTAGGCACACCAAAGGCTCAAAGTGTGACCTAAAAACGCTATCAACCGCCGCCTGATCACTATCAACCGCCCTACTAACCTCCGAGAACGACGTATTCTCGAATGACTTATGACGAAAACGCACTTTCGATGATGTCGATGCTGAAGCTGATTGTCCCGTTACTTGTGTGTCGCATAATTTTTCATGCAAGCATTGTTATTGTAATAGAAATTAAGACTGGCGGTATACTTCATGATACATATGTAATTTTATTGCATTGTAATTGTTTGTTTTGTTTTGTTTTGATTTTTTGTCAAAAGCAGCGATGAGCAACATTTTGTGTTTGTTTGGTTTTTTTAAGCATTGGCCCGCGCTTAATATTTCTTGCAAATTTTTTCCATTACCTTTAAAATTTTCCATTACGACTAAATTTTATTGGTAATGCAACTTTTTCTTCTATTATCATTACATATTAATGCAATTTTTTCCCTATTACCATTAGATATTAATGGAGATGCCATTTTATTCTACTTATCATTACATATTCATGGTCATCAAATTAAATTTGCATTACCGCTAGGTGGGTAATGGTAATGACAATTTAATGGTATTTGAAAATGTACATCTATGATATAAATAGTCCGGCCTAGTAACGAGAAGTTAGAAAATAACGCCTGCGTTTCAATGACGCCTATTAGTTCCATTAAACATTTTAATTTGTTTTTTGTAGGTAAGCATTCGATTTGTTCGATCGTTTTGTTTATATGCTTCCATCTACAAACATCTACTAAGCTAAGAGAGCACTAAACACACACACACACACTTGCACTCATAAGCCGATAAAGTAAATTTGTTATTCGTGCGAGGCATAATTAAATCATTCAAAATTTACGCATGTTGATGTTATCCAGAGTTGCTGCAAGCTATTTATTATACAGGGTCAGGTATACATGCAGTAACATTAATTCCTATACACACGCCATTTGTCATATCAGAGGTTGATAGATGTATGACTTTTTTATCAAGCTGCAAAACGTTTTAAGCCTGTCCAACATACAAGATTGTATTTAGAATGCAGAAACTCTGACGTAATAACATAAACAAATGTACTACATCATTCATAAAAGACGTCATCCCAAATCATCAAATACAAAACCATACAAAAATAGTCGGTGTCTTCAGTGATGTGCTTTTTTTTAAGGGGGCATATACATAGGTTACAAATTTTTTTTAAAAAATTTTTTCTCGTAAATTTTTTTTTATAGAAGGAAAAAGGTATCGTTTTTAAATTTTGCAAATATATTTATTAACATTTAAGGAATACAAAAATTTTTTTTCAGAATTTTTGAAGCGGTTTATGACGTTATTTGATTTTTAAAAAAAAAAATGCCAAAAAATTGACGGTGTGCAGGATATCACCAGTCTGGAACATCTGAGGAAAAAATAAAAAAAACGAAAATAATCCTTCTTCAAGTGGTTATCGCCTGAACTAGGATAATTTTTTTCCGCCGACAAAAAACAAAATGGCGAACAGTTTTTATAGTCGATCTAATGTTTTGAAGAGAAAATCACAGGCATGTTCAAACTGAAGAAGTCAACATGCATAAAGAAATCACATCGAATTACCCAAGCATGTGATTTGGTGGCATTTCGCACTTTTTGTGAGAATCCTTACTCCTAAGAGGAGATATAGGAGATTAAGATTTAAGTGTTGATTCCTCATGGCATAATTTTTTTTTTGTTTATTTTTATCATATCGCCGAAACCCTGAGCTTTACTGTAGTAAAATGATTTGATAATTCCATGCAACGTTTTTTCATTGTTCTTGCCCTTTTACTGTATTAAGTGGTTGCTTCTGTGGTGCCGCATTTTCTAAATTTTTTGTTTTATTTTCATTATGAGGCCAAAGAACCAATCATGATGTCGTAAAATAGATTTATCATAGCACACTTAGTAATCGAGTATTTATTCCATGCAACGATATTGCTATTTTGTTGCATAAGAAGCTGCATACGCAACCCAACGACGGCATAATTTTTTTTTTTTTTTTTTGTCGTAAGGCCAAGTATACTTCTTCAAGTATAAATTCTTCATTTCTGTTTTATGAATTTTACCGCGCGGCATATACTCATGGAGTCATAATTCTATGCAACGCCGTTGCATGATTGATGCATTTTCGATCTTGTTGTGGCTCTCTCCGCGGTCTCATGAAGTATTTAATCTGTTGTCTATTTTTGTCATGAGGGCTAAGAACTAACCTTTAATGGAGGGTAATGTTTTTATCGTAACACTTATACAAAGTGTGTTATAATTCCATTTAACAAAATTTTCAGTTTCGTTGCTTAAGCAGCTTCCTCCAACTCCCGACAACATCTTTAATTTTTTTCTTAATTTTGGCAAAACGTAACGTTGTCACGTCAAAACTTCTTTCATATTAGTTTTTAATAAAATTGTAAAAAAAGCCCAACTAAAATTAAACAAACGAAAGTCTTGAATCTTAAATAATCAACGCTTGTCAATGTGTGATAAGCAGATATCCTTTTTCGGCTATTTAAAAAACTAGTTATTTTGACTGAAATGAGCTGTACTTGTGATCGAACGTCACTTAATTAACCATATTTGGGATTGACTGCTCTATGGACCGATACGAGACTTAAATAAGTTAATTTGAAAGCAGTGAAAACAGTTAAGTCACGTCAATAAGCTTTAATATCGATCAGATCTCCAATCATTAAACAGGAATAAGTTTGTATATTATTGCATATAAGCCAATTTGAATAAATGTTTCAAGTATTTATGTAGAAGCAAAATTTTACTCCTCTGCCAAAAGCTCAATCGAATGTTGTTGCAAAAGCTCAAAGCTTCTTGCAGCGCTATCTACAGACAAGCAATGGAAGTACACAATATATTAAAAACTTAGCAAAATAGACACCGAAAAGGAACTTTAAAAGTTTATAAATTGCATGTAATAAACAAACACATGTACCCCAAAGCTTTCAATGCACACGACCAACACAAACTCAAGCGACCTGAGCTAATTGAGCGTTTAGTACCGTACCGCAATTTGCAAAAAATTATCATGTAAACTATCATAGTTGGTCTAAACATGATAGTTTTAAACATGATATTCGGTCAAGCAAAAATGCTATTGAAATTTGTAACGTTCTCCATTGAGCAAAAATGTGCAATACATGGCCAATAATGTTGGTCTAAAGTTTTAACGTTACCGAAATATTTGTGGTTGAAATCAACATTTTTCTTATATAAAATAATGGTTCAACTAAGAATTTTTAATTGAAAACCTTTCTTTAGTTGAAATCAATATATGCAAGTATTTTCTTATTTCGATCTAAGGGATGAATTTTTGAACTTTTAAGATTAGTTTTTAAACTGTAAAGGGTGTTTTTTATTTTCCGATCAGTTGGAAAATTAAATAAACCAAAGGTTCCCCTCTTTTAATTCCTTATTTTCATCTGTTGAAAAATTGCTAATTGATTAATAACTGTCGCAAATTTTACTTATTTTTTGTGTTTCAAGTTTTATTATGTTTTAGTATGTTCAAGTTATTATTTCATATGAGTTTAACTTAATAATAAATTAAATTATAATAAACTCTTAATCTCCTTAGGAAGAAGGAGAGATACATTCGAAGGGTCAGGAAAATGAAATGTTGTTAAAGTTCTTAATTGCATTTTTAAGAGTTAACTTTCAGATTTTATTCTCAAAATCTTTATTATATATATTTAAAATATCGAAAATTTTTAAGTTCTATACTGTTCGGGTAACCTTAGGCGATTTTTCTCGGAATGACTTTTTCCAAAGGGTGACAGTTAATTTCAGTTAAGAAAAAGTGGGATATTTTTTTTATTTACATATTTCACATCGCAATCTAGGAGAATATGTTAAAAAAATTACTATTATTTAGTAAGAACAAAAGTATGAAAAACGTGGTCCATTATTTGACTGTTTTTATTAAATCTATTATATTTTTTTTTTTCATTTTTTTTTAATTAAGGTAGATTCCGATGTGAATAGCCTTAATTTTTAAAAACTTTTTGGTTTATTTGTTTCAGACTTGACGATTCCAGGATTTACTGTCACCCGTGCAGCGTCGCCGTTTTCGAGGACTCATCTTTGGCGCCACTTAGAAGTGGTTTTATTTATGAGAATTAAAAAAATTTTTTTTCAAAATATTTTAAGACTTATAAAGATTGACAAAAAAATTGATACTGATATAGAACACATGGTCCAATAAGTCCCGAGGCTAAGTAATAAAAAAACTGTTTTTTGCATATATTCTTCTTTATTCATCAACATAGGTTCTTTCAAGAGCAATATATTCATTCCACCGCATTTCTAACTTTTCAATACCGGTTTTGTAGAACGATTTGTGCTTCGCCTCAAAATACGCTTCGGTTTCAGCCATCACCTCTTCATTGGAGCCAAATCTCTTGCCGGCAAGCATTTTTTTGAGGTCAGCAAAGAGGCAGTAGTCGCTGGAGGCCAAATCTGGCGAATACGGTGGATGAGGAAGCAATTCGAAGCCCAATTCGTGAGTTTTCGCCATCGTTTTCATCGATTTGTGACACGGTGCATTGTCTTGGTGAAAAATAATTTTTTCTTCTTCAAATGGGGCCGATTTTTTGCGTTTCATCTTTCAAACGCTCCAACAACGTTATATAATAATTGCTGTTGATTGTTTTTCCCTTTTCGAGATAGTCGATGAAGAAAATTCCATGCGCATCCCAAATTACAGATGCCATAACCTTTCCAGCCGACTGTTGTGTTTTTGGTCGCTTTGGCTTTCTTTCATCGGTTGCTCTCTACTCAGGTGACAACCGTTTTGATTCCGGTGTGTAATGGTGAATCCATGTTTCATCCATTGTCACATATCGATGCAAAAATTTATGTTTATTCTTTGTAAACAGTGCCAAACAGCTCTCCGAATCATGGACACGTTGTTGTTTTTGGTCCGATGTGAGAAAACGCGGCACCCATTTGGAAAGTAGCTTTTTCATCGACAAATGTTCCTGTAATATTGTTCCCACACTGCCTTTCGATATCTTCAGAGCCTCAGCTAGCTCACGCACCTTCACTTTACGGTCGACCTATACCATTTTGTGTACTTTTTTATGTTTTGTGGAACAACTGTCTCATTTGGGCTTCCTGAACGATCAAGTTTAAACTCAGCATACCATCGGCAAATAGTTTCTTTTGACGGAGCAGAGTCCGAATAACACTTTCGAAGCCATTTCTCAGCTTGGACGGTATTTTTTCTCATAAAAAAACAGTAAGAAATCAACACACTTGATTTCTTTGAATTGCTTTGAATTCATTATTTTGAAAATATCAACAGTAGCGTCACTTAAATCACTGCAACTTCTGAACTATAGACGTTAGATTGTCATGAAATTTTTATACGTATTGTTTGAAGGTTGGAACTACCGAAATTACTTACTTACTTATCTGGCGCTTACAACCGAAGGTCGGTTTTGGCCTCGTATAAGAAATTGCGCCAGCCATTTCTATTTTGCGCTTGCTGGCGCCAGTTGGAAACACCAAGTGTAGTCAGGTTATCCAACACCTGATCCTTCCAACGAAGATGTGGGCGTCCTCTTCTGCGTTGACCACCACCGGGCACCGAATCGAAAATTTTTTTCGCTGGAGCGTCGTTTTCCATTCGCTCAACATGACCTAGCCAGCGGAGCCGCTCGATTTTAATGCGCTTAACTATGTCTATGTCAGCGTACAGCTCATACAGCTCGTGGTTCCATCGAATTCGGTACTCGCCATTGACGCAGATTGGACCGACGATCTTACGAAGGATCTTTCTTTCGAAGGCTCCCAAAGTCTTTTCATCAGAACTGCTCAACGTCCAAGTTTGTGCTGCATATAATAGGACTGGCATGATTAGTGACTTATAGAGCGTGAGTTTTGTTCGTCGAGAGAGGGCTCTGCTTCTCAATTGCCTACTCAGCCCAAAGTAACACCTGTTGGCAAGAGTTATCCTTCGCTTTATCTCAATACTGACATCGTTGAAAGAGTTTACGCTGGATCCCAGGTAGACGAAGTCCTTAACAACCTCGAAGGAGATGTTGTCAACAGTGACGTGGTTTTCAAGACGCTGGGACTGTTTATTTGTTGACACTAGGTATTTCGTCTTATCTGCGTTCACTACAAGACCCATTCGACTCGACTCTTTCGCTAACCTGGAGAATGCTGCACTGACTTCGCGCGTATTATGGCCAATGATATTGATATCATCAGCATACGCCAGCAGCATAATACTTTTGTAGAATATCGTGCCACTGCGTCTCAAATCAGCACCTCGGATGATCTTCTCCATCATTAGGTTGAAAAAGTCGCACGATAAGGAATCACCTTGTCTGAAACCTCGTTTGGTATCGAATGGCGGAGTGAGGTCCTTCCCGATTTTAACTGTGCTGCTGGTGTTGCTCAGTGTCATTCTGCAAAGGCGGATGAGCTTTGCAGGAATACCAAATTCAGACATGGTGGAATATAGATGATTCCTTATTGGACTGTCGAAGGCGGCTTTGTAATCGACAAAAAGATGGTGTGTGTCGATTTGTTTTTCTAGGGTCTTCTCCAAGATTTGTCGTAGCGTAAATATCTGGTCTATGGTGGATTTGCCAGGTCTGAAGCCACACTGATAAGGTCCAATCAGCTGGTTTACGATGGGCTTCAGTCTTTCACATAGTACGCTCGACAGAACCTTATATGCGATATTCAGAAGGCTTATCCCACGGTAGTTGGCGCAAATTGTGGGATCGCCTTTCTTGTGGATTGGGCAGAGCACACTGAGGTTCCAATCGTTTGGAATGCATTGGAATGTTTGGAACTACCGAAATATTATATCGATATTTCGTTAGAGGTGCCACCTAGTAGTTAGTCTCGGGACTTATTGGACCATGCGTTAATAACGGTTTTGAGAAAAAATTTGAAAGTTTACTCTCAAAAACGCCTTTCTATACTGTACGGGTATCTTAAAAAAAGATCATATTACCAAAAGAACCCAAATTACAATTGTCAAAAATTAATTCTTAAAAAAATTTTTAAAAAATATGCCAAACACTTCAACCAATTGGTTGAAAAACTGAACTTAGTAAATAATAACATTATTTTATAAACCTTCTGCATTTTCACCATATAATAATAAAATAATAATAAACTGGCCATTTCAGCCCTTGAAAGGACTTTGACCGAACTTCTTATGATCAAAACGTCTTGTGCGTGTTATTAAATGTTTGTACACAATTTATCGAGAACTGGTCCTAATAGTTTTATGCTGACTCCGAACGGCTAATCTACATGTTATCAAGAAGCTTTACATGGCATTATTTACACTCTGAGGTTTACCATTGTCTGCCACAGTTGCCACAATTCTGTATATATGAGATAAAAATTTGAAGAATAATTTAAAAAAAACTAGTAAGAAATTATCTTCGACTGGGCCGAAGTTAAAATATCCCCACGGCCGAACCAAAGTATATTCAAAGTCTTAAGCAATCAATAAGGTGTTTATTTGTAAAAACGTTTTCGTTTAGTTTTAACAGAAAATATTCACTTTTGTTTTTTGATAAAGTCACTTTCTATGCGAGGTAGGCATGCTTTTCAGTCAATTTGGTTGAATTTCATACACAGAGTACATGTTATATATTAAAATTCATATGCAAAATTGCAAGTCCATACATTAATTTTTCTGGAATTCTAAGAGATTTTACCGTTTTGATAAAGTCACTTTGTATGGGAGGTAGGCGTGGTTTTCATCCGATTTGGCTCATTTTCGAACTTGACCCTTTATTTTTTAGATAAAAGCTTAAATATTGCATTTCGTGATGATAGTTTTAAAATTACGGCTGTAATCGTGACTACAAACAGACGGACAGACAGACGGACATGGCTAAATCAACTCGGGTGGTGATGCTTATCAAGAATATATATACTTTTATATATTTACCTACCACGCCTCCTTATGGGCGTTACAAATGGAGTGACAAAATTAATATACCCCCATTTACGTTTTTTAAACGTGGGGGTATAAAAATTCAAGACGCAAACGGAAAACTGACAATGATTTTCGGATATGCACTTGGAACGTCCGAACCCTTAATTGGGATGGTGCCTCTATCCAACTTAAAGATATCTTAGAAAGATACAAAGCTGATATCACTGCAATCCAAGAAATGCGATGGAAGGGACAGGGTTGCTCACGGCAAGCATCCTGTGATATCTACTACAGCGGCCATGCGGAGAAGCACGAATTTGGATGCGGATTCGTGGTTGGCAAGCGACTACGGCATCATGTCCTGCGATTCACACCTGTGAACGAACGACCAACGAAACATTGTCGTTAGTAGCACGTTAGTAGCACTAGATTCAAGCATCTCAATATTCATAAAGCAACTTGGCTGTCTCCTGACAGCCTCTCTCAAAAGAAAAGCCTCTCTCAAAAGACGCGCAACCAAATTGATCACGTTTTGATTGACGGAAGGCACTTTTCCAGTGTTTTAGATGTACGCATGATCCGTGGTGCTAATATAGACTCGGATCATTATCTTGTCGCAGCCAAGATCCGTACACGCCTGTGCACAACCAAGAATAAGACTCTTGGCCGATGGTTTCAAGACCGGGGCCTCTTCCTACAAGGATGAAAATGGGAATCTAGTGACAGATATCCAGAGTACACTGATGATATGGAGGGAACACTTCTTCAGGCTTCTGAATGATGACGACGACACCAATCCCGCCAATAGAGATGATATCCCGGAAACCCCAATTGTGGACGACAGCATTGAAGTTCCACTGCCCGACCATAGTGAAGTTTTGAAAGCTATAGCTCGGCTTAAAAACAACAAAGCCGCAGGAGCCGATGGCTTACCTGCTGAGCTCTTCAAGAATGTAGGCGTTGAGCAGTTCTGATGAAAAGACTTTGGGAGCCTTCGAGAGAAAAGTCTTTCGTAAGATCTTCGGTCCAATCTGCGTCAATGGCGAGTACCGAATTCGATGGAAGCACGAGCTGTATGAGCTGTACGCTGACATCGACATAGTCAAGCGTATTAAAATCGAGCGGCTCCGCTGGCTAGGTCATGTTGAGCGAATGGAAAACGACGCTCCAGCAGAAGAGGACGCACACATCGTTGGAAGGATCAGGTGTTGGACAACCTGACTACGCTTGGTGTTTCCAACTGGCGCCAGCAAGCGCAAAACAGAAATGGCTGGCGCAATTTCTTATACGAGGCCAAAACTGACCTTCGGTTGTAAGCGCCAGATAAGTAAGTAAGTAAGTTTAAACATTCAAGATTGGATTTTTTATGCAATTTCTACTGAATGCCTAGTATTCTTTGCCATCATTTACTCGATTTGTTGTTAAAAATGTTAGCTCTTTTGGAAAGATAAATATTTCTAACCGTGAATGTGTAATTCTATGTGCCATGATTAACAGTTTCGTGACAGAAACACGATAGAAGATAATAATGTGTAGGATATAAAGGGGAGAGAGTAACTAAATGACATAAAAGTAATTATTTGATACATAGGCTAGTGGCACGAATAAAGCGAAGTAGTAAGTTACAATTTTCTATTGAATAATTTCTGTTGTTTGCTATATTTTTTTAAGTGGCAGTGGCCGAACGCGATTACGTGCGTGGACCGACCGATTCGAATCTCACCTGACACAGATAGTTTTTCATCTGATATTAATTCTCCTGATCGGCCGACACTCCTTTGCAGATAACAAAAAAACTGGCAGGTCCAGTTCTAGATCTTCAAATATATTGAGTTTTTAATTTGTGGAGTAGCAAGTTCTTTCAATAATGACTTTAGTTTTGTTTTTCAATTAAATCTATTCATTTTAAATTTTGTCATAATCGGACCTTTTTTAAAAGAAATAAAAGATTTCTAGTTAAACAATTTAATCCAAATCTTTAATCGCGCATACCTTGATTGATTTAATTAAGTTACCAGAAAATTTGATATAGAAATGAATATCTTTGACTTAATACTGACAAATATCACAAAAAGACATTTTATCTAAATTGTTTCATTAGCGACACGATCTATGCTGCCAACGCGAGACATAGTGATAAGACAAAAATAAACAAGTTGTCGATTGGTGTAGCCGACACTCGTAAACCATTAACGAAACGGGATCAAACTTCTCTAGCAAAGCAAACATTGCATGAAATGTTGTAGATGATGGAACTTGAACCACCACATAAATCGAGAGCATAACTACCACATAAAGAATAAATATGCCATAAACTGAGAAAACTGCTGCTTGTTTTGATGAAGTTGTACAGTGCAAATTAATGCCGTCGCTTTCGACAGTAGAAAATCTAAGTGCAACGCATGCGCACACACATACACACTGTGTGTGTCCAACTATAGACTTTCAGCTGTCTTTAACCATATATCAAAGCGATGACAAGTTGCACACTTGCCAATAATTAAAAATCCACACGTTGCTTTTGAGCGCAGGAATTTGTTTACTGGAATTTTTTTGATGTGTATTTTATTCAATTTGTTATATTCCTTTTTTAAATGTTAATTTTTTCGTTCAGAATTCCCAGTTGATAGAACCCAGTTTCTACCTAGTGCACAGCAATGACCACTGTGCAATGCAGGGACTGCATCCAATTCAATCAAGTTGGCAACTCAGCTGAGCTTCAGCATGTAGATCAACGGCATCAACTTAAATTGATTTTAATTTCTACGCACGAGCAACGCACATTTTTATTTGCTGGCAATATATTCAATTAACATTTTATTGGCATATCCATTGGAATGAGTTTGTGTTGCACATGACAGCAACACGATCTTTATTCGTTATTTATATACATAGGAAGCTTTACGCTCGAGCAACTTCAAAACGAAACAAAACAAACAAACGAAGAAAAAAAAAACAATCTCAGTGTTCAACACTTACAAAGTGAGGTTATGCTTCTTTATACAGAATGCACCTGATTACAAATATGTTGAGGAGATATACATAGGTTGAGGAATATGTATGACCATGCGTAAAAATCAGAGTTGGAAGTTTTGCACTAAATGGTAAGTGCACAAGCATTGCACTAGCACTAAATATATAGAAAGAAATTATATTTTCACTATTTTTTGCCAGCTTACTGATAGTGAAACATCTCTTCGCTATCACTAGAGACTTTAGTGATACACGCAAAGAAAAAAAACGTTTATCGCCAGTTTGCCGCAAACGAGCTTCGTTTGTCGTGCTTGAAATCGTTATTTGCAAACGTTTCAACAGTTGTCATAAACGTTGAACGAAAAATAAACAAAATTTTCAGTTGTGAGAAACGAGTCATTTAGTTGCAGGAAATGAATTTCGTTTGTCATAAACGCGAGTGATTTTTAAATTGCAGCAATTGAAAACTTCGTTTTTCCCAACTGAAAATTTTGTTTATTTTTCCCTTCGTTGTATAAACATAACGCTTATAGTTTAGAGTTACTTTTTGGACAAATTGTTACTATATAAGGAAATTGGTAGTTTGCTTAATACGCGGACGAAGATAGCAACAGAGGTGGAATCCATAAGAAGACGGACGGACATAATGAGAAAGATTATTAATATAATAAATAATAATGACCGAAATAGCTTGCGGCTTATATATATATAAGATATATTTTTAAGTTGTGACAACTGAATATTCGTTTGCGGCAAATACAGCTCGCAAACGAAGTATAGTTGGTGAATTTTTCAGTTGTGGTAAACGAAAAATTTCCTTGCGTGTAGTGTTATTTTTTTGCACTACAACTGAATTTAGTGGTAGTGACTAAATCTGCACTAAGCTCAAATAGTGCAAAAAATGTTTTCACTCAACTTTCAAACATTACTGGTTTTGAAATTATTTAAATTTATATAAGTGCAATTATTCAAAATAAACTGTTGACCTTTTTTTTCAATTGAGTGTAAAGTTTCTGTGTTCCACTACCACTAAAATAAAAAGTGCAAAAAAAGTTGCACTAAATGAATTTTAGTGAAAAAGTTGTCCACTTGGCCATTTAATTGGTTTTTTAACTCTGTAGTGCGATGGGGGTATGGTTGCCAGGTAGCCGGGACTTGCCGGGATTGTCCCGGATTTTCAATGGGTGTCCCGAGTCCCGGTATTTGTCTAAAAGTCCCGGAATTTGCACAAAAGATAAACACACTGCAAACGATTTTGATTAAAATTCATGTCATTTTTCTCGTTTTTTAAAAAATGCTTTAATTTTTTGTAGTTCTTACGATTGGTGAAAGTGTCCCCGAGTGAACAGTGCAACGAGAATGCGTTAAATGAAATAGTACCTTAATTTTAATCGAAATTGGCAGCACTTGATTTTGACAGTTTTCTTCTACTCAGTTTCGTCCCGTTTATGATTTTCATTCTTATAAATTTTGTTGCTTTGTACTTAAAAGCCAGGAATTGTTTCTCTAGAATCTTTCTTCTATGGCTAGATCTTAGCCCTCACTACGAAAATAGGCTAACAAATTAATGAGAACCCGCTCCATAATCGACCTGATAACAACAATATTATATTTTATTAATATGTTTATCTCATTAAACAGTTTTTAGTTCTACAAATTTATATACATAATATGTATAATATATATGACATACAATTATCCATTTAATAAATATTTAGATAAAAACATCTTTAATTTTGAACAGTTTTTGATTTTTTGTTTTTTTTTTTACTAAAAATAATGTCCCGGCGAGTTCTGTAAAATCCCGGAATTTTATATAAATGTCCTGATATTGCCCTTTCCAAATCTGCCAACCCTAGATGGGGGTATAGTTATTATTGTACATGACATTTTTATGTTACTACTTCATCCGATTAAGCCATCTCCATATATATGTTGGCCTGTCTGGATACTATTTACTTCATCATTTAATCAATCGCATAAATGAATATTTTTTAAATCACAGAAGTTTTTTCATTCTCGTTCGTAAATGGTGTAAAATAATATTCCGCCTGATCAAAATATTTTCTAACCTATTAATTTACAATGCGCTTACGAACTTATTTGTGAACAAAGATGTTTCTTTATCGATTCAAACACAAGCCCCTAACGAATGTCACAAGCCAATTTCAAACTTGAATGGAAAAACTAATGAAACTCTCACTGGGTTTAACTAATTTTTTGGATAAACGCCAAATGTGCTCAAAATCTCGTGAATTTCCCCACGAGGTGGCATCTGTTCAAGCTAGTATTATTTTAGATAATACATATAAGACGAACATACTTTTAAGGGACAGCCACCGTAATATTACCTTTTATTAATATTCCCTCTTTTTCGTTTTTGTTTACTTTTTCAGTTAAGTATTTTTAAATTGTTCTAAGCTTTTATAGAGAATAATTTACATTTCAACGCTATTCAAACGACGCCATATTAATTCCCTCATTCATAAATTCAACTATCTGTCGACAATTTTATCTTGAAATTATCAACTGATGGCGGTATTAAGTTACGTGCGACCATAGGTGGAGCCGTCCAGCCACTGCTGGATACAAAGTTTTGATATATGGATGCAATTTTTAACTTAAAGCAGAAACGTCCCCTGTAATGACTGCGAATAACAAGAACGGCTGCGTAGATACTGAGGATAGAACGTCAGAAAACGCAAGCGTGGATATTATTCGCTTTAACTATGTACTCAACAGAGCTGATCGAAACGAAAACAAGACCAAACGCATTTGTGCCTGGTCAAAAGTGGCTATTGAAAATTGGTCAATGTAAATAAATACCCGCAATGTGTATAGAACAATGAGAACTGATTGCATTCATGTTGTCGTCCAACTACTCTTGTTCCAATGACATTTTCGACTCTTAATTGTGCCACGAACAGAACTCATTGGCATATAGCACAAATGTGGGTGTGTCCTCGCTGGTTTCAGCAACAAACAAATTATTGGAATATTTTAAGACTCAGCAGTGGTTTCATGAGATTTCTTGGTTCGGTGTCAACAACCATTCGGATTTAATATTCGTGTTTTCTATGGTTACTAAAACATAACCAGGAATTATTTTACTCCAATTTGCATGTGTTTGACATATTTGGCTCCTATGGTGAAAATTGTGATAAATGTGTTTAAGCTATAAAAACTGCCTGAATGCCGCCGGACGCATTTAAAATGCATCCAAACACCAGACAAACAACAAACAGTCTAACGCCAACACCGATATGTGTTTTTTGCATAAGCTTGTAGTTGACTTTGTATGATAATCGATGCGATGGATGGATTTGTGATCGATCGATTAAATTCTTAAAACACTGTCCGACAAAATTGTGTGTTTATCAGACGTAGTGATTGGTGGGTAAATCAAATGGGGGACGATTTTCTATTTTATCGCTTCACATAAGTTTGACCACCCAAACTAAGCAGGAAGAGGGCAATAATATTTTGTTTTTGTTGGCAAGAGATAATTTAGAGGAAAACGTTTTTATTTCAGCATTAGTAAGCGATGTGCCTTCGACTAATGGTATAAAAAAATTTTAGAAAAAGCTCGATGTGCTTTGTTGTCACATCCAGCGTTAAGTGACCTTCAATTCTTCCATAATTCAGTCAACAAATACAAAGACGCAAAATATCATCTTTAAATAGCACAGCCTTAACCCCAAAGAATTATTTTGATTTTATAGACACATTGACTGACCCAAAGTAACTTTTTAACTTCTATACGACAAATAATGGAAAAAGGCCCAAGACAGTTCAAGCCACTATTGGGAATGTTCAGCTATATTTGTGTGTAGTTGTGTATTAATCTTGGATTTTAAAGAAGCAAATTTAGTAAAAATAAACCTAGCATAAATTCTCAAAAAACATGCGCCTCCAAGAGTTGAATAGGACTGATAGTGAAATTTCTGATCGAAATATTTCAGTATCTTACTAACGCAATGTCTTGATGTTTTTCTATTTTGTTTTATTTTTAAATTATTTAATAGCTTGCTTATTTGTCAGGGTAGCCTACAGTGGGCGAACATTAACACTTGTTGTCAAAGTGGCACAAGCCAGCCTAATCGCTCGAATAAAAATGCAAATTAAGCAAACTAATTGGTTTAATGGGAATCGCAAAAACCAAATGGTGCAAATATGGTAACACAAAAAACAAAACACAACTTAAAAGATTAAAATTGTGTTCACCATAGTTTTGACAAGCCCTCATCAACTTAAAATAATTTCGAACTCACCTCTCGTCTTTATCATATTTTGGGAAGGTGACATGCTCCAACAGCACTGAAGATTCGCTCTGCGGTTCCGCGGAAATGCCTTGGGCACGTTGTCGTTGGAAAATTTGACCCGACTTTCGAGTAGCTCCAGTTGGAACGGGTGTTGTTGCACCACCGCCGCTTCGACTGAAGGGAAAAACACTCTGAAACTTATCTAGATGTGATCTAAGCTCAGCAATTTCCGTATCTTTGAATTGGAGTGCACGTTGCATTTCCTGGATTTTTAGTTCCTTGGCTTGAATGATTTGTACGAATCGCTGTTCCTGAGGTGTCGTAGGCATAAACGTTGGACTCATGACCGAAGTAGAGGTGGAATTCGGATCCATTATGCTGCACATGGTATTTGAAGTGGAGGGTAATGTAGGATTCATGCCTGTAGTATTGTTAATGCACAGTGCCTGCATTTGATCGGACAAAAGTTTTTGTTGTATACAGAAATCTTGGTTTGCCGAGTTAGTGTAAAGTGTTTGTGAAGGTGCATAGACCGGGTTCGGCACCACTATAGTTTCTTGGGAAGGAGTTGAAGTAGTGTAATAGCCTTGTGTTTGAGCTTGCAGTTGTTGTAGTTGCTGGTAGCGTTGTTGCAGCTGCAGTTCTTGTTGTTGAAGTATGTTGCGCGTCTGTATATTCGGGTCGGTGTTGATCTGCTGAGCACCTGTAGGAACGGTGCCGTAAATGAGTGTGTGAGTGAGCACGTCTGTTGTTTGCAGCGGCAAAGTCAAACCACTAATGGTGCCGATGTTGCTGCCAAGTCCGCCGATGCCACCAATACCACTCACAACGTTATTGTTGTTGCTCACCAGACCCAGATCGGGTTGGTACTGGTAGTTGGCGTTCGGATCCTGCTGCATCTTGACTCTGTTCGTTTCTGTTGTATGTGCTGAGTTGTGACGTAGAACACCTGCAGATGTTTCTAGCAGCTTGTTCGTGCTGTCAACGGCGTGAGATATTCGATTCGATGCTGTTGAAATTTTTCTCTCTTTGTTGCCAGCTGTTACTGAATTATTTCTATTTTTCAACTTTTCCAACGAATTTGATGTTCGGCTTATCGTGAGTGTCGGTTGCTGCTGGATGATGTGCGTTGGCGACAATGGTGACGGCGACGTTGTTGCTGGGGATGTTGTTGTTGTCGAGGTTGCTTTCGATGTTGTGCCCGAGGTTCTTTCTGAGTAGTTTCTGAATATATTTGACGAAAAGTTTTCGTTGACTTGCGAAGCTAAAGGGTAAAATTGTTTGTCGATGTCTTTAGCAGAACTTTTTGGTGGATCCAATGCATTGATCGATTCGATCTTGTTCGGAGGTCCAAAGGGCGCTGTTGTGTTGTTTCTACTTTTATTGGTGACTGTGCAGTTGGTGCCAATGGGCTGGTTGTTGGATGTAAAGGTATTGTAGGGTGGTAGGTCTTTTTGTTGTGCAGTTCCTATGCTAGTTACCCGCTCTGCAGCATTGAGCCTCGGGTGTGTGGATTCGTTGTTGCTGTTGTCTGATGGGGCTGGCCTCTTGGTTGCGAAGCACAGCCGATCAAAACAGATCCGCATGCAGGCGACTTTCTTGAACCGCCAAAGCAAAACTAAACTTGATCGATTTTGACCGTTGGAATGCCCTGAAAATAAATAAAATATGTTATATATAGGTCAATAGAACTATTTAATGAGAAATAAGCAAAATATTACAACCCGATAAGCATGTTATTTGAAAGCCTGAATAGATATCATTTCATTTTGCATACATTAATTTTCTAGGCCTTTCTGCCTTCTTGTCTATAAATTCTTCACTTTGTGCAAGGCAAGGTGTTTGAATTTACATGTTTCATTCTTATCGGAACTGCCGACATTGCTTGTAGCGGCGTTCACTTGGAACGAGCTATAAGCTAAGTATACTCCTCAGACCCCTGCTGCAAGGCTTCCAAGGCCCACCTTTCAGAAGCACCTCGACAAGACTCAACAAACAATATGTTGTAGAAGATATCTAATTAATATCAGACCGACTAAACGTGCAACACAGTATCAATTCTCTCATTTACACGTTCTGTTCCGCTGATAAGCAGCTTGAAAATCGTCGAGAATCGGCTGATGTTAAACGAAACGAGACTCACGGCATTGAATTTTTATTTGTATATATTGTTTTTTTTTTTAATTTTCCATGTGATCTAAGCACGTCATCGAATTTTGAGCGTGAGGCAAGGTGTGAATCTTTAATTAAGACATATTCTTAGAATCACTAAAAAGATTTTGTTGCTTCAGCTGTGATGCAAAGCTTCAAAAGAGGATAACTTTAAGAAGAGAATTTCACAGATGACTAAGATTTTTCTCAAATTCTACAAATTCTTGACCATACCATCAATGTTGCTTTTTACTATAACTGGTGCGAATAAAACTAGCTACGTATCGATCTGTTTCAGGCAACCAATGAAATGCAATCAAGCTAATTTTATGATAATTGACTATGCCGTTTAGTTGCAGTGAGATGTGGAAGACCTTGTGTATGCAACAGTGACTGTGAGCTATAACTTCATAACACAAACCCAAAACAAACAAAAAATAAACAAAAAATGCATATAGGCGGAGCAAAAATTGTAATTGCTTTTCTAAATTTGTTGGCAAGTAAAAAGGAACTAAATGCAATCGAGAGAATGGACAATAGACTAGAAGGACTGAAAAATTATATTCTAAAGAATTGAAAAATTTTGGAGTTAATATGAAGACAACTTTACGCGAAGAAATTTTAAATAAATTTTACTCGGTTTTTTTTTTAAATGCATAAAAATATATTTTGTTTTTTAATCTCTTATTTTTATGTTTTTTTTTTATACCCCACGTTTAAAAAACGTAAAAGGGGTATATTAATTTTGTCACTCCGTTTGTAACGCCCATAAGCAGGCTTGGTATAGAAAAGTATATATATTCTTGATCAGCATCACCACCCGAGTCGATTTAGCCATGCCCGTCTATCTGTCTGTCTGTCCGTCTGTCTGTCTGTCTATCTGTGATCACGATTACAGCCGTCATTTTTAAGCTATCATCACGAAATTCGATATATAAGCTTTTATCTAAAATATAAAGGGTCAAGTTCGAAAATTAAACAAATCAGATGAAAACCACGCCTACCTATCATACAAAGCGACTTTATCAAACGGTAAAATCTCTTAAAATTCCACAAAAATTAATATATTGACTTGAAATTTTTGAATATGAGCTTTGATATTTAATATACACTCTGAGTATAAAATTCAACAAAGTCGGATGGTAACCACGCCTACCTCCCATACAAAGTGACTAGCAAAAAACAAGAGCGAATATTTTGTTAAAACTAAGTATGACGAAAATGTTTTTACAAATAAGCATTTTCTTGACTGCTTAAGACTGAATATACTTTGGTTCGGCCGTGGGGGTATTTTAACTTCGGCCCAGTCGAAGATTATTGGTTTTTTTTTCATTTCTAACTTATGGGAGAGGTTTTAATTTTTCGACAATCATGCAACAAGCTCTTTTAGTGCGTAAAATATAGCAATTTTTGGAAATGTCAGATGAAATTGATAAAAACAAAGAATTATAAAATATGATTTATTTATATTATTAAGTACTCTCCAGTTTTGGCGTCTGTAAGGACCTTACTAATCGATACATCTTTTGAGCATACTAAACAATACATCTTTTAAAATATACTTATAATTTATATTTAGAAATAAAGTAATATTATTTATACTTAGAAATAAAGTAATATTCTTCTGTGCTAGAATATTGGAATTGAGAAGCATTACTTTATGCCTTGCAATTACCATAACCCGAATAGTGCTGTAATTATTTTTTTCGAATTTCTTTCGGGTCTCTGGATTCAAAAATAGGATTATATATATCATACACGACCAGTTTTTGCGATCGTCAATGTGCGTTATGCTGACACAGTTCGGGTTAATGTACGTACGTTTTATGTTTTATGGCAGGGTCGTTGAAAACTTCACAGCTCGGTATATGTATATAATATTATATTATATATATATATATATAATATATATATATTATAATATATATATTATAATATATCACGACTCATAACCGCCAAAATATCTTAAGCGACATAATATCCGATTTATGTTTTTTGATGAAAATCGATAATTTGCGATGGTTTACATCGTCTGTCAAAATTTCATAGGTGTACGAAATTAGATTATGAATTTAAACCAAAAGCAATTTTAGCTTAAGTACACACTACATGTTTGTTTACATTTTTCATGACAGCAAAGTGTCGCTTAAGATGAAATTCTCTAAAAGAAATTAATCAATATAAGAGATAAAATTATTAAAATAAAATTAATAGCAAAGAGATAAGAGATAAAAGATAAAATTAATAGCAAAGATAATTAAAAAAAACATTCTCCTGTAAAATTTTCTTTTTGGCGCTTAAGATATTTTGGCGGTTATGAGTCGATATTATATAATTATAATATATAATTATAATATATAATTCTTGAAACATAAGGTATATTATTATGTTTCAAGAATAACTCGTATATACACTAAGGGAAATAACGCATATTAGCATTATTCACGTTTCAGAATAAATTTTATTTAAATATTTACGTGGATAAATCAAATGTTTTCCTTACAACTCGTTTTTTCCCCGTATTTGAATTTTATTTATACCACACACGTACACACGTATTCCATACAAGCAAGCAGCAACAGCATCGCACACGTACACACATATTCCAACAGCATCGCACTCTGTTCCTGCAGTTTATTTCTTGCAGTTGCAGGTTTCTTATAGTTCTCATTTAGTTATTGTTGCAAGGGTAATATAGCCTGCATATTTGAGCAATATGATTTGTGAGTGCGATGGGTGATCGTGATGGGTGCGAAAATGGAACTTTGTAGGGTGGAGTGACAACTCGATATTTCCTTACGAATATCTTGCACCGGTTGTCATTTACCTGCATATTTTGTATTTTCTATCTTACTTTTTCTTCCTCTTTTCTTCTTCCTCATCAATTTAAACATTTTGATTTTTAAATTCAATATTTTTACAAAAATTTTCTTTAATTGCGATAGTTTTATTTTCAAATAGTAAATATTTGAAAGATGACTTAAAAAACTCGTGCATAAATTTAATATTCTGTTTAAATATTTAAATATTTTATTTTATTAAAAAAGTATTTGAATAAATTTTAAATATTTACGTAGTCGATTTCTGCAAATGCGTTATTGGTGCAAAATTGACTCGCTTTTTGGATAAATTTAATATTTTTTCCCTTAAGTGTATTATAATAAAAAAGAAAAAGTATAGCTTACTATATAGATACCCAGTGGGGAAATGAGAAAGGCTGGTTTTTACCTCATACTACAAAAATAGTCAAAAAATTCATGACGTCATAAGGTCGCGGAGAGAGCCGCTACAAGATCAACAATGCTATCATGCAACGGCGTTGCATTGAATTTTTTATTACTCGGTGAGTATATGCACAATTATCACGCTTTGTTTGGAAGCCATAACTTTAGTTTAAAACATAATTTTTCAGAGCTCTTGGTTTCGTTTGAATGCTGAGTTCAATAGCTAACAAGAATTTAATCAGAATTCCAATACAAAAAATATTTTAATCCAAAAAATATAATTTTGCAGTCGATCTAGCAAAAGTCTCGAAAATCGGCCCGGCTAGTGTTCAGTAGTAAAACAAATCACTGAAAAAATTAGCAAATGAAGTAAAAATAGTTTTTGAGAGTTTACGAAAAGTTTATTCTATCAATGGTTCACAATGACTTACTGAACAGTGAACAATGTGGTTTATACCCAAATCGCAAAGGCGCGTTAGGTCGGTCGCGCTTTGACAGCTAAAGTAGAAACAACGAGTTGTTATGAAGCAATCCATAATTCGACCTCAAGCTTTGATCGTGCTTTGTATCGTAAATATCGTCGAATCTCGTAAGAAGGGGTAAAGTACGATCAAAGCGCGAGCTGCTGAAAAAAGTTGAGAACTGTTCATCTTGGTCGCGCGTTTGACATTTGCCGATAGCGCAGGGTTGTATTTTCATTGAGTTAGCTAAATATATGAGCATTGTTGAGTTGCAGTAGTAAAGACATGTTTGCATGGGATTTGTTGTTTCATGAAAATATTTTGTATTGAATGTAATTTAATTTTGACTTTTTTACAAGATAAATCATTCATAACATCAGTGGCTGCTTATGTTACGGTTGTTGCTTTGTTTGAAGCGAATATTTTTCAGTACCTGCTCGTGTTGTTGTTGATGCTGTTGTTGTTGTTGATGCTGTTGTTGTTGTTTATATGTATGCAAATATGTACGTATATAAATAGATATCAGTTGCTTTAGATTTTTCGTTTGTTATTGTTTTTGTTATTCTTCAGCAATGTAATACAACATACAGTGGCGTTCCTAGGCTTGGTGACACCCGGGGCTGATACTCATGGTGTCACCTCTATAAAAAATTTTTAAATGCAAAAAGAAACCAATTCGATGAGATTAAGTGTTTTTATTATTATCTTTATGTTTTCCGAAAAAAAAACAAACAACATATCGTCCGTCCCCTTCATGCCAAAAACGCCAATGTGAATTTTAGTGTTTTTTGGGAAATTGAGTTTAAAGATTCGAATGGCTCAGAAAAAGCGAAACATCCACATTTTCCAAATTTTCTTTTCGGAAATGGATGGCACATGTCTTCGTTATACACAGTTAAAATTTGGTTCCAGTTACTCTACAAAAACATTAAAAAAAAACTTTTTGTGCAATCATGTAACAATTGTTGCTTGAAAATTGTATTAAAATAAATATCAAAATCATGAAAAAAGCTCCATCAAAAAAATGTCTACCATACGTACACAGCAAATTATGTTCTTCGTCAACAGAAAAAACAATCAATGTCCTATCTCATCGGTAGCGGGTACAAACTAATTTTTAGTGAAAAAATGTGCACAAAATTCTGAAAATTTTGAACATGCGACTCTGTTAAAACTTTGGTTATGATGACAATTGCAAAATTCCTTCTGCAGTTTATTTTTCAAAGCATTGTTAATGTCTTGAACCAATAATTTCAGAAATTGACCTTATGACCTGGGAGTTATATGGAAAAAACTGAATACATTATCAGAAAAATGCTATTTTTGAGATTAAAACAAATAACTAAAATCGAAATGGACACTTCTTGCCATTTTTTTTATCAAAATACATTGTTCTCAGCTTTCTTCAAAAATAGAAAAAAAAAATCATTGATCTATCTCATCACTTTTAAGCTCAATTTTAGTCTCAAAAATAGCATTTTTCTCGTAATGTATTCAGTTTTTCCATATAACTACCAGGTCATAAGGTAAATTTCTGAAATTATTGGTTCAAGACAATAACAATGCTTTGAAAAATAAACTGCAGAAGGACTTTTGCAATTGTCTTCATTACCAAGGTTTTTATAGAGTCGCATGTACAAAATTTTCAGAATTGTTAATTTCCTTTATGCCAAAAAAACCAATGTGCACATTTTTTCACTAAAACTGAGCTTGTAACCGCTACTGATGAGATAGATCAATGATTTTTTTTTCTATTTTTGAATAAAGGTGAGGACAATGTATTCTGATAAAAAAAGTGTCAAGAAAACTCCATGTCGATTTTAGGGAATTTTTAAATCCTAAAAATGTACCATTCTTGAGAGAAAAGTTAATTCTTAGCTGCTACAAAGTAGGAAGACCACTAATTTTCTTCACTTTTGATGGAAAAAAATTATTCTGAACGTATCCTCAAAAGGAAAATAAAAAAAAGTTATTTACTAATATTGGAAATATTTAAAGTGAAAAAATGTGCACATTGGCGTTTTTGGCATGAAAAAATATCAGAAAATCCACATGGATGGTTTTAGCATGGAATTTTATAATTTTTTCTAGAACGAATTAGATTTTCTTGTTTTTGGGGAATATTCTTTGCATTAAAATGCACTAGATGCAATTAAAAACTCAAAAACCATGTGTTTTCACATTGGCGTTTTTGGCACAGAGGCGACGATATGACAAACAATAAGAATTTGTAAAAAACAGAACAAAACTATTACATTTCCAGGTGTCTACATATTTCGATATACCTTTGTACCTTTCTCTTTCTGTTTGAGAAATAAAAAAAAATATCGATATGGTGTCACCCCTAAAATGGTGGTACCCGGGGCGGACCGCCCCCCCGCCCCCGCCTAGGAACGCCACTGACAACATATAATACAGATGTTTATTATATAAATAACATTATAACTACTACGCTGGTTAGATATGCAGAAACATTTATTTATTCAACATATTAAATTGTAATTATTTTATTAATTATATAAATATTTTATTTATTCCATGTTAAAAATATTGTGTGCTAAGATTTCTATTAAATTTAATTTACGTATAAGTTCTTGAAAAACATTTTCAACAACAAATGGTCTTCATTTAGGATATTATCTATGGTGGAATCAATTATTACCTATTATTTTTTTTACTTCATCATGTTACCTTTTACTTTCTTTCATATAAATGTTCGAATGAATGTTTTAATAAATCTAATATTATTTATTATAATTTAAACAACCGTGCACAATATATTTATAATAAAAAAAAATATATAAAAACAAAAGGCTTGTTTGAGCTTTTTCTTTATACTAGCGTTTCATGGGATTTTTAATTTTTTAGTAAATTTTATGAAATTTGTTTTTTTAAATTTTGTGAATTTCGTTGGCAACACCGGTAGTCGATGATCAGATAATCAGCTGTTGCATATTCAGTGCAGTAATAAGTGCAACATCATAAAAAAAGTTTTCAAGGAAAATGTCTCAATTTGAAGAGAAATTGATTATGCTAGTTAGCGGGCATGAAAACATTTATAGTACGAAATCTCATAGCTATAAAAATGTGTTGAAGCGAGATTCCACCTGGGTTCAGATAGCACAGGAATTGGAGAGACCTGAATTGATTGGAGAATTTTTAGAATTGATAAATAAATCTTTGAATTCGACAAAAAACAAAACAACAATAAATTTAACAATTTCGCAACAAAAATTTTAGATCTTTGAAAAATAAAACTAAAACTCAAAATCAAAAGAAAATTTTCACAGGGCGATTCTTGAAAGAAATAAAAAAAAAAAACAAAAATGGAAAAATCTTTATATTATTATATTATTATTATAATAATTATTATATGTGCTAATAATATAGCATATAATTTATTTATTAATAGCGACGGCTATTAAATAGCTAAAATGAATAAACAAATACAGCCAACATGTACTTTCACCAAATATATTGTGATTTGGGGATTTCAGACTTTGTGGGATTTTTTTTTGGTTTGACTGCGTACAGTGGCATCATCTAAGTGACAAACGCACGACATGTTGACGCGACATTATGATTTCAAAATTATAAGGTCGGGCGTTTTGACAGTTCATCCCGTAAAGTTGACCAAAGTACGATCAAAGTACGGTCAAAGCGCGACCGACCTAAAGCGCCTTTGCGATTTAGCCTTTATGGTCGATTTCAACTTCTTTGTTGGCTGCAGCTATCGTATCAGACTCTATATTCGTTCTTGTTTTTTAATCATTCTTCAATTTTATCTGAGCGTGGACGAGAATCACGAAAACATCAATAAAATACAAAATAAACACTTTAAAATGATTCCAAACACTATTTTCAATCATATAAATGACTATTTTTACTTGCACGATGTCTGAACATCTGTTCAGAAGGTGAGCCGACGTTTTGTTCAGTAGGTGGGAAGGCACGCCATCGTGCAATATTTTTTTCCCATTTCACAATATTGTTCGATTACTCGTCGAATTTTGAAAAATAAACATTAAACAATGAATTCACTCATATTCACCTTTTTTATCGACAAAAAACACTTGGAAATTCACTAAATATGGTGTGGCTACAACTCAATGATTTATCAAAAGTGAACATTCAATGAGATGTTACTGCGACACTATACACATTGGCTCTGTGATTTATACAGAACTCACAGTATTCAATAGGTGGGCCTGTTTAGCAGGTGGGCATCCTCACCTACATTATAATGTTTTTTTAATAATATAACAAATTTTTCCATAAAAATAAGAAAAAGTTAAGGCACTGCGTTTTTTATCAATTTACAAAGGAAAAGCTCCCTTAAAACAACATATAGTCAGAAAAACATCCTAGTTGTCTAGAAAGTCGTTCCTTTCCAGAATTCTAAGCTTTCCTTCGAATAAAATTTTTTCAGTTTCATTCATTATAAATTAAATTGATCTTAATGAATTGTTATTAAAATTCAGATTTTAAAATTTTTCATATGAATATATAAAATATGTTTTCTTTTGTTTGTTTTTGTTAATAAATAAACTTTTTTTTAATATAAAAAGTTTCTGATGATTATTTTTTTTTCAAAAATTGAATAAAAAATCGTTATTGGTATAAATATTTGGGTGGGATTTTTGTGGATTTCTCGTGTAATTTTGGTGGGATAAACAGGTTTAAATCGGGATGCGATCTAAATTTTTTACTAAATCAGAATCACATCCCTGCTATGCACTACGGTAAATATTAAAAAATGCAAATGATGGATTTGTACTTGACTTTGCGACAAAAATAAAAAATAAAAAACAATTATGATGCCGTCAGGTCGCGTTTAGCTTATGTAACAATAATACAATATTGTTGCATGAAATTATCACTTGCGTATTAGAGGTGCAACGATCAATTATTTGATCTTTGACAACATGGAGAATTGGGAAAAGAATTTATATAACATTAAAAACAAGAATAAGAAAAAAGACTGAGACAAGGATTGTCACAAGAAGTGGGACAACGGCTATGGATGTATTCGGACAAGAACTAGGACAAGGGTTTGGACATGGATTAAAGGAATTAAAGGATTTGAGCAAAGATCAGAACAAGGAGTTAGACACGTATAAGATGAAACATACGAATAAAGATAAGAATGGGGACAAGTTTAAGGACAAGGGAAGGAATACAGATAATAATTAAGACGTTCATAATTCTATAGATAAAGATACGTAGTCACATCAAAACCTACGGGTGTGCCCATTACACAGCCAACTGTATCCTTTCTTTTAATAAAGCGACGGTTCTACAAATGGGGGATAAAATGGATAAATGGATGACAAAATTATAAAAATCAAGATGTTCGTCAGTGTATCTCAGTTAACTTGTTTTAACAATGTTGTTCCAATTGCTGACAGCGTTGTCCTAAACCCAGTACAAGCGAAACTTAAGAAAAACTTTATCATACTTGTGTATAAACAAGATAAACAGGAAATTAATATTAATATATAAATTGAACAGAGTTGAAAAATTATTTTAAAAAAATTAATTCAAGCGTCGGAATTCAAGGAATAAAATAAACCAAACACCTTACATAAAACATAGAATTTCTATTCCTTCGCCCAAATCGTAACGGCACCGACAAAGTTGCCGTCGATGACTAACTCAAATTCTTTGAAGTTAAAATTAGCATCAAAATAGCATTTAAGTTCAATTAGGCGTTAAATTGAGGCATAAAAGCAATTATTTAATAAAAATATTTTTCCAAAACTTTATTTTTACTATTTATTTATTGCTGCTAAAATATATTGTTTAAACTTTTGATTATCATGTATTTTTTTTTATCGTATTTTAATAATAAAAATGTATAGCTTGCCAACAAAAGAATCCATCTAAACAATTGAAACCTCTAGCTTCTGCTTTAAATTAACAATGACAAGCGCCGTCTTAAAGTGGTTCCGCCATTCAAGTTTCTCAGACTTAATTGTTGCTTCTCTTGTGTTAATTTAGAAAATAAAAAAATTCCCTTGAGCGTAATATTGATGTTTCAAATCATTCATGAATTTCGGCACACAGTTCAAATGTAGGCATTGAAGCGCCATTATTAATTATTTAAATCGATATTATTTTTTGTTTTCTTTTTTTGTATTTGTTGTTTTCAACTTGGACCTGAGTTAACAGCGACCTGCTGCAGAACAAACAGTGCATTGGACGGGACAACTTGAGAACAGGTTGAAAACCTTATTTTTGTTTTTTTTTTTTGTTGTTTTTGACGCATTTTCAAAATTAATTACGGGGCACGAACATGCGCCGTTGCCGTGGGATTTAAGTGTCGCATGACTCGATTGCGCTTAAGCGAAGCTGATCGGTTTATTTAAAAACATATTTTAAATAAAATAAAAGCCAATAATCAAGCAGTAATAATTTAAAACGTGTATTTATGGAATAAAAATCGGAGCTAAAAAAAAACCAATTTTTAAAAACAAAAAACAGTGGTTAAATAGTACGTGTTACTGAATAAAAAACAACAAACAATCCGCAAGGCACTTACGAGTTAAAAAGGTGCCGTTATGATATTAATAACAGTCATTAATACACAGTGTCGCGATGTTTTATTTTGGCCCGAAAATGTTTAATACTTTCTCAGGGTAAAACCTCAGGCCATAATTTTTATTTCATATCGAGTAAAAGAGTCTGGATTAACTCAGTATTGTCTGACCTGTAATTTGAGTTACCAGCACTTTTCTTGAGACATAACTTTAGACATACATAACTTTAGACCTTTGTAAAAAACGATATGTTTGGTTTTTAGCTAATTTAAATACCGTTCTTTCTAGTATCATTATTATTATTTTTTAATGACATTTAAGCCGGTTAGAAATTAACACAGGCCCGTAGACAAGGGGGGGCTTTTTAGGGTTAAAACCCGCCCTTATGGTCCAAAAAGTATAAAAAAATAATATATTAGCATTAATATAACTTTGCCAATTTGCGAATACTTGCTGCACGTGCGTCTTTTTTCTCTTACAGTGCAAACTGCAAGTGAAAACAGCAACAGCGAACACATCAACATGCTTAAGTATCGAAAAAAGTTCGATACATTCAATTGAACTTTGTCTACCACCAGAAATTTAAGAATTTATTGCGTTAACAGGTTAACGTGAAAGTGGTGAAATTTTGATTGAGTTTCGTTAGATAAGTTTAAGAGTTTCTATTGTTAATTTTACTGTGCCAAAACTAAAAAAATGAGTCCACTTAATTGGCTGCAGAAATCAGAAGTAAAAAAGGCTAGAACGGTGGAAAGTAAGTGCTTGATTTAAATGATTTTTTTTTCTTTATCAATGCGTAAATGTGTTTAAAAGTTGCCGAATATTTCTGAATGTTTGAAAGCTGTGTTTTTTTTTTTTTTTTTTTTGTAGCGTGTTTGCGTTGATTGAATATTAATGGATTAACTTTTTGCTTGATGCGGAACCGACAAAATCCGAATAATATTATATTTCATCTGTATTGCAGAAAACGTTCAAGAAACTTTGGAATCTGAAAAGTCTTCAGAACTTCCTTTGTAACCTGCAGCTGTAGAAAGCTTTAATGTTGACAGCTATGTAGAAACCGGTAGTACAAGTTACGGTAGTAATATTTTACTTTTAATGTTTATAACTCTAAGTTTGTGTGTATGATTGAAGAAATTGTTCCAGAAAACATTTGATTCATCGGAACTGCCTTCGACTTCGAGAGTATATCAGTGTCCAAATAACGATATTTCCAAGTTGATGAGCAATATTTTCGATTCGAACCGCTTTGAAAGTTTTCAAAGCAATTATGTGCTTCCACCAAATTTTAATTTTCCTGCCAGCGGTTCTCGCAAACTCCGATTTAAGCATTCTTGGTTGAATCGTTGGCATTGGTTGGTTTACTCCAAATTGGAAAATGCAGCTTTTTGCAAGTTTTGCGTATTTTTTAGCATTGGTTTTGGAGGCGCAAGATCACTCTGGTAATTTTACCGAATGATAACAAAAATTGTTTAAATAAAATTTTCTAACCTTTTCATTGTGGCCTTTACAAAAGTCAGGAAATACAAGAAAATGTCGTTATTCTAATCGTGGTTTTTTTTATATAGAATTTTAAACCGAAATCAGCTTTCAAGTAAATTATTAAAATAATAATATAAGATGCTTAATTATCGTCATTTTAGAAGTTTGTCTTGAAAATTTTATTTTTTTAACGTCTTTCTGTATTCCAAAATGACAGTTTAACGATAAGCAAGACATATAGCCGAAACACATTGAGCTCAACAAACGACAGTTTTGAAATTATAGTACACACGTTTTTTATGTTAAATGGGAGTGCATCCTTGGGCATACATAGGGATTGCAGTGTCAGAGCGGACGCTGTGTTATTAGAATTAACAAAAATAAAAAAAAAAAATAAATATATAAAATAAACAAAAATAAAGTAAATTTATTTTTGTTTTATGAATGTGGTGTACAAAAAAGTTTTAAAGTGTTTTTTTTTTAAGTTTGTCGCTTTATTGTGAAAAATTTGTTACAAATTTATTTTTTAAAGTATTGTCAATTTTTAGCCACTGATTTTTCCCATCTTTCTGGTAATTATGTAAAAAATACCTTCTCATTTATCGATATCAAAAACTATCGATATTTTGTTTTAATCCAAACCCCCCCCCTTAGGTAAATCCTGGCTACGGGCCTGAATTAACACATATCTAAAATGATCCTTATGCATAAAGCTCCTTTTTCGTATAGTATTACACATACGACTTGTGTTTTTTTTAATACAATGGGACAATACAACTCGCTTTCGAGTTTCCAAGAGAGATTTAAAATTTCAAAACCAATTTCCGTTTCTTATAGAATGTTCAACACAATTTACAAACACAAATTAACATTTTCATTTCATTGCTAAGCATGCTTAGAATATTTTTGGGAAAATATAATAAAGTAACCACCTATACCTATCTCGAGAACCATGGGTTTCATTGAAATCGGTGCAATTAAAAATATGTTATTTTCTTATATTTTGCAATATATATTCTTCCATGGGAAAATACTACAAAACAATTGTTGAGTGGTTTGTACTTCAATCACACCTAGAAACTGATATTCAAAGAATTTTATTAGAATTTTATGAGGGTGTTCGTAAATTTTTTATATAGACTCCCTTGTGTTTGTAAGGCGCACCCCGAGCGTTTTATCTTATTTTTTATATTCTTAGGAAATTTCCATGAAGCAAACAAATCGAATCAATCCTTAAAAATAAAGAAAAATAAGGAAATAAAGAATTGTAAGCCTGAACATTTTTTTTTGATTATGGGAAAATACTACCATCCAGAAAATACTATCCTTTAGCGACCATGCACCTCCACACACGGACGGACACATACACATATGAAGAAATTCACTTCAAACGTTGATGTTCCATAGCCGGAAAGAACCGGAACTGTTAATTTTTTCTATAGAAACCGGAACCGAACCTTTTTGTTTAAGCTCAATGAACTGAAGATGTTGTTTTTTTTTTATTTTGTTTTGTCTACAACCGGTTCAAGTTAAATCAACAAAGAGGAGCTGATCGAGTATATACTCTTAGTATTACGGATCGTATATGTTTTTAATAATTTTTCGTTCTTTGAAAATTTCGGATTCCATAAGCTGCTAGTACTAACTCCTTTGAAATGCATTACATTAACTTTGGATGTTTCCATGAACGTTAGTTTAGCAAAGTCACGACTCTGCTGAGAGTTCTAAAAATAAACAAGATTAAAAAAACCGCTGTTGCTCCGTCTACTTATAAATAACGTTGAAATATAAATTAATTAGTTTCCGAGCAAATTTTTAACACAAAAAAAAAAAAAATATTCGATAGGAAAACAAAATATTTGCAACGACATTGCCAGCCAGTTTATCAGAAATTGGTAGCAGAAGTAACGACAACAAGTTGGCAATGTTAACTGAACGCATAATCCTGCATATCGAATGAAGCCATAGTCCATGTGGATCACTGTGTGTAGCGGGAAATTGCGGAAGTGTTAATGGCTCTGAGTAGCTTTAATTGCCAACTTTGGGTATTAACAATATATTATTTTACATATAAAAAAAAAATAAAAAAATAAAATGCTATCGCAATTTGGTGAAGATCGATCGATAAGAAGGGTTTAATGCTGATTGATACGGTTTCGCATTTATTTCACACAAACGTTAGCAACAAAAAACCGAATAGCTTCCAGAGCACGTCGCACTTATTCATCCTGAATTTTTTTTATATATTTAAGTCACATGATCGTGTAGTAAGAACTTCTTTAAAATTTTTTAATTGTCGGAAACCATTTAAGAAATTAGGTATAGCTTCACAATTTTAAGCACTTCTTGTTGTTCGAAATTGGAATCCAGAAGGCATTGGTAAGGCATAATGTGATATCCCTTATGCGCTATGGCCGTTTCTTACCTCAAGGACCCTTACAGCACCAGGCTGGATCGGCCAACTATTTGTTTAACGCGTTGCGGAATCAGACCGCTCGCGGTTCGCGGACGCGAGCACCTTAATATGACGTTTCACTAAACGAGTTACGTATTGGAGCACTTTATATATTCTATGTGAACAACGTTCTCCTCATGACTGTTATAGCCGATATGCACTTCATCAGAGCTGGGAACAAACTGCTGAGCACGAGCGCAGATAGCTACAGCGGAACTTGCGACGACCACACCAAACAACCGAATTCGAAACAAAATGAGAAAGTAAATGCCTACAAACGAACTCAAGCCAGTGAAATCTGTCGGTTAACTACTGTTGACTTAATGTTTCGACTTCAGAGTTTCATTTCTACCGCATACAACTCGTGGTTTATATTGTATTTAAAGAGCTTAGACATCGATTTACGATATGAGAACGAGTTGAATCGAAACGATTCATGACTTCGCAATGTGCAGTTGCTATTAGATCGCATTTGAAGAACTTCAACACTAGCAGCGACACTTATTGGCTTTATCATTCAGTTGGCATACCAGCTCGTGCTTATCTCTCGCTTTGGAAAATATTTGCTTTTACACGCCACTGATTTGTGTTTGATCTCATAGAACCCAGAACAATTTTATTGTAATTTTGTAATTATTTTTGGTTTGTTTTCTCATTTGGACAAATACATAGTTTTTGTTATTTTTTAACAGTTAAAACCAAGTCAGGTAGGCTTAGTAACTATCCGATGTCATATAGGCAATTCACAAGGTGTGTCTTATGTCGTATTTCAAAGCTTGACAAAAATAAGACACTTGTGAGCAACCCTTAATCATTGTATGTCATATTTCTTCACTTAATTAGCTGATCGTGAAAAGTAAAGAAACCAAAACGGCGGCGCTGTTAAATATAAACTTCAAAATATTTTTTATTTCACTTTTATGCGACTTAATTTACCTGATTATTGTTGTTTTCATTCATGTTCCCAGCGTTTATTGCAGAAACTTCAATGCAAATTATAAAGAACAAATTTAAGAAACAGCTGACCGGATAGCACACACTGTTAACATAGCTCGCGGTGTTGTATTTGTCCTATTTCAGTTTTGCATGGCAGACAACAACAATGCCGATACGTCAGTCGTAAAAAAATAGAAAAATAGAACGATAAGACAAAATACGAAACTTTGTGAATTGCCTAATAAATTATATTCAAACTTGCTATGTCCGGACACTCACAAGAGGGAAAATACAGGCAACTAGGATTTATTTTCTGGTTTCATCTGTATGTTGGAACTCACTATTCAAATTCACATCTAATGAACTAGTGTGGGAGTGGGACGCGAACTAAAATATACGCATTTTATAATTGTTAGTTTTATATGTACTAGTTTTTATAATTGTTTTTTTTTTTTTGAGTCTAAAAAATCAATATTATTTGAAAGTTTTACGAATGCCGAGTTATTAGAAAATTCCAAGAAACCTTCACAATCTGCTTAAAATGCGTTGTAATTTTCGCTGTTAATTTACTTATCATTTTTTGAAGTAATTGATTTTACAAGTGTCCAAAAAGAATCTAAGCATTTGCAACCATACGAACCATATTAATGTAAACAACGAATATTGATTATTAATAGCCTCAAACAAAAGAAAGAGGAAAACAGAAGGCGATTAAGAAGTAATTTACGGTATTTACAATAAAAACTGAAAATCTTGTCGATATACGAGTACAAGAAAAGTGCAAAATAAAATAACTGCATTCGGCTAATGAACGACAAAATTATTAAAAATAAAATATCAATATATTAATAGGAAAAAAAAAATAACTCAACTTAACCCCCAATAGTTATAGATTTGAAAATCGGAACTTGCTGAGTGATCGTGTAAGCTTTTCTGATTAAAACTTGAAGAAAATACCTATAAATTAATCTTACAGTTTGATTTTGTATTCCAGTTTCACTAGAAAATAGAGACATGAACTATATAACAGAAAATGGTGCTCTACCCGGAATTACTTTAACTTACGCAGAGAAGAAAGCTTCATTAGTTTGACGATTTAAATCTTTCACTTTCTCAATTGTAAAGTGTAACTTTTAGGTAATATTCATTTTTATTGAACACACTCCCCCATTTGCACTTAGTTCATTGATATTTTAAAATTTTATCCAAGAGCCCCATGCACTATCAAAGCAAGTCAATTTCTTTGTTTGGTTTAAATCATTTTTCCCGCGAGCCAACAGTTGTTAACTTCAAACGACTGGCACTGCGTGAGATTGTCTTCAATTTCAGTCATCGAGAGACATCGTTTGAAAGGTGGCAGATTTTAAAAATAATATCGATTGGATAAAAGGCATCCTAGTAATGTGTTAACCTAACATATGAAAGTATGTTGGGATGTTTGAAAAGAACGGTAAATTAAAAACACAAAAATCTTTACACTAAAACTGTTTGATCCATCCTTAACCTTTTAGTTTAACAATTGAACCAAGTTTTATGACTTGAGTTCCTTAGGATTGCTATGAAAGGTAACTCATGCTGAGATTCAGGTACAAAATTCAGTTCAGGAAGTCAGTGTTACTGAAATTAACCTACGCTTGCCTTTCGCTTCTCAAAAAATTTAAACTCAGTTAAGTAGATTTTTTTTCACCAATGAAACTACCATTAAATTGAAATTTATTTTGTGTGACAAAGTCAATTTTAAAACAGAATTTATTATTTGTATATTGGATTGGATATTCAACTAGTACATCTATTTGGCGTTAAAACACCAAAATGAGGAAGAAAAGTGCATTAATATATAATATATTTGTAGGTTTTTTGCTTTTGTTCCTGTTTAATTATAGCACGATATTGGAAAATTTTTGAAAAAAAAGAGCACATAGTTTTAGGCACCACAAAAAAAAATAGTTTTTCTTTTTTGTTTTTGTTTAAATATAAAATACTAGCAAATACCCGCTGCTTCGCCGGCGATATAAATATTAAAGAACATTAAAAACTTTAAATAATGGTTTATGTATTAGATAAATTCAGTGATTTCTTATTTATTTGTCACATTTTCGTCAACATTTTGATATCTAAACATCAAAAATTTTTCACTGAAATAATTGTCATTTTATTATTTTTTTTTTTTTTGTAAATATTTTAAATCTTTGACAAATTTTTTTGTTTTTGTTTTTTTTTTTTTTTGGAAATTTTTTATATTTTGAATTTTTTTGACATAATTTCCAAATGTTTCAATTATTTTGAATAATTTTAATTATTTTTGACAATATTTGTGCTCAAATGAGAGCAAATTTTGTAAAATTGCTTTATGAGAGGTTTATAGCACGTTTCAGCTATTTTTTAAAATCTTCTAATTTATAAACAAACATTTTCAAACACTTTTTGACATTTTGTTTGTTTTTGATACATTTTGAAATAATTTGATACATTTTTGACAATATTTGTTGCGCTCAGATGAGAACAAAAACATGTTTAAAATGCCTTTTAGAGGGTTTATTGGAGGTTTCAACCATTTTTAAAAGTCTCTCATTTATCAAGCTTTAAAAGAGATTTTGAACGCTGTTGAACGTTTGTGAATAATGTTTTTTTAAATTTTTTCGATTTTTTTCTTATGAAGGCTTTATAAGACGTTTATAAATTTTTACGCTGATGTCCTAAAAAAAGTAGTACATTCTTTTCTCGCTTCGTTTTTTTTATTCAGTTTTTTAATGGATAAAAAGTATTATTCTCGAAAATAAGGAAACAAATCAAAACATACTAATACTTTTCTCGCTTATACCAGAATTTGTTTTAGAATCAATTCATTGTTCACTTACCAAAAAAGCAAGCAAGGAATCTAAAAACATTTTCTATAGTAGAAATTATTATATAGGTCGTAATCGATTCTGGCTGGAATAAAAACGAATCAGTAAGCTTTTGGTTGATAGATTCCAATTCATAGGTTTAAATTTATATATTCTTTGGAATAAGTTCTAAAATGTAAGCTAAAGAATCCATTCCATTTACGATTTTTTTTAGAATCAATTCTCATTTTCCTAGTGGGTTATTGACTTTTATTTATGATGTTCAAAAAGAGTTTGAAAATATTCGCCAACATTAGAGTGCAGATATATTGTCATATGAGCGAGAAAATATATAAAGGAAATTAAATTTCAAAATAAAAGAACTCAGGAGCGGTGCTTTCATTGTCAAAGATTTTAGTTAAAATTTTTGTTGTTTGAATTTTATAGTTAAACTTTTGTTTATTTAAGTTTAATCATATTTCAGGCATTGTTATAATTGTTTTACAATAGTGCGTACATGTGATTTAGGCAAAACAAATATGATTTGTTTTCTTATATGTTTGATGCAAACGTTTTCATAACAACCGCCCCTGTGACCATTTGGCATTTTCTTTTGTGTGTAGTAATTTTCATATATTCAAATATACTAATACAAACCACAACATCTTATACAGAATTAATAGATATTCAAATGTTCTACCTTATTAGCTTTGGTCACAACCATGATACAATTATACAAGGTAGGAGTGACAACTTACTTTTTTCTCACCAGTACCTTGCACCGATTGTCAATTGCCTGTATATTTTGTTTTCTATTTTCTTTTCTTCTTTTTTCGTTCTCTAATTTATACTACTTTTGACAGTTAGCGCAAGACGAAAGAACTGTCACTCCTACCTTGTATAATTGTATCATGGTCACAACCTTTTTTGAGTTGCACAGAGCTTTAATGAGAAAAGTTTTTCTCTCTGAGAATAAGAATAAAAAAATTATATGGTTATTCTCTTTGAATTTTAATTAATTATTTAAATAATAGTTATCAAATTTATATAGCCTATGTCTCAACTGGGCATGATAGCTATCCTAGAGAAAAAGAATTTTTGAAATAGCGCCTGCCATTCTCAAGCTTTTCGCAGCCGAACATACGTGAGTCCTCTTTTATATAATAGTATAGATTAAAGAAAAAGTGAGACCTATACATCTGTATAGACCTTTCTATTGATACCCCATTTATGAAAATCGTAAATATGGTATAGATTTGATGGTCATCACAAAAAAGCTCTTGCGTGAAAAAAATATAGATTTTGCCCCTTCACTCATTAGCTACAGAATTAAATTATGAACTTTTTATTTTTTGTTGAGAAAGCAATAATTCTTGAAGGTTTTTTTAAGCACTCAATAATAGCTGTTTTGATTTAGAAAAAGTTTTTTTGGATTTTAAACTATGTTGAGTTTAAAATACTTTAAAAACCACAAGGTTCTCTGGTGCTTTTAGAAGCCAAGAGAACGGTTATCGGTACCTTTGAGATTGTTTAAAAATGGCATAGTAAGATGTTCACACTCACTGATTTTTGGTTGAAAATGAAGTTTTGCGTTGCTGAAAATCTGTCAACAGTAAATTTATAAAAAAAAAAAATAAATAACTGGCCATTTCAGCCCTTGAAAGGACTTTGACCTAGCTTCCAATGATTAATTGTGTTATGCGTGTTATTAAGTTTGTACACAATTGACCGAGAACCGGATCTACACGTTTAACGTCGACTCCGAATGGCGATGAACGGAATGTTCTTGTTCTTAAGAAGCTTTAAATGACATTTTGATTTCTCTCTGAGGTTTGCCATTGCCTGCAGAGAGGTGGCGGCCGTACAGAAAAATTATTTTAAATCAAATAATTCTCTGTCGCTGCTGGGTTCCAACCCGGGTCTCCAGGTTCGTTGACATAGAGGCCACGCACTTTAACCAACTACGCCACGGACGCCACGACAGTAAATTTACTTTTTATTATTTTCAATGAAAATAAAAAAAATCAAATATGAACTTAGTCCTATACACAAACATCTATTTATGTACATACATATATCTATTTAGTTTGTTTTTGAGTAATTTCTCGATTAACCGAAATCATATATGAGGGTTGCCTTTTAAGTTGTGCGCCTACCAATGAAAAAACAGTAATTAATTAGTGAAAATTCTTTTATTGTATTTCAAAGTATTCTCCAAGATGATTAATACCCTTTTGCATTCGTTTGAAGTAATTTTCGAAACAGTTTTGTCAATCTGAAATTGGTACCTCCGAAAAAAGGTTTTTGAGGCCTTAAACCTCCTTTTCGGGCGTAGAAAAACTCTCACCACGCATTTGTTTCTTAATGTGAGGGAACAAGAGGTCATAAGGTGCCAGGTCGGGACTGTAAGGCGGATAAATTTTACGTTTTGAGTGCTAAAAATTGTGTTTGTTTCAGCTGATGTGTGGGAACTCGTATTGTCGTGATGGAGGATAAATTCTTCGAAGACTTCAAGCAAAGAAATGGTTGCGTACTATTCAGCATTAACAGTTCTCCGTTGCTCAAGTGGTACAGTTGCGACATGACCGGTTTTTCTGAAAAAACTGGCAAACATTTGCTTGGATGTGCTCCTTCCGCGGACAACTTTCGTCAGCTTTGATGATTTCGTAGAAGCGTTCCAAACCACTACTTTTGTATTGTTTCAGCATTTCCTAGAACCAAAAGGCTTGTGTCGACTTTTTTTTAACAACCATCAAATTGTGGGGTATCCAACGGAAACAAATCTTCCTTGGATTTAAATTCTCATGTAAAATCGAATGTATGTTAGTCCCACTAATGCCAAAGGATGACTTCATCTCACGGTATGTCACATATCGGTCCCAACAGTTCACGCACATCATCGATGCTTTCTGCCACAACAGCCGTTCTTGGACGACCGTTACGAAATTTTAGGGACGATGACCAGGCGCGAACTCATTCAACCAGCGTTTTACTGTCACTGCTGTGGTGCTTCATCACCAACAGTCGATATTCTGGAATATGTCATATTTTCGAATGGAAGTGTCAAAATTTATCTGGCAATGCTTAGTGTTGCCGAGGTGCAAGACTTAAGGCAGCTTTCGTCTGACCAAACAACCAAACTGACCAAACTATTTAAAAAAAAAAAAAAATTATATTCAAATAATATGTGTTTCAAGAGAGAGTCTAGACAGAGAGTATACTTTGAGTTTAACCATAGCTGTTCACACAGAGATGCGTCGGCAGAATTGTGTTTAGTCTGACATTTCTTTGTTTACTTTTGCGCAAGCATGCGAGTTTTTTCGTGCGCTGCGCAAGTCTGAATTCTTTTCGGCCCATACTGAAATAAAGACCTCGTCTTCAATCATTGCCCAACTTCTTATTCTTGTTTCGTTGGTCATTTTTGGCAAAAAATAAATTGCACAGTTTTAGAACAGCTGTTTTTGAAATTTCGCACCACAAAATTGTACAAGTTGCATCTGAATGTGCCTTTTTATAAGAACATTAGCATACTTTTAGGGATTTCTCAAATTGAGTTGATGAACACAGAAACAAGGTTGAGTTTCATCCTGGAAAATTGTACTGGAGAACTCAAGAGTTTATTTTGCGTTCCATGGGAAAACTCAACTTTGCACTAGGATCTCGAACTAAACTCTGTGTGTAGACATGGCATTAGGGAGACTTAAAATCAGAAATATCTTAAGAAAGTTGTTGACCCAACTAAATAATTTTGACCGGTAAAGTAAATGAGTGGCGTCCGTGGCGTAGTTGGTTAAAGTGCGTGGCCGCTATGTCAACGAACCTTGGAGACCCAGGTTCGAACCCCAGCAGCGACAGAAAATTATTTGAATTAAAATAATTTTTCTGTACGGCCGCCACCTCTCTTCAGACAATGGAAAACCTCAGAGAGTAATCAAAATGCTATGTAAAGCTTCTTGAGAACGAGAACATTCCGTTCATCGCCGTTCGGAGTCGGCGTTAAACATGTAGATCCGGTTCTCGGTTCAGTTATTTATTTTTTTTTTTTAAAGTAAATGAACAAAAAAAAAATTATTGGAGCAATTATTTAATAATTTGTTCTTCCTCTTTTTTTCTTTACTCTTTAATGTCATAATAACAAAACCAATCACATGAAGTATCTTGTTGAAAATACCTTTACCTAATTTTCTTTTGTAAGGCCCGCACTTTTTGTTGCTGGCATATACGTTCAAAAATCTTGATTGTTAAATTTTTCTTAATTCAACTTTTTCGTTAAAAGTATTTCACAAGGTGGCATCTCTGTGGATGGCAAGTGGTTGTTGAGACAACTTGATGGCAAGTGGTTGTTATCTGAAAAAGCTTTTCGCAATTGGTACTATAACAAAGCTTTTTCAATACTAAGTGGCTGCTTTCAAAGAAGCTTTTTCTCTTTTGTAAGCAATTGAATAAGAGTGCAAGAGAAGAGATAAGGAAGCAGATAATGAACTTGTAGTAAATCTACTCCAATTAAATTAATTTGTTAGCCCTGTTCGAAATTCTCTTTATTGTAAAATAGTTTGGTCTGAGCGCGGGCAATGCATAGAAATAATCACAAAATGGTTAACTTAACCCACTCCTATTTTTAATACGATAGGTTCCTGACAAGAGGGGCTGCCGCGAACCTTTGAAACTTGTGGCTAAAAATAGCAATGACAACTTTCAACCTGGCATTTGATGTGGAATGCAACTTGCGTTCGATGTTATCGCTTATCTTACATTTATGATCCTTTTTTATTTAGGTGTTCTGTATGGGTAGGTATATTTAATACTCCGACTGAATTATGAGTTGAATTGTTACTCCTGTAGTTAAGGAGTTGAAAAAAAATAGTTTCAAGACTTCATAAAAAACTATCAGAATGAAATGACAACCAATTGAACACCGTTGACTTAAAACAATTACAAAGTACACTTTTGGGGAAAAAAATAATCCAAGCTGTTAAAGTCAGCTGTTTGACGGCGTGTTTTTAAGCAGCGTTGTTTTTTCAATGTTCATTTTACCCACAAAAACGAACGCAGCTGTCAAATCATACAAAATCATCTTTTGCAGATCTAGCAAAACGATTTCTGATCACGTAAGTAAGCAACCATTCTAGTGTATTACGTTCAATGAACTAGAGATATTTATTTCTATGAAATATGTTAAAAGTTTAAGAAATAGACATAAGTAGAGCTTGCTGAGCAAGGCCAACGATAAAAAAGTATTTAATTTTTTTTTTTCTTTATTTCTGACTTATTTTTTGCTATGCTGAAGTTATTTCATTGTTGTGTTTGATTGTGCTTCAAGTTAAAAATAGATCTTTAAATTCATGCGATCGTCTGTTCTCTCAGTTTTTCTCTTCTTCTTTTTTAAAGAATTTTATTCTCACTCTTCGGTATACATTCGGAGTGTTAAAATTCATGATCAGTGTTTGTAAGTTATACTAATACGGAGTAGAAACACTCTGGTTTTTTAGTCATAAAGCGAAGAACGACAAGAAATGACATTTGCTAACATGTGTTCGTACACATGTTAGAATATGTATTTACGTTTGTGTTTTTGCATGTATTAGAAAAAATTCCAAGCAATGGGAGTACACAGCTGTTTTCATGTTAAAAATTTTCCATGCTATCGGTACAACTTTGTCTAAACAATAAGACTTTCAGAGTTTTCGTTTTGACAAATATGAGTTCACTCTCAACGAGCTAATGCAAGATTTATATGATTCTTTTTCGACCGCAAAGGACATGGTGGTTAAGTCGAAAACTATGAATGCATATTAAACTATTATAATAATCATCTCACGATTTACACATGACCTTGACATATGAAAGTAATGGTGCTTTTTGTTTTATCTCTTTCTTTTTCGTTACATTAAAAACCAAAATTAAACTTCTAAATCAGTTTTTAACTTTGTTACAAACATGAAACAAATTTACTTGCTGATTGTAGATTCCAACATTTAAGCGAACATTTCATAAACCGAAAAACACTTCTATTAACAGGAAATTATATTAAAATAGGTCTAAATGTCATTAGACTCTAAGAGAGAAAAACCGAGACACATAATTGAATTGGCAATTGAAATGCGAGCAGTTTAAATACCATGAAATGCAGTTATACAAGGAGTTCAACTCGAGAAGGTGCGTTTTTTACTATGGCAATACGCCACAATAATAACTGCAATTACATTGATTCTAAGCTCGACAATAATTCAAATCAAACGATTACAATAGAAACCGAATCAATGTCAAACTCAATGAATTCAACGCAATGAGTAACGCAATAGCGTTTGTAGTTTAAAGAAACTATTTTAACAATTTATGTAAACAGAAGTAGCTTGGGGTAATTAAATAAAATAAAATCATAACTCGGGTTAATAAAATCATATCTTTTACACTATCAATAAAAACAATGTACATACTCATATCTTGAGATATTATGGAAAAGTTGAGCTTATGTAGCATAAATACATTTTTTTTGCCATGTCTTCAGAGAATGTTAAGTTTGATTTACAATGACAAAGAAAACTAGTAAGAAAAGACCTTCGAACCTTCAAAGTAATAAATCAGTAATAGATGTAGAATAGTAAAAAAAAAAGATACAGTAGTTTCGACTATGTCGTAACACAAGACGTAGAATTATTCAATTCACTTTTGATGACATCTTTTTTAAAAAATATTTAGCAAAATATTTATTCCATACACCATACAACAAGGAACATTTTTGCCTTTGACACCTATTTCCTCCGACCACTCCTTAGGGGGGTCCCATACAAATTTTATGGTTTTTGTATATTTATTCCATATACCTGAGCATATGACCTTTAAGAGAGTGCCGGAGAGGGTTAATGTGTATTACCGACCTCCATTAATTTTGCAAAGGGAACATTTTTGCCTTTGACACCTATTTTCTCCGACCACTCCTTAGGGGGGCTCCCATACAAATTTTATGGTTTTTGTATATTTATTCCATACACCTGGGCATATGACCTTTAAGAGAGTGCCGGAGAGGGTTAATATGTCTTACCGACCTCCATTATTTTTGCAAAAGGAACATTTTTGCCTTTGACACCTATTCCCTCCGACCACTCCTTAGGGGGGCTCCAATACAAATTTTATGGTTTTGTCGATAAAAGCGGAAACTATCGATAAATAGGTAGCAAGTTTAAGCAAACAAAAACATCAAATGTTGGCTTTATATTTCATGTTATTGTGTAAAATTTATATAAGTTAGAGAGTTCTAACATGAATTTTTGTCGCATTGAGGATCAAGCAGACCAACAAGTGCTAACATCAACATTGTACGATCAGTACTTTAGGCCCACCAAAGGCTCAAAAAGTTATATAAATACCGACGTCGTTCTCGGAGGTAAGTAGGGTGGTTGATAGTGATCAGGTGTCGGTATTTACCTTACTTTTTGAGCTTTTGGTGGGCCTAAAGTACTAATCGTACAATGTTGATCTTAGCACTTGTTGGTCTGCTTGATCCTCAATGCGACAAAAATTCATGTTAGAACTGTCTAACTTATATCAATTTTACACAATTACATGAAATATAAAGCCAACATTTGATGTTTTTGTTTGCTTAAACTTGCTACCTATTATCGACGGCTTCCGGTTTTTTCGACGGCGAAGACAGCGCCATCTAGCGTGAAGACATAAATCTTATAATTAAAAAAAAGCATACTTTTGGGGGCATGTTGTTTTTAACAGACTCGCGTAGCCCAGTAATACTGAGTAATTTTGAGGGGCATGCTTTTTTAACAGAATCTGTTATTGAAATGTCAAACGCAGCCAATTAAATATCCGGGCATATTATCGACAGTGAAATTTTGACACATGGGTTGTTGAACTTGATAGCATTGAACAAATTTTGTTTGCTTGTTTAAGTTTTCTACCTATTTATGGACAGTTTCCGGTTTTATCGACAAAAGCATAAAATTTGTATGGAAGCGCCCCTAAGGATTGGTCGGAGGGAATAGGTGTCAAAGGCAAAAATGTTCCTTTTGCAAAAGTAATGGGGGTTGGTGATACATATTAACCCTCTCCGGCACTCTCTTAAAGGTCATATCCTCAGGTGTATGGAATAAATATTTTTAAAAAAGATGTCATCAAAAGCGAATTGAATAATTCTACGTCTTGTGTTACGACATAGTCGAAACTACTGTATCTTTTTTTATTGTAAATAGTTCTAATAACTAATAAGTAGCAAAAACAGTTCTACCAGTAGAAAAGGAAATTATATGTGATTTTAGTTGACGTATTTGCTAGCGTACTACAAATACTCCAAGAAAAAAAAAAAAATTTTTTTTAATTTTATTCATTTTTGCAATACATTGGTGTCAGAATAAAGGAATTTAAGAAAAGTGCAAAGATTATTGCACCAGCAAGCCCGTCGGCATATCTGGGTTAATAAAATAGCTAGGACTTGGCAGCCATGACTAAATCGGCTTAGGTGATAATACTGATAAAGAATATATATGCTTTTCTATACTACCTATACATTCTTATAGACGTTACAAAAATTGTTGATATACGTAGTTGGCAATTTGCGTTGAGATTTAGATGTCCTAATTTTTAATTAGTTTTTTCAACTCGTATTGCAAATGTTTTTTTTTTTTTGCATGTGTTTGAACACAACTATTAATTTACACAAAGTGAGAAATGCTAGTCTTATTCCAGGCAACAAAATATTTGTTATTTAAACAGACGTTACTTTCGTTCAGTGAAAAGCTTTCAGCAAATAAATAAAATAACTGACATCATACTTCACAAATTAAGTGCAACGACAACCAGGGCTACAACCCAAGATAAGAGCCAGACGCTCATTCACACAAATATCTCTCCTGCCCTATGATGTCGAGGTAGGGTGTTTGTTGCTCAGTGTATTCATTGCACACGCGGACACACACACTCAAAAACATAACAGTATGAAATTAGAACCAATAATAAAATTAATAAATGCAATAAATTTTTATATACAATACAAAATAAACAGACACAGCTCATTAGTGTTTGATTTGTTGTCGTATTTTTGCCAAAACTATTAAATATTTGCGCACAACTGTAAACGTTGCGTCGAACTAACTAGTAGGAAAGAGGAATGAATCACTTTTGCCGTCGTAAGCTGACAAAATAAAAATGCAGGAATGTAAAATGTAATAAAAATAATAATGTTTTTTTTTTAATTTTTTTAATTATCACTAGCCGGTCTCTTCGTCGTTTGAACTGCGTCGCGCCTGGTTTTGCATTCCCAATGTGATTGAATTTTAATTGGCAGCAAACGAAGAGAACAGCAACTAGATGTGAACC
Organism: Pherbina coryleti; assembly: GCA_943735915.1. NCBI lineage: Eukaryota > Metazoa > Arthropoda > Insecta > Diptera > Sciomyzidae > Pherbina > Pherbina coryleti. The sequence continues at coordinate 525,488 of OX030948.1, forward strand.
AGCGAAACTAACTAGGTAGCAATAAATAGCTTAGTTGCAGCAATTTACGAGTAGTCAACGTCTGACACAAAGTGAACATTATAAATTAAAGATCTTTAAATTTTAGAAGTTTAAAATTGTCATATCAATTGTTCTTGGTGTGTTCTACTGTATATAGCTATGTGAGCTAAAGCTTTCCAGACCTTAATTAATTTTAATCTAGATTTCAGCCATTTCTAGACCCATTGCCTTTACGGATGTCAAAGTATCTCCGAGATAACCTTGAAGCGTGAATTTATATCTAATCGATTAGTGCCCCATCAACTTATCAATCAACACTAAAAGTGAAAACATCAATAAATAGCTATTGAAATCAGCTTGATGAGACAAGTGCATCTGATGCTGGTGGCACAGAGGCGTCCACAGTTTAGATGACAGAGGTCAAGCGCAGTTTTAAGTTCAATAAAATTTGTTGAGACTAATGTGATCTTAATTACTAAACATTAAATCAACACCTAGGGATTCACCAAGCATGAAGGTACTTTATTGGAGCAGTAACATACGGTATTAGTTCTAAATATAGCTTGTTATTGTTATCTTACTAGCGTGAACACAAAACAACTCTGTTTGCTTTAACACTCAGCCATTAAAGTTATTTTTTAGCACCTTTTTGTTGGCCAATAAAATAAACAAGTTTAAATAGCAAACCTAATGATATCTAATTGATTTTCGCAGACTTAAAGTAAGCTAGTTTTAATTTTTTATATTTCAGCTCCTCAGGTGGTGTTAACTCAATTACAGTTGAGTTGACTTTGGCAGGTCGCAAGTTTCTTCCTTCAGACCGAAAAATTGTTATTTGACTGTTTGTAACCATGATACAATTATACAAGGTTGGAGTGACAGTTTTTTGCCTTGCACTAACTGTCAAAAATAGTATAAATTAGGGAACGAAAAAAGTAAAAAAGAAAATACACTAAAGGAAAAAATATTAAATTTATCCAAAAACTTTTTTAATTTATCCAAAAAGCAAGTCATTTTTGCACCAACATCGCATTTGCATAAATAGATTACGTAAATATTTAAAATTTATTTGAATACTTTTTTAATTAAATTAAATATTTAAATATTTAAACAGAATTAATAAAAAATATATTAAAATTATGCACGAATTTTTTTAAAATATCTTTCAAATATTTACTATTTGAAAATAAACTATCGCATTTAAAGAAAATTTATATAAAAATATTGAATTTAAAAAACAACATATTTAAATTGAATATGTTATTAATGGTTTTATGGTATTATTTTCTTCATATTGCGTCCATCAAATGCCATTTGCCTGTATTATTTATTCTTTTCACTTTTTTCGTTCTATAATTTATAAACTAGAGGAAGAAAAAGTAATATAGAAAATATATGTAGGTAGAAGCAAAATATGTAGGTAAATGGCAACCGGTGCAAGATATTTCAGAGAAAATATCAAGTTGTCACTCCACCATACATCATTTCATTTCTTTGCCAAACATACATGATATATTAGCCTTGTAACAATAACTAAATGAGAACTATAAGAAACCTGCAACTGCAAGAAATAAACTGCAGAAACAGAGTGATATGCTGTTGCTGGTTGTCGGAATATGTGTGTACGTGTGCGATGCTGTTCCTGCTTGCTTGTATGGAATATGTGTGTACGTGTGTGGTATAAATAGAATTAAAATACGGAAAAAAAACGAGTTGTGAGGAAAACATTTGATTTATCCACGTAAATATTTAAATAAAATTTATACTCAGGCGTGGATAATGCTAATATGCTTTATTTCCCTTAGTGTAGAAAGTAAAATATACCGGCAAATGACAGTCGGTGCAAGACACTTGTAATGAAATAGCCAGTTGTCACTCCTACCTTGTATAATTGTATCATGTTTGTAACCTACGCAATTGACTTGCCAGACTAATGGATGTAATGGATATACATATACTATTAGCTGCGTTTTGATCTCACCAATGGCAATTTTTTTCATCCACCACTGTAGTCAGCAATGCTGTAACATACAGCACTCAAAGCGTTCGAATGAAACATGTTTTTTGTTCTTCTACTTCATACGAATATCAACAAAACAAAAGCACCGAAAGCATCAAGAGGCACAAATGTCGCATGACAAGCCAACAACACAGCTCTGAGTTCATAAAATCTCCAGATAGATGCGTCGATCGTTAATTCGAGGGGGGTCAGGAGACTCCTACGAGGTTCCGAAAATAGAAAACAAGTGGTTGTTGAAGAGAGAAAAATTACACTGCGAGAAAATGTTAATGTGTGTCCACCACGCGAGTGCATCATGCACTCTAAAGCAGTGCTGCCATTATTTTCCGTTTTGTCCCTTGAAGAAATCTCATTAAATTCTCTCGCAACATATCATAATTTTATGTTGTAATAAAAGGTTTTAGTCATATTTAAAAATATTTTTACTAAAAATAAAATTAAATCTACATAAATATTATTAAAAGTTTATGTAAAGAAAAACATTGCAGGAACAAACTTATATTCTAGGCGCCAGCAATTAATTCTTCAGTCTCTAAATAAATAATATTGATTCCCCAAATTAAAAAACATAAAGGGTGATTTTTTTGAGGTTATGATTTTCATGCATTAGTATTTGACAGATCACGTGGGATTTCAGACATGGTGTCAAAGAGAAAGATGCTCAGTATGCTTTGACATTTCATCATGAATAGACTTACTAACGAGCAACGCTTGCAAATCATTGAATTTTATTACCAAAATCAGTGTTCGGTTCGAAATGTGTTTTATCGACAAATTTTGTTCAGCGATGAGGCTCATTTCTGGTTGAATGGCTACGTAAATAAGCAAAATTGCCGCATTTGGAGTGAAGAGCAACCAGAAGCCGTTCAAGAACTGGCCATGCATCCCGAAAAATGCACTGTTTGGTGTGGTTGGTACGCTGGTGGAATCATTGGACCGTATTTTTTCAAAGATGGTGTTGGACGCAACGTTACGGTGAATGGTGATCGCTATCGTTCGATGCTAACAAACTTTTTGTTGCCAAAAATGGAAGAACTGAACTTGGTTGACATGTGGTTTCAACAAGATGGCGCTACATGCCACACATCTCGCGATTCTATGGCCATTTTGAGGGAAAACTTCGGAGAACAATTAATCTCAAGAAATGGACCGGTAAGTTGGCCACCAAGATCATGCGATTTGACGCCTTTAGACTATTTTTTGTGGGGCTACGTCAAGTCTAAAGTCTACAGAAATAAGCCAGCAACTATTCCAGCTTTGGAAGACAACATTTCCGAAGAAATTCGGGCTATTCCGGCCGAAATGCTCGAAAAAGTTGCCCAAAATTGGACTTTCCGAATGGACCACCTAAGACGCAGCCGCGGTCAACATTTAAATGAAATTATCTTCAAAAAGTAAATGTCATGGACCAATCTAACGTTTCAAATAAAGAACCGATGAGATTTTGCAAATTTTATGCGTTTTTTTAAAAAAAAAAGTTATCAGGCACTTAAAAAATCACTCTTTATGTAAGAGAAGTCTCTAGAGGTAAATCTAAATAAAAAATTGCATTTTTTTGCATTTCATAATTTTTATAAAATTAAATATATAATAATAAAAACATTTTTATTTTTATCGTTAGGCTAAGTTCAGATGCTTCATTTCCGTTTTTTACACATATCGTGGCGCATACACTCACTGAGTAATAATTCCATGCAACGCCGTTGTAAAATTGAATCGGCTCTCTACGCGGCCTTATGACGTCATGCATTTTTCGTCTATTTTTGTCATAAGGACTAGATACTACCCAGTGAACCAAAACTACCATTTTCGAATTCATTTATGAACCTTTTCGGGTACAAGCGTTCATTTTCGGCACTTATAAATGAACCTTTTTTGTATCATTCCTCGAACTAAAATGCCCCTCAAAAATTAACCTTATTTTGTTCGAATATGAGTTAAAAAAAGAACCATAAAATTAATTTTTTGTTCGAAAATGAGTTAAAAAAATAACCACAGAAAATTTATTTTTCAGCACTCGGAAATGAATTTTTTTTTAATCAATCGCCGGACGAAAATGCCTCTCAGAAACGAACCTTTTTTCTTCGGAAATGAGTTAAAAAATGAACCATAGAAAAATTCTTTTGGGCACTCGGAAATTAACCATTTTTGTATTAATCGTCGGACTAGACTTTTTTAAATTATAAATTTTATTATTGCATAATATTTATTATTATATATCGATAAAATGAACAAAAAATAGTTTGTATATGAAAAATTGTTTCTACTGATATGATAAAAAATTTATTATTTTTCGAATCAAAATAAGTTTTTTATGGATTTCGCAATTGTCCAGTTTTTATGTATGGGAAAAGTTTTCACGAATTTAGTCTTCTATAGAAAGTACTTTTAAGCGACAAAATAAAAAAGCAAAAATTAAAAAAAAATCATCCCCGAAGACGTTCGCAAAACTCTCACCTTACGCAAAACCTTCGCATATGGTTCAGTTGGTAGCCTTTAGTCGCGTGTAATAATTTATACTTTAGCATATAACGTGTTCTAATTCCATGTTACAAATTTTTAGTTGTGTTGCTTAAGTAGCTCCCTCTGCGTCCCAGCGACATTTTTAATTTTGCTTTTATTTTTGTCCTAAAGTCAAAGAATTGATATAAATGTCTTATCTTTTTTTTTGTCATAGCACCTATACTCATCGAGTATCAACAATTCCATGCAACGCCGATGGATTTGAAAAGAAAGAAATGCTTTTTCCAACTTCTTTGGAAACCTGCGAAAAATTGAAACCTTATTGCCAATTGATTCAGGAAATTCATTTTTTGGACTGAAGAAGGTATAAAACCTTTTCATCACCAGTATTTAAAGCATTCTCAATTCGATAACAGTTCCCTACAATTTCAACTTAGGTTTAATTCCAATGATTTAAGGATAATTTTGGAACTCGATTACGAATCCATTTTTTCGAGAATAATTTATTTCTTCTACAATCTAGGTTTAAAGTCGAAAAAAAAAATTTTGAAAATCGTAATAAAATTAAACTTTTTTGGGAGATAGGGTTAAGAAGCCTTCAACAAAGTCAAAGTTTTAAAAAATTTAAACCAATCATTGTCCTTACTTTGCTTGACATATTTAACAGCTCCAAATTTCAAAATTCCTTCTATCCATGATTACATTCTTGTACCCATGATTCAATTTTTCCTTTTCAGCACAACATGCGAGAAGAAAATCCCTCTAATAGAATATTTGCCTCAAACTGGCAACACTGCTCTGAAGTCATAACAGAGATTGTTTAGGCTAAACGTATAGAGTAAGCGAGGGAATTAGGTTAACTTAAGTTTCAATGGTATAAGTCCAAAAGCTATAAGTTCTTTCGATTAGATATAAATATCACAGAATTCAGAGAACGTATGAGTAACGTATTTGAAAGCTTTGTTTTACGATTTCGTCTACTTACATTTTGACAAATTTACTTAATCTGCTTTAAGATCAAATTACTTCAAAATCCTTGTTTTTCTTCGTGCTCAGAATGCACTTTCAACTCGTTATATCCAAACTGACCGATGATTTTTTGGATCACGAAATCAAAACGTTTATCGAATGATTCACTCACTCAAGCAGTTGCACAAAAGAGCATTATAAAACATTACATGTAAGATCAGTGGGGGCTGACACTGGGCGCCGAATGATTCTCAGATAAAATATTGCACTTGACACGTTCTCTTTTGCCGCGATTCGCAATAATTGATGAACCGACTAACCGACCGACGAACGTAATGAGCCAACTAGGCAAGTCAACAGGAAATGCAGAATTAGCGGAATGCTGGCGGGCGGAAAACGAAATGACAATGAATGCCCACAATATGCTCGGCCGCTGCGACAGACACTCGGCTTAATAATGTTGCTTCTTTTTGTTGCTTTTGTTATGCGTCTCACTGTGATGCGCTGCGCTACTAAATACGACGTCTGAGATACCGTTCAGCTTGTCGCGACTAAAGTAAGTCAAAGATTAAACCGTAAATCAAAGAAGATGAGGAAGACACAGTATTTTGGTTTTGTTAAATTTATTTGATAATTTGATTCACTTAAAAGAGCTGTTGGAGCGCAGGGCGTGGTCGTTGACAAAGAGTACGCGGAGGGTCTACAGTAGAACTTTTTGTTTTATTTATAATTTTCACAGAACTCGTTAGCAAAGCGTAGAAACATGCTTACGAGGCTAAAAATGCGTGCGCGAAACTTTATAGTTTTTTCTTCCAAATGCTTTGGTCAATTCTTTGTTACAATTAACTCTACAAAATGTATTTTCTTTCTTTTCATCTATGCTGTCTTAAGTTACAGAATAGTTTAAAAAGAAAGCAATATTTATTTTTCACCAATAACACATTTAAATATTAAGTAAGTTCTCATCAAACCGATAACGAGTTGGTTAACGAATTTTAACACACAACTAAAATGAAAGAAAAACAATTTCAAACTGAACGATGAGCCATCGACATGGCAAGAGTGCTGATAACGAGAGCGATCGAAATACCCCATCGGATCTGCTCTCTTGAAAGCGCATAGGCTCCATTGTTGGTTCTCTTTTTCAGGTATGATTGAAAAATGTTTTTCTGCGATATGGAAAAATTGTACTAAATGTCGTCATTGAAAGGGCACGCAATTGAAGAGCTTTTTGAATTTTTTAAAGCTTTTTTGTCTACAGACGAAAATTTTATTCTCATAGTGTCATCAAATTTTTGAAGTTACAATATGGCTCATTAAACCATGATACAATTATAAGGTAGGCCCAATTCGGAGTTTAAAAAAAAACGTAAAAGCAAAGCAAATCAAAACATCAGAGTAGATATAATGTCACTTTTGACAATTATCGTTTATTCATTCAGCCATAGGGATGTATAATTTACTTTTAACCGTATAAATCAATTGAGTACCCAAATAAAAGTAAGCAACAGCCCTAAAAATTTAACAAAATGAGCCATGTTTTAAGATAGAAAATAGAAGTACTTCGGAGACCGAGCTCCACTCAGATCAGAGATAACAAGATGGGAAACTTCGATGTGAAAGTCATAGCACTATGCATGGTTCATGTCAAATTGAATACAAACACAATATTCAGGCATGTTCTGAAATTCGCGCGATTTAAAATCGATATCGGAATAGTAAATCGTAAGATTTGTATTGGGGTGTTCTGAAAACCGTGCGATTTCATTCAATTCGAAATTAACTTCGAAACAGCTGTTTGGCACTATTGTGAATAGATGTTTCAAATGTTTACAATTTCTTAAAATAATATATATTCAATTCAATAAAATGAGCGTATTTTTTATATCAGCTTATATATTATATATATTTGTGATGAAATGTGCGGTAAAGTTTATCTTTTTCCAACCATTTATGTCTGCAATTTATATGGCAAGATCGTGGTGTTCTTCCATAAAATTCAAATAATTTTTTCTTGGGCAGAATTCGTGTGTTTTAACCTAAAGTTTAATGTTTTTAAGCTTGTTGAGAATTAGTTGAATGAAATACTCACATTTTTTAATTTAATATTAAATACAAATTATATTAAAAAAGCAAAAACAGCGTAAGAAAATTTTGCTTGCTTTTACGATTTCAACTTCACGAACAAATAGTTGAGCGATATCATATCGGAAGAAAACAGCCGAAATCGATTTTTAGAACAGGGTATTTCGTACCGATTTTAAGTTCGAAAAAGTGAAACCGGAACGAAACACAGAACATGGAAAATCGATTTCGGTACAAATTCACTCCGAAAACGATTTACAGAACATGGCTGATTATACTTGTTTTCGTACGTTTTGTTGACAAACTCACCCAGTTTGGGTGCTAGTTTGAGTTATTCAGCTGGTTTGGGTTCTCACCACTGTGTAAAATTTCACTGAGTTTAGACAAACTTACCACGGTCTAAACATAAACAAATTAAGGGGTAACTCGCACTTGTAACTCTGAACTTATCGATTTTTTTGTTCTTGCATATTTTTGAAGTATAACTATCTGCGAAGTTATACGTCTCCGAAAAGGGTCGTTTACCTCGTATTTCTGGCATTCATATAATGTTTGTAACTTTCAGAAATGAATTTTCGAAGTCTCCTATTGTTTAAATTTGTTAGTTTAGCTCGAAGGTTCGACAACTCGATTGCAGTAACAGAGAGGTGCGCGATGAGAGAAAAATTAAAATCAACAGGAAATTTATAAGAATCATCGTCGGTGGAAGAGCTACCATATGTGTCCTGAATAGATAGCTGCATGTATGTTAAAAAAATTGTTTCCTTCGTGTAAGCTGAAGTTAAAACTTAAAATGTAATTTTTCGAAATGGCATTTTTTAATCGGTGAGAAAAATTACTCGAAAATTCTGAACATATTTTTTTAAAATTTTGCCGACTCATTCGATTCGATTGCAGTTCACCACAATGTTCGTCACCGCAAAACGCAAAAATAAAAACACAATTTTTCAAAGTCATTTGTTACAAGACCATACAATATTTTTCAATAAAAAATATAACTGAAAGTGTTCAATGTATGTATTTTAAGATGATCGTTTAAAAAATTTAAGTAGTTTTCATATTCATGAAAACCCCTATCTTTTGCACTGTAAGTTAGGTACCGCCTTAAGCAAATAAAGTCAGCTGCTTTTTCAAATTTGCGCTGGTTGTTGTATAATCCGTGAAGAAACTCAACATGCATTAAAGGTTCGTGTACGGTATAAGGACCAGAGTTGCTTTTTTAATTTTCAAGGCATTTTCATTAGCAATATTAAGTTAATATGTTAACAGTTGAGAGATTTTGAATGCCTAAATTAAGTTTCCGCCTCTTTTATTCATTCATTTTACAATATTATTGCTAACTTAAACTAGCTGTTAGTCGATACAACAGTTGACAATCTTGAGGTGAACTCATATACACAATACGTGAGTGCATAAAAAATGAGAAGAATAAGCACCATTTTGGCGCAAAATCAATAAAATTGACAATAGAATCGAAGTTTCCTATCGTGTTATCTCTGGCTCAGATTCCCACAAAATTTCCCCTATCGCACTCACCTTAACTTAACATTTAGGCTATCTCATGTTATGTTATGTTATGTTATGTTATGTTAAAATTATTTATTGATATATATTTCATTAAAATCAATTTATGTTAAATTATTAAATAATTTATTATAAATATATTTCATTAAACTCATGTTGTTAGGGCAATATAATAAGATTATCATCTTGCTGTCCTAAGAAGAATTATTCAAATAAATAAATAAATAAATAAAAAAAATAAATATAATTTTCATTACAAAACCTAAACGAAAACTATACAAACCGAGAGAATTCAGCGACAAGCAAGAATCTTAATTCCAAAAACTTCATTGATAAACTGCAGGAATAGAGTGCGATGTAGTGCTGCTTGTCGGCTATTTCAGCTGTTTGGAATAAATCAGAAGCTTCACTAACTTTTAAGGGGTCTTTTTCATTTGCCTTAAGGTACTATTACCGTCTAGAATTTTCAAAAAATGATTTTTTTTGTTTTTTACATTTTATTTATACTTTCAATAATAACTGTCTAAAATATTAAATCGAAATTCGAAGCCAGTGCCGAGATATAACGACTCAGCAGCAGGTGTAAAAAACTTTACAAGCGATTTTCTCGAGCTTAGGTTTTTTAACTGGCGGACAGTTAATCTCCGGATCTGCTGGGCCGATTTTAATAAATTTTGAAGCGTTTTGTTTGTTTTTAAATCCTGTGTGATAGTTTACCACAATTTGACCTCAAAAAAACATATATAAAATTTTTGAGTCTGAAAAAGGTCGAAAAAAGGCGATTTTTGAAAAAATATTTCAAATATCCGCCATTTTTTATTTTTAATGATTTTTCAATTTTCCTGGTAGACTATCACTTAAGAGCATTTCCTTTTTGTAACTCTTTTTGAATTTTATGTTGCAGACTTACCGTTCCAGAGATTATTAATCGAAGGCATCTGGAGACAAAGAAGCTTGTTAAGTTTTTTCAAAAATGAATTAAAAAAAAAAAACATAATATTTTATTAATACATATCTAAATAAAAACTAAACTACTAAAAACTATATTTCTTTGTTTAAAACAATCATTCGTTATAACGAATTTTTCGATTTAACGAAAAGGCTGGACAAGAAACCATTCGTTTTATTGGACGTCTACTGTATAATCAAGAAATGAAAAAAAAAATTGTGAATATATGTCATTTTTTAGCATTCGAGACGGTAATAGTATCGTAAAAGCAAAAAAAGCAATTTAAAAAAAAACTTAACAAAGTACTTTTTTCTTTTTTCGTTGCTCAAATTAAAATAACTCCTTACTAAAATCAAATTTATGTTTATTTATTTAGAATGTTTGTCTATGTTTAAAATATTTTAACATTTTATATAATTTTCATTCGGCTACTTAGTTCGATTGTTCAGTAACAAATTTGTTTGTATCTCTATGTATTGTATTTTGACATTATACCAAGGACCGAAAATAATTGTTATTTTTTATTTCACAGCAGAAAAAGTTGGGCAATTTTAATCCATAAAAATATGCGTTATGAATAACTTTTATTTTTAAGAAAAATTTTTTTTGGTTGTCGCATAACTTTTATTTTTGAGGAATAAATTTTTAGGTTGACTAATAACAGTTATTTTCTGAAATGAGATTTTTTCGGTTATTCGTGTCAAAAATTAAAAAAAAGTCGAGTTTTTGTTTAGGGACCTCTTAGCCGTGGTCGATACTCGTATGAGGAAATCATCTAACGTTACCTATGTATAAGAGCTCATAAAAAATTGTTGGTGCGTACTCATGCTGCTTAATATCTCACGACCGGTAACACCTAATGCCACCAAATTTAGAACACATATTATTAAGGTTAATATATAATTTAATAAGGTAAAATGTTGCCACACCCCCTTTTACCGCCCACAAATCAATAAAAATTTTATATTTCAGGCAGTTTTAGTTGTATTGCACACAAAACTAGATAAAAATAGGTCGCTGAATCCGAATCCGTTTTCAGAATTCTAAAACTACGTAACTTTTTTACCATAGGGTTGCCACATCATTTTTTTACGAGTTTTAAACATTATCTTACAGTTTAGTGGGGTCACTGAATCCGAATCCGGTGTCAGAATTTTAAAATTCGAGATAACGGAGAGGGTTGCCACCTCATTATTTTGTTTTTACGAGTTCGGGTTTTTAGCATTTTTACGACTTGTTAATATGTACTGTTCACTTATGAACATAATTTTAAAAATCATATTATGTAACAACCCTATCATTGAAAATTTCCTAATTTTAAAATTCTGACACCGGATTCGGATTCAGTGACACCATTAAACTGTAAGATAATATTTAATTTTAAACTGCCAACCACGGAGTCCACAGAACCCTAAAAAGTCCTAATACGTTTAAGCTTTTCCTACACAATCTAATTGAATGACTTGGCTATTTTTAATTTCAAGATTTTCGCCGAACACATCAAGTTTTTCCTTTACTTGGGACTTTGTATTGTTTTGAAACAAATAATGTTTGTAAAACTGAGTTGAAACATAAATACATTACAAAAATAACAAAAAAACTAAAAGCGAAACTTTTATTGATATTTGACACTAATAACCTAAAAGATCTCATTCTAGAAAATAACTGTTATCAGTCAACCTAAAAATTTATTCCTCAAAAATAAAAGTTATGCGGCACCCAAAAAAAATTTTTCTTAAAAATAACAGTTATTTATAACTGAAATGTTTTTTAATCGATTTTAATCATTAATTTTAACCAATTCAATAAAAGTTGCATAACAGTTATGTCCCTGCATTATACCTAAGCGCATGATAAAATTACAAGGTAGGCTCATATTGGAAAATACGGTGAGCTAGAAGTCAAAATCAGCTGTTGACTTTGGGTTTTGCTATTGTTGTTTGACGTTTGTGACACGTACAGGTTTGTTGTTGTAAAATTTCAAATTTAAGCAGCTTTTTTAAGATAGAAGGTTGTCTCGTAGATCCAAATTCTCTACTATTCTCAGTCAGAACTGTCAAAAATGGTCAAAAACTAAAAACAAAACTTTTTTCTTCCGTTTCTACTGATCAGAGAATAATGATGCATTTTTGACAATTCGGACTAGTGGTAGTAAATAAGGCTGATATAATTACATTTTCCGTCATTTAAAGTTGACTAGTATCGCCTTTGGTCGAAATTCGACCATTTAAAAATTGATTTTTTTTTTTTTTTATATTTATTTCATATATTTTTTTTTCTTTCTGCACTCATGTGCAAACGTAACCGTACTCACACGCACCATACGTACCACCAGAAGTAAATCACAAAATAGTAAATCCATTCTGAGTTTCCATGTTCTGTGAGTTTTACTTTCAAAGCTATTAGATATCAAAAATTTGGCTTATATATGCGGAGCCACACTCCTTTGTCCAATGCCCGTCCCAGTATCCTACTTCCCATATTCTACTTTCTAATGAAAGGATATCACCAAATGGGAACTCCATATTGAATTTTATTGTTATACGGCACTTACTTCCAAAGCTATTCGATATAAAAACATTGAAGTGTATGGGTGGTGCCACGCTCCTTCTCTAATGCTCGTTCAATTTTTCTTGTCGAAGAACACGACTAAGAAGGAAGTTCCTACCGAGTTTCATTGATTTGTGACTTACAGTTCGAAAGTTATAAAATGTAACCAGTGGAATGGTACGTGTGATTTGAGGTCAAATACCGATTTCCGAGGCTGTGTGACATATAACTCTAAAGCTATTCGATCATAAATTTGGGTTATATGAGAAATGCCACGCCCACCATAGTTATTCGGTGCACTCCTTCTCCTTACTCTTATTGATTTAAAAACAATTATTAAATTCGGTTGAGAAATACGAGCGAAAATGGTTCTGCTTACGCCTATTTATATATACATAGATGCTTTTGAAATACTGTCAAGAAAACCAAAAAACTTTTCATACACCATTTTGTGAAAAATCATTATTTTATATCTAGTTTAATAATATTTTTCATTTTTTTTTGTTTAAGATGAATTTAGGAGGAGCAATCTCGGTCACCGCATTTCACCTTTTTTCACAGCGCTCTATGAGAAATGCTGTATCTACCTTAATATTAAATTTTTTTCAATAAAAAAAAAACTTAACATACACTTTAATCTGTATATATTTAGGTATAAAAACCTTACCTTAATTTAAAAATATACCTTAAGTTTCCTTAAAAAAATTCACGAACATGACCTTTTTTCGGCCTCTAGATATATAGTCCCCTTAAGTAGCATGCAAAATAGCGTAGAAGTTCACTTTATATATCTAAAATAACTTCGAAATCACTTTTTGAGACGTTTAGTAATCCCATGACTTCAAAACACTCATCTTCACTATAATATCGTTGGCTTACGAACAGAATTCACTAAGTACTAAATTAAGTCATTATAACGCCAACTATACACTGCCAAAGGTTTTTAGGCGCACATTTATTGCACTAAGTCAATCGTGCTATTATTAATATCGATTTAATAAAAACTATGTTTTTTGACTTTGTGATTTCTGCTTTTGAACCAACGATATGTTATGTTCTTGACTCTAATACGCATGCATAAATACGTCATGCATAAATAGCCTTAACAGTTCCATTTCTCAAGAACAGTAAAAATCATTAACATAGATATAATTGTCATATCATAATATTGAATTATTTTATGAATTATGAAGAAATTATCCCTTCATTTTGTATCCCGAAGCGGCACACTAACGATAAATACAACACGAGAAGCAATCGGTTTTTGTCTAGAAGAAGGTAGTGTTGATCGTTTCTTTTTTGTCGTTCGTGCCTTGATTCGTGATACAGCATGATGGGGTAAATTGTATCTTTTTAAAATAAGTAGTAATGTAGTAATAATACGTATATTATATATATATATATATATATATATATATAATGTATTATATATAATATATTATATATTATGTTATATATTATATATATATCAATGTATCAACAATTGTTGCCAATGTGGGAGAATTCAACTCTTGCGAAAATAGTGAATTGTAATGTTGTTTGTCTTAATTTTCGAAAAAGTACAGCTGTAAAAAAGACTTATTTAAAATAACACATTAAAACTGAAAAAATGTTTATACGAAACAATTCAATTCAATTCAGCAAATCAATTAGGCAATTCACAAGGTGTTGTATCGTGTCGTATCGTTCTATTTTTGTATGCTTTTACAACTGTAGTATCAACACTGTTATTGTTTCCCATGCAAAATAGCGATAAGACACATCCAACACTGCGATGTATGTTTAAAGAGTGTGCTATTCTATCAGATGATTTTGTTTATATTTTTATTCATCCTTTTTATATATTCGTGCGGGTAAAATCAAGAATTACAATTAAAAATACAAGAAAGTGGCGAAAAAATGGTAGATATTGAATAATTATAAATAATATTACAACTCCACAAAATTTTGTTCACAAGGGTTGTATTTTTATACAACTTTTGCTTACCACATACAACTTTAGAACATCTTGTAAAATGCCTAAATATCTTCTTTTTAGGGCCTATTCCAAACCAGAAACAATTATCCAGTTCGCCTCTTTTGTTCGTCACCTTTGTCTGCATCTCAAATTGTTCAATAGTCCAAGCAAATTTTTTTCAATATCAATCACAGTAGCTTTATTTTTAATAGAAAAAAGAATACTCAAATTTAAATATTATTTTTGACTCAAAAATTAAAGTCAAATTTTAACTTATATTTTTGACCAGAAAAATAAGTCAAATTTTAACTGCTTTTTTTGACAGAATAAATAGAAGTAAAATTTTCAGTTTAAAAAAATTTAACAGTCAAACTTTAACTGTTATTTTAGACAAAAAAAAAAATCGAAAAAAAATTAAGGCCCTAATGTTTGCCACCCTAAAGAATGAATGCGCTCATGAAGCTGAACTTCTGTTTTCACAGAAGCTCTTGCACACAAAGGGCGGGGAAACCAGCACCATAATTTTCACCAATAAACATATTTTTGGTTCGAAAAATTATAATTTCTTAATAGAATACACTTAAACACAATCGATTTAATATTTAAAATGTTGTTTTGTTGAAGGCGTGGTAGGTATAGAAAAGTATATATATTCTTGATCAGCATCACCACCCGAGTTGATTTAGCAATGTCCGTCTGTCCGTCTGTTTGTGATCACGATTACAGCCGTAGTTTTAAAGCTATTATTACGAAATTCAATATTTAAGCTTTTATCTAAAAAGTAAAGGTCAAGTTCGAAAATGAGCCGGATGAAAACCACGCCTACCTCCGATAGAAAGTGACTTTATCAAAACGGTAAAATCTCTTAGAATTCTAAAAAATAAATATACGGACTTGCAATTTGAGTTTTATGATCATATGAGTTTTGATATTTAAAATACACTCTAAGTATGAAATTCAACGAAATCGGATGAAAACCACGCTTACCTCCCATACAAAGTGACTTTATCAAAAATGTAAAATCTCTCTAAAATCCACAAAAATTGATATATGCACGCAAAGAAAAAAAACGTTTATCGCCAGTTTGCCGCAAACGAACTTCGTTTGTCGTGCTTGAAATCGTTATTTGCAAACGTTTCAACAGTTGTCATAATAACAGTTCATTTGCGAGAAACGTGTCATATAGTTGCAGGAAATTAATTTCGTTTGTCATAAACGCGAGTGATTTTTAAATTGCAGCAATTGAAAACTTCGTTTTTCCCAACTGAAAATTTTGTTTATTTTTCCCTTCGTTGTATAAACATAACGCTTATAGTTTAGAGTTACTTTTTGGACAAATTGTTACTATATAAGGAAATTGGTAGTTTGCTTAATACGCGGACGTAGATAGTAACGGAGGTGCAATCCGTAAGAAGACGCTCGGACATAATGAAAAAGATTATTAATATAATAAATAATAATGACCGAAATAGCTTGCGGTATATATATATAAGATATATTTTTAATTTGTGACAACTGAATATTCGTTTGCGGCAAATACAGTTCGCAAACGAAGTATAGTTGGTGAATTTTTCAGTTGTGGTAAACGAAAAATTTCTTTGCGTGTGGACTTAAAAATTTGCATGTGAACTTTGATATATAACGTGTGCGTGCTATGTGTATGAAATTCAACCGAATTGAGTGAAAACCACGCCCATCTCCAATACAAAGTGACTTTATCAAAAAACAAAAGCGAATATTTTCTGTTAAAACTATAACGAAAAAGTTTTTACAGATAAACATTTTATTGATTAAGACTTTGAATATACTTTGGTTCGGCCGTGGGGGTATTTTAATTTCGGCCCAGTCAAAGATCATTTCTTGCTAGTTTTTTTTTTTTAATTTGAACCAAGGTTTTCAGGAGTAATACCTATTCAGTCAGGTCTGCCTTGGTTTGCAAATGGGTCATTGATTAGTGGCAAGAAAGGGCCAACCAAGCGAAGCATTTGTAGGATGTGCAAAACATGGTGGAAAGCCTTAGAAACATATGATTTGTGCAATCTTTTAACGAATCTGGTTTGTCTCATAGATGGTTTTATTATATTATTCTTTCATATTATGCTTTAGGTAGTAATTTTGAATTTGACCAAAATAAATAAAAAAAACAAACAATTTTTGAACAATTTTCGTTGTTGAGCTAAAACATACAAATCAATAAACAATTTTTAATATTGAATTTTAATTTATCCAGAGAAAGAATTAATAATATTTGCAGCGTTTCTATATTACTTAAAACGATTACGGCCTCTGGAAATTAATGTAGAAAACATTGATTACTACACACCAACTTTGACATTAGTGAAAAATTGTGCCCTGGTGGCTCTATCGGTATTAGTTTTTAAATATTCATTCTAATATCATGTGTTATCAGTAGATTTTATTTCGAGTTCTTTTCACAAGTTCAAGCGCCACGTTCTTGAAAGGTTCTTTGTTTACATCTACGCATAAAGTTTTAAAGAAAAAATAAAATGTTTTTTTTTTAAATCGTATTCAATGGATTTGCTGATAATTAGTGCATTAGACAAATTTAAATGGCAGTCCCTTTGGCGCAGAGGATAGCGCGTTGGACTTCTAATCCAAAGGTCGCGGGTTCGATCCCCGCAAGGGATGTATTTTAAGCAAAATATTTTAATAAGCAAAATGTTTGAATTTTTGTCATCATGCATTTCTTCTCCATGCGAAATTTTTTAGATTTAATGAGAGAAGTGCTTTGAATTATTTTCACGAAAGGTGTTCATGTTTTGTAATGCAAGCGCTTTTTTTTAACAATTTATTCTAGCTAACAAACATCTCTAATAAGCAGCGAGTAAAATTAGCGAGTTTTTTTTTCTCGTGGTGGGTTGGTGTACTGGCTGTGTGGATTACGCTATTGGTTCTGAAACTGTACTGGCTTTGTAGACTTTGATATTGGTTCTGAAATAAGGTTTACAGCAAAAAAGTAGGGAAATTATGGCGCAACAAAATGGCGCATGCTTTGGGGATATTTTAGACTCCGCCTCTTAGCGCTTTTCTATGTGTTTGTGAGGCAATTTATCCGTGCAAGAGGTGATTGCTGGAGTATGATGAGGTTTGTTGGCGTCTCAATGTGGCTGGCTACTGGTGGTGCTTCTGCTTGGCTTCTTCCTGAAGTCTTTTTGATTCATTCGACTGCTGACACCGCCGGAGACTCTAGTCCAGTCCCCAAACGCCGTCGCAGTCGCTTGTTGTTTGCCATGCCGTTTCTTGACACGTTTTTGCTGAAAATGGCTGCTTCCGGTGGGTGGCCTCCCATTCGTTCACCCACTGGGTGATGTGTTTGGTGCTGCTAGTTGTGGGTGCAATTATCTGGAGTGCGAGAACAAAAGTTGATTAGATGGATTTTCGTTTTGTTTTTGTGTTTTTAATCACACACCAATTTCATTTATTAAATCTTCGAATCAGCATTTATTCATTCCTCTGCTTCTTCTTTTTCGGTTTCTTGGCTTTTTGTGTGTTTTCTTTTGTTGTTGTTGTTGTTGCTGTGGCTGCTTTGTTGTTGCTGTGCTACTCCACTTTTAATATAACAAACGATAAGCGAAGAAATGAAAATGGCAAGCATTTAATTGTTCCCAAGTTTTAAATTGTATTTTGTTCAAGCTATAGTTCAATGTTAAGTTTAAGAAAAAAGTTAATTAACAAACCATAAAAAAAAAAAATTAAAAACAAAAACTCATGAAGATTCAGAAAAATTCGACCCAACGTAAGCATCTCTTATCCGACAACTAGGCTGATTAGGATATGAACTGATGTTTAAACTTAGTTTTCTTTACGTTTAGCACGTTTCGAGTGGAATTTTCTGATTCAAAAATTAAATAAAGTACAGTTGAACACACCATTCATCCTGATAACATGCACTAGAAGTTCATTTAAAAAGTTAGATCTAAACTTGAAAACCCCTATTTCTTTCTTCTGCGGTTACAATTCCTCAAAATTCGCTTAACTATCTACCGATTTTTTTCAATCCTTTTCGATAAATTCAAAATGTTCACTTCATCTTTAAAGAATATTTGAAAACAAGCTTCTTTAACATGTTTTCAATTTTCGGTAAATTTTAAAATTTCAAATCCAAAAGAATCCAGAATGACATGCATCTCGATATGCGCTGGTGTATTGAACAGTGGCGGATCTAGGATTCGCCCCAGCACCAAATTTGTAAAAATAAAAAAAATTAGGTGGCAACCCTATCAGCCATCTTAAATTTTAAAATTCTGACATCAGATTCGAAAGCAGCGACCCCCTAAAACTGTTACATAATGCTTAAAACTCTTAAAAAAATATATTATTAGGTGGCAACCCTATTATTAAAATATTATAATTTTTAAATTCTTTTAGTGATAAAAATAAATCATTGTATGTATGCATTTCTTAATTTAACTGCAATAAAATATTTATAAAAAAAAAATGGTTTTTGCATTGAAAGTTTGTAAATTATGACTCTTCTTAGACTTTTCTTTTAGTATATACTTGAAATTTTTGTAATAAAATTCTCTATCACATAAAAGGGCTAAATTTTTCTCTCCGATATAATTATTTCGAGATATAGGGCTTCAAACATAAAATATGTTTATAAAATAAGGAAAAGAGTGATTTTTTACCTATTTGCGATCATAACAGCCAAATCACTGATGCTATTGGCACATATTATACCTTAATTATTATCTGACTCTCCTCTATCATATGCAATTAAATTAAAATTCATTGACTGGACATGTAAGTTTTGACAAGCACTTATGTGAAGTATGTGTACACAATAATGGATTTTTTTATTTTGCCATTTTAATAAAAAATTGGGGCCTATCGAAAAAAATCATTACGATATTCGGATTCTATGGAAAATTGTTCAGTCGCTTTAGTATTTTTAATAATTGCACCAATATTGATATTAATGAATTAGAAAAGCAAACAAAAAATTTATTATCTAAGTATCCCAATGAATTAGAAGACACACTCCATGAAGAATTCGTTAATTTAAAAAGTTTTCTTCTAATATTATTGCAATAAGAAATAAGTTCTGCATCAGAAATAAATATTTTGCATTTTCATGATCTTTTCGATATACATACATTCAAATGTAGAAATATTATTGAGGATTTATGTTAATATTCCTGCTACAAAATGTTCAGGAGAAGGCTAATTTTCAAAATTAAAACGAAATGAAAACTGTTAACGAGCAACTAAGTATGAATGAGTACCGATTAAATGCTTATTATGAATCAAATCATATTTAGTACAAGAACTAAGTTATCTAACAAGCAAAAGTAAGAAAAAACTATTTGTTGCAAGCAAATAATGAACTCAATATTTTTTTATTTTGTACAAATCCCTTTGTAATTAATTGTATGTTAAAAATAAAATTTTTATAATTTTGTTCTTTTGTAAGAAAAAATTTAAATTTTAGAAGCGGCGTCAACGTCGAGCCTAGGGCGGCGGAATGCTTTAACCCGCCACTGGCTCTTAGCCGAGTCTTTACTGTCGTATAATATTTTTAACCGTAGTTCTTATATATATCGCGTTATAGCTCCATGAAACAATTTTTAAGTATCGTTACTTAGGCAACTCCCTCCGCGTCCCTATGACGTTTTATTAACTTTTTTTTTTTTTTTTTTTTGTCATAAAGTGAACAAAATGTGCCCTTTTTGCTTTGTTTTTCATAACTTTTTCGATGATTTCGGCACGAATATTTGCCTTGAACTCGTCAATGGTCTGAAGCTTACTGGTATACACTTTGCTTTTCAAATAACCCCACAAAGAGAAGTCCTGAAGGGTAAAATCTGGACATCTGGGTGACCAGTCAATATTGCCTTATTTAACATCACACGTCCAGGGAATTTTCGTTGCAAAAACTGGATTATTCGATTTGCAGCCTGACACTGTTGAAATCAGTGACTGTCCAGACTTTTTTCGCACATTTGTGGGCATACTTAATGAGCCCACATCCACTGATATCGATTTCCATCGACTGTTTGGTTTTTGGCGCAAACGCCAGCCTAAACAGTCACTTTTTGGTCATGCAATGTGTTTCATGGATTTCGTTTTGATTCTCTCCAGAAAGTGTGAAGTCCACTGACTTCAAAATGCAAATCTCTTACCGCTTCAACAAGTTCATTGGAACGTCTTGGGCGTTGATGTAAACGATCTGCCACTGTCCTGTGCTCATCAAATTTCGACACCAAACGACGAATAGTGGTGTCGGACTGTGCTTCTTGGCCACGATATTTTCGATTACATGCACGTTGAGTTAACACAACTGAACGATTGTTTCCAAAGTACAGTGGCACTATTGAGGAGCGTTGTTTCGGTGTGAAGCGATTCATGGATAATATTGCACTGAATTGACGTTTCAAAAAACTGTCTACGCAAGTCAATCAGCTGATAAATTTCAAAGGTATTCAATGTTTACATACCGACATACAATATGGCACACCCTGTATAATATATGAAATATATCTATATATAAAAAGCATTATTCCATCAAATAAGGATATTTAGCCAGATATTTGACGTCTTCTGCCAAAAATTACAATGGATGCCCTTATTTTGAAATGAGAGCTATTTCATATTTGAAGATCATGACATAGTTGCCCGAAAATCATACTAATTAATAGTAATTTTTTTATAAAAATTCTTTTGGCTACTACTTTTATACTACAATTTTCTGAAATAAGTACTTTTTATGCAATAACATTTTTCAGTCAGCGTGTTGATATTAGATTAAATTTTTTAATTCAGATAATCGAATTGAAGAAAAATAATAGTGAAAGCTGTGGAAAGTTATTGTAGAACAATTTAATTTTTAAGGTAAAAACAAAATTTTCATGTTTGTTCAAATAAAAGTGTTTTCACTAGTTAACTATAAATTTGATCCTTTAAACTACAGATTTTTCACGTTTTGGAACATGTCTCTGCATTTTAAATTTGTTTTACGCTGAGTTTCTAAATTCAAAGTATAAATTTTTAAAATATATAGACTCTTAACAGATTTGCTGCCGACGAAAAAGGGTAATTTTTACTTTATGTGGTTCCGTCTGACAAAAATGGCAAAAGTATATATTAAAATGGTCTTGTCATGCAT
This sequence comes from Pherbina coryleti, assembly GCA_943735915.1. NCBI lineage: Eukaryota > Metazoa > Arthropoda > Insecta > Diptera > Sciomyzidae > Pherbina > Pherbina coryleti. Next base: position 547,134 of record OX030948.1, read on the forward strand.
CAAAAAATTGTACTAACCATGAAAAATACACTCTCTTACACTTTCGACTGATACCAAATAAGTATAACAAAGCGACTCACCGGCTGCAATATTATCAATCAACCAAAATGCGCAATTAACAAGGTCTATTACGAGCCGTTCATTCTCAAAAGAAATGCAAAACTCATAAAACTAAGAATTTTTCAAATAAAAATATTTAAAATATGACTTTTTTTTATATAAATATTTTATTAATTTTTGTTGGTACTTTTTTGAGAATTGTCTCAAAATTTCTAGAATCCTAGAAACTATCCTCACTAAAAAAGTATTGAAAGAAGCCAACCAGGGTCGTACCAAGGCCATTTTGATTAAGGGGTAGCAAGGTATTTTAGCCGACTGGATACCCTTAAGTCCCGACTTTTTTTTAAATACAACATATCTGAATAACCTAAAGTTACTCATCTGTTCGATCAATATAAATAAATCCTAAGGAAAAGTGAGTTGACCGACTGAAGTTGATTTAATGTACGCTGAAAGTGAATTGGCCGAGTGAAGTTCGTTTAAGGTACGACTAAAAGTGCATTAACCGACTGAAGATAGTCCTGGGTATGACTTACAATGAAATAGCCGACTTAAGTTGGTTTTTGTTATGAAAATGGTAATAAAAGGTACGGCTGACTTTGATGCGTTCATAATTATTGTTAATAAAAGTCAATATTTTAAAAAAATTTCAGTAAAAAATTACAATTACGACTCTAAAAAAGTAAGTCAAGTCAAATATCTGGACAATCTCATATTATTGAATCATGATAAGCAAAACACGGGTTGTCTCTCTGTCTGTGTGATGGCTATAGACTCCAGAGTCGATTCATTCGATTACGAGATAGTTAAGGATAAAACCCCACACACCCCTTATTACCGCCCACAATTCAACAAAAATGCTATATATCAGACGCTTTGGTCGTATTATACTAAAATTTGTTTAATTAGTTCTAACGGGGGGCAAAAAAGCCAGAGACGTAAAGCACAAAACCGCAATACGCTTTACAGAAACACAACACAGAGCTTTAACGTTTTGATAACTAAACCAAAGAATTAAAAACAAAAAGCTTTTTTAACATTTTATTTCGTTTTAATTAAATTTTCAAAATTTTTTTTACTTTTCTGTTAATCCAGTTAACACACACATAGTCACACAGGCATCTATTGAAAAAATACATACTTCGAATATTCAGTTTGAACAAAGCAACGTTTGCCGGGTCAGATAGTATTATTATTTATTATGTACTCATCTCTACAAATAATAATTTTTAACTGTTAACGGGTTATCGGCAAAAAATAGTTATATGTAAGTGTTTTAATTACGTGAAAGTAGTCGATATTATTAAATTTTTTCATGAAATTGATACCGAACCACGATCAGACTAATTTTCTTTGAGTGTATCATATACTTTGAGTGCTGCTAACTGTGCGTGTGTGTATATGCGAAGCATTTAATGCTAGCCTAATGGAATCACATATAAATGGCCTGCCATCTAGTGGATAGATTAAGCAATTTATACCTTCTTTAGTTGCGTTCGTTTCACTTCAGTTCGTTGCCTAGCTTTTCGTTCCTTTATTCAATATAGTCTCGGCTTTGCTTTCGGATTCTTGCTGCTTCCGGCTCCATTCGGAAGTTAGTCCCGCAAGGCTTTTGTGCTAAACATTTTTCGCATCATTCTTAATATTCGGGCAAGTTGTGTTGTGTAGGAGGTGGATGCGATGCATGGAGCGCAGCAGGATCATTTATTTAACTTTATTTGATGACCATTTTTATGGTGGGATAAGAAATAAACTTGTAGTTATGGTCTCCGGCAGTGTCGGTTGGCGTAGCCATCTTCCTAATTGAGCGTCTTGAGTTATATCTTCATCCTAGGGCCGAAGAGAGCGAAATAAATATTAATCTGGCTAGAAAAACTATAGATTTTATTCAATGAATTACAGCTGCTTAAGTGGATCGAGTAGATCTGTTTGGCTTTTATAACTCAAGCCAAAACAAAAAGTGTCTACTACCAGAGCGTAGTCACGCCCGCGGCCATTTGTTTGTTGCTGTTACTTTTTTGTGCTCCTGTCTTGCTGCTCCTTGTTATGGTAGTTTATTTCGCCAGCTACTTCATTGTTTTCATTATTTATTTATTGCTAGCTGCTTCACCTTCCACCACCAGCACAGGTTCACCCCCAGCAACATCATCAGCTGCCACCCCATTCTGTCTTTTGGCGTTACTCGTTTATCGCTCAACTGATACAATTTGCTACTTTAGCAGCGTAAATTGATAAGGCAGTCAGGCTGCCGGAAGAGGAGCTCTGCTCTACTCCGCTCAATCCACATCCATCCCGTCCTTAGCAAAGAAACCACTCTGCAGCAGTCATAAATAACGCACGGATGGGTCCAGGACGTTGTGGGTTGAAGTACGGCTGGTTTTATTGCCAACGCTGCCGGCTGAAGCGGATAAATGACGCTGCTGCTTGGTCTCTCGTTCCATACACAGCGTCGTCATCAACATAATGGCGTGCTCCTCCTACTATGCCAGGCATTCATTTTCACATAGAGTACGGGCTAGAGTGAGAAAGTTTGCAGTCAACCCGTCTTCCCAACAGCCACCAGGATCTGGTTACATTCGGTTCGTGCGACCACCATCCACCCACGTCTGTGCCGGGCGAACGGACTCCTCGTAATTTATATGGGCACTTGACTGCTTGAATTGCCTTTTGAGAAATTTTTATATTACACTCAAGTTTAATGGAAAATAATTAATTTCATTCTAGCTGCGTTTACGTTTCCGTGCCAGGTTGGACGAGCCGATGAATTATTACAGGCGGCGGTTGGGACTTCGCACCGCCACACACACAAATGCGACCGACCACCAGCAAGCATTCTTTAGAATTGGCCATCACATGGAATGGCTTCATTACTGCATGTTCACAAAGAAAATTGTCTTTCATTCTAAAGAAGCTTCGTATTTCAACAACTGCAGCAAACTGCTGATAAATGCTTTCAAACTCTTTCAAATGCTGCTGGCCTCCAGCCATTAATGAGGGCAACACCTGATGAATTAAGTATTTATTGGATCCCACAGAGAACTTATGATACCATGTTGCCAATTTTGTAAAAGCCTTATTTAAATGAAATATGGTAACTTGAGTCGGCATCCAAATGCGAATGCGTGGCAGTAAAATTTCATTGCGGCTGATTCACTCCATCGTTGGCCGACTCCTTGATACGGCATAAATACATTTTGCCATTTAAGGATAAACGCAGCCGCTTGGCACTTTGTAATTTATTGGAAGCAATTTGTTTAACGTCACTTCTGCTCATTTCCTTTCATTTTCCTTGCGTATTATTGGCCAATTGCTGCGCTCACCACTTACCAAGAGGACTACACTGTAATTGCATTCCTTTATTATGTAGGATATTATTTTTTATTTTGAATGGAGATTTAATGGAGATTGACTTGGCATGTTTTGAATTTTTATGGACGATTCAATTGAAAGGAGTGTATTTCAAAGTGTTGTTTTTTACTGCACTGTCATGGCTTTTATTTTATGGTAAAACAATTTAAAGCCTCCGAATTTTATTGCATTTGAGTAGTATATTATGTAATGGCCGACTTCTTTTCTTTTTGAATTTAGGTTGATTTAAGATAATGTCCTTTTATGAAAAAAATATCAATAAATTCGAATTGATCAAACCAATCTATATCTGATATAGGAATTCTAAGCAATTTAAAAAAAAAACAAATTAATGTATCTATCTGATAGTTCCCAAACACAATTTAGAAGTGTTAGGTTTGGGTCCAGATCTGCAATACTTCAGCAGTTAATTGGGCCATAAATTCCTTCAAACCCTTCAAATCTGCTGGTGGAGATGGTATTTTTCCAGCTCTTCTACAACAAGGTTCAGAACATCTGATACCACTACTATCAAAACAATTCAGCTGCAGCCTAGCCTATGGCCATATACCTGGAGCATGGAGAAAAGTGATAGTAAAATACCTTCCTAAGGCTGGCAAAGGCTCAGAGAGTAATCCAAAATCTTTCAGACCCATCAGCCTTATGTCCTTCATACTGAAAAGCATGGAGAAAATAATTGACAAATACATCAGGGAGAATGCCCTGTCAATACACCCCCTAAGTAAGGCACAACATGCCTATCAAACGGGTAAATCAACAGAGTCAGCACTTAATGACCTTATAACCACAATTGAAAAATCTATCGACTGCAAGGAAATATGTATTGTCGCTTTCCTTGACGTCGAAGGAGCCTTCAATAATACGTCATACGAGTCCACTAGAAGGGCACTTAATAACCTTGACATGCCAACAATCATAGGCAGGTGGATTATGACGACACTCAATAGCAGAGTTATCCAGACCTGCCTGGATAACACCTCCCTCAAAGCAACTACAACCAGGGGATGCCCGCAAGGAGGCGTCCTATCACCTCTACTTTGGTCACTAGTTGTAGATAGTCTCCTAGTTGAACTCAAAGAAACTGGGATAGAGGCGGTTAGGTATGCTGATGACGTAGCAGTCATCATACGGGGGAGCTTTGAAAACACAGTGTCTGATGTTCTACAAGCAGCACTGAACACAGTACAGAGGTGGTGCAATAACGAAGGCCTCTCCGTAAACCCAAAAAAGACAGTCATTGTTCCTTTTACAAAACGACGCAAGCTCAATCTGACTTGCCCGGTACTTTTTGGGGAAAAAGTAGATTTTTCCAACTCAGCAAAATACCTGGGAGTGATCCTGGACAGCAAACTGTCTTGGAACCTCCACATAGACCGCATCATCAGCAGATCAACAGCCTCATTGTGGACCTGCAGAAGAATTTGCGGCAAAAACTGGGGGTTAAGCCCTAAGATGATGTACAATCTCTATACTCTGATCGTCAGACCAGCACTAACATACGCGTCTGTAGTATGGTGGTCGAAAACGCTAGAAGGATTAACCATCAAGCGGTTAGGACGAGTTCAAAGATGTGCAGGGATATGTATGACAGGCTGCATAAGATCTACGCCAACAGCAGCCCTCAACGTCATCTTAGGGCTCACCCCAATCCACATACACATCCAGATGGAGGCGAAGCTCAGCCTTCACAGACTTTTCCATCTGGGTTACACTGTCCCAAACCATCCCTTAAATTGACACCTAACCTTAATCACAACCCTAAAGCGAGAAAAGGAGTTCTGCATGCCATTAGATGACATGCTTCCCAAAAGCCGCTTTAACAAAAACTTCATCGTAGTTATCCCCCCCAGATCCAACTGGGAACACGAGAAACTAAACCCGTCCGAAAACGACCTTGTGTGGTACACAGATGGCTCCAAAATGGAGAAAGGCACGGGAGCAGGGGTCTTTGGAGAACACTCCAATGAGAGCCACTTCTTCAGTGCAGGTCTATTTACCACAATCTTTCAAGCGGAAATCCTTGCCATTAACAGATGCGTCAGACTAAACTGTATGAACAATGTTAGAGGCAAATCAATTTTCGTCTTCTCTGATAGTCAAGCTGCCCTTAAAGCTCTGACATCACCTATCATAAAATCCAAGCTAGTGCTGGAGACTGTAGACGTCCTCAACGACCTGGCTGCGCAAAACAATAAAGTTACTCTACAGTGGATTCCTGCCCACTGTGGTTTTGACGGGAATGGAAGAGCAGACTCCCTGGCCAAACAGGGAGCATCATCAACACTCACAGGACCGGAACCGTTCTGTGGGGTTGGTAAGAATCTGTTCAAGCAACACGTCAAAAAAACCTCATTCCGCGAATCTCAAGACATCTGGAAGAACTGCTTAGGACAGATATGCACTAAGCAGATATTCCCAGAACTTTATCCCACTTTTGACCGGAATCATAACTGGACACTGCAAACTAAAGAAACACCTATACAAAATGAATCTCGCTACTGATTCATTATGTAGATTATGCCTTGAGGATGAAGAAACCTCCAGACATATTCTCACAGAATGTCCAGCCCTTCTCCATATAAGAAAGAGAATCCTAAATAGCGAAATAGTCTCTCAAGGACACCTTGCGATCCTCAACCTCGAAAATATATTATGTTTTCTGAAAAAAACTAAAGCAAACGAACTGCTTTAAGAAAAGAAAAGGTATGGCACAATAGGCATCACAAGATGCCGCAGTGCCAGAGCTGAATTAGCTCGCCACAAGCATATCTATCTATCTATCTAGGTTTGGGTCGATTCAAGTAGGATTATTTTCTGCTTTGATTTCTGCCCGCTATTATATCCAAAAATTTTAAAACGAATATAATTTTCTGAAGATCTTTCTTGATAACATAACACTTCTTGTGTTTAAGAATTTTTTAAGAGAAAAAAAACAAATACGGATTCTCATGAGTGCCATTTTTAGCTGTCGTCATTTAGACGGAATTTTGAGGAAAAACTTTTAAATATTTTTCAATTTTTAAGTAATTTTTTCCAAAAGTTTGGAAAGTTTTATAAAAACCAAAACGTACTCAAACATATATAACAAAATAAGTGTTTGGATCAGAATCGAAAGCCTAAATCCTCTTTCCTTCTCAATTTCCAAAAGTGTAAGTTTTCAAAGTATCTAAAACTAGATAAAATTTTTAAACATGATTTTATATAAAAAATCATGATTATTTGCCAACATCATTTAAATAGTTTTGTTGTTTCGAGCGGTTCTTGTCTTAGCTTTTTTTTTAAAATATTTGAATATCAAATCATTTTATAAATCAACAGATGAAAAATATTATCTCTTGGATGTCATTTGATCATTCTGTCAAAATCCAACTATAACTTTGTTTAAGCTAGCAAAAATCTACTTAAGAATTATAATGCTTGATTATTTCTATGTAAACATTTCCCAGTAAACCAGCAGTATCTTTCTTTAATAAATATATGAACAATTCGCGTAAAAAAATATGTTATCGGCACTCGCAAATTAATATTTTGTAAATCATACCTCAGTGGCGTCCGTGGCGTAGTTGGTTAAAGTGCGTGGCCGCTATGTCAACGAACCCCAGCAGCGACAGAAAATTATTTGAATTAAAATAATTATTTGAATTAAAATAATTTTTCTGTACGGCCGCCACCTCTCTGCAGACAATGGCAAACCTCAGAGAGTAATCAAAATGCCATGTAAAGCTTCTTGAGAACGAGAACATTCCGTTCATCGCCGTTCGGAGTCGGCGTTAAACCTGAAGGTCCGGTTCTCGGTCAATTGTGTACAAACTTAATAACACGCACAACACAATTGATCATAAGAAGCTAGGTCTAAGTCCTTTCAAGGGCTGAAGTGGCCAGTTATTTATTTATTTATTTTATTTAAATCATACCCCAGACAAAAATGCTTTTCAAAAATTAATTTTGTTTTTCTTTCATTTTTTTATTCCTAAATATACTTAAAATTATAATTTTTTGTAAGAAAAAACGAACAATGGTATTTTAAATGTGATAAACATCAATTTATTGAACAAAGAAACATGTCGTTGCTAAGGATGTATCTTTTGTGATGTCTACTTTCACTGCTACTCGGCCAATTTAATTGTTGAAATGAATGATTAGGGTCTGTTTCCGTACTCGTTTAAGAATCCTGCAGTTACTTGAAAGCGTTTCCTTACACATTTTTCCAGCACGAGTGAGAAGAAGAACAAGCAAAATGTCACTCTCTATTACTCGAACTTTACTTGAAAAATTTTTTCAGGCACAAATCTCGAGCTTTGAACATCTGATTGTCAAAGTGTCAAAATTAAAGTGTTGTGAAAAAAATTTATGAAATTGGTTAGAAAATTAATAAAAATAAAATTAAAATATGCAAAAGGAAGCCAAAGGTTTCAGAGAACAATTCACGTGTAACTTCTTTGAATTTTCCATTCTTTTAAATAAACCAACCATTAAATTCAATTTGTATTTAATTTCAACTGTATTATATACATTATATTATTATATTATTAGTATTATATATATTATATACAACAATAAAAGCTGTTGACTTTACTTAAAGTCATTTCCGTACTTTTTGGCAAATTTTCTCATTTTGACAGATAATCAAACTACTCCCTATTACTCGAACTTTACTTGAACTTTGCAACGAGTACGGAAGCAGACCTATTTTTGCGTGTTTATTAAGGGTTAAAGTTTAGTGGTAACTAAAGTTCTTTAAGCAAACAAAAATCACTATATTAAAAGTTTTAGTTCAAGTAACTGTTTATTTTAGGCAGTTTTTCTGTTTTTTATTATAATTATAAAATTTTTGAAAAATATTTTGCGAATCTTTGGATAATAAATATTAGGTAATATAGTAGTAGTTTTGTGAAGCACCTGAAATATGCGGTGACCGAGATTTTTCGGAGCTCGTTCATCTAAAAAAAATAACTTTTACCAAAATGGTTACCAAAAATTGAAATACAGATTTTGGACTAAAAATAAAGATCAAACTTGTTAGGTTATAAAACTTTTCAGGTCGCCAAAAAACTTTAGTGGGCCCTTAATAAAATGATGCTTATAAATAAGCATTAAAAAATGTCTCATTTATGACTCCCTTTCGAATAATTTTCGACCAAAGAAAGTTTACTTTATGATCTTTTTGAACTAGGTAACAAATCATTTAGGATCCACTTACAAACACATTTATGAACAAAATAACTCAATTTATGATTCATTTGTGAACTAGTTTACGAAAGATAGGGTTTATATTATTATTCAATATTTAATCATTTGGCAAATGTGTTAAGTTCATTAACGAACTTTAAATTTTTGGATTAAAATCTTATATTTTGATGGAACAATTTAAATTCTAATTCAGAAGCTTTTGAAAAAATATTATCCCGAAAATGTTTGCAAAACTCTCAGTTTTTTTCACCAAACCATCGCATGTGACAGTGGACTTGCATTTATTAAAATAAAAAATTTACAACAACATAAAAACTAAACACAAATAAATAAATAACACGAAATGACTAACACATAATTCATATTATTAAAAAATTATTTTTGCATTTTGTGGATGAATTGTTTGGCTTTAAAGAGGTTTTTCATAATTTATTTATATTTAATATTGAATATTAACAATATTTTTATTTTGATGAAAGTTATGTTGTTTTTTATTTTGTCCAAATATAATTTTGTTTTGTTGATGAAATATTTTGCAAAAATTTTTGCTTATAATTATAAACTTTTTGATAAATATTGAAACAAATTTGAGCTTTGGGCCAAGTATGTTGACATCAAGAGCACAATGAAGGCAACAATCAACAACAACGACTCTGTATAGAGCAAGTCACACAGCCGAGTAGACAGACTGTTTCGTTGGCCGCTACACCAACTCATCAGTAGTCTTGCATGACTTTTCACCTTGATCCACTCAAGCTACTTACGTCCTACTTATACTGCCAATATGCCGACAAAGTTACCCCGGAAGTGTATTTTGACAGAGAGAACGTTTTTACATTATTAACTCAGTTCTTATCTACTTATGATGCACCCTATGTCAAGATTAACCTTGATCGTGTCATACTTTTAGGCATAGCCTTAATTCATGTGTATCTTCGAAATTCGATCACAGTGTTTTACTGCTATCAGAGCGTGTTGTGTTACTTTATTGTTATTCTTCTTTTTCTACACTTCCGTTTTTAGGGTTTAGCTAGTTTAACTGGTGATATACCTTTTTGATATATTATATAAATTTTATAGCTAATTTTTTACCAAATCTTTTATCTTTTATTCATTATTTTGTAATTTATATAAGAATCAACTTATTTTCCAAATTTTTAAGACGAAGTTTAAAATCAATGCAATGACAGTACAATACTGCTTCAGAGAACTTTTAAAGGAGTTTACTCAAAGGTTTTCTTTCTTGGACACGATTTCCTTAAAGGATAGGATATTTTTTTATTGGCTAAAATAATGATGTAAACATGTTAAGAATAAAGAGAGAAAGGAATTATTTTTAATCAAATATTTTTGACATATTTAGAGTTTTTTTTTTAAGTGCATTGGAGCACTGAACACATTGTTTTAAAAGTTTAAATGTTTTTTTATAGCACAAAAACTTTTATCACTTTTTTTGATAAGTTTTCTATAGCTATATATAAGATCGTTTGTCTTTGCCATGTGATATTCTTTCTAGGATTATTGAATGATTTACAGTTTTTTTCCGCATTGCTTTCTTTTAGCCAACAATTTTTCTTAAATTATTCAATATTTTTTACAATCTTTTGTAAACAAATTGGCGTTAAGTTTTTCTCATATACATATTTGGAATATGTCAAGAGTGAAATATTCTCACCAGTAATATCTGAGATTCTAATTTATATCTCTTAATTACCCTGTTCTTCTAATATGATGCTTTTTCGCGGACGTAACTCCTTACATCTTTCTTCCAAAAAATGCCTCTGTGCTAGGTAAACAAACTTCAATTCTTGATCAAGTTTTAAAAATATATTTTGCTCTTTCAAGTTATAACAACTTTTCTAATATTTTTATAAGAAATGCATTGTCACCGAAAGTTATCTTATTTCCAGAACATATTTTTTCCGTTCTTAACTTAGTGAGTGAAAGGCTCCTTCAAGTATTTGAATTTTATTGTCTACTTGGTTTTCTTCATTTTATTTGCTGACACCCTTCCAAAGTTTTCTTTGCAAATAAAATGATTTTCAATTTCATTTCCTAATTGTTACTGATGACCTCACCTAAAGGCAACAGCAACAACAACAACAAAACAATGACTTTCAATAGGTTTAACGGCAGCAACAAACAAAACAACAACAACAACAATAACAACGATAGTAATAATAATGACAATAATTCCCGATAATAAATTAACTGAAATTCACTTATGCCGAGCAGAGCCGAAGCTGCTACGGTAGATGGATCCGAAGAAGAGAAGAAAATTAATAAAAATAAATTGAGTTGTCAAAAATGATATCCGAAATAAATTCCTCAGTGAGTAATCGTTTTGTAGCGCACACACACAGCTACCGAAGGAGACCGCCCAAATCATCGCCCAACAAACATCCAAACGTACAACCACCCACCCACCCATCAAGCACCAGCAACCACCCAACAACACCTCACGGCCGCCTAACCTCAATCAACACAAAACGAAAGCATCACGAAGAAAATCCAATTTTTCGGCCATTGCTGTCTCGCTCGCTCACCTAGCACGTGACTGCAATCGCTTGGTTGGGATAACAACAAAACAATAAAAATAACGCAAATAACTGTAATAAAATAAAGTATCTAGATACACTAGCAGAAACAACAACAGCAACAACAACAAAAACAACACAAAAATTGCAAATTCAATTTCGTATGAAACGCGAAGAAAATGCTGTGGAAATTGAATGGGTCTGTCCAAGGGAGAGGGGTGGTAGAGGAAGAGCAATGCAAAAATCTGCGAGCTTCTGACAGTTAATAGGTGCGAGAGGCTCGGGTTGACAGGCGCACCACAGCATCACATACAGCGCAGAAGCAATGTCACTCAATATACGGGGAATTTTTTAATAAATATGAAGGAAATTAGCTCACACACACACAACGGGGCGGGATTTCGCAGCACCAAACCACCCCAAACCAGGCTGGTCGGCCGCCATTTATTGCAGGGCGACTCAGCAGGCCGCAGTTGAGGCTGATTACCGCACTCGTACGGTTCATAAGTCGTACGTACGCTATTTGCTCGCATCCCAAATTCAATTCGAGCCAAACTCCAACAACATCAACAAACGTCAGATCATTCGTGCGTTGACATTACTCGCCGCTAGACACGTCGCTCAGATTCCAAATATAAGTAAAATAAGTGTCCCGGCAAAAGCCAGAATTCCGTAACGAACCTTTTTACCGTCGCGTTTCTTATAACGGAACTCCTGTGTTTTTCAGTGAATGGACCCTTCCGCTTGGCCCTTCACAAAACACAAACTTTGAAAAACTTAAAACTTGGTCCTTTGCGTACCAAACCAACCAACATGTTTGTGATTCAGTGTTTGTGTGAACGATAATCATCTGTGGGAGTGTGTGCGAGAACGCGCTGAGCTCACGTGCATTGTTAGCACTACAACGAAGCAGTAAAAACTTCTTGTCAAACTTTGAAGAAACGCACCCAGGTGCGAAACTCTCACCCAGCCGCAGTTCACTTTGAGCCGAGTTTCCTCCGTTTTCGTGGATAATTAAACAAGTGATTGCAGTCAAAAACTTTTGCCTTCTGCATTGATATCCTTTGGAATTTATCCTTGCTTTTTGTTACAAAAAAGGTTTTGCACTAATTTCTGCAACTACGGAGATACAACCGAGTATAGAGAGTTGCAGGATAAAAGCTCAAACCAAGAACCTGAAAAAGAAGTTCAGCTTTTGGAATAAGGCTTGACGGGTTTCGCAGCGGAACCCGCCAATTAACTACTGCCAAGATTTTCACAGACGGGAATAAGGTAATAATACATGTTCTTTCAATTAAATTTGTTTATTGTTGCTTAGAGCAAAGCAGAACTTGTCAAACACAAAAACTCAGTCATTGTAAATTCACTCCTTTTTGGACTGATTAAATCTCAAAAGTTCCTTGAGTGTGTCTCAGCGAACACTCGAAAGATTCGAATATTGCAAACACAATGAAGAATACGGGTTATTTTATTTTTAATTGCGTTTACACTTTTTATTTAGTTATCTGATCCTTGAAAATGTCCTTGAAACGTGTTCTGTTTCATGCCTTTCCTGTGAATTTGCACACTCAGCGAATAAAGAAAAAACTCGAAGTTAATTGATGTGTAAAAAAAAGAGAAAGTAAAATTTAAAAGTAAAGAGAAAAACTTTGGAGGTAAAACTACTGTGATCACAAGCTTAAACCGCATAACTCAAAATTGGCCAAAGTGTATTTTTTTTATTATTATGTAAAATAAATAAATACGTTCGATGATGTGGGTTTTTCAAACGAAATAAGTACAGATGTACCAGAGAGTTACAATTAATAATTATGACATCTAATAAATAAGGGGCTGTTCTTAAAAAATGCTGTATATAAAATTATTGCTTTACAATTTAAGTCAGCGTTCAGTATAACTACATCGCGTCAGAATTTTTATGTTAAATACCCGCAATACTTTATGCAATATTACTTCATCAAAATGAGGTCTGAATGTTTTTCATGGATTTTTATTTGTGAAACAATGAATTTTTTCAAAAATAAAAATAGATTCAATAAATGCGGAACATAAGTTGCAAACTATACCCTAAAAAATTTATGAATTAATAAAGCCATTAAAGACTAAATTAACTTAAAATATTTCATAACGCTGACGAGAAGAATCAATCTTGACTTCAGATTCCCAAAAATTGCCACCAAAATGACAAAATGACCCAGAAGTAAACCTGTTTTACGATTGTTATTTTTTTGAGATATCTTTTTTTCTTGGCGAACTTGTTGAATACTCGAGGTTGCTCGATTTTAATATTTTTCATAAAAATTATGTTTAACTATTTCAATCGAATAGTATCATTAGTGGGGGATTTTACCTCACAAAAGGCGGGATAAAAATATTTTTGAATGTTATTAGGATAAGGACACTGATAGTGTTGGGTAGTTTCCGACCTTTAGGATTGTGCGCTTGAGACATAATCTTAAATCATATGGACAAAAATAGATATTTTTTATAGAATAACTCTGTAATGGGGCGAACTATGAGAAAAAAGTTCGGATGAAATTTTTTAACTATAAGAATTTTTTTTTTTTTTTTGCTTACGAACTTTTTTACTTATATAGTTTTATAGTTGATCAACTAAGCATAGATTTTGTGTAAAGTTGGTAAAACTTAAGTGCAGGAAAAATTGAAAAAACCCCTTGTCTTAAAAGTTAGAACTAATACGGAAAAAATAAATTTAATTTACGAAAAAATTTTGTTTAAGTAAGTTTTAAATATTTCGGCCTCATATAAGTTTAAACTGGTTTTATACCCAAACAACAGGTCTGAAGCTAGTAAAGAATTTGCTTTGCCTTGGCCACAGTTAAAATGTTGATGACGTCAGCTTATGAGGGGAATAGGCATGGTTATCATCCAATATTTTCAAATTACAAACTCATGGCACGTTTTAATTATCGAAGCTCATGTGCAAAATACAAAGTCAATACATTAATTTTTGTCGAATGACAGTTACCGTAGTTTTCATTCTATTTGGACCGTTTTCGAACTTGGTCTTTACTTTTTACAAAGGAGCTTTTATATCAAATTTCATAACAAAAGCTTCAAAATTACGGCTGTAACCGTGTCGTTAGATGCACGGACTGACATGGCTTAATCGACTCAGGAAGTGATGCTAAAAAAATTTATTTTTCTATATCTGACTGTGAACCCAGGGCGTAGCGTGAGTTTCAGCTGACCGGGGCGCAGGCAAATTTCACCGTCTCCTTATTTAGGTCTTTAAATTCGAGACTCTAAAATATACAGTAACTCTAAAGAACTTTTCGACAAGAACCATCTTCATTATTGTGTTTTGGACAGATTACAAATTGATAAGATCATGTATATACAACAAAATTTTAACATAATAATAAATATATTTATTACTTAAGCGTAAGCTATTTAAAACAGGTACAAAACACTTATGATTATCTGTTACCGAACGATGAGATTCAGCTATTAATGGACTTCCAAATTAGAACTAGAACATAACTACTACTGACTGGATATGTAACTATTTGTAATTATTTTTTTTTTTTAATATTATATAATTAATACAATCAATAAAATTGATACAATTTAAATAAAAACTGTTGTCTTTTACTAAAATTTTATTCGTCTACTGTTTTTAAGAGCAAAGTCTTTTATTGACCCCTCAGTGTCTTTACACTCTAAATAATATTGAGATGTGAATTGAAAAAAACACCGAATTGATTTAATTTTTCACGCCATAAAATCCATAAAATGGATTTAATAATTATAATATTCATACGGATATTACTTTATTTTTGACTTAGTTTCAAAAAGAAAAAATTCAAAAAACATTTGATTAAGATTTTTATGCTTGAATTTTAATAATAATTTTGACATTTTTTCAGTAAATTTTACAAATTTTGAGAGATCACTTTTTGTTGGGTTTATTTCATTATGAAATAGAGCCCAATGTAATAAGCACCACTCAAATTTAATTGGGACTTATTTCGTTTTTAATCATTTTTTGCAAATATTTTTTTCTGTGTAGTTGTAGTAAGCATAATATTATTGAAAACATTTACTCTTTAACAGATATTTACATGTTTTTTCTTTTTTGAATAACAAGTCATTAAAATGTAATTCACAACTTGTTAACCAATGTTTTGGGGCTTTATCATTTTCCATTTGGATGTTATTTGATTGCATTTTGGGTATTATTTCATTTAAATAATTTGGGGTTTATTTAATTTTCGTTGGAACTTATTTCATAGAGTGTTATTTCATTGGAGGTTATTTTATTGGAGGTTATTTCATTTGGTGGTTATTTCGTGGAGCCCAAAGTAATATCATAAATTTATGTTTCCTAAAAGACCATTTGAAGTTTTATCATTTTCTAAAAAGAGTTTCTTATAATTTAAAAATCCGATTACTGAGAAAAAGATTCGCTTTGTTTTTGGGTTTTGTGATTTTATCCAATTGTATAATTTCGAATTAACACCATTTGATGTTTTAGTTTACTTCTTTTTAAGTATTTTTATAATATGTATTCAAAAAAGGATTCGGTGTTGAAGTAACACCATTCTTTTTTTGTAGTGTTAATTTTAGATGTATTTTAATTTTGGAAAACTTCTCTCACAGCCACCATTTTAGGGAGGACACCATTTCGGTATTTATACCCCCACGTTTAAAAAACGTAAATGGGGGTATATTAATTTTGTCACTCCGTTTGTAACGCCCATAAGGAGGCGTGGTAGGTATATAAAAGTATATGTATTCTTGATCAGCATCACCACCCGAGTTGATTTAGCCATGTCCGTCTGTCTGTCCGTCTGTCCGTCTGTCTGTGATCACGATTACAGCCATAATTTTAAAGCTATCATCACGAAATTAAATATTTAAGCTTTTATCTAAAAAATGAAGGTCAAGTTCGTAAATCAGCCAAATCGGATGAAAACCACGCCTACCTCCCATACAAAGTGACTTTATCAAAACGGTAAAATCTCTGACAATTCAACAAAAATGAATTTATGGAATTGCAATTTTGCATATGAATTTTGATGTTCAAAATGCACTCTAAGTATGAAATTCAGCCAAATCGGATGAAAACCACGCCTACCTCCCATACAAACTTTATCAAAAAGGTAAAATTTCTGTAAAATCTACAAAAATTAATGTATGGACTTGAAATTTTGCATATGAACTTTGATATGTAACGTGTACTATGTGTATGGAATTCAATCAAATTGAGTGAAAACCACGCCCATACAAAGCGACTTTATCAAAAAACAAAAGCGAATATTTTCTGTTAAAAATATAACGAAAACGTTTTTACAGATAATTATTTTATTGATTGCTTAAGACTTTGAATATACTTTGGTTCGGCCGTGGGGGTATTTTAACTTCGGCCCAGTCGAAGATCATTTCTTACTAGTTTTGATTACTTTTGATTCTTTTTGATTATTTTGCGTAATCTCAAGTAATCGTTATTATTTTTTGATTGTTTGTAACAGAAAAGAATCGTACTTAATCAATTATTTTACCTTTTTGAAAAAAAGAATCGAATAAATAATGATTATGACGAGTAATCATTACTTAACAGCTACGTTTTTAACAGATATTTCCATGGTTTTTCTTTTTTGAATAAAAAGTCATTAAAATGTAATCCACAACTTGTTAACTATAACCAATATTTTGGGGCTTAATTCATTTTCCATATGGGTGTTATTTCATTGCATTTGGGTATATTTCATTTAAGTAATTTAGTGTTTATTTAATTTTCGTTGGAACTTATTTTATTGGGTGTTATTTCATTGGAGGTTATTTCGAAGGTTATATTTGGGGGTTATTTCGTGGAGCCCAAAGTAATATCATAAATTTATGTTTCCTAAAAGACCGTTTGAAGTTTTATCATTCATCTAAAAAGAGTTTTTATAATTAACACCATTCTGATAATTGAAAAATGCGATTACTGAGGAAAAGATTCACTTTGTTTTTGGGTTTTGTGATTTTATCCAATTGTATAATTTCGAATTAACACCATTTGGTGTTTTAGTTTACTTCTTTTTAAGTATTTTTATAATATTTTTTCAAAATAGATTCGGTGTTGTAGTAACTCCATTTTTTTTGTAGTGTAGCATCACATATTTCTAGCTCAATATACAAAACGGCTAGATTGGATTGTACATAAATACATAAATAATTTTGGAAAAATTTTAATTTTGAAAAACTTCTCTCACAGCTAGCATTGCTTATGGCAATTGTGAGGAATATTTGGAGCATTATTATAATATTAGGCAGAGTACCTTTGCAAAAACAGAGCTAACCGGCTGATGTGGTGTGATCGATGGTGATCGGGTAATGTGGTAAATTGTTTTTCAAATGCATATGAAATTTTGGTACTTTCTTTTACTCTTAAGATAAAACTTCAAACCTGTGAAAGACGAAGAAATATAAAGAAACTAAGACATCTATACTATTCTATAAAAGAGTTGCCTCTGATTTTTATCGTTCAATCACGGGGTAACCGCTGAATCGATTTTAATAATTCTTTCACTTTTCAATTGCTATAAGAAGCGACCCTGCTACTGGGTACTACGTTTTTGGTAAAACTTTTTATTTAATTATTTAAGAATTTATACATTTTGATCCATGCTGCCATTGTATGTATAAGCAGCACAAAATAACAGCAAGCAATAGCTTTTAGCTCTTTGTTGAGAGAGAGAGGTGAAAGTCTACAACTCACCGCGCTGCCATCTTGAGTGGATAGTTGCACTCATGGTATAATAATACATGGTAGCATTGACAACTGCTTATTTTCTCTTCAACAGGAAAACATAAACTGTCAAAAACAGCTTTTTCTGTATATGCATCTGCAGCTGCTGTGGTTGTTGTTTTTTTTCACTTCAACGTTTTCAACATTGTTTGTGTTTTCATTTATTAACAATGGCAGACCAGCGAAAGCTTTCTTTTTGAGTATATTTTTTGACAGAATATGTTTTCCCAAGCAACTGTCAATGCTACCTTGCATTATTATACCATGGTTGCACTCAGATAATTTCTGATGCAGTGTTGCCATAAGTGCAATATAGCGTATTTATTTTGGTGAAACTCTTTTAATTTCAATATGAAGCCACTCTTTTTATTTCAATAAGAAATATTCTCAAATAAAATAAATGCATATTTATTCATATTACATCTAGAATGCATATTTGATTCTAGAGTCTTCATTTAAAATATGTTTTCATATCATATTTTTACTCCCAAGCAACGCTGGGAACGGGTATCAGATAATAGGGGACACAAAAAAAAAATAGAATTAAAATACTTTTATCATAACAATAAAATTTGATCTTATTAAATTTAAAAAAACAAAAAATAAGTAAATGCTTAATTTTCACATCCTTTGTTAATAATATAATACAATTTTTTTGCAAAACGTGAAAATGTGAAAAAGAAGTCTTTACGGCCTTAACACCTTTCGCTCGCTATGTATTAATTATTTTCTATATAATTTTGCTGTTTTTACAAATACTAAAGAGCTACACAAGACCTTCAAACCTACACAAAATTCATAGCACTTCACTAAAAATGTTCTATATAACCCGAAGCCAGAAAACAAGCATTGCATACTTTGAAAGCTTTTCGTAACTGTCGAAGCAGTGCTTGAGCACTGCTGCTTGCAATGAAGTAAAATAAATATCAGAACATAGATCGACAATGAAGATCGACCATGTAAAGCTTCTAGAGAACATGCACATTAGCCATTCGTAGTCGGTATAAAACTAGTAGGTCCAGTTCTCGATCAATTGTGTACAAACATTTAATAACAAATACCACAAACAACACAATTAGATCAAAAGAAGTTCGGTCAAAGTCCTTGCAAGGGATGAAATTACCAGTTTATTATATTTATTTATATATATGTAATACTTACAATTTCAATTATCAGTCGTCTAATATTCAACCACTTTTAGGTAATACTGAAGGGAGATGACTTGCATAGGTCCTTTCTCATACAGTTGGAATTAGTTGTTGTTACCTAGTAATTGATTTTTCATATTTTCGAAATGCAGTCCACCAGCTCTATTTAAATAATTAATACAAAAACTTTACTCAAACAGTTATAATTAAAAATTAGCTTTGTTATAATGTGTAGTTCATATTTAAAACTTCATTGTTTCCGTCTCAAAATTTTGTCAGACTAAAAACAATTCAATGCGGCAAAATTGGTAACTCACAAAATTGTATTTAAATATTTATTAGATAAAATTTATCAACCAATAGATTCCTAGAGGAATAAAAATTCCTATGTTTATTGTATGAAATTTCTATTTTAGTGCAAAATTATTGGAGTTCAGGAATTAAGCACGAAATGTGGCAACTTCATGTGCACTGGTATGTTCGAGCAGCAAGTGGTTAGAACGCATTCTTGCCACCCATACAAGCTATGAAGAGGGTACGATTGAAGTAATGGACAGTGATGTCGGTTCGCTGAATCGACATTCGTTCGGTAAATTTAATGAATATTCTACGAAAGCTTTGCGAATTGATCGAAAATTCAATCCAAAAAACCAAAAAGTGATCAATTAAAATGCAGTTTGAATAATTGATTGTAATTAAAAAGAGCCGGGCGATGACGATGACGATGACGACGTTGATGATGGAGATGACAACCAGTCGAAACCAGCTGCAAAGCACCGGCCACACAATGATGGTTTACAAAGCTTGCTTAAGCCAGGGTCCGAACTCGTCATCGTATATGGCATCCGTTTCTGACTGGCAGACTCGTCCACACTTACACACACACACATTCACAAACACATACTCAGTAGAAAGCACTGAACCGAAATCAATGACCAATAATTCGCCAAACGAATCCGAAACTTGGAGTTAATTAAAAACTGTGCAAACAAAAAGAAGCTGAAATTAAATTGATGGACCACAAATCAATTAAAAGCCGCCGATTGGTGGAAGCTGTTGGTGGAGGGCGGTCAGTGGACGGACGGGTATAGAGCTCAAGGATGAGTGTGTTCAGCTTGTGTGAGTGTGTCGACGTGATGAAAGCCATTTTATTTTTTAACTTAGTTTTTTGCTTTTCAATTTAATAAAAGAATTTATTGAACAAAATTGCGGAAATTCGATTTAAGAAGCATGGACTGGACTGATGATGGTATGGAGGGATGGTGAAAGGTAAATTTTAAATGATAGAAAAGTATAGCAGAAGTTTTATAGTTTTGCCATTTTCACTTTTAGTTATTATTTAACTTTTGCACTTTTTGAAATCTGCGCGAACAATGACAGCGATGACTTGAATCAGCTGACAGCAGTAATCGATCAATCGGAAGACATCTATTTAAAATTATTTTCATCGACCCCAGTGTTGAGAAACATTTACTACAATTTATCAGGAACTAAAAATAGGGACTCAGTATTTTTTCTGGTTTTGACAACGAACAGACAGCCAAAATTTTTTCGCTAGTTGAAGCGATAAATTTGTGCAAAGTTGCCAAGTATGCATTCATGAGTAGAGAGTTGAAATGACAAAATTTCGCAGTCAAGTATATGCCCGTACATTTACAAACCTATTCTTTTATATTTCTATGTGTTTGTTGTAAATTTTTCATTTCAGAACAAAATTTGAAGCTCTAAACACAAAATTTGCCAATGAAATTGTCAATGAAAGCAGCAGACCATTTTTATCAAAATTTATTATTTTTGAGCTTCGGATAGAAATATGAAAAATACTGGTTTACTATTGTCAATTTGCAAGAATAGGTCCGTAATTAACGTGGAAATTTGACATTCAACACTAAAAAATAAACAGAAAGTATGTGTTAGTGTTAAATTTGTTAAAGATAATTGGAACAAATTAATTATAGATTTATTTATTTTTAATGTGTATTTTTTGCCTTTTTGTATTTTAATAAAATATAAAATTGCTGCAATAAAAATATGAATCTGTCAACTAGAACAGCCGGTGCTGTTTTTTTTTGTATAAATATATGCCTAAAAATTTTCGTTCGTAAAGCATACAAGGCTTTAATGAAAAAATCAAACACTTCCAAGTATCGAAGAATAGTTTTATTTTTTTATCAGAAAAAAATCATTTCTTAAGCGTATTCATCAAGTGGAGGTGTTAAGTTTTTTTTATTGTTTGCTTCAACTCGCGAATATATGAATCTAACGCTAACCATATGGTAGCTCTCCTAAACTTGAAATGTCACTCTGGCCGTAGTTTCTAACGGAAAGTTTGCCACGATTCACGTACCACTGACAAGAGCCGAGAGGGTTTATATTTTACCTGTTTTGTTTTGGGTATTTGAAATTTGTAACTTTTTTGTGTGTGATCCGATCAAGTGCTGAAAAATCGGAAGTGCAAACTATTTGGAAACTGTTCGATATTAGCAATTCTCAGATTTATTCTGTTACTACCGATACTCAAACCTTAATGCAAATGGCATTAAAAAAGCTTCGCTTCAAAAATGCTATTATCATCTACTCCATCCAAATATATAAATAAATAATTATCATCAAAATTATACAATATCGCTTGAAAAATGCTGATTTGCCTTTGATTTTTCCAGCTCTAGTTTCAATGAAAAGGAAAAACCCACATATTAAAAAGTAATTACGTATAGAAACTTCTTTCAAAGCCATCAATTAAATAAAAAATCTCAGATTTAGGGAGGGGCAGTATCCCCCCTTCCCCTCCCTGGCTGCGCCCTTGGTCACCAACATCTGATTATTATATAATTGGATTTGTACTCAATATAAACTTTTGAAGGCTGATTAAAAATAATGTTGGATTATTAGTATCGTGAACGACTTTAATATTAATAAAAAAATATTTGTGATTTTCAACTGTGCCATTACGAGTCATAAAATGTTATTAAACAATGAATAAAACATGGGCATGGGGACGGTTGAAACAAATTACTTTTTTTTTAATTTGATTTTACACATAAAATACAATACAGGGATCTCAAATTTTTTAAGCTGCTTTTATTCCAAATCATGTCATACGGATGTCAATTCTTAAAATTGAATATAAAATAAGCTATTGTGTGTAAACAAATTAAGAGTTTTCTATAAAAATGCGGTAATACAATTATTTTAGTATTTTAACTGTATTTTTTTAACATTATTAACTTAAAAACTTTCGATAAAGTTTGAATCCCAGAGTTCCGAGATTTTTCGAAACCTTTCGGAATTGAAAGTCCCAGTTGTGACTCGTGCGGTGAAGTCATTTTATAATGGTAGATGCCTTACTTAAAAACATAAGATTCAAAATGAGATGGATCAGACACTAGAACAACTTCCTGGAAATTAAATAATAAATAATTAATTAAGAGCCCGGAGCTGGCAGCCGCCCATATACAAAGCAACCTTCAACCGAGCGGCTGAAAACACAGATTCAACACGATTTTCACGGCCGAACAACGCTTACCAATAGAGAGTTTGACATTTCTATTATCAACAAACGCGCGCAAAACCAGGGATACTTTTTGTGCTTGCTTAATTAGACATGAAATCATACTAATCTCTACAACAGCAACAACCACAACATTCATTTATACATCAATTATTGTTGGGACAATGGCACAACAACAACTTATGCAGACAGCAAGGATACGCCAGGAAAAAGGGTTGTGCCTCATGCGCGAGGCACAACATACAACAAAGAAAACATTAAACACAGAAGGCGTACGTCATTGTCGTTGATGTTGTTGTTGTTGTAGGTGTTAATGCAATTTATTGTAAAACTAAACACATTTGTCTGCTCATGTAAATCAAATTTTCTCGTAATAAAGGATCAGATGCTGATCGAGAACAGCAGACACACAAATATTCTAGTTTGGAGATGGGAATGCAATTAGTTGCACCTACACTAGTTGAATTGATTCAATCGAATTCAAAAACAATTGACATAATTATAGAATAAAACAACGTTATCGTCCACGCCACAAATATCACTGTCAGATAGCTTGTGGAGAGTGACACCAGGCCTCATCCAGCGACAGCAACACAGGCGGATGCAACTTAATTTCCAGCCAAAACCACTAAAATTAAAGTGATACCCTGACATTTGAATGCGTTTGTCCGAGATGCTAAATGCAACACTTAGGCAGCGAGCTAGACGGCAATGATGCAATGATGCACCGTGAGCTGCAACGTGTGTCTGTCTAGCTTCAATTGCAATTGAAACAGATTTCCATGTGGTCTCACCATCTGTTCATTCGTCCATTAGGCAGCAGTAAACTAAATTAAGTGCCGCTGATGGCATTATGTACCGACCAGCCAGAATTTTCAGCGGCTTTGTATCGCACGTGGATCACTGCGCGCGCGAGTATTTTTTGGGTATAAATCTCAGTCATTATTACTAATTCGCGATGATTTTCGCGAATGCACAACCAACACTTAAAGTGTGAGTAATTGGGGCGGAATGTCATACCAGTTCTACGGCAGCGTAAGGGTTAAATCAAATTTAACAAATAATTGAATTAGATTGAATACAATTGAGCTAAGCTCTATATTTACGCGATCGCTTATCAAAACAATTCGGTAATGATCACACTTGAAGAGCATAAACAAAACAAACAACAAATAAATAAATAAAAAAAAAACATTTTAGCTCTATTAACGTCGTTGGAGATGCTCGATTCATGCTGGCGCTACTGCTTGAGAAGCCCCTATAAAAGTCGCACCGTGGAACGCCGTGCGTACAAACCAGTAATTATAACACTGCGTACCGCTTTGCTCACTGAAGAAACGTTTCTTTCAAAAAGCTAGAGTTTTCGAAGCTGACAAGACAATCGTCAATCTTTTTTTTATTAGATTATAAAAAAACAACACAGCGAACCAATTTATTTCGGTGGGCGATTGCGTCTTGTGCGTCTGGACACTTAAGTTTAATGCGACCTAATGAGATTAAAGCAACTTCGACGACAAAACGTATGAATTCGACAACGAAGCCGCAAGTAGCAAGAAGCCTATAAATGACTCGTGGCGTTCATTTCGTCTTCACTCGCTTAATTGAAAAATTAGGCCGTTGCAAGCGATCGTGAAAGCACACAATATTTTTGCAGGATCGTGTGAATGGCACTTGTTCAGCTTTCGTCACAGTAAAAAGAGTAGTAAGAGCACTCTAAGAGAATTTATAAACACACTATTTTAGCGACATCTGCAAGTGCATAAGGGTTTGATCATGCCACAGTCTATTAACTTTTGGACGACAACCATGTAACTCCAAAAAGAGCGGCGGTCTGAATGGCTGTCCATATGCACCAGGCAGCAATTCGATTTGCATGTAAACAAATTGTTTAATTGATGAATATGCAGTGACTACAACAACGGCGACAACAACAACTTCGTTGTCAATTGCATTAATTTATGCGCACATAACATTCAAACGAAATGCAATTCAACTTGATTAATTTGAATTAAGTAAATTAAAATGAAGCACAAGTCCATCAACAGCACCAGCACAGGC
Source organism: Pherbina coryleti (assembly GCA_943735915.1). Lineage (NCBI taxonomy): Eukaryota > Metazoa > Arthropoda > Insecta > Diptera > Sciomyzidae > Pherbina > Pherbina coryleti. Next base: position 571,764 of record OX030948.1, read on the forward strand.
ATCAGCATCAGTAAGAACGTCATCATCGTCATTTATTATGGTCGAGTGGACAAAGCCATGTAGATATTTATGTATGAATGAGTCCTTTAAAAATGTAATAATAAATTTTCAATTTATGCGCGAGTTTCAGCAATTTATGAAATTTTAATGACCTGTTGTCCACAAAGCAGTACCTTTAAAATATTGAAAAAGTTTTTTATAAACAGGATATTCACGTTTTACAAAGCGACCCAAGTCGTTTATTAAAAAAAAATCAGTACGATTTTTCCACAAAAGAAATGCTATACATCTTTTTCCCTAAACAATAACAGTAGATTTTGGTTTTATTTATATGTAAATATACACATAGAACACGGCACTGACTTTGTCCTGTCAGTTTACTAAAGCAAATGCTTCTGGGACCTTACTTTAAATCATAAATCCTCTCATATAATACGAGACCTTTTCAAAAGTTATTTTTTTAATTTTGAAATTCGTAGGCTGCGTTGGTCCGATCGGCACTATTTTTTGTTGTTGTTGTGTTGACAAGCTTGTCTAGAAAGTACTCGTATCCATACATTTTCAGCCATATTGGCCATGGCTTATTTTCTTCTCAGCTGTTGATAGAAAAACGCACTATGGTGCTGATGGCGTTTGCTCATTTTTTATTAACAATGGATCAGGGAATTTGGATTAAATAAAGTGCTTCAAAATCTTATATATGTTATATATTGCTTTCTGTAAATTGGTGTAAAAGCTAACAATTGGATTAGAAGTTTTCAAGATGGCTGTGAAGACGTTGAAGATGACATAAACCATGGTTTCGAATATCAGGGTCTATCAGAGTGGGACAGAGAAGCTATATGGCGTGCGCGTGACATCATAAGAAGGAAAATTATTATATTTTTGCGACTAGATTGTTATAAAAGGAAGAAGAGGAGTTATAGTTTGATTTAAAAATTTTCAATTTTGTGACATAATTAATTTTCACTATAGGTAGTCCAATCTTTCTATTTAGCAGAGTGATTTCGCATTACTCTTGTTCTATTTTGGCTTTTTTGACTTGGTTTTTAGCTCGAAATTATAGTTTTGATTATCTTGTGTCTTGACCATTCTCTTCCATTAAGAAAACAAACCGTGGATTTCTTCTTTTGTAAAATATATGGTATATTGAGATATTTTTTATGTAGTATGAATAAAGAACATAGGTCCTAACTGGAAATATTGTCGATCTATTTTTAATATATTGTCGATTTTTTTTGTGAAAATTTATTAAGGAATATTTATTCTTTTATACGAATTTTAAATCATAGCAATAGTCTTTTATATGAATTTTTATTTGGCTCTGAATTTTTTTCATAATTCAAGATTTCCAATCTCATCTTGGACAGCCCCTAATAAAGGTTTAATATATTTTTTTTTTTTTTCGTAAACATTGATGGTATGGGTAATAATTTAGTATTTTTATACCAAATAAAAAATCAGTTGGCAAAAATTATTTCGTCTGGGTTCAGTTCTCAAATTTCTGAACATACATCGTCGCTAAAAGTTCCGAATCTGAAAAATTCAATTTTTTTACCATTTTACCATTGTATCCAGAGGCGTTCCTAGGGCGCGGGGGCGGTCCAGCCCGGGTACCACCATTAAAGGGGTGACACCATATCGATTTTTTTTTTTAATTTCTCAAACAGAAAGAAAAAGGTACTAATACAAAATGTGAGTTACATGGAGTTATATGGAAAAAAACTGAATACATTACCAGAAAAATGCTATTTTTGATATTTTTGAGACTAAAATTGAGCTTAAAAGTAATGAGATAGATCAATGATTTTTTTCTATTTTTGAAGAAAGCTGAGGACAAGGTATTTTGATAAAAAAAATGGCAAGAAGCGTCCATTTCGATTTTTGTGATTTTTTTTTTTATCTCAAAAATAGCATTTTTCAGTTTTTTCCATATAACTCCCAGGTCAGAAGGTCAATTTCTGAAATTATTGGTTTAAGACATTAACAATGCTTTGAAAAATAAACTGCAGAAGGACTTTTGCAATTGTCTTCATTACCAAAGTTTTTATAGAGTCGCATGTTCAAAATTTTCAGAATCGTTAATTTCCTTTATGCCAAAAACGCCAATGTGCACATTTTTTCACTAAAAATGAGTTTGTACCCGCTACCGATGAGATAGGACATTGTTTTTTTCAGTTGACGAAGACATAATTTGCTGTGTACGTATGAAAGACAGTTTTTAGATGGAGCTTTTTTCATAATTTTGAGATTTATTTTAATACAGTTTTCTAGCAATAATTGTTACATGATAGCACAAAAAGTTTTTTTTAATGTTTTTGTAGAGTAACAGGAACCAAATTTTAACTGTGTATAACGATCAATTTCCCAAAAAACACAAAAATTCACAGTGGCGTTTTTGACATGAAGGGGACGATATGTTGTTTGTTTTTTTTTTTGGGAAAACATAAAGATAATAATAAAAACACTTAATCTCATCAAATTGGTTTCTTTTTGCATTTAGAAATTTTTTATAGGGGTGACACCATGAGTATCCGCAACGGGTGTCACCTAGCCTAGGAACGCCACTGATTGTATCTTATGCTTAAGTGGAGCTATATGCTGAGCCAAACCATGAACAACATGCATAAAGTAAATGTAAAACTCCGTTAATATTGTAACAAGAATAATAATGATGGCCGCCCCGAATTGCTTTTGAGTAAAACATGTGTTTTTCGCTCTCCTGAAATGTAATGATTATTTATCAGATTCGCAACTTCACATTTACAACGGCGATATAGAAATTTATTTATACACAATAGCTAAGGTTTGTTTCTACTTTCGTTTACTTAAAATAAAAATTTTAACTTTAAAATCCTTTTTTTAGTCCTTTAGTGTCCTATAAATCTTCTATGCTTTCTGGTCTGCTTAACAAGTTATGAGGTTTGAACACAACCTTGATACTAATTTTAAATTTCTTACTTCACTGATAAGCTTTGTCGCTTATCTTTTTATATAATTTTGGGGTAGGAGGTTATTCTCTTATCTTAACAAATGTTATACCGTACAATTTCCAAACCAAAAAGAACATTTGATATTCTCAGCTTTCATTTTGAGATATACATACATATAAATAATGATGCTCTCTAAATTTTTTTTATTGGGTGGGAACCAATATGATTTAAACATAAAATTATACAATTGATGTCTAATTTCCAAATATCTAACATATGAATTTTTTTATATTTAATTTCACTTGATGGGTGTGGATGTGTCTTTCATTAATTCCCTTAAACAACTTTGTGTCAAATTGTTCAAGCAATTTCAAGTTTTGAATTGAATAATCAATGGTTTTATGTCCAAGAACTCATCGATTCTTTGGTACAAATATTAAAATTGACTTTAATTTTCCATTTAAAATACAAAATACACGAATTATAGAATTTTAATTAGTTCTTTATTCTTTGCATAAATTCTCACAGTCCGTTTTCAATCCAAAACGATTGGCGTTCCCACCGCATCCACCATAAATGAAGTGAACACATTCATTAGTATTCGAATTATACGACCAGGACGGCATCATGGCCATACAAACTCTTAAGCCGTCGCCGTCCTTTGAGTGCTCCAAACCACATTTTGCTAAAAGATAAAGAAATTAAAATGAATATGTAGTATTCTTCGAGAAACTTACGATCCTTCAGAGCCAAAACGGAAGTAATGACGGAAAATACTAAGAAAACTATGGCGAACACTTTCATTTTGGAGATAGTTCTTATTTAAGACCTGTGAAGTAACTAAATAAAATCCACGTCTGATCTTGCCATTTATTCTGTTTCTTATCTCAAACCTAGATTGAGTTAGATCGCTTGCGGCTTCAAGAGAATATAATACAATTAATATTTATTTAATAGAATATTATGTTTAGAAGGTGCTGATTTCAAAAAAGTGAGATTACGTTGGTTGTCGTTATAGTAAGAACTAGGGCCGGTTCCAACAGTCTCGGGATTATAAGGCCTAAAATTCCGGGATTTTCGGGATATACTTTTCCATAAATTTAGATGCAATTCAAGAATTAATAAAACAGGACACTTTTTCGAGCAATGGTTCTCAAAGATAAAACCGAGTTATATATTAAGGTGGCCCTAATTAACAAAAGTTGTATTTATAAGTTTTTTTAAAATTTAATCAAAGAAGTCGTAAAAACAACACTTGAATATATTTTTTTTAATCCTGGTATGTACTTCGTTTTTTATTGAATTTTTCTTTAAAATGAGCTATAAAATTTAAAAATCGGATGCAAATTACTAAAGTTGTGACATTTTACTTTTCGAAAAAGTTTCCATTTTCTTGTAAAAAAAAAATATCTAAAAAATACAAATATAAAAAAATTGCACTGAAATGCTGTTGGAGTATTTTCTGAAACAACACTTAATGAAAATGCAAAAAGTTTGTAATAACTTGGTCGATATGAAATTTTTTATTAGAAGTGCACCTTTTGAAAGTGTCGATTTTGAGTATTTTTACGAAAAGAATCCCCAAAAAACCAACATTGCAGACTTGAAAAAAATGACATCACGGGTGGCTATGGCATAGTCTTTAGAAATTTTGTGCAAAAAATTAAAAAAGCCAAAATTCGGATAAAAAAGTAAGAGCTATTGAAACTTGATTTTTTTTTAAATCCTCAAAGTGCCTGCAAGTCAATATAAGTTCAAATATTAAAATTAATAAAAACTTCAAATTTCCAGTAACTGTTTATTGTGGAAATATTTGCGCACTTACTTAAAGGCTTTGTAAACAAGATAGGCGTGTGCACCTGTTTTTTAAAATAGGTTCGTTTATTTAAGGGCGACTATATACCCAGAGGCCGAAAAAAAGGCCGTCATGTTTGTGAATTTTTTTAAGGAAACCTAAGGGATATTTTTAAATGAGGGTTTTTATACCTTAAAACATATACATTCAAGAGTATGTTAAGTTTTTTTTATTAAAAAAGAATTAATATTAAGGAGATACAGCATTTTTTGTAGAGCGCTGAGAAAAAAGGTGAAATGCGGTGACCTTTTGCTCCTCCTAAATTCATCTGATACAAAAAAATTAAAAATATTATTAAACTAGATACTTAAAACTCGTACTTGTCATAGCCGATTTTGAAAATATTGATTTTTCACAAAATGGCGGACTACCGAACGTAAATTAACGATTTTCGACCGAAAATTCGTCATTATTTAGACTATAAAAAACGAACGAAGCTAAAAAAAAAAATCCTATGACAAGTACGAGATTATGAATAAAATAAGCCTGCAAAAAAATCAAAACGATCGGTTCACTGAGTTTCGAGAAATATTGGTCACCGGCTTTGAAAACATGGTTTCGAGAAAAAAGCGTTTGAAAATAAGGGCCAGCACTGCGCACTCTAGACGGAGGTTCACTCACTAGGCTATAACTTTGTTATTTTTTGAGATAATGACTCCAAATTTTCACCACATATTTTTGAGACTTAAAGCTAAAGCTCTTTATATATTAGGTAAACTCGTTTATACTCCAGTGCTTAAAAAAAAGACTCAAAGGAATCACTGGTATAAATGTAGAATTTATCAAACTATTTAATACATTATTGGAAGCAATAAGTATCTAGTGGATACCAAATTGATGGCAACAAATGGATCTTAAAAATTGGCACCCAATAAGTCCAACCATGCACAAAATTCAAATTCATGGGGCAATTAAACACGCAATCTTGCCTATTGTCAAAAGAAACATTACTCCTGGTAGTTTTACCTTCAAAAACTGTTGAAGACAAAGGCGATCTCCCCAATATTTTAGACCCTTAGAATAAAAGTGTTTTTTTTTTCTCAACATCTTACAATCAAACTCAATATTAAAGCCCAGTTTCCATTTTTTTTTTTTTGATAAATTTCCGAATTTTTATTTTTTATTTTATTATTTTTAAAAACATTCTAAGAATGTGTAAAAAAATTTCAGAATAAAATTCAAAGCCGTTTAAGACATACACCTTGTTGCAGTTCTATCAGACAGCTTGATATTGGCTCTCATATAAACTTTAAACGCGTTTTTCTCGAAATGACATTTTTTGAAACGGCTTGCACGCTTACTCGAAAAGTCCGATTAACTTAAATCTTTTTTCATTTTGTAAAATAATTGAATACGCAGTGCGTGAACCAACAAAATCAAATATTAAATATTTTGTTTTGGTTTTTATTTCATTTATAAGGTCCAATTTCGTGTATGAAAAATGGAATTTTTTTCTTTTATGCTACATTTTTTTATTTTTTTTAATTTTACACCTTTTGTTGGTTCACGCACAAGACAAAACTGTTATAAAATTTTGGTGTTTTGTTTCTTTTTTTTATCAAACCACCTGAAGAGGTGATATCGCGCAAGCCGCAAGAGGCCTCTTGTTCGCGACCTCAACTTTTACGCGCTGTATAACCGTAAATATGGCTGCAAAAAAAAAACAAAAAAAAAATTGTTAATCTAAGACTGAAATAAAAACAAAAAAAAAATTGTTTTGATATTTAAAAAAATGAAAAAAATACAGGTATTCAAACAAGCCCGTTTTTGTACTCAAAAAATTGAAACTGGGCCTTAAGGGAGTAAGTAGTACCAATCTTTTGGTAGAAAAAACATATATTTTCAATATTTTTTTTTTCAATCATATATATTGAATATCAATTTTAAACTTTTTGTGACATATTTATAAATGTTTGAAGATAACAAAATATATATTTTTTTTTTATTACTTCTTCAGCCGGTAGAGGGCCATGAAATCAAGCACTAAAAAAAAGGTTGTCCCGCTGCGGCAACTTAATGTCAGGAACGGCTAATCTGAAACAAAAAAATCAAATTTTCTATTATTGGTGATAACCACTTACGTGGAAATTAACCACATTTAGGAAAAAAGTCCCCTATGTAAAGGGGTGTATCCAAAATTTACAAAAAAATGTTGCACGTTTTTCAAAATTTTTTTAAAAATTTGTATATTTTTTTTTATTTTTGACTTTTTTCCCTAAATGTGGTTAATTTCCACGTAAGAGGTTATCACCAATAATAGAAAATTTGATTTTTTTGTTTCAGATTAGCCGTTCCTGACATTAAGTTGCCGCAGCGGGACAACCTTTTTTTTAGTGCTTGATTTCATGGCCCTCTACCGGCTGAAGAAGTAATCAAAAAAAAAAATTTTTTTTGTTATCTTCAAACATTTATAAATATGTCACAAAAAGTTTAAAATTGATATTTAATAAACATGATTAAAAAAAAACAATATTAAAAATGTATGTTCTTTTCTACCAAAAGATTGGTACTACTTACTCCCTTAAGAAAATAGCTTTTATGACAACGTGGATGTAATTAAATTTTTGAGGTCTTACATTCAAATTCGAAAATGAAAACTATTTCTTTAGAACAATGATATAATATATAAATATTAATATTATATATTCGATTCTTCGAATGTTTCAACCTATTTCTATTCTTTGAAAAAACTGAATTAAAATTATTTGGAAACTGAATTAAATCGAAGCCTAAACATTCCATTTATTCTGCTTTTTAAGTTTTACATCAGAAGATTAACTTTAAATTAAATAAAGTTCAATAATGACAGACTTAATAGCCTAATATAGCAAAAATTGTAGTTGACTTCTCAAAAGTAAGTGAGAAAAATTTATCTTTTTCTACGACCTGAGGATGGATATACACAAAACTGTTCTCCTGTTAAGGACTCTTTATAAAAGTATTTTCAACCGACAGCTGGCAGCACTTGTTGTAGTCAACATTATAATTCTTGCGATTTTATTGCAACAAAATCTTATTTCGCAAAATGAGTGATTTTCGTAATTTAAGCAACAAATTGCATTATTTTCACTTCGCACAATCAACACGCGTGAGGTTGGCATCCTACGCTCGATAGATGAACTCAGATTTCACCGGATCCAGCGATCTAGGCCGCCTAAACAAGACCTCCATATTGTATGTAGACCGTAGGCCAGTTGCGCTTTTCTAAATTGAATTTCGTCGACTCTGAACGGTCTCGGTCGCAGATTTTCAATTGGATGATTGCATTTGGACGACTGCGATTAGAGTGCCTGTCCACACGACGATATGACACTCTGATGTGCTAAGCGCGCATTTACGCGCTTCGATGCGATAACCTCAGAATAATGCAGTTACTGAGTAACATCAGCATCTGCTGCGTTGTTTTTGCACAAAAAAAAAAAAAACAAAAACAAAACAGACATTTTTCAATTTTTGAACTTTCAACTGTGTGTGCAATTGTACACCTTTTACACTTTATCTACATTTGCATTCAAATTAAACATTACTTGGTCTCAAAACATAGCGCTCTGTACACATAGGTCCACCGACACTCTCTCGCACTCACACAATTAATTAAAAAATGTTTTCCAAAAATGGCTGAAATTGTTGTAATACATCGTTGAACTCTTTGCAACAGATGTTGACAACATTTCCATTTGGCAAATTAGTTTCATGTAAGCGAAACACCGAATCCGCACCGCCGAAAATAGAAACAATTATGCAAAATTACAAAAATGATGCTCTGTTCTAATGGAATCCAATTTGCATCCAGTAAGCAGCACCAGGTGAGCACCCAAACAAGGCGGCATTTTGTGGAAACTCTGAGTGGATTTAATTTCCGTGTGATGAAAATTTATTGGTCCCCATAGTCGCTGAGGTCATCGTCTGTGGCGACGCAGGTGTATCGCACAAGTATGCGGGTGCCGTCTATGTGGCATGTGTCTGTAATAAATTTTACAAATGGTTCAGCTGATGTTGGAATATTTTATTGTGTTTGTTATAATAATTGAAATATATTAAATATTAAAAAGCAAAATAAATTTAAATTCATACAATTGGATATCGCTCAAAATGAAGCAGAATTTCGTTTTTTAGTTATGTTTGTAAGCTGCAGATTTATTTTTAGTTTCAGATATAGTTTTATACTCTAATTTAAAAATAAAGAAAAAAGTTAAATCAGTTCTTAGCTATTACATAAATACAATAATTTACGTGCAACTATACAAACTATTCTGAATTTTTGTTTTCAGTGTAACTTAAATCCAAATCAAATAATACAAATTAATGAAGTAATGTATGAGAACTTTATGCGGAGTAATTGGTCGATATTTAAAACCTCACAGTTCTGTTTAACAGGTACTCCTGCGTGTCACTTTGTCTCAGGGAAATGCGTAGTTTTCATCCAATTTTCTCAATTTTGAACTCATTGTGCGTTTTATATATCAAAGCTGTTTTATGTTTTATTTATTGTACTATATTTTTTATATTTTATATATAGTTATGTAAAATATCAAGTCAATACTTTTTGTGGACAGAGAGAAAGAGTAAAATTTAAAAAGATAGGAAAGATATATGGTGACATTACCAATGACATTGTAGTTAACTAAACACTTTAAATATAGGTTGCCCAAAACTTCCAACTCCATCAATGGATCTTAAATGGTTAGATAAAGAATAGTTGGTTAGGAATGGCCTAGTTGAGTTAAGGATTTTAAATTTAGGTACTATAAGTGCATGTGGCGTCCGTGGCGTAGTTGGTTAAAGTGCGTGGCCGCTATGTCAAAGAACTTTGGAGACCCAGGTTCGAACCCCAGCAGCGACAGCAAATTATTTGAATTAAAATAATTTTTCTGTACGGCCGCCACCTCTCTGCAGACAATGGCAAACCTCAGAGAGTAACCAAATTGCCATGTAAAGCTTCTTGAGAACGAGAACATTCCGTTCATCGCCGTTCGGAGTCGGCGTTAAGCATGTAGGTCCGGTTCTCGGTCAATTGTGTACAAACTTAATAACACGCACAACACAATTGATCATAAGAAGCTAGGTCAAAGTCCTTTCAAGGGCTGAAATGGCCGGTTATTTATTTTTTTTTTTTTTTTACTATAAGTGCATTGCGTCGAACCGACTGAGAAAATTGTAATCTTCAAATCTAAATAAATAAAACAAAGTCGGGTTAGTTACACCATTTATAGCTTAAGAACTGCTGGACTGATTTTTTTTATCTCTTATTTGTTGGATTTATCTCTGCCCTAAATAGTAGAATTACTAATTGAAAAATTCGCGGAATCATTAGACAAGGGGCTGTGGCACCGCCCATACAATTAAAATTTATGATATCAGTATGATTTATCATTTCGTAATGTCCTTCTACTAAAAGCTGGGACGGTCATTGGACAAGGGAATATGGCTCAGCCCATACAAGCCAAATTTTTGACATCGAATAGCTTTGGAAATAAAAGGCACAGAATGTTGAATCTCAGAATGGAGTTACTATTTTGTGATGTCCTGCTGCAGGGAAACTGTAAAGAGCAGTGGAGATTGGCACTGTTGTCGAACTATGGGTATAAGAAAAGTTTTAAATACACTAATTATGTTCCAATATAGTTGCTGGGTATAGCAACACGTGCCGAGTGTCCGTAGTAATGTATAAAGGAATTATTGAAATAAAAATAAAGAAAATTAATCAAATTTTTTTGGAAATATATCCATTATGAATTTATGCCTTAAATGAAAATTAAATACCATACAAATAATGCAAGATACTCTACAAGACAAGAACTGGTTAAATAACCAAATATATAACCCGTAGTCCTGTCGGAAGTTTTGGTTAGTCTGCCGATCAATAAGTTTTTAAGGGCAATGTAATAAAATTGATTGAAACTAACGCATGCGTGTGATTAAAATGTACTACGATAAGTAAGTGGCGTCCGTGGCGTAGTTGGTTAAAGTGCGTGGCTTCTATGTCAACGACTCTGGAGACCCGGGTTCGAACCCCAGCAGCGACAGAAAATTATTTGAATTAAAATAATTTTCTGTACGGCCGCCACCTCTCTGCAGATAATGGCAAACCTCAGAGAGTAATCAAAATGCCATGTAAAGCTTCTTGAGAACAAGAACATTCCGTTCATCGCCGTTCGGAGTCGGCGTTAAACCTGTAGGCCCGGTTCTCGGTCAATTATGTACAAACTTAATAACACGCACAACACAATTGATCATAAGAAGGTAGGTCAAAGTTATTTGTTTTTTTTTTTTATTTTTACGATAAGTAACGATAGGGGGGAGGGGGTCTCAGATATAGTAACGTGACCAAAAATAAAAAACTCGAAAAAATTGAAATTAATTTTAATTAATTAATTAATTAACCCATCATTTCAAAACATTTTCATCCTACCATCTTCATGTTTGACCGTCTAAATTGATGGTTAACTATTGACAAGTGTAGTAAGGGCATTTTTTCTTTGCTTGCTTTTCGGCAGTTGTTTCTTCTATTTTAAATATTTTTTAATCAATTAATTTTTTTATTTCATATACTTCGTTACTTTATGGGGGGGAGGGGAGGTGTTTTGAAATGCACTACGAAGAGTAACGGAGGGGAAGTGGGGTGAAAAAGTTGAAAATCGGTCACGTAATTTATGAACGACCCCTAAGTAAGTACGACAGAGCAGATTCACCATAATATTTATCGAGCTTTTCTTCTGTTTTTTTGCACTTTTGTTACGTAATTCTTATTCAAGGATTAAACCGGACGAAATTACAAAATTCCGGATACTTTTTGAACACACCTCGTATATGCCTTTGTAAAACATTTCATTTGATATTTTACACATTTTTATTCTGAAACACCTTCCCGTATTTTTCCTCTTTCTTTGGAGATTTTTTGCTACTCCACACTCTTAGGACCTTTTGTAGCCAAAATCAGTACAGGAATAAATCTCATACAAGATTATACTGCTCATAAATGTTTAACAGTCAAATTGAATTTATTTTTTACAAAAATTTTTATAATTTTTCGCGGCATATAACTAATGCATTTAGACTGTCACAAGGCTATATCATAATATATTAAATGAAACTAAGACGCAAAGCGTATAAATTCATTTATCTGCGAAATATTTAATTAAGCACTCCATAAATTAATATCAATTAAGGGAAATTAAAATGGAATTTCAAGACTTTTTACGATTCTATGATTCGTTAAACTCAAAACAGATACACAAGTACGTTAGGGAGTGAGGCAGAGCACACACAGGGAAATAGACTCGTAGAGCTCAAGCAAAATGGTTACTCTGCCAATTTTGTATCCAAATAACAGACAAGGTACCCAAAATGTATTAAGATTATGTTAGCAACTTTGTAATGTCGCTCGATTAAACGCATGCGCAATCAAAATCATCGCAAGTACTGCAACGCGTTTTTAATTAAATATTATTACAACAATCAGTAATTGCCTCTAATTGAATAGAATGAAAGGTGCAATTGATGAAACATCAACAAAATTAATTCAGAAACTAATTGGTTGCATTGCTCTTGTTGTCTATATCTTGGATGCTTTTATGCATACTTTACTTTACTTTACATAGCTTCGAAGAGCTTCGCTCTGCTGCAATCAACGGCATTCAATTGAATTTCAATTATTTTAGCTGCGATCGATCGATCAAACGCGTGATGGAAGACATTCATTTACACTATATTGAAAATCGAATAAATCAAAGTTGTCTCGTAATTTTATTGATTTTACTGGCGACATTCTTGAATATCTAATGAAGCGCTTTAGGCGCAGCATGCAATTTATTTCAATACCTCAATTTATAGACTCAATACTAAGAATTATATTTTATTATTATTTACAGCTCGGTCCTGCTGCCGCGGGAAGAGGCATGTTCTGCTATCAATGTCCACCTGCTCTGCATCCATGTGGGCCTCATCCGCCACGTTTGCCATCGCTGGAATATCCATTTGCAGCTACGCATCCTTGTGAGTGAATTCCAATTAAAACAACACAAAACAAAACAAAATAAATATTAATATCATAAAATAACAAAAGTTAGCATATGCCGTGAAAGCACGAAAGGCGGTTGCGAAGGAAGGTTTGGATGGTAGTGCAACTTAATCGCTACATAAAAATCTCTAATGGAATTAGATAAAAAGCAAAGATAATCTAGGCCACTCGCAGTTCACAGTTACTGTCGTGCTTGCCGTGTGAGTCCTTCAAGGGTTGGGACGCATTAACGAATTATGCTATTAGCAACGCGTACTCTTGCAGCAAAGATATCAAGTTTCCACTTTCGAATGCTGTGAACTGCCTGGCACAGCATTAAGGATTAGGCAAGCAGGGATTTTGTTAGAAAACTTTTTAGTTCAGGATGTTTGATTGTTGCTTGTTGTAGCTCTTTCTTGGCATTGTAAGAACTGCAACGTTTCGTGAAAAGAACAATGTTGGTCATGTGTCCTACTTTTATTAATTTGACATTGAGTCCAAACACTGATACAGTTATATCTGACGTACCAACTTTGCTCACACTTTATTAAAACTTTTACTAATTATATCAACAGATAAGTTTATAGATTGTTCAAAGTTGAGGATTTTTTTTAGCAAGAAGTTCTTCGTAGATAATAAGATAAAAACAACAATTTGAAATTCGATATTATTGGAAATGGAATTGAATTAGCTGGCAGACTGTAAGCACATCAGAGACATCTTTGTTTGATGGAAAAATGGATGGTTGGCTCCAAATCGATTATGGCGGGAAATGAATGTTTTTGGGTTTACTTTTTTTTAACTTTGACGGGTATATTTCTCCAGTTGGTTAACAATGTTTTATCAATTGATTATATTGGAATACTACCAATACTCGTGCCATAATTTCAATACTAAAACTTGCTCTTTTGGGTTGCCATCATTGACGACTAGGACTTGCAATTTCGGGACTCAATAGTATTTCGGGATTTATTATTAGGAATTCCAGGATCCAGAACTAGTCCTAGGATTTGAAATTGGTTAGAGAAAACCCAATTTTTTTTTTTTTTCTTTTTTGACAAAAAGGTAAATTCATATTCAAGATATGAAAAAAAAAGGAATTTAAAAATACCCCAGCAAGCATTATGACTCTTAAAAGAATCTTTTAAGACTCATATAAATGAGCGTTTATCGTCATAATGCGCTCAAAAAAGACTCTTTTATAAATTTTCGTAGGTTGTGGTCCTCAAAATATAATTCATAATAATGACTGTTTTATGCCTCATTTAATACTCAAAATTAAGACTCTTTTAAGACTCATATATAATACTCTTTTAAGACTCATTTTAAATACTCTTTTAAGACTCATAACAATGACTCTTTTAGAACTCATATAAATTAGTCTTTTTGGACTCAAAATTAAGACGCCATTAAGACTCATTTTAAATACTCTTTTAAGACTCATAATAAGGACTCTTTAAAGACTCATAATAAAGACTCTTTTATAACTCATATAAATGAGTCTTTTTGGACTCAAAATTAAGACTATTTTAAGACTCATTTTAAATACTTTTTTAAGATTCATAATAAAGACTTTAAATAAATACTTTTTTAGAACTCATATATGTAAATGTCTTTTGGACTCAAAATTAAGACACTTTTGATAGTCATATTTAAGAATCATGGAAAGGAATTTAAAGACTCATACTGAGGATTCTTTCAGAACTCATAGTAATTATGATCCATTTAGACTAAAATATATATTTAGATTCACATTTATTTAAAATATTTGATAGTTGAAAAATAAAAAAAAATGACAACAATATCTTTTTTTAAACATTTCAAATAAAAAGTAATAGTAGAAAAATTTAAAGTCATTATAAATCATATAAAAGACTTCTGTATGAGTCTTTTTATTGCGTACTCATAAAACACGCATAAAAAATACAATTTTTGAGTCTTATTTTTAAGCAATCATTTTAGAATTATATCAAAGACTCCTTTATGAGTCTTTCTTTTGCGTACTCATAAAACACGCATAAGATATACTCTTTTTAGAGTAATTTTTTTGAGGTACTCAGAAAATGTTTGCAGGGACAATTTACTTAATTTTGTTTTTTTAATGTAAATGTATTTTATTTTTAGTTGCTCACTAAGCAATATAACATATACACTTTTTATTTATTTATAACACAAAAAAAATAAATAAAAATAAATCAAATAAAATTCATTAAATTTATATTTTCTTATTAATATTAACTTGTACTTGTACATTTTAATAAAAATATGTACATTTTTTGAGATCACTGAGATCACATTTTTTGAAACCTTATTCAGCGCATCTTAAATTTCAAAACTTTCTCAGACGATAGAACTCTTTAAAAAAGTTTCAACTGGCTTTTTATTATTAATATTACTTTCACAAAACTGTGTCATAAACTTGCAAATTTAATAAAACTCTGTTTTTTTGGAGAAGTCTTTGAACAAGTTGGGCTGATTTTGTTTGAAAATATGCTCTTCAAAATACTTAAGCACCTACGTTGTGCATGTATTTAAATTTATGGAAATGTTCTAAAAAATGCAGTAGATTTAGGAATGTGAAGGCAATTCCTGGATACCGAAAACTGTAACTGGACTGGAAAAAATATGAGATCCCGGGATTCCGGATTGCAAGCCCTACTGACGGCTTAACATATCTATAAATCAAAATATAATCATTATTCGAAAATTACTCACTTTCTTGCAGCTAATGATAAGAAATCGGAGAATTTAACTATACACGCAGAGAAATAATATTCTTATATTAAGCAAATATTTTGCCTCATTTGCTCAAAACAAGCACAAAAAAATTAAATTAAGATAATAAATTTATAATGAGCATTTATTACTCAATTTTATAGTTAAATAAATTATTGCTTGAAACAAGAATAAAATACTTGATTCTAGAACCTGGAACTAGACTTGTATCAAGAAAATCTTTTCTTAATTTAAGCAATCACAGAGAATTAAGTTTTCAGCAAATTGTTTACTTGAATCAAGGACATTTTTCTCACTTCAGTTTATATTGGCATGCTTATAATTCCCACCATGTTTACATAAAAACATGTTTAAGATGGTGCGGATGGACAAACTATGGTATGGTTCGAAGACGCAGTGACTTATCTGTTATTTTACTTGGAAACATACATATAAGTGTCTACAAGCTATATTTAGTATATTCGAGTAGTTTTTTTTATGATGGGTTAACCTACATCCTACATCTTTGCTGAAGGATTTTCATTATAAAAGAAAATTAAGTTTATAATATCAAGCAAAACATTCTAGTATTAAGAAAATTGTTAACTTGAACCAAGCAAATTATTCTAGTTTTCAAATTTTTCTCACTTGAACAGGCCCGTGCGCAGGATTTGGTCCTGGGGGGGGGGGGTTTTTTTGACTAAAAAATAAAGAATTCTAAGTACAAAGAAAACTATCAAAAAATAAATGTACAGAAAATATTATATATTGGATATAAAACTATAAGATTTCAGTTATACATTTTCAGATTATTTTAAAGTATTCCGGGTAAATACAAATACTCTATACAAAACTATTCCCTTAATAAATTAATGCGTCGGGGTACAGAAAAAAAATTATTATACTGTTTATACACGAACTTCAACGTCCCGATGAAAATTAAGTGCAGCTAATCCGTTCAGCCGATTTTTGCTCATAGTAGAACGCAAGTAATATTTTAACCGGCGTAATGTTGAAAAAGAGCGTTCGTTCGATGATGTCGTTACTGGTAAAGCAGCCATTAACAGCCAGATTTGGTGAACATTTGGGAAAAGCTGTTGATATTTTTATCAAAAATCCGTCTTCGCCAAAGTTTTACTTCATTGATCCATACTTCAAAAGAATTGTCATGCAAAATTGTGGAGTATTTCTCAAAAAATAGGTTGCAGGCTTCTTCATCTAGGGTTGACATTTTTTATGGAAAAAGACATCTAAAATTCGATAATATTCCACGGTGCTTAAGAAAACGATCTTAAGCAATCTTAGAAAACGATCTGGCCGAAGTTAAAACACCACGCCGTCCAATTATTCAAAGTGGTAAGCAGCCAATAAAATGTTTATCTTTTAGGGGACATATAGGTTACAAATTTTTAAAAAAATTTTTTTCGGGAATTTTTTTTTCATAGAAGGAAAAAAGATATCGTTTTCAAATTTTGCACATATATTTATTAACATTTAAAGAATACAAAAAACGGTTTTTGACGTTATTTGCTTTTTTTTTTTAAATATCGAATTTCGTGATGATAGCTTGAAAATTACAGCTGTAGCCGTGATCGCAGACAGACGAACTTGGCTAAATTAACTCGGGTGGTGATGCTGATCAAGAATATATTTACTTTTCTAACACGCCTTCTCCTTTTCTAAGGAGGCGTGTTCCTTATAGGCGTTGCAAACGGAGTGAAAAAATTAATTTACTTCTTTTACGGGTTTTTAACGTGGGGATATAAAAATTAATTTGAACTTGGAGCATAATCAACTCTATAAATTTGAACAGACATATAGTATTTGTCACTTAAATCTACATCTGAAAATG
Source organism: Pherbina coryleti (assembly GCA_943735915.1). Lineage (NCBI taxonomy): Eukaryota > Metazoa > Arthropoda > Insecta > Diptera > Sciomyzidae > Pherbina > Pherbina coryleti. The sequence continues at coordinate 589,118 of OX030948.1, forward strand.
TTGAAAATTCTTTATTCACAAGACTTTTCTTCAAATCTTCCAAGCTTTATAATAGGGGTATTCACGGGTTAATGCGAATCGCAAGAATGCGAAAATGCAAGATTTTTTCACTTGAACGTAAATATGGCAACTTTAGTGTTGCAAATCTATTTATATGACAACTGTCAATCAAAAGTAAAAAAAGTGGGCAAAGAAATTCAGGAAGTATATTGCCACCGTATTTCAAAATCACAAAAAGTTATTCAAATCAACGTACAAACTTAACCTTTCTAAAGTTTTACCCAGATGGCAACTATGTTTGAAGACAACCAAAACATGAATCAGCTGTTAAGCATCACTGCTTGTGCGCTTTCGCAATAGGTTTGAGCAGTGCGTAATTCAAGAAGGGTTGCAAAATTGCCTCCAATGTGTTTGTTGTTGGTATAATGCGAAATTTCGCAATCTTGCATTTTCGGATCGTCGCAACTGCGTTTGGCATCAAACCGTGGTGAATACCCCTAATGTTATCAAGAGATATAATTACAAGTACCAACAAGTCAATTTAGTTTATTGCTAGATAAGTTTTTGCTCAATTGCTCGGACCTATACGTTATTCCCAGACTTCAACATCTATCTATAAAAACGAAATTAAAACTCAGCGGATGATTGAAAAAGTTATTTTTACCAAAATTCCAATATACCAGATGTTGTTTATGTTGGATCAGAACGCAGGTGTAAAAATAATATATAAATTGGAATTTCAATAATTTTTTCCAAATTTAATTAACATTTCACCATTACTGAGCGCACCGAATCCTGCCTGTTGATGAGTCGCCACAGGAACTGAATTGAATTCCGCTGCAATTCAATTATGCAATTGAATTGATTGCAATGACGGCATTGCCATCATCGAGTCGATCGATTGATCGCTCAATGCAACTGCTGTGGGGGAGTGTCGGAATTCATTGACGATTTTTATGTAATTATCGGCAATTCTTTGACGCTCTGCGATGTAAGGTAAAATTGGCATTCGTCGCATTGCAATCAGCGTGGAATGCTAGGCAGCATTAAGCATGCAAGCGGTGAAAGTGCGTTACTCTGATTTAATATCCTTTATTTTTTATTTTTTCTTTCTTTTTTTTTTGCTATCTGTGTCGCTTTGTGCGAAAATCAATCACGGTGACACCTGAAAAACCATTCTGTATTCAATGTGGAGCGAACGACGTAAGTGAAGCACAAATCGAAAAGTTGATAGAAATGGAGCCGCCAAAGCTGATTTATACGATATTCAATGTAATTATTAGGCGCGCGAAAACAAAGCACCCGACACGCGGTACAATACAACGCATATTTATGCAGATTTCGGCAATTGCCAAAGTTGTTGGTCTTAAAATTGTTATGCAAAGTTATCTAAAATTTTAGTCTACAATAATTCTTGTATTAGTGGCTTTGATGTGCTACGAGTACGTTTAAATATGTTTTCAAATTCCACCAACTTAACAGATAAATTTGTCAATAGAGTTCGTTTGATTTTTTTCATATCAATCTTCTTATGTGTGTTCGAATGTGTCCACGTCTATAGATATATGTATTTATGGATGTATGAACGTGAGCTCGCATTTAGTTTCGCATTCTTGAGAGGATAATAAGATAATCTCAAGGACTTGTAAGCGCATTAGAGCTCGATGCTCCAGAAACTCGCACACTTTGAAGCCTCGTTCACACATAGACACACACTCGCACACACATGCACATAGAAACAAGCATTGGAGGCTAATAGCTGCTGTCCGTTAGAGTGTTTGATGCTACCAGCATCCAAGAATTCACTTTGCACCAGCTCGAGGTGTCTAAATGTAATTCGCATCCGTAAGATTAAATTGCAGGGAGGTGTGAAAGATACAATTTGAGAAGATAAACTTACCTTATTTCACATGACAAACATACACGCACACATTTTCTAACATATCAACGAATAAATTTGTGCACATTTTGAATAAATTATCTAACGTGATATATTTTAGCAGATGATGTAATTTACATTAAGTAGATGTAAGGAAGTATCTGTGAATTTGTATCTAAGATATGCTATTGCGGCACGATAGCAGGTTGAAACGAACACTCTAAATGAAGTGTACAATAATGCAATTTATAAATAGTTCAAATCAAATATTAATGATTGCAAGTATAACTGTAAAGCATTTCCGAGCATACAATGCTTCTAGATGTCACTAATTAAATCTCACCCTCGCAATAAAACCCAGTCCTTGCTCACAGCTAGCCCACTTTTGACCTCGACATTACAAATACGATGGTTAAAATACAATCAAGTGCAAGAATAATAACAACAGCACCGACAAATGATGTCAGGCATCTTTTGTGTCATCATCGGATCATCATCATCACCACCATCAAGAAGAACAACACCAACACCATCAGGGTAGCCAACAAGCATTTGAGCTACTCTTTTCCCTGTGGACGCAGCTCACGTAAAAGGGATACAAAAATCAAAGAAAACTCATTTGCATCTGAAATTCAATTGGTATAGATTCGAACTGAATCGCGTGCTCGAGATTTGAATGGAATTTAAAATTCCTCAACGGATGTCAACGAGTGAAATCAACACCAAATCCGAAAAGACAATCTGACAAGCAGTAAAAAAGAAGATAAAATCAACAGCATCAAAAAAAAATAATAATAAATTGTAAAATGCCTCGCTTAAGTGTCAAACTCAATTTGTGATTGAGATTGAAGCGAACGTTGGATAAGGCGAGGGCCTTATCCACCATAAAAAAGTAAGTATAGATAGTTATAAAAGGTCGAAATCAGCAAGTTTTTAAAATGTGATCTCATAAAATTATCGATTATTTGATTGAGTCAAATTACTGATTTAATTATCATTGATTACCTTTGATGAAGAATTTCGACTTTTTCGACAGAAGAACTAGATCTTTGAATTACAAAGATAACCAAGATTCTATATTATTTCTCCGCATTAAGCTAAGCGGTTCCTGCTCTTAAATCCAGGGGTCAGTGTCCTGTTTTATCTAATAACGGTATTTGTGGGGTGGAATGGAATATAATATTTAATTAAAATATATTTTAAATGAATAATAAGACACTTAAAACGATTAAGCATGTAAGCCCCAGTCAAAAATTGTTAATAGGCCAGTTAATTACTTTTTTTTCAAATGACTAAGCATGCTTGTATCCTGCATTCAAATATGGGGTTTTTTACACCTTTTTTATCTTTTTATAAAAATTACGTTTGAGTTATACAATTTTTTATTCGATAAATTCTTTAACAAAAAAGGAATAACATAAGTTTCCCACCATTTCAGAACTAAATGAATACTTTTTCATGGCATGACATTGTAAGAAAGTTATTCTAAAGGTTTTAGGCAAAAGCGGGTAAAATTAAGGAATATTTTAGTAAAGCTTATGCCTTAATGATGACAAGATGTTTTCTACAGAAGCTTACTATATTAAAAATTTTTTTTGCAATTTAATTTTACATCTTACGTAGAGTGCCTACAAGTGGCGGCCGTGGCGCAGTAGGTAGAGTGCGTGACCCATACGCCAAAGAACCCTGGTTCAATACCATCTGACACAAAAAGATTTTTTCAATTGAACTAATTTTTCTGTTCGGCCGTCACCTCTTAGCAGACAATGGCAAACCTCAGAAAGTAAATAATGCCATGTGAAGCTTCTTGAGAACATGCACATTAGCCGTTCGGAGTCGGCATAAAACTAGTAGGTCCAGTTCTTGGTCAATTGTGTTCAAACATTTAATAACACGTACAACACGATTCCCAAAGTCCTTTCAAGGGCTGAAATGGCCAGTTTATTTTATTTTTATACTCCCACGTTTAAAAAACGTAAAAGGGGTATATTAATTTTGTCACTCCGTTTGTAACGCATATAAGGAGGCGTGGCAGGCATAGAGGCGTGACAGGCATGTCTGTCTGTCTGTCTGTCCGTATTGTCTGTCTGTCTGTTATCACGATTACAGCCGTAATGTTCAAGCTATCATCACAAAATTCGATATTTAAGCTTTTATCTAAAAAATAAAGGTCAAGTTCGAAATTCAACCAAATCGAGTAAAAATCACACCCATACAAAGTGACTATCAAAAAATAAAAGCGAATATTTTCAGTTCACAAATTTCACAAATAAACATTTTATTGACTGCTTAAGACTTTGAATAACTTTGTTTCTGTCATGGAGCTATTTTAACTTCGGCCCAGTCGCAGATCATTTTTTACTAGTTTCTTTTAATTTTACATCTATGTTTAAAGATCTGTTTTTTTACATTTATTTTCTATATATAAAGATGGCGCCGAATCTTTAAGAAAAATGTGAAAATCGGTTCCGGATCTTCTGAAAAAGAAAAATAAGAATTCGCTTGAAAAAATAGAACTGAATGAACATCTTTTACTGAAATGAAATGAAAATATGAAATAGTAAGAAAATTATGAAGAGCAAAAAAAGTGTTGAAAATTTACGTTTCTATTGGTGCGTGTAAAATCTAGAAAAATTTTCTAAAGTTGCTCAGTTTGATAAAAGATATGTAAAATTACAAAATTAACTAATTAAAAGAAAGAAAAAATTAAAATCGGCTGATAAGTTTGTTTGCCATAGTGTGGCCCGTTTTGAAAAAGTATTTTTCGAGAAAAACTGTTTAAGGTAAAATTTACTCTTAAGTACTCTGGCGCACTGGGTCTGTCTAAAGGTTAGGCGCTGTAGAATCTTTATTATAAGTGGGAATGATTAGATAGATTTTTTTTACAATTTCTTGAATAGGTGTACAACAATAATCAATTGAAAAAAAATTATATTTGCAAAAAAAAAGTTTGCCTAAAACCTCCCTCACTTCTTTTTTAAAGATAAAGTATTTAAGTAGCATAGCAAAAAATTGGACGTCGTTCATTTATTTATTTGAAAGCATACTTCTTCACTAACAACAACTATTAAGGTTGGTTGAAAAGTATTGAATCCCCCAACTTCAATACACTTATTCCAAACCATCTCTCTAATGTTTTTCCGGAAACTATGCAAAATACTGTTCCACGGCAGCAAAAACTTCTTCATCCGAAGAAAAACGCTTTCCACGAAGTAATCGTTTGAAGTTTTTGAAGAAGTAGTTGTTGCTGGGAGCCGAATATTACAAAGATATTGTAATATTGTATTTTAAATGCTGTATAAATTTGTCTTCTAATTAATAGGCATCGCGTTCAATATTTTTTCAACCAAGCTGTATATTATGTTGTAGAGTTTGAAAAATTTCGTACAGTTCGTCAATATTTAAATAGTGATCGACACTGCAGTTTCTACTATATCGTAATACAAGACATAGAACTTATTAACAATACTTATATTCATAAAATTAATTTTATTTTATCATTCCATATAAAGCATTGGGGACATTTGGAGTACATTTTTTGCAAATGGAAATACTTTTAAGTTAAGAAATATTTTTGAAATATTATTAAGTTTTTTTTACAATAGGACTTCCTATGTCCTTACCAAATACATTTATATTAATATTAAATGTGCAAGAGGTTTTTTAATATCATGCATCCAAAAACATCAGGCATGAGAACACGGAGAATTTTTTTTTTTTTTTGTGAGATGATATTTTGTAACAGGAATCTTTGCGATTTGTACATTTACACACAAATTGTAGGGCAGTGGGACTTTTTCGTTTTTTCACGAATAATTTCAAATAACACCGGCACACAAAAAATTTTTTTGAGAGCGAGAAGGCAGACCCACGTATTCCCATGTATTTTGACCCATATAATCTATAGATTTTTTTTTTTATACAGAAGAAATTGTCTGTATGACAGAATCTGTTCTATGAACCAAATACACCTTTTCGGAAAGTGGGAAAAAAATAAAATTATATGTGTATCGTCGTTTTTCATGTACACGTCAGAATTTTGTTTTTTCATTTTTTAAGTTCTGTGTTGCCACACAGTGGGATGGCTTCATATATTTCTTGGAAAATGTAGAAGGAGTTGTTGGAATTTGATGAAACTTTATTTCAGAAAGTATAATGGTACGGTGGTTCCAAAATTGGTATTGGTTTTTTGTATCGGTTTCAGTTGGTTAAAATTGAGTAATTTTGTTAATACGTAAATGCTTTATATGTGAACGCAAAACGCGGCTAAAGATCATTTCGTCTCAAAAAATATTCAAGACTGCTTATGTTCCTTACTTGTGGTACACTCCTGAAGTCGTGTGCGACTATTGCTATAGAAATTTATGAAAGTTTACTGATGAAATTAAATCGCTTATAGCGATAAACATGGCGAAAGGTTCCATCAGGACATTGCGACTATCGAAAACCGCTTTATAAACCAAAACATTAAGCACATGCTTGGCGAATACTGCTGGTCTATTTGTCACCATACTGAGACAAATGCATACAAACGACAAAAGAAAAGGCGTACGTTTCTTTAAATCATTTATTTTTGATATTTTCCGCTTTTTTACACATAATTAAGTTCTTAACGGTCTATACCCATATTGTGAATTTTTGCTGAATAAAAAAATTAATGAAATAAAAGCCGTAACCGGTACAAAAAAAAACAAATGCATTTCTAAAATCACTGTATAAAGTATTTAGGTATAAACAAAATATTCATAAAAAAAAACGGGTCTTTAACAAACCGAAACCAGTAGAAACAATTCGATACAAATTTTGGAAGTAGCGTACCATTATACTTTTAGAAATGAAGTTTTATAAAATTCAAACAACTTTTTTATTTTTTTCCAGCAAATATATGGAGCCAAACCACTGTATGGCACCACAGAACTTAAAACTTACAAAACAAAAAAATCTGACGTATACATGAAAAACGACGATACACATGTATTTTTATTATTTTCCCTCTTTCTGAATAGGTATATTTGGTTCATAGGACAGAACAAAAACACATTTTTCCAACGCGGTGTTATTATTGAACATTTTTTAATTTGCTTATGATAGGAAAAGTAGGAAATATATTTGTGACAGCTTATATTGTCAATTCATCTTACAAATACTATGTCGATGTTGAAGATATTTGAGATATGTAAGAGGATATGTAATCTGATCCGTTTTTCGGTATTTTTCAAACTTTTAAATGTTATATAAGTTTTATTTATATTTATATAAGAGAGTTCTCACATTCTCTCAGTGAGGATCCAACAGACCAACAAGTGCTTAAATCTACATTCTACGATCAGTACTCTAAGCACACCAAAGTCTCAAAGTGTGACATAAACATCGTTTGCTGATCGTAATCAACCACCCTACACATCCGAGAATGACGTAATTCTACGTCAAAATCCTCGGCATATTAGAAATTAGACAATCGTGATTTGAAAGCCTGTGAGACATATAACAGACATTGTAAAAAGTGGTGTACATTGAATAATAACATTATCAAAATCAACAGATTATTTTTTTATAAAGTCAAGAGAAAATTATTAGTATAATGGACTGGATTCCAAGGAGTAGATAAATAGTGGATAAACTTTTCAACGATGAAGACTTCCTAGAAAGGACAAGAAAGGATCTTTAGTTTTTAGAAATTAAAAATCAATCTTATAGGTTAAAAAGATCTTAGTGAGAACTGAATTGATTGCAAATTCAATTGAAGTTGGTAGCTTATGTAATTTGAAATTTGAAAATAACTGTTCATGCAAAGAACCAATATCCTAACGGATCTAAGACATTTTTAAAGAAAGTACTTTTATTAACATGAACCAAAAACCAAAAAAATCTTTTAAAAATTTACTGTAACGGATAAAAATTATGCTCCCAAACAATAACATGAAATTTTTATCCTACCGATATTATTTCATCGTCATCATTAACGGAGTTATTCCATGATCTTTTTGACCCATTAGCAATTTTCTCTAACTTTCTTGTAATCAATTCAAATCCTTTATAAACATCGTCGCAAAATGACAGACATACAGGCAAATTCGGAGTAACAAATACACATACACTATTGCGCATCATCAGCAGTAAAAGCAGCAACATGGCTCCCCAACGCCTGAATTGATTTTTGGTAACTCTGCTGCGAAGCTTCGTACTCGATATGGAAATTGAATTAAGCATCATCTGATGCTGCCCTTCTTAGTTAGGAATCCTCCTCGAATGGAAACACATGCTGCATGTATTTGTGTGTCAGTGTGTGTGTGAGTGCCGGTGTGTTGGTTTCTGTTGAGGAGAAAAGCGGCTGGAAAGAAACGGCTGGTATAAATCAAAGGAGTTTGAGGCGCACATAGAGTGGGAAGAGAAAATCCTTTAATGATGCTTGCGCCACGATACCAAATGTCTGAAAATTGAATTATCTCCATTATGTGCATCTAACAAGCAAGCCAAGTCGTTGTCGATGAAGTGAGGAGGATAAAAGCACAGAAAGAATAGGACGGAGTGATGCGAGCGTCGTACCGAGGGTGATGCGGCGTTGACGTTAGGATGACGATGTTGTTGTTGTTGGTTGTTGATGTCTGTGCTACACTGAATGTCATAATGAACAACACAAACACAAATTGACTAAACTGAAGGATGACTGAAGTGGTTGAACTGAGTGGCTTCGTATTGAGTACTTGATGCGTTATCCTTCTTCTTCCTCCTCCTCCCTGCCTCCCTGCCTCCCTGCGCTCTTCTCGGATTCGTGCTAGTGGCACTGGGAATGAAAATTTATTTGAATCAATTTGCAATAAGGATTATTTAATCTCGTCTCTTGACAAGTGCGGTTGGTTTTACATTTGTTGTTGTTGTTGTTGTTGTTGATGTTGTTGTTGCTGTTTTTGTTGCTACTGTTGTTCTTGCTGTTATTATTTAAGTACTGTGGCTGTTGTTGTTGCTTCGTTGATCCGCTGATGATGTTGTGGAATTGGTATTTGATGGAACGACAAGAGGCGCTTTCAACGGGTGGTTGTTTGATGTGCTTTTTCACTTCTGGCAACGGTTGTACCTATTCTTTTAATTGCTCTCTCTCTCTCTCCCTCTCGTTCTCTCTCTACCTCTCTCTCTATCAACTTTTCTTTTCGTTGTTTTTTGGTTTTACTCAATTTTCTGGGTTGGATTTTTTTCCATGAACTTAAATGTGATAATTGATGGTTGTGTTACAGGTTAAGTAGACGTCGGGGCGTATTGGACGGCGTTATTTGCATATCACGTGATTATTAGGAATTTAATTAGCCCTTAAATGAAAACGCATATGTGAAGAACTTCTGTGCCTTTGGAGAGACTGACGTCAAATGGCATTTGAAATCATCATCAATAAAAAACAAATGTACTCTACAGTTTTCTTAAAAAAAGTCAACTTAGTCTTGATCTCAATTGATAATAAATATACTTATCTCTTGGCTATACATAAGTTCACTTTAGGCCTTTACATAAAAGACTCCTAACCACTCTGATCCGCTATGAAATGCTCCCAAAAACGATAACCGTCAACATTCCTGCATAATCCGATTAATATGGTAAAAAGCAAACATTCCCGCCCTCTGCCAATCTAACCGCTATTTCAGTTTGTTGTCAGCACGTCCACAACGAAGAAAGTCGAGAAATTAAAATTAAATTTCATAATTTGCTACCTAATTATTTATTTAAGCAAAATTGAAAATTAATTTTCACAGAATGCCAACAAACGGAAGTTCAAACGAAAGGTACGCCAGTGGAATGCAGAACCGGAAACAAACTTTGTGCCCCGGTCAAGTAAGGTTTGGTTTTGTGTCAGAGCAGTGGCACAAATGTGAAGATACCCTTGCTGTTAACTTGAAAGTGGGGCAAGGGAAGTACGATATGGATTAATATTTGTCTGTGTGCAGTTAAAATTAAACAAAAAGTAAGAGGATAGAGTTTTGGAATTTTAGCTTTTTAATAAATTAAATTATGTTGAAACTGGCTGTCGACTAACAAAGACAGGTGTTAAAATCTGGTCCATTGGGGACCTTTTATGAACATGCTTTTATTTTTATTTATTTTTTTTTTTTTTTTAACAAGGTTTGATTGTAGCTTTTGTGTACAGTTGTTTTATGCACTTAACTGCATTTAATATGTGCAACCCCCAGAATGTGGACGTTAACTTTACTAACCAGGGATTAGTGGCGATTACATCGCGCACATCTTTATCCTTCTTTTTTTATGCCGATCTAAGTGTTTTAACGCTGACTAACCCTGTCACTTTTTTTCTATCAACAGATACGAGTTACTCCTACCATCCTGCAATACATGATGAGACATTTGTGCGCCGGAAACAGCGTCGCAACCGCACTACATTCACTTTACAACAGGTAAAAAATCCATTAGCAATTTCGTTATTTGTTCTTCGCTGTTTTTTTTTTTTTCAATTATTTAATTAGTGTTTTTCTATTTTTTATCTTCTTCTTATTTTACTTATTTCACTTAGTTGGAAGAATTGGAGACTGCCTTTGCTCAGACCCATTATCCGGATGTATTCACACGAGAGGATCTGGCGATGAAAATCAACCTGACGGAAGCTCGAGTGCAGGTAAAAAAATCTTGAAATTTAAACAAATACTTAAACAAATGCTGTTTAAGATACAAGCAAGAATTTAACCAAGTCAGCTAAGCTTATAAGCTTCCTTCTGTACTCTATCATCCCAGACAAGTCGAAACAACAACCTCAAGATTTTCCTTACTTCCCCTCCCATCACCCATTCAGATTTATTAAAACGCTCTCCTCACAAATTTTAAATTCATATCAAATTTCATTTGCTCCTGAGTGTCCCCGTTACGCCTTGTGATCAAAGACCAACCTGGAACTGTTGCTGCTGCTGCTCACTGATGGGTTGCTCTCCTCCCTTGCGCCACATTATTAATGTATATGAACGAATATTTTCATATATTTTTATATTCAAATTTAACGTAATAACCTCTATAAAATAAGAAAAGTGCTCCGAATTAACATAAATATGATGGAGTCAAAGCGAAGAAAAAAAACATATCAAAAGGAAAATAAAAGAATATTTGATATATTTACGCAAGGAAGTTTGGACTTGCGACAAAACATCAGTTAAAAAGGATTAATATTTTTTGCTGGCGAGCAGATGAAATGAACATCTTGAGTGTCATTTGAACAGATAACCCTAAAAAACGACTTTTCGTTGAATTGAATAACCTTTTATGAGGGCATATCTTGAAATATTTTACATGGACGCAATATAAATAATTAAATTCGGACGCAATTTAAATCGAAAAGATGCCAAAATATCTAAATAACGACGGCGAGAGTTGACAGTCGAAGGACTAAACAAAGAGCTTAAAAAAATTTTAAAAAAAATTTAGCTTTTTCAAGTTGGATAGAAATTTTTAAAATTTTATTTTCTATAAAATTAAGAATTTTTACAAACTTTGAAAGTTGTAGATGCGGGGTTTCCCATTAAAAAATTTAAATAAATAGTGTTAATTTTTTTTTATTAAAACTTTTACATTTTTTGATATATGTATGTAGGGGAGAGGGCTATGTTGTGAACCGGTTCACAACAGACATATCGCCAATCTTTCAACTGTTAAATTTGTCTTTTGACATGACTCAATTTTTGCAGTTGCACCGATGTGTACAGATGTATTGCTTGTGCAAGCGACAGACATCGTGTTTGAAAATCGACTGCGAAAACTCTTGCAAAAGGCAATGGAGAGCTGCGAGCTAACTTCTCCAGACAAAATTGATGATCTCAGGCCGGGAAAAACAACGGCAAAGTTAAAATCACCAGCAAAAACATCACTGAAGAAGGCACAACCAGCCCCATCCAAGCGTCCTAAGGCAAAAGAACCACCAAAACATCTGATGACCGGCCTATTAACTTGAAGTGCGCCAATATGGAAAGGCGTTCGTCACCGACACCGATTTGGGTGAAGAAGAAAAAAAAATTATAATTGAACACTTCTTCCATTCATTACGATTTTGTAGCCTGTGATTTTTTTAGTGGCATCATTATAGCTTTTTTTGCCTCTTAAGGCCTTCGGAATAAATAAATCTCAACTTATTATAAAATTATTGGTGTTTTAATTCGTATTTTCCGACTTTTATTGGGATTTGCCAGATGGTTCACAACCCAGCCACTTTTTTGGAATAGCCAAAAATCACGTTTTTAGAAAATTAGCAGTAGAGAGTTGAATTTAAATCAAAACACTAATCTGTCTGCATAAAAAAAATGTGTTGTATATTCACCTTTCCAACGGTAACTTGGTTTATTCGCTATCTTTATTCTGTGAAAAGTAAGGGCCCAAAAACAAAACCCGGTTCACAACCCAGCCCTCTCCCCTCCGTGTAAACTATATTTGATGTTATGTAACCTTCATTAATGGGTTAAATGCACTGCATGCTGCAAACTTAAAGATAACTTTAATAAAAATGTTCACGACATCAAAAGAGCGGGCTCGATTTAATGTCAAATATAATTGGCCGTGTGTGAATACTGGGGCTTGCAGGTATATTGCAACTGTTCTCAACGAATTTCCCAGAATAGTTAAGCAAACGACAAAGATACCGGAAATTGAATAAATTACTTTTTAAATGAAAAAATAGTTGGCTGTGTCATGGACACACCTGTAGGTTTTGAAGACCAGTGTTTTTGTACCCTTGTCCTTATTCTTGTCCCCATCCGTTCCTTTGTTTCCAAACTTATCCTCATCCTTCTGTTATTCTTTTATTTATCCTTATAATTTTCCTACTTCATGTCCAAACTCTTGTTTTAGTCCATGTTCAAATTCTTCACTTAATCCTTGTCCAAATCCCTTTCCTAGTTTGGAAAGATGTGTTTTAAGTGTGTCTAAGACTTTGTCCTAATCCATATACTATAAAATATATTTGTACGTTTTTCGCTTTGCCCTACTACTTTAATTATGCAATAGAATGAATTTGGAAAATTTAAAAAAAAAAATATCACATATTTTAGGCACCACATACACTAAGGGAAATAACGCATATTAGCATTATCTACGCCTGAGTATAAATTTTATTTAAATATTTACGTGGATAAATCAAATGTTTTCCTTACAACTCGTTTTTTCCCGTATTTGAATTTTATTTATACCACACACGTACACACATATTCCATACAAGCAAGCAGCAACAGCATCGCACACGTACACACATATTCCGACAAGCAGCAACAGCATCGCACTCTGTTCTTGCAGTTTATTTCTTGCAGTTGCAGGTTTCTTATAGTTCTCATTTAGTTAATGTTGCAAGGGTAATATAACGTGCATATTTGGCCAAAATGGTTTGTGAGTGCGATGGGTGGGCACTATATGAAATGATGTAGGGTTGTTTGACAACTTGATATTTTCTGGTTGTCATTTACCTGCATATTTTGCTTCTTATAAATTTTAATTTTTATTGAATTTAAATATGTTGTTTTTTAAATTCAATATTTTTATATAAATTTTCTTTAAATGCGATGGTTTTATTTTCAAATATTAAATATTTGAAAGATATTTTAAAAAAATTCGTGAACAATTTTAATATATTTTTTATTAATTCTGTTGAAATATTTAAATATTTTATTTAAGAAAATATTTAAATACATTTTAAATATTTACGTAGTCGATTTATGCAAATGCGTTATTGGTGCAAAAATGACTCGCTTTTTGGATAAATTAAAAAAGTTTTTGGATAAATTTAATATTTTTTTCTCTTAGTGTAGAAAACACACTTTCTTTGCAGAAGATTTTTTTGCTTTTTTTGTTTACATACAGAATATTTAAAAAAAAAGTAACACCTTTTACATTTGCACAAAAAAAGGACATTTGCAGAGCAAGACCTTTCTATTGATACCCCATTTATGAAAATTGTATTTGCGGTATAGATTTGATGGTCATCACAAAAAAAGCGCTTGCGTACTAATAATATAGAAATTTCCAACAAGACAGTGATCAATTTTCCATTCATTTTTTTTTATTTCTAATTATTTTTTCCTGCAAAGCAATCCGAAAAACGCTTTCCTTTTTGAAAACAATTTTGTTTCGTCTGACTTAGCCCACACCTACGTCTTATACACACGTTATACATACGTCCTAAGGTCTTATACACTAAGAGAAAAAATATTAAATTTAACCAAAAACTTTTTTAATTGAATTAATAATATAAATATTGAATTTAAAAACAATATATTTAAATTCAATATGTTTATATGTTTTATAGTATTATTTTCTTCATATTGCACCAACCATGATACAAGGTAGCCTTGACAATTGGCTATTTTCTCACGAGCTGCGTCCATCAAATGCCATTTGCTTGTATATTTCATTTTCTTTTTTACTTTTCGTTCTCTAATTTATACTATTTTTGACACCAAATGTCAAAAATAGTATAAAGTAGAGAAAGAAAAAACTAGGAAAGAAAATTAAAAGCAAAATATGCAGGCAACTGACAATCGGTGCAAGACATTCGTGAGAAAATATCGAGTTGTTACTCCACCCTACATAATTGCATCATGCGACACACATCGCACTCACAAAGCAACTCGGCCAAATATCCAGGCTTTATAACCCTCGCAACAAAAACCAAACGAGAACTATAAGAAACCGAAAACAATAATCTTAATTCTAAATAGCGGAATTACAATGCGGCATAAGCAGCGTCAGTGGCTTTGGCAGTAATCAGCTGTTATTGTAGGAATAATGTTGTTGAATGTAGCACTTAGATTACAGAAGCGGCAGTCAGCAGTACTACCGAGGTTAGCCCTATTTCTAAATTCACTGCCACTGCCACAGTGGTACCAAGCAAACGAACGATAAAATTCAGGGAGGCAACATTCGAATAATTAAAAGACAAAGGAAAATTAAAAATTCACTGCTGCTGCCGCTGACACTGCCACTGCTGCATTGTAATTTGCAGGCAATAAAATACGAAACAGCTGATCACCGTCACTGCCACTGAAACTGCTACTGACTCTGCCACTGACGCAAACGACAGACTTTTAGTCTCCAGATAGTTTGAGTTGCTTTCGTGTGGCCATAGTGTCTTATGGAAGTGCGTACACCTACCGATTGAATCAACCCCAGCTAAAATCAAAATCAAATATAAGGTCAGATTTCCACATGATTTTAAAGTCTGTCAACTATATGAAGACTACCAAGTAGTTATGAAGAGCTATGGAAGTCAGCACACTAGCCGAACAAAAAGTTTGCGTACTGGTGGACATTTTGCATGTTTTTGTTAGTTGTTTTCTATTTCGTTGAAAAGCGCTGCTTTTTTCAGTATGAATGGGCACAAGTGTTGCGTTTTGCAAATTGCAAATAGGTATAATGAGGTCTTAATAACTGTTGTGAAGAGCTAGCAAAATATTGAATGCTGCTGATTATATGATACACAAATCAAAACCTTTAATATTCATACTCGCACCAAAATTTTAAACCTCCCAATAAGAATGTGTCGCAAATGCAACCACGCAATCCGCAAACTATCCGGGGATACTGTGCGCATCTACCCCAAACTAAATATTTGGTTTGTCGGCTGCGAACAATGGAGAATCAAACTATCAGGAGACTAAAAGTCTGTAGGGTGCGAGGACTCTAGATAGATATGCTTGGGGCGAGCTAATTCAGCTCTGGCACTGCGGCATCTTGTGATATTGTGCGGGGACTCTAAGTGACATCATATTTTATAGGTGGAATCGGAGGTGGAATTCGCCAATGATTTCATGGAATCACAAACACGAAATCATTGAGGAATCTTTAGCGAACTTCGTTTCAAGCCAATTTTATCAAAACCACTACTTGTTAATTATATCAGCGATTGTTTTGAAAAATACATGACATATATTTTCTAAATATTAATTGTTGGCGTTATTTTCCAACTCATTTTGTTATTCATAAATATGAATACTTTTATAAAAATAAGCTGTTTTATTAGCCATGCAGCTTCCTATGAAGACGAAACAAACAAGGAGAACTCCTCTGAGATGCTAAGCCAAGCAAAACTGGCAGATGATGTTCTGGGACTTCGTATCACGTTACAAGACGCAGGCGTCCACCGTAAATTTTATTACTAAAATTATTTCAATTTCTTCCCTTTTTTTATTCAACTTGAATTATAGAGTAAGAAAAAACATATAATTTGCTATTCCTGAGTTGATTTCTGTGAAAAATGTTCTTTTCATGTCCGCGAAGCAGCGAACAGCCATCTAGCAATAACCTGCTCATTACAACTTCGTTCATGTTTCGACAGGGCATAGCGGTTGGGGTTGACTGCACCCTCGTCAAACTCAGTCGGAATTCACTGTAATTCGGCATTTACTCTGTTAAACAGATTCTGCTCTACTCCTCCTCTCCTCTAGGGTAGAGAGAGTGGGTGAGTTTTGGCAGGTCTCGTTCTTAGTCTCGACATGCTTTCGTCTTCGATTTAATTTTATGATTTGTACTCTAAAGTCGTTGGAAATTTTGGCAAAATGTTTTTGCGGTGTGCGGTTTGAGGTTTGACAGGAGTCAAGTACCAATGCTGCTAAGAGATTGCCAAGGAATAAGCACTGCAGATCGAGGTACTTCGGAGTGGATGTTGACTTGGGCGGATTCCTAAAATTTACACATTTGTTTGTAATTCATTTAGAATGACAGCGACACGTGTAACACGACAACTAGTCATTTGGTATCAAGTGTCAAAATTATGACATCAAAAGCTGCAGCTATTTTTTAGCTTAGTTGGCGTGAGAACTTTGGTAGGTTGGTGTATAATTCTAAACACCATTAGAGCACTCGACAAGCAGATCCAAACTCAAAAACTTTTCGAGTGCTCAGTGCAACATCTGTGTAGCTGTAAGAGCTGCTCTTGAAGTCCTTCAGGTTCCGTTTGATTAAACTAAAACTCATTTAGTTGAAGGGTAAATAAACACTCTTTCAATTAGCAAGCAAGTTTCCATTGTTCTTCAAGTTGTTACATTTTTCCACTCGAACAGGAGCGGCCTCCTGAGAAGATGTGTTATTTGTTCAACTTGTGCTTGGTCTTAATTGTTCCGGAAATAGCTGTGTTCAAACACGTAATTGCAGACATTTTTTCATTAGATCACAAGTGGTCAGGTAAAGGATGCCAGCTTCCATGCTGGGTGCGTAAATTACCTGTATTGTATAGCATTATGACATATGCACAGAAGCAGTCCTTGATGAAGTAACGTGCCCGAGTAGCGAAATGATGATGATGGAAGCTGTCGGTTAGGTAAAGTTGTCGCAGATGCTCAACTAAGACATTTACAGGTATGGACGCTAGTAGGTGGTACAATAAGAATGGCACATTAAGTCAACAGCTAATTGGATAGTTAGATGTGGCTGAGTCTAAGGCAGCTGTAAATTTTAAGTTGAAGCTCGTTATGATCATGGCCTCAATGTGCATCACTTGAGCGCATTTCGTGTGGATTGCAGTGGAGGCAACGTAGTGATACTCATACCGCATCCGGCCATAAATTCTAATAATAGCGTTTATTTGCGCAATAAACAAATTAGAATCGCAAATTAGAAAATATCTTGTCTCGTTCGGAATTGTCTGAGCTGATGCGAGATTGTGTTAGATGTCTCATTTGTCTCTATGTTGTATTATTTACAAGATTAAGTAATTCAGATGGAGAAACATCAGGCATAACAAGTTGTCAATGACGTGGCACGTGACACGATGTGCGTCGGAACAGACACTTTATTTCAAACGTCATCTCTTCAAATAGCCACCAATTGGTTGTCAAAGAAGAATATCTTTGGGCGGTTTTTTAGTCAATGCCAAATGAAAATATGCTTACAATTGATTTCCATGTGCCTCCAAATGCAATCAACGCAGACTCCAAGGTATCCCTTAAGGACACTTGGCCAAGCTTCACTCTTGCATCAACATTAGTCAACAATGAAAACTCGTTCAAATTGCAAACTGATGTTACCAACTGAAACGAAAAATTGGAAAACTTTTCTATTACATGCCACCAAGGCAGTGGTGGTGGCAACAGAGCGCCTTCGTTCTCCTCGAATTAATCGTTTTGATGGCATTGTTTGCTTGGTGCAGCGCAGCGAAGAATTAGTCAAATAATAAATCTAATAGGTTGCGATAGCAGGTTCCCGGATACGTAAACGCCGCAAATGCCGATGGCTGTAACCGAATAGTTGTGAACTCGCGAGGATAAGAGCCCTGCCAACTTGTATGCGGACTGCGTTTAATATTCATGAAACCAATATTAGCGCTCCGGGCCAAAGGGTTGCCACTGTTTGATAATTGCATTTGGTTGAGTAATCCTTTAATGCTGATGCTAGTTGATGGTTGATGGCTGATGCTTAAAGATGTAGAAGCCGCAAGTCGTGTAGCGAAAGGGTAGTTGTGATAGTTGTATGCGCAGGAAGGGTTGCCAAATGCGCTTAAAATCAACACATCTGTTCGTTTATTCCACTTGAGAAGCGTTGAGCTGCAATTTTGTGTAGCGACGTGATGTTTATGTTGTTTGTTGTGTAACAACAAAAACGCAACCGCAGGACGTGGCGGCAGGGTGTTTGCGGTGTCTAATGGGGCGCACTTGCTGTAATTATTGCAAGTACACACGGCGATTGATCGGCGCAACTTCATCAACGGTTGCTGTTTGTCATTCAGCGATATCTAATTGTTTTTTACAATGTTGCCATACTGTATGATTTGATACTGTTACAAAAGTGTTTGTTTGCTTTGGCTTTGTTTCCAATCTTTTGTTTGCCCTGTTATTGATACTCAAATAATTGCGGCAACAATACGGCTCATGCTGGGAGTGCCCAAAATATTATTCATTTAGAAGGTCGCCTAATATTTGAATGAAAAACGTAGAGTCCTTTTTTTCGTCTTCATCGTCAAGACAATTTTGGGTATGAAAGAAACTCATTTTAAGTGGTGGGCGTTGTAGTGACTCGAATACCACCACTAATGGAGGCTACACTCTGAGAGTGGGTGGCTACTGTCTGTGCCTTCGAATGCGCAACTACATCAGCCCACAAACCAACCCAATGCCGTCAAAGGCTACCTTTATTACGTTACCTACAACGTTGTTTTGCCCAGGGTGCTGAATGAACGCTACATTGTTGCCGCCTTTTTTCCGAATTCTTTCTTTCTTTATTCTATTCTATGGAACAATGAAAGTCATGGTGGAAGTGCCTGGAGGCTGGCAATGGAAATTGTTATGGCTGCGGTATGATTGCTGCTTGAGAACCAGCAGGGTCTGCTAGAGATGAAGAAACCGAAGCGTCTAATTTGAATTTTGATTAGAAAATTTATTTACTTACTTGAAGTTCGAAGAAGAATGGGAAACAAAGCAAGTGAAAGCAGCGAGCAAAATAAATCGAATGAAGTGAAGTGCAGCCAACACTCAAAGGAACCGGATACTAAGCTCTGGTGGAACCAAGGGAACACAGCAAAAGGGGAGCCAGCAGAAATCGTTGTGATTGTCTCATTAGCTAAATACAAACACCAAGTTTCAGCATTTCAATGACTTTGGAAACAATGTGGCCCGAACATGCACACGCACATCTTTTGTGTCTTCTTGTTCTGTATGTGTATCGCTTTTCTGATAATGACATTGTTTGTTGATTGCCTGCAAGGGTGGGGGCTGGCGGAAGCCTCTTCTCTCATTCCGTGCTATTTCTTTGCGTTGATATCCTACATTTATGAACGAAATTTATTTGCGAACAAATTGAAAATCAGATTTTGTGTATTTGTATCTCTGTGGATATATCTGTTGGTTATGAATGTAGATGTGAGTGGATGTGGATGTGGATGCTGCTGTTGTGAAGACAATTGGCATTGTTTGCATGTGCAGGCAGCTCTGCCACAGTACAACACAGCATACATAATATCCAATTTGTTGTGAGGTTTGCTGGAGTTTAATTTGTTTTTGATTCCCTTTGCGTTCGTATTTCACAAATTGATAAAGTTTTTGAGGTGGAAAATTAGTTTTATTATTGGCGAAAGCAAAAGTTTTTCAATTTTTCAATTTGCTAAAGGGGTTTATTTATATATTGTTAGTTATATTATTTGAATTCCTTTTCTTGCAGGTTTGGTTTCAAAATCGGCGTGCGAAATGGCGCAAGGCAGAACGACTGAAGGACGAGCAACGTAAACGTGAAAACGGAGAGGGTGGCCTTTCTATGGACAAAGTATATTACTACCGGCTGCTTGGCAAGTTTGGAGATATGCCTTCTTATTTGTCACGTATTTTTTTCAGTTGGACGACAGCCGCGATTCATCACCCGATATCACGGGCGAAATGGAGGACGATGAACCACGCCGCTCACATAGTCCTGCACCACCTTCAAGTCCACGTGGCTTGGACTCTGACAACGAGCGTCCGTTATCTTCCACCCATCTTACTACTCAATCAGCATCACAGTCTGGTGGGTCCATAAGTGCCGGATCTCCATCGCCTGGTGCAAGAACACCTCAGAACTCCGCCAATAGTCCATCGAATTCCCGCAACACGGACTCACCCATTGAGGTTGGCGGACCCATGTCACTCACATCACGCGCGCCTTCTGGCACAACCCCAACATCAATACTTCCCACGACCTCCTCGTTCAGCAATCATATATTTAACAGCTTCGGCAACGACACGTAAGTTTCACTCACTCTCACTATGACTTAAGCTCTTTTGTTGTCTATTATCCTGTTTGCTCATTATTGCCCAAATCTATTGCACGTGCCAGCAATTCAGAGTCATTAGAGTCAAAGTCGGAAGACAAAAGCTCGTGCGCTTAATGCTTCCGCCGCGCATGCCATTTCCGGTGAATCAACGGCGAACAAAACAACTCATGCAATTGAACTAGCCCAACCAGCAAATTTTGTTGTTGTTTACTTCATGCAGCACATTCCCAAACATTAAAAATCCTGTCTTCCGTTCCTTCAATGCTGTTCAATAGCCCGTGGAACAGCCAGCAGCTTCCTGGGCAACACTGCACAGCAAAGCAGTGGCTCTTTGAGATGTTTTGATTCGCCCTTTAATGACATTATCTACAATGTTAACAACTCCTTTTAGCGAATAAATAAAACACAGCAACAAAAGCGGTTATGCTATTCCATAATGGTGGCCAATTTCCTTTAAGAAGGACTGCGTTTGTATGTTAAGGCTGGACCGCCCGTTGTGGGGTTGACGCATGCGCAGTTGCTATAGAAAGTTGGTCAGTCGGTTGCAATGAAAAAAAAACAACTGTTAGCTTATCCTAATACAATATGTCTGCGCAAAATATATCCTTAAGTAAAAGAGAATTGAGGGTATACTCGAAATTGGAATGATTTTCATTTTATTAACAGTCGATCCGCTTTCTTCAAATCGAGTTTTTCGTATCAGAGTTGTATGGTATATTCATACCCCATATCGCAATCTTGACCATATTTTTTTGGAGTGATTATGTCCGATATTATTAATTTACATTCTTAATTTCAAGAGTGAAGCTTTCATACGAGATTTTCTATTAAAAAAATATAAATTTTTTATATATGTTTTTTCATGTACACAGAGAGAAAAAATCATGCATTCTATGCTTGAATCAAGCAAATAGCCTAGCAGAAAAGTGGACCAAATTTGAAATATTTCTGAACTAGTTCCAAAAAGGACCAGTACTAGTTCCACTACAATACCCTTTAACATTGAACGAACTGACGCTTTTTGCGGGTTGATGTCATAGGAAAAGACAATTGTCCCCAGAAACACTCCTTTTTCCCTATATTTGAACTAGTTGCATTAGGAACATTTTTAAACTGGTTGCTTTCGCAGTAACCTGAAAGTGGTTCTTTTTTAACTAATTTTAAAGTGAACATATCAAAAGTGTAAGAATTTAGTGCAATGGAAAGGTCCTAAAGATCTCATTTGTACCATCTTTTCCATCCACAATCCAGAAAACATTTTGTCTATAAAAATATTTTTTTTTATTATTTTTTCTTGTGCGCAGCAAATTTTAAAAAGTAGCCAGAACGCGTTTATTTTTGTCAGCAATACTTTTGAAAACAAAAGCAAAGATAACTGTTCTACACTAAACGCCTTTTGTACTTTTTCAGAGCTACTGCGAACTGCGCTAGAAATTAACTAGTTCACTTTTTCAATTGACTCCAAAATAACTGCTGGAGGTTATCAGTTTATGCTCAAGCGTCAATTTCTCAATTCAAGGATTATTTTGCTAGAATTAAGCAAATTTAAAAACATGATATTAAGAACAAAATGTTTAATTTCTTGAATTTTCTTGAAACTAAAGAATATTTTTTTAGATTCAAGTCTAATATTTGCTAAAATTGCTAAAAACTAGAATAATTTACTTGATGTGAGAACAATTCCTTCATCCAAGTAAACAATTTTCTCAAAATTAGAATACTTTGATTTTTCTTTTTCTTATCAAGAAAAGAATTTGCTTGATCCAACTAATTAATTGTCTGAAAATTAGAAAGTTGTGCTTGATATTGAAGATTATTTTTTATCTTGTATCCGAAAATAGTAAATTCAACTTTTAAATTCAACAAAAACTTAACATATCGATACTCCCAACGTATAAGTTGATAACTCAAACTAGCAACTTTTAAAGGGACAGTGTTTATCTAAATCTGCGCATTGAACTCCATCTGGTGACAATTTTTTGAACCTATTTCTAAAAATTTGAGGCATTGGCAGCTATTTTAAAGTTACTACTTTTGTAAATTTAGGTGAGGACTAACAACACTAAAATCGTCATACTGAAAAATTACGATTTTCTAGTTAGCAACTTATACGTTGGACGTATCGATAACTTATTTTAAAAGATTCTTTGATTTCTTGTGACAAATTATTAAATTAATTAATGGTGGTAAATTAATTGTGATTAGATAACGAATAAAACATCTTCAGATGAGAAGTGGTAGGTTCAGTTAAATAAATAAGTTCAGTCAATTTATAATTTTAAGGCTAAAGGTTGGAAAATTTAAGATTGAAAGATTTTTTTTATATGCTTGAATCAAGCAATTTTAAAATAATTTTGTATTTTCTTAAATCAAGCAAAATAATTGATTAATTCAATAATATTTTTAATGATCAACTCTGTGTTTGCTTAATTTAAGATAATATTTAGTAATAAGTCTTGTTCCAAGTTCTAGAATCAAGTCTCTTATTCCTCTCAACCAATCATTTATTTTACTCAAATTTAGAAATTTAGTTTTTAGTGCTTGATTTCATCACTTAATTTTTAATTTATTTAGATCAAGCAAAATATTTGCTTAATATAAGAATATTATTTTTCTCCGTGTATGTATGTTTATATATACATACATACATATTTTAAGAATACAACTGAAAAATATAAATTTTTCTTCCTTTTCTTTAGACTTTTCTTTTTAAAAGTCTTTAAAATCAACCAGATTTTTAAAATATTTTAAGAATATTTAAAAAAGAATTTATTAAAAACAACGAAGTTTACTCCCTGAAATATGCATCTGAAGGAACATTTTTGATTAACAGTAATTAATAATGAAACTTAAAATTTAACAGTTAAATATAGTAACCAGTAAAACAGAATTTGACAGATCGACAGTCGAAAATTTTATTAGTTTTATGACGTCAGCGTGTATTGGGGATAGGCGTGGATTTTATTAATCTTAACCAAATTTTAACCTCATTGTACGTTTTAAGTATCAAAGCGTATATGTAAAATATCAAGACAGTACATTTATTTTTGTGGAATTTATAAAGGTTTTGATTTATTGATAACGTCACGTTGAATACAAAGTAGGCGTGTCAACTTTGACAAAGTTCAAACTAAATATATATGTATATATTAAAGCTAAATGCATAATTTCAAGTGTTAAACCGATTAATTTTCGTGGAAATTTAAGAGATTTCTCCATTTTGATGGCGTCACTTGCTATATTTTACTCGGTTTTGACAAATTTCAAACTTAGAGTTTGACTTTGGAATCAAAACAAATCAACGGGCAAAATTTCATGAGCTTAAGCTATTTTTTGTGAAATTTTAAGAGATTTTCCATTTTGATGACGTCACTCTGTATGAGAGGTAGGCGTGATTTTCATTCGAATTTAACAAATTTCATAGGTGGAGTGCGTATTTGGAAATTGGTATCGTCACTTTGTATGGGAGGGACTTGATCTTTCTTTTTAAAAATAAGCTAAAATACTAAATATCCTTATATCGGCTCAGCTGATCTAGAATATGTATAATTTTCTATACGTACCATGCCTCCTTATAATATACCCTTTGCGCATTAGGCGTGGTGTTATAAAGATCAGGCCAATTTTTCGCGCAATGATCATTTCTATCAATTTCTCATTTAAAAAAAAAAAAAAAAAATAGGCTATGATTAAAACTTTTCCTTACAACGAGATATATTCACATTCTTCAAAACATTGAATAAAGGAGGTGTATATATTTTTTGCACAGTTGATGGTAAGTATTATTGAAAATCTTCAGATATATTATCGTAACTCGCTCTCAAAAAGTAGGTACATATATAAAAAAGGAACAGGGTGTATTACAAATTTGGTCCATTATTTTGCAGGGTAAAAACTCCGAACCATTTAAACAGTGACATGTAAACTTTTTGGTTCTTCCGTCCCAGAACCAAAATAGCCATAATTTATACTTCGTGCACGATAATCACCCTCTGGGTTAGACGACGAACATAAGTGATTTCAAATCAATTCTCAATTTTCAACCCCAAACAATGCACTGGTGACAATTACACACAACATCTACTTATATTAATAAAATGTCACAGATTGTCGACCGGGGCTACTTCGGCAGCAGTTGCTGTGAGGGTGCAATGTGTTGGATGTTTGTATTGCCAAATAAAGACAAAATACAACACTTGCAATAAATTTGTTTGTTTAAGCGGCTTAATGACACGCAAACAATTAGCTGATCATTACAAAGGATGCAGGTCTCTGGGCACTTTCCATTAAAAGCTCGTTGATGGGCTATAACAAGATGAAATAATTCAGCGCAGCAGCCTAACGAGATGCACATTTTAATGTTTACTGATAAGTTTTTGAGGTTATACTAACCTGGTCTAAGGAATTCCCGCTTTTATTGTCCCCCTCAACAAAAGAATTGAGCTTTAGATTTTTATCGAGACGATGATTAATCAATGTCTTAAGTGATTCAAGCTAATTTCGTGAGTTTCTGCACCATTTAGGAGCCTTTTCTTTAACTAAATGGGGCGTAAATAAGGGTGTTTAGAGTTCATTAAAAAGAATAAAATAAAAACAAACAAAACAGAGCCACATGCAAAAAACGTATGCTGTGCGGAAGCAACAAAAACGATACTTGAAATTATTGCCAGTTTGTCGCCCTTCCATTTATCTGCCCAACATGACGCCTCATCAATGCGAATGCAAAATTGAGAAGCCGCTAAAAAACGACACAGCGCAGCGGGTGACAAGGATCGCGAGCATACAAACAGCATGCAAACAAAACAACATGTCAACGCGTAAACACAAAAGGATATAAGGAATAATCCAGTAGTCATCCTTGGAATAAGGCGAGCCACGTAGAAGTGAGGGCAAAAGAGAAAAACTTAAAAATAAACAACCGCATGCAACACCCGCTCGTCTGTGTCGGCCTTTTGTTGCGTCATGCTGCTGGGGTGCTCGCCTCTTTGGCTCGCCTGTCGAACAAAAAAAAAAAAAAAACACTACCACCAACAACAACATCCTCTCAGTTCCATAACCAAGCACAATAAGCAAACTATTAACAGCCACTTGAAAGCGTTTTATTTGAATTGGTAATTCTTCAGTTATAGACAGTTTTCCGTTTCGGTCAATCGGTGATGATGATCATTGTATTTATATTCATGAGATAAAGAACGTTTTCATCTTTCTATCATCATATCAAAACAAGATTTTTCTAAATTGCGATGCCGGATATCCGGTTGGCTCGCGGGCATAATGCAGTAGCAGCACGTAGGTTGCGACCATAAATCATTTTATTGAAGCTGGGTGAAATTTGCAAATTTTTCTAGGAAAAAATGCTAAAATTTGTTGGGCAAATATTTACGAGAATGTCTCAAAGTCACCCGCTCGAAACAAACTCATATCTAAGGAGTCTAATGGAATCAAAAGATTAACCAGCTCACGTTCTCGAACATTGAAGTAATAAATTTAGTAAATATTTAAATATTCATCATGCAATTAACTGTAAGCCGATTCGCAACCTTCTCTTCCTCCAAACAAAACAGGAACCATTCTGAGAAGGCCTTTGATCCTTTTGACGCACACCGTTGAACGCCAGAACTCCTGCTCAGCGACGACAAGTTAATCAGAGCTGCTCAAGAATTTATTTAATTAACTCTAAAGTTGGAATACTTTCATGACGAGGGCGGGTAGAAAAATTTAAGTCGACTCCAGTTGCCTGCGTTAATTCCGCTTTTGATACATGTACGTGTAATGTTGCCAACTTCGTGCATATGAGTTGCAAACTTTTTTACCAGGAAGCGTTGATATCCGACCCTAATTCGTGCGAGTGCGCCAAAATGCAAAAATTAATTAACACATTCAAAAAGTTTGAGTTAAAGAAAAAGTTGGCCCATTTCGAAGAACTCAAAAGGCTAAACAACAGATTTGAATGTTAGATGATGTCTGATTTAATTAATTAATAAATTAAAATATGAAAATAATTGTTTTAGTTTAAAACTTCCCAGTTGTGCCAGCAAGCACTTCACGATACATTTTTATAAATTATTTTTTATTTACTGACGAATATAATTTTTATAGAGCAATTATTTTTAAGCATTGATCCAAGGATTTCAGTTGTTACACCTATTCAGTAAGTCTGCTTTGGTTGGAAAAAGGGTGATGGATAAGTGGGAAAGAAGGGGCAATCAAGTGTACCTCAGTCAATTCTATAATAGTTATAGGACAATTTCATCCACAATTTTCTCTACCTCCAACTACAACCATTATAAGTTTATGTAGAATAAACCATAATTTTTACGTACGAATATGTTATCATTATTTATACATTTTTCCTTGCATTCTTCATACATTTGTGTATTTTCGGACGTACAAAAAATAATGTATTTAGCCCTGTTCCAGAATCCGATTCTGTTCGGAAATGGATTTGATTCCGATAGTTGCTGTTCCCCATTCGGAAATGCTTTCCGATGCAACCATGTTCTTAAATCCGTATGAGAGCCAACTTTAACCATTTTGGGCAAAGCTTTCACTCCAGAAGAACCAGCATTTTTCACTTTGGAACCTATGCATCTACCCATTGCGATATTGGTGGCCATTCTCACCGATCGTTGTAAGCGCCGCCTCTGCAGAAAATCACTAAGTTTGACTTGAGCGTTGCCGGACAAAAGTTCGGTTAAAATCATGTTGAATGCTGCTTTATTGACCCAGTACTGTGCAAAAATTTTCAAATGGGAAGTTTTTTACTGGTTGACTGAACATATCAGCACTACTCACGCAGAATTCGACAGTTTCAAGGGAGAACCGCAAGCAAAACAACACATTTAATAATAATAGGCGCTCCAATCTTTAGCTGCAATACATGTGTTGGTATTCCTGGCAAATCAAGTGCGTTTAAAAATTCTGTGGGATGATTCACCACCTCATCCCGATTCATGATGGTATCTACTGATTTGAATGTGAAGAATGGACCTGGTATTTAATTTAAAATAGCCTCGTAAAGATGATTGACATCTTTGTTCTTTTCAGCCAGTATTGCTCGTTCGCTTAACCAATCATGATTTTTGTAGTTTTGCTATGTTTGGGAACAAACTTCGAATCAATTCTTTTTTTGTTTGAGTGAAACTGCAAAAATCGTTTGGTAGTGTTGTCATTCCTGTAGTTCTGTTGACTGGCACTGTACCATCACCAATTTTCAGCAATTGCTTTGATAATTCAGCTGCTGGTGGATCGTTTTGCAATTGAACGTGTACGTTTGTTTTTAGTAATTTCAAGCATGCGTTTATTTCATCGGCAGCAGTAAATTTAGGAATGACTGGTATGCAGAATTTTAAAATTCTGACAACGGATACGGTTTCAGTGACCCATTTTTACCTACAGTTCGCACCTAGCACCGAATTCGTTAAAAGAAAAGAATTTTAGACGGCAACTCGATGGAAAAAAATTACGTTACTTTTAAATTCTGACGACGGATTCGGACTCAGAGACTCATTTTTAGCTAGTGTTCGCTAAAACCAGCACCGAGTTCGTAAAAATAAAAAATTAGATGGCAACTCTTTTTTTTAGCCTATAACCTTCGCATGGTTACGGGCAGCAGAGGGAAACTTTGTTTTATATATCGACTCATAACCGCCAAAATATCTTAAGCGCCAAAAAGAAAATTTTACAGGAGAAGGTTTTTTTTAATTATCTTTGCTATTAATTTTATCTTTTATCTCTTATCTCTTTGCTATTAATTTTATTTTAATAATTTTATCTCTTATATTGATTAATTTCTTTTAGAGAATTTCATCTTAAGCGACACTTTGCTGTCATGAAAAATGTAAACAAACATGTAGTGTGTACTTAAGCTAAAATTGCTTTTGGTTTAAATTCATAATCTAATTTCGTACACCTATGAAATTTTGACAGACGATGTAAACCATCGCAAATTATCGATTTTCATCAAAAAACATAAATCGGATATTATGTCGCTTAAGATATTTTGGCGGTTATGAGTCGATATATAGATGAGCAATTCCACGCTGATTGCAGAACACGATTTCAAATCCGAATCAGATTTCAATTCCGATTACGAAGCAATTCCGATTCGTATTCTTGAACAAGGCTGATTGCTTTATTTTCAAAAAATGATAATGACAAAGTTTTAAAACTGATGATATGATACAAAACACATCACATCCGCTTTTGCCTTAGTAAGGATAATCAAAAGAAACATTACTTTCTATTTTACAGCGAAATTACTGTGGAATGTTCATTACGCTTCTCATGCATCTGGTAAGACTTTACAAACGGCACAAATAGATGATTTTGTTAAGTTTTATGTGTTGTTAACAACAGGAAATAATTATGCACGAGAACATTTTAAAAAGAAACATATATTTGTGAGTTTCCTAAATTGAAACAGGCATGGAATTCTGTTTTGAATTCTACTTTGGGTTTCGCGCAGTTTTTTTCTTATCGTCCTTCAGAATTTTTTTTAAAACCCATTTCTTCTCCCGCGGTTATAAAAAGGATGCACGCTCAATTTTGTTTAAGCTATCGCAAACATTTGCTCTTCCAAGTGACTGACAACAGCTATCATTTTAGTAATTAAAAAATTTACCCAGCAGCTAAAATCTTTATCTAACATTGCAACCTCTTGCAACGTCCCTCGGCCGACACTTTAAATAACAGAAAAACGGAGAAAAAACACATGAACAAAAATAACAACAAGTACGGCACCACTTATGCGTCCAAATGCAATAACATCAGCAAACGAACAACTTTTTGGAAGCAAGCAAATAACGAAGCAGAAGCAGAAGCCTCTGCACAAACACCTAGGCTACAAAACGACCCAACGGCTTACTTACAGTTACCCGTCAGCAGTATCTACCAAGTACCACCCACAACACCATTCGACGCATTCTTCTCCAGCAGCATCTCGAGTAGATGTAGGCAGAGTAGGATGAGATGGCGGAGAGCTGCTTGGAACAGAGGAGGTCTAGCGAAGCAAATTTAGGCCCGCGGCCAGTGTGCTTGCCGGAGCAACGCTGATGTGAACATGCAAAATTTAATTACGACAAAAGGATGAGTGCTTAATTATACGCAAACATTTAAGTTTGCCGCTCAATGTGTGCACAACTTTAACTCCAACTCAAACCATCCATCTAGCTGAAGTTAGTCATAGTTTAGTTAAGCTTCATTTAAAATGGCTGATATGCTGATATGGCTGATAATACAAGCCATAGAACCTATTGGATACAGCAATTGGGCTAAATGAGTTTATGAATAGTGAAAAATTTCCGAAATTTACTCGTATCGTAGCCGTTTCATGGGTTTTTGAAGACGAGACTACGTGGTTCTCGATTCTGCAATTAATATTACTATATCATCTTGTTCTTTCAGGATAAAGGTTTTGTAAAACAAAATTAAACTCTATTAAGGAAAATATAAACTTCTTGGATTTTAACCAAAAATCGTGCATCTAATTTCTTCTATTTTGTCAGGATTTTGAGTAAATTGAACACAAAACATAGTTTTATAATCAAGGTTTTTTGATTTTTAAAATAACATTATTTGGTTAACAGTATTTGCTTCTCAACAGAGGTTGACATAATTTAAGCTCTCTGGGTGATCTTATTCTATATTGATTGATTGATTGATATTGGTTGATTGATATTATTCTGAAGACATATCGCATGAACTAGAATTGCGAGGGTTGACTTTTAAGTCTTGAGATAGACAAAAAAAAACAAAGATTTACAATTGGAAATTGCTTTCTTTTTTACAATATTCTTCATTAAGATCATTTCAATTTTCAAAGCACTTTTTCCACTCCGATTGAGATAGTTCCAAAACATGTGATTTGACCGCATAAACCGCTTTGTCAGGCGTCGAAAAACGTTGACCTCGCAATTTATTTTTGATCTGCGTGAATAAGTAGAAATCATTGGGTGCCAAGCCAGGACTGTACGGCGGATGACCCATCCATTCGATGTCTTGAATGCTTAAAACGATTTTGTTTGAGCTGATGTGTGAGAGCTTGCGTGGTGGAGAAGGATTGGTGTACCATTCAGAATTAACCGTTGTACGTTGCTCTAATGAAACGGTGGCGACATGTCCATTGATTCCGAAAAACCAGGCGCCCATTTGCTTCGAAGTGCTTCGTGCGCGAACAACTTTTGTTGCATTTGTCGATTGTTGTTTAGTTTCTGGTTCATATGCATTAACCCTTAATTCGTCACCTGTAACGATATAATAGACATGTTTTGAAGAACTGCAATTGTATTTTTTTATCATTTCTTTCGACCAATCGACGCGAGCCTTTTTTTTTTTTGAGCTATTGTCAAATTATGCGGAATCCAAAGTGAACAAATCTTTTTCACGGCCAAATATTGAATATATGCTGATCCCACTAATCCCCAAAGATGCCTCTATCTCGTAGTGGTGTTTTGTGGCACAACTACTAATTTTGGACGACCTTTACAAAATTCGTCCTGTAGCAAAGTGTGACCACGATTTAATTCGGAAAACCAGCGAAACACGGTAGCTCCAGATGGTGCTTCATCACCAAAAGTCGAAGCGTGTTTATCGGCATACTGCTGCTGCTATATTAATCCGCATCGAAAGTCGTAGTAAATCATCGCAAGAAAATGTTCACGTTTTAATTCCATTTTTTACCATGGTATAATAATTACAAGGTAGCATTGACAATTGCTTGGGAAACCAGCATCTGTCAAAAAAAAATGTCAAGAAAGAGAGCATTCAATTAGTTCTCGAGTTATGAGCGCACACACGGACTTCAATCTGTTTTATATATAAGATTATTCTTATTTACTTTACAAGAGTTGACTACGTTGAAAAGTATTTGGGTTAACATTCCCGTCAGATACTACTTTCCAGTCACCATGAACAAAGTTCTTCTTTAGTTCAGTTCATTTGAATAGTTCGTTAGATTAGCGTCCAGTGGTTAAGGCCATACAAAAAAGTCAATAAATAGAAGGATTCGTTTATATAACTAGCAAGACTACATAAATTTATGTCTTTTATATATAACTTTATACATTTATTAAATTAGCAAGAAATTATCTTTGACTGTGCCGAAATTAAAATACCTCCACGGCCGAACCAAAGTATATTCAAAGTCTTAAGCAGCCAATAAAATGTTTTGTATGGGATCTAGGTGAAATATGCAAAAATCCAATTAATATATTAGGGGCCTACTAAAGTTTTTCGGTGTCCAAAAATCAATCTTAAAAAAATTCTCAGAAAGTTTTAAGTCAATTGAATAAAAATTGTTGCAGTTATAAGCACAATCGTCTGAAGAGAAAACAATAAAAAATATATGTACTTGCCTTACTCATACCAGCTGCTACAAAAACTCTTCTCTGTAATATGTCTCTATTTTTCAATGCACTCCTTTAAGTGTCTATTATTTTTTTAATTCACTCTTTATATAAGTATGCAAAAGCATAGGCATCCACAAGGGGAGCCAAGAGGGAAAAGGCCCCCTGGTGTTCAGAAAAAGGAAAAACCTTATATTATTGTAAAAAAATAAAAATAACAGTAATAATGAGAACTTCTCCCCCTGGCATAAAATTCTGTGGACACAATGTGCAAATTGGCATCAGTTGTAGCAAAAACTGTCATACATTTATAAAAAACGTTAATTCCACGCGTATTATTCTCGCAAACAAAAATGCACAGAACGCCACGCGCGAGGCAGAATCCTGAGAAGACAGAGGCAAGTTGAAATTTTGGACTCAACAATTGTTGATGAGGGTATCTTATATGGTCCTGGAATAGATGATACTAAGTAAGTTGAAAAAATTAATGTATGCCTAAATAAACTTCCATTAAAACCTTAAACGCATTTTCTCGAAAAGGCTGTTTAAAACCGGCGGACAGCATTACTCGAAAACTATGCTAAGGATCGCTACCAAATTAATTTCACTTATTAAGCAAATATGACCGGTACTTTTTATCGTTAGATTTTTATTTTAGAAAAAAAAAATCCTTTTTTTATAACCTAAAAAAAATATTTTGGTAAAAATCAACATTTTCCTAAAATCTTTGATTAAAAGCTCGAAGAGCTTCAGCAGAAAAATCGTGTCCACCGTATATTATAGGTTCTTTACTAAACTACGGATTCCTGCTCTATGGTTTAATATTTGTTATCCAAAAATTCAAAAACTTTTCTTCAAAACATATTTACAGACCTATTCTGGCGAGTTGACAAAGTTCAACACATTAACAATAGTAAATATATTGACAACGGTAAATATTTCCTATTCTCGTTCAATTCTAAAAGCTCTTTTCTTGACACTGTAGTCAATAGCAAAATAGGTGCTGACAGTGCATTTTTTATTTAGAAATCCAGCTTACGCTTATTTTCGGTTATTCACTCATATTTTTCTCGCCAAATAAAATAAATTATTACAAATGTATAATAATATATAATATATATTGATAAAACAACAAGAACTGAAAAATAAAAGTAAACAATAATAAGAATAAAAATGTTTCACCCATTTGCTTGAAATAATAAACACTGTCAAAACAAAGTGTTGCCTCCTATAAACAGTATTGATCAAATATGTTGTGGGGGATAATTGAAGTACAAAATGAAATTTTTAAGTTTTTCTTAAAATATTTGTAAATGATTTAAATTATTTAAGCGTTTAAGAAGATTGCGAAAAGAAAAAGTGTAGACCATTTCGTTATTTAAAAAAAAACAATACATTTTGCCGCAAATTATTTTTGATTGTAAGAGTGATATTAGCAAAATCTTACAAATTTAAGAGCATCCTTTTTGGCAGTGTAATAAAACGTGCGCAAGTCGTGTTGCATACATGGTTTGTATATTTTATTATGCTTCACTCTTTAATTTTGTTATAAGTTATTCTGTAATTGAGAGATAATTTATAACATAGAGTTAAAAAATAATTTTTAGGTATATTTTTGAACTGAAAAATATGTTATGAAAAGAGCACAACTGTCCTCAATTTTGTTATTTGAAGCATTTAAGACAGAGATCAATAAAAACTATTTCGTACATGAAATAAAAGTGCATTACATAAAAATTAAAGTTTTCTTTTTGTCTTCGACTTGCATAACGAATTTATTATAAAAATTAAAACAAAAAAATTTTCGAGTATGCAGATGTGTTTTCCAAAAAAAAAAAAAAAAAAAAAAAAACAAACAGTGCATTATTTTTCCTCGTTTGTCTGTAAATACTCTTGTAAATAATCAATTTTTTACGACAATATTCAAGCGTTTTTACATAAAACTACTTTTAAGGCCTCTGCACAAAACATCCGTGAATTTTGCTCCATAATATTTTGGAATCATACTAATAGGACTATTCTTAAACAACGTAAAGAAAAAATCATCAAAAGAGCTCATTAATTTTCGTATTAATTTCCACTTTTCGATCACTGTTCCGCGTTGACAGGATACGTAACATTTCAAAATCAATGTTAAAATGTTGAAAAGGCAAAATTTGAGAATGTTTAACAAAAACTTTACAAACTTTTTTTTAAAACTTTCTTTACATTTTTCAACACGAATGGTCATGAGTGAAATTTGACTTACTCATGACATTAATATTTTATTCCAAGATTGTGTAATACTCAAATTAAAAATATACTGGTTCGAACGGAACATTCTAAAAAGTATAAACTGAATCATGTTCAATTGTAAAAATTTACTTGACACATCCAATGGAGCCAGGTATAAAAATATTTCCTTTTTTCATATTCATTGAATAAAAAACAGTCACATCTTTCTCACTCTCTCTCTCTCTTACTCTCTCTGTTAATTAGAAGATCCAAGTTAAAGTAATGCATTTTAAATATTTCAAAAAATCATCACATTCCTTAACATTGTTTAGTTACTATAAAGTTTACCTTTCACTCACTACCTCTTGTGACTTTAATGAATTGGCTGAGAATAATTCACTTTGTCCTTTTTGCATAACTTGACAATTTTATTATCTCTCACGTTTCGGGTGTGTGAATATTTTTGCATTTAAATAGAAATTTATGCAAGCAAAAATGTCGCCGACCACGACCAAAATGGTTGCCACAGTTAAAAAGCGGTATGGAAAAAAGTTGCTGCCGCTGCAAGGGACTTCAGTTCCTGCATCTCGAAGGGAACGCAACAAGATTTCGCTTAAGCAATCCTTATAGTTATGAAATTTTGATGAGCATTCGTGGCTTTGGTTACAGAACGAGAGCAAATGGTGCCCAGCCATAGCAGCGCACACATCATTCATACAGCGAAAGTAGCAAGCCTCGCATTGATGATGGTCTACTTCAAAGTTTTTTGGTTCTTTTATAGCTGATGTTGCTTGTGAAAATGCCAGAATTTTGCATTTCAAATGAAACTCATACTTCTTGTGCTCCACAAATATCCAAATTAGTTCCACGCGTGTCCGACGGTAGACCACGGACTAGCAGAGTGACACAAATGCACGCTTCAGCAGAAGGACATTTTGAAACACGTTAGGAAAATTTAATATTCAAATGGAAAATTTTGACGGTTTAAACATACATATTTCGCAATGGTTGGATGAACTTGCAGACTAAAGCGTTGTAGAGAAATGAGGTTAAAACATATTACAAATGGAAGTAAGCAAAAGAAAGGCATCGATAACGTATGAACTTTGAAGAACACTTTAAGCAAAGAACCGACAATATTACTGAGAATAAGTGCAAGTTGGAATCACCACCATTAAAAAATATTTTAAGAACCATTTAGCAACCAAACACAATCGGATTTCATGAATCTTTTTTGGCATATTCACGCAGCATTCGCTAAAATTTTTCGTTTGTGCCCTTTTCTTTTTTTGTTGTATTTTTGGTTAACCCACGCTGGGATTTCTATTTGGCGGATGCAATAAAAACTGACTGTGATGCCCAACAAGGCATCAACTTGTCTAGATTGTGTTAAATTTTGACAAGATAAGCCTTTGCGGCAGAGAGCAAAAAGAAGTGTATCACAACGTGTTGCTAGGTCGCTAGCAATTAATTAGTTTTGAAATCCAGTTGATTTTTGTTTTTTTTTTCTTTTTTTTTTGGGTTTTAGCATCGTTTAAAAACAATTTCAATTGTAATTGAATCGAAGTGCTTGCAAGCGGGAGGCGTTTGCTCCCAGCTTTTTAAATTGACATTTAGAATTTTGTAATATTTGCCACACATCAATTAAATTTAAATTCCATTACACTAGAATGCAACAACAACAATAACATAACTATTGTATCCACTAGTGGCAAGCAGCAGCTTTGCTCGTATCCCACAGATACATTTCATTTAATTAAATATTTAAGCGTGTTAGCCAGCGGACCACAGCAATCCATTCCCTGCCATCGCTACTGCTTGTGTTCTATTCAACGCTGGCACCCTAACCAACGACTTGAGCTCGAACATACATATTTCACTTTATGAATATTAACGCAATTACGCATAAAAATGTTTTAATTATTTTCAATTAACAATTAATTGAGACTGTTTGTGCTGTGATGCGCTCTGCCCAAACAGCATCCCGCTCCACGATAAAGCGAACATTTATTAATTTGTATCGTTAAATTTCAAATCTATTTAACGAATTTAAAATAATTTTTATTGATGACATATTTTTATGGATATAATACGGAGGATAGCCTGCCATATGCGGGTCAAATAAATGAGCGATTCTTCGTGGCGCCTACTCTTTGTTTAACTCAACCGAGGAACACACAAGAAGTCCTGAGGTTTTATACATATTCTTCAGTCTTTCTAAACAGCAACTTGTCATATTAAAATTATGCTAAATCTGACAGATACCATCTACCGCTTTGAATAAAAGAGCAGCTGGTGGCGAACGTAAACACAAAGAGGTAGCTTTCAAAGTGCTATCAATGACTCAATTAATTATTTAACTTTCAATCAACATTAAGTCGCTTGTGACTTGGCAGTCACATAATCCATTAAGCTGACTTCGCCAGGACTAAGTTTATTGCATCAATCCAACAACTTTACACTTTTTATGTATCTGCTAGTTATCTTATATCCTCTTCCCATTCTCTCTTTTCAGAAATGGCGGTTTTCGACCCGTATTGAGTGAAAGTGCTGGGACTGCTGGTGCTCAACGCTCTAACCACCCACCACTTTTTCTGCCCCCACATCTGGCCACCTTGAGCACGCAGTTCTCACACCAACCACTGTTCTCCAGTTTGAAGGGTAAGTTAATCAATATTTTGAAAAATTTCTAGACTCATTTCAATTCATAGCCCTGTCAATCACTTTAAGTATTCAATCATTTCAATCTTTGTCAACGCATCTCTTAAATCTTTTCAAATCTATTAACGTAATTACGTTGAGGTAATATTTACTTCTTACTCAAAGACGGTCTCAAGCTCTTTGGTGATTTATCTGTAACGCAGGTGTTTTCAGAATAACAATTCCATTAAGAAGTGATAATTCGCTTATGACAAAGATGGACATACTAACTGTCGATTATTGAAGTTTACACTTTTTATTTGTTTATCAGCTAACATTCAACAATTTTTCGTTTCGCTTCTTTTTTGTGTTAAAGGTGTGCCGCCGTTCCCCGGACTGTGCTCTTGTTGCCCCATCAAGCCCCCACCACCACCCACATCAGTGACTGTATCATCATCATCAACTAGCTCACCGGAATCACCAACTTCTTCCAGTCAAGGCAATCCTGATCCACGTTCTAGCTCTGTAGCGGAGCTAAGACGCAAAGCTCAAGAGCACTCGGCCGCCTTGTTACAGTCGTTACATGCAGCTGCTGCTGCAGGACTCGCCTTTCCTGGGCTGCACCTCCCACCACTTTCTTTTCATCATCACCACCATCACGCTCTAAATAGCTCGCACAACAGCAACAACAACAACAATAACAACATAAGTCGCATGAAAAACGAAGCACAGGATATGACGGCAACAACGATGAATGGCATAGCAGCAGCGGGAAATGGTGGACACGGTCACTCTGGTAGCGATCATCACTCTATAAGTGTTCAACAGCACTCGGTGCACCAATTGTCGCCACCAACGACACCCAATCAAGTTCTTAATCCAAATGACTCGCCTCCAAGTTGCCCCAATGGCATTATAACGAAAAATGAATAAAAGCAATGGTATCTATAGGTAACATCGTATGGAATTCTTTGGAGAAGTGAAGAAGTTTGAAGTTAATATGTAGTCCCATCTTCCAAATTTTGGACTACAATCAATATCTAAGTAAAAAAAATGTACATTATATTTCATAGAAATAAGATTATCCAGTTCATACTGTCTATGTAACCGGCGATCAATACATTTTCACATTTTTTGAATCAACATAATTTTATTATGGCCTAAGGATTGTAACAATAATCAAGAATAGGAAAAGGTTTTTATGCGAGTGCCACTTTTATGTGAAAGTAGCCCAAGTAGTATCCGACCTCATAAAGACAAAACATTTGGGAAAAAGTATTTTTATTTTTACCTAATAATATCCTTTTAGTTCAATTCAGTCACTAATCGTTGTTCAATAGCTTCAATACTATGTTTATAGTATTCGAATATAAATGTATGTATGTAGTATGTTTATTTATAGTATTCGAGTGAAAATTAATTTTGCCAATAATCTTTTCGATGATTCCCACTATAAACATAGTATCATAGAAAATTCATTTTGCCAATAAACCGAGCCGTTCTTTCCAAGTTTAAAAGGAGAAAATAGTCCGAGGGGATTAAATCTAAAAAAAAAGTCTGGATGGTAGTGCAATTCGAATTTAATTTTTTTGATTTTTATCATCCAGTTAAGCATTTGTGAAATTGAGTATTTTCCTGATGAAACAAAACTTTCTTTTTCGCCAAATGCGTTACTTTTCCTTGATTCACCCAAGCGTTTCAAAATTCGCAAAATTGCAAGTATTTTTATTCTTGTTTTTTCGAGGATAACAATAAAAAGTATTCCACGCATATCCCAAAAATCTGGCCCCATAACGTTGCCCGCAGATGGAAGTCTTGATGGATGTCTTGACTATCTTTTGAGCGTATTCTCCTTTTATCAGTACATGATTTTAACTGTTACAGTTATGTTCTCAGTTATGAATTGGTCTGAAACTTTGGTGTGAGTCAAACACTCAATTTTGAAAATGTTTGTTCCGACGTGCGTGATTATGGCACCCATCTTGGGCACAGCATTGTCAGACACCTGCCGTGTCTGATAGCTTAAACACGTTCAGTTGAAATTCATCCAACACATTTTCACTGGAATGTTCGTCTTAAAGGCTTCCAGGGTCTCGCTTAACTCTGGCAACCCATATTTTACTTTTCCCAAAGTATAATCTGGATTCGCTTTAATATTACTTGAACTGAGGCCTTGCATTTAAAGTATTTTATCACAAGACAATGATAAATTTTGACCATGTTTAGAAATTCACAGAGAGGGTTCACTATTAATGGCTGACAAAAAGCTAAACAAGGCAGTACTTTTTGCCAGTCATTATTTTCAAGCAAAAATCATCATCTATATGTCAAATGGCCATGGGTATGTCTAGGACTACCCTCGTAAGCACTTAACATTAAAATTGATTTATAAAGTAGGCATTGTTTGTATTTATCAAAATGTATATATATTTAAGTTTATCAAGTACAGATGTCAATCAAGAAGCATAAATTCTAATTTCAAAGCTGCGAAGGAAAAGTTTAAGGGTACTAAGAGTTCCCTGGATAGAACCAATTTCAAGTTCGTGAAAGTCAAGTTAAGAGTTGTGTTTAAGAACTTAGTTATTGTTAATGGATCGAAGAGTATTTATAAATATCTTTTATGTTCTTAGCTATGTACTGATTGATATGTATCCTCCTCTCACATCCTCCCATAATCGCAATATTAAAGTAATCGTTACTGTTCCAAATTCATTTCATACACGGAGAGAAATAATGTTCTTAAATGAAACAACTATTTTGCATGATCTAAGAAAACTTAAAATGAAGCCTCATTTGCTCAAATCAAGCACTTAAACTAAAATTAAGAAACAATTAATGAGCATTTATTTCGAAATTGAGTAAAATAAATTATTGGTTGAAACAAGAATATGATAAAATTCTTGATTCTAGAACTTGGAACAAGAATTGAATCAAAAAAATATTTTCTTAATTTGAGCAAACACAGAGTTGATTATTAAAAATATTCTTGAATTAAACAATTATTTTTCTTGATTTAAGAAAATACAATATTATTTCAAAATAGCTTGATTCAAGCATATAAAACTATACAACTACTTTCAATCTGAAATATTTCAACCTTTAGCCTTAAAATTATGAGTGAAAAAAAAGATCACTTTCCCATTTCTCACCTGAAGATATCTAATTCATTATTTATTTATTCATTATAAACAAAATTAATTAATTTTGTGAAATTGATTTATCACAAGATATCAGAAAATCTTTTAAAACAAAATAAGTTCAGTTTTTGATTCAAGCATAGAATGCTTGATTTTTTTCTCTCCGTGTAATGACAAATGATACAACTTAAGACTTGTCTCTAAAATGAAGACTCACAAATATATATATATATTTGTATGTAATACCTCATGATACAATTAGGCGCAGTAGAAACACGCACTCTTCGACTGTCAATCAACAATAAAAAAAATAACAAAGTCGTAGGTATAATGTCAAAATACAATACGTAGCGATACAAATAAATTTGTTACTTTAGCGATACAAATAAATTGGTTATATTAAAAGTTACCTATATTTTTTTTTCTTCGTTGAAATTGTAATAACATACAATTAATTCTGTATTATATCTGAAAACATGGGTCACTTTTTATAATTTTTAGTATTTTTGCTTACTTTTCTTCATTATTCCACATAAAATCCGGGTATTCAATTGATTTATACGGTTCAAAGTACAAGAGGAAACGTTAATTGTCAAAAGTGACAATATACCTACGCCAATGTTTTGATTGGCTTTGCTTTCTCAAAAGATATCCGAATTGGGCCTACCTTATAATTGTATCATGGTAATACCTATGCAGTAAAAGCTCGAATAGTTTTCCTTTAAATTTTTATTTTTTGGGGACACGAATTTGGGGATTGTGTTAGAAGGTAATATTGTAGATAAATTTTTAAAGTTTTAGGGCCGTTTTCTCATCTTACATATAAAGTTCACTTTAGTTAAAGTTCACTTTAAAGTTACCATTATGTTTTTCGTTTTCTAATGTTGCCTTTAGTGTTACCGATATGATAAATTTAACGGGAGATTCAAGCTGGTTGTAAATTTTATAACACAGATAAAAAAGTGCTTCCTATTTCGTAAACACAAAGCAGCTGTTTACCAACTTCAAAATAAATAACGGAACATATAATTAGCTGTTTTGTGCTACTGCTACCAAAAACTTTTCAACGCTGTCATTTTTGGTAAGGCCTTGCCGTATTTTCATACATATAAAATAATAATTTAAAGGTAACATGATAAAACCAAATTTGCTTTACCGAGAGGATAAATTTATCTGGTCGGTAACTAAAGTGAACTTTAAAGGTAAGATGAGAAAACGGCCCTAAGATTGTTTATTTTTTTTTTTTTATTTTCAGTTCTGAGAAAACGAACCTTTTTTATCTTGCTGAAACATTTATATTTATATTAATCTCCAGAAAGTTTACATGAACAGCTACCTAAATAAAAACAAAAAACTATTGTATGAGCTAAATTTTTGCATAGTAAGAAATTGTGTTCAAACGGCTAAAACGATTAGAATTTTTCTTAGTTTTCGCTTAGTAAAAATTTACACATTTTTTTAAAAAACAGTTTATCTTCAAAATTTACTGGTAGATTCTTTAAATACAGTTGAATAAATCAAGGAGAAATTCAACTTTGATGAAACCTAGATTCGACACGTTCATAAAACTCATGTAACTTTCTACTAAACCAAAAATTTTTACATTTTAAGTTTGTTTTTCCTAGATATTTTTTTCTTTTTCGGGGGATATGGACAAATACAACTGGTGGATTAAGAAACACTGATGGTCAAGAATGTGTTTATATATCACCCAAAGTAATAATTAGAAACATAGCTACGAAATATTTTTCTTGTTTTTGCTTTCTTTTAAAGCGAAATTAATCCGGGGGCTACGCCCAGTATAATAAATATGTTCTAAGCTTGACAGTGTTTGACAGGATATGACTGATAATTCCAATTGACGAGGATGGCGAAAATTAAATAAGAAGAAACCTTCAAACTATTTTTCATTATAGAACTATTTTTCTCATTAAAATGGTCGCCTACTCAATTTCTTAGACGTCGATTTTAATATAAGAAATTCTTAGAAAAACTACTATGATTTTGGATAAGTTTTCAAATCAGCACTCATCATAAGTACTTTTAAAACTGTATTCTATAGTAATTTATAAATACTCGTAGCTATTAAATTTCTATACAACTGCATTTAACTATCTATTTTAACTCTTGTAATTAGCCTTCAAACTTGTTTTATAAAGATAGATCTTGAAAATTGTAAATGGAAAGTAGTTAAGAAAATAAAAATAATAATAATAATAATAAACATGCACATTTATCCTTAGTATCCTTAGATATCAATAAAGATATAAAATTATGTCAATAAATGCTGAATAACCGTAAATCTGTTGTCACTATTTTTTAGAATCAAACTGCCTCAACAGAAAAACAAGAACCATTTCACATTTAACAAAAACATTTTTTGACTTATATTCATTATTTTTTATTAGAACCATCATCAAGCCTCTATTCTTTGCAGACTTTCTCGCAATCTTTTTGGATCTCGAAGAGTTTCTGGTTGCCACCACATCCACCATAAATGAATTCAATACATTCATTTATAGCCATATCGTATGACCGGGATGGTACATATGAGAGGTAAACTCTTACGCCATCACCGTCTTTTGAGTGCCCCA
Source organism: Pherbina coryleti (assembly GCA_943735915.1). Taxonomy (NCBI): domain Eukaryota; kingdom Metazoa; phylum Arthropoda; class Insecta; order Diptera; family Sciomyzidae; genus Pherbina; species Pherbina coryleti. The sequence continues at coordinate 631,627 of OX030948.1, forward strand.
AGCCACATATGGCTAGAAAATACAGAGATTAAAACATATTTTTTATACAATTTATATAAACAACTTATTTACTTACTTGCTTATCTGGCGCTTATAACCGTTGGTCGGTTTTGGCCTCGTATATGTTTTGTTCTTGCTGGCGCCAGTTGGAAACACCAAATATAGTCAGGTTATCCAACACTTGATCCTTCCAAAGAAGATGTGGGCGAAGATGTCTGGCTAAAATCTATATTTTTTTTTTTATTCTTTAAAGTAAATTTTCCATCCATTTTACTAAAACAATTTTGTCTGAAAGCTTTATTAAGTTAATCCGTTTGGGTCTTGGGAAAAAATCAAATTTAGTTAGCAGTTTAAAAACATTTGGCAGCTTGCGTAACTGCCATAAACGTAAATAGGTCATTGGCAAAAAGGTTTTAAATGATTTCTTTATTTTTCAAAAATATTCATTTACAAAAATAAACTTTATACCAAAAAAATTAGACTAATTTTGTTAAAAAATACATGAACAAGAGGTGTAGAATTTGTTCTTTGAATAAAACGAAAAATTGTTTGTGGATGTCTCTTAAATTTTTATTGGATTAAAATAGACACATGGATAGATAATAATATCGTTTTATTCTGCCAAAAACCAGCTATCAAGAGAGAATAAGATATTTTTTATTTTTATATATATATATATTTTTTTTATATATAACATATTAAGATTATTGTGTGAAAATTTGAAGTCAATTGGAGTAAAACTAACCAAGATATAGAGTTGTAAGTCATCGCCTCTCCTGCCCGGTTTTGCGCTGCAGCAGACAGCTACCTAACAACGCTAACAAAAGAAAATTTTCTTGAAAATATCTATTAGCTGCTCCGTTCTTTTCGTCAAATGTCTAAATCCCTCTTTAAGTGAAAAGGTGTACGTTTGCGAATGCTTCTGGCTGTGCTTTAAAATTTTTTGTTTAAAAGAAAGTTTAGTTTAAAACTGTACATTTTACAGTGCAGTCGTGCACGTGCAGTGAATTTTTAGTTTGATTTCTGGTGTAATTTTGCATTTATTATTTGTAAAATGCCGATAAACGATTAAAATTAGCAGAGATGATCGGGAGAACACCAAGTCAAGATTGTATAGACCTAGAAAAGAGTTCCACATAAACGCAGGAAACACGATGTAAAGGCAAGCAGAGCGTTAAAAAAAATAAATAAAATAAAAATTAAAACATCTCGAGACATGGCAGAAGATTTTGAAAAAAAATAAAGAATCGTTGATTTTGTTGCTTGTATTTTGGAGCGAAGTGTTGGAGGCTTCACTCAAAACAATGATGAAAGTCTCAACCAACTTATTTGAAAAATTAGTCCAAAAAATCTGAATGGTTCCTCAAACATTGTTGAAATCGCAGCAAATATAGCAGCCTGTATTTTAATGAATTTTAAAGTATTTTTTTATTTCTGCAAGAGATTGGAATTAGAACAGGGACAAGTTCTCGTAAATGATCGCGGATAAGCATTCAAATAAGCAAAGTTGAAGAAAAAGTTGCCAAAGAAAGCAAAGAAGGAAGTCTCGACGAAGACAAGAGCAATAAAATCCACTAGACATCTCAGCTTAAAGCCCTTCGGTTTATGAGGCTGGTATGGATGATTCAGTGTAAGTAAAAAAAAAATAGTTTTGTTGCGTAAAAATCTCTAAAAATTCTAAACACGTTTTTCTCGAACTTAGCTTTTTTAGAGTCGGTGCCCACTGTAGCTCTTAATCTTTTCACCAATCCTTTTGAAATTTTGCACACTTCACATTAATGACAAGGAATATGACAGGCTGCATAAGATCCACGCCAACAACAGCCCTCAATGTCATCTTAGGGCTCACCCCAATCCACATACAGATCCAGATGAAGGCGAAGCTCAGCCTTCACACACTTTTCCATCTGGGTAATACTGTCCCAAACCATCCCTTAAAGGGACACCTCACCTTAATTACAACCCTAAAGCGAGAAAAGAAATTCTGCATGCCATTAGATGACATGCTTCCCAAAAGCCGCTTTAACAAAAACTTCATCGTAGTTATCCCCCCCAGATCCAATTGGGAACACGAGAAACTAAGCCCGTCCGAAAACGACCTTGTGTGGTACACAGATGGCTCCAAAATGGAGAAAGGCACGGGAGCAGGGGTCTTTGGAGAACACTCCAATGAGAGCCACTTCTTCAGTGCAGGTCTATTTACCACAATATTTCAAGCGGAAATCCTTGCCATTAACAGATGTATCAGACTGAACTGTCTGAACAATGTTAGGGGCAAATCAATTTTCGTCTTCTCTGATAGTCAAGCTGCCCTTAAAGCACTGACATCACCCATTATAAAATCCAAGCTAGTGTTGGAGACTGTCGACGTCCTCAACGACCTGGCTGCGCAAAACAACAAAGTTACTCTACAGTGGATTCCTGCCCACTGTGGTTTTGACGGGAATGAAAGAGCAGACTCCCTAGCCAAACAGGGAGCAACATTACCACTCATAGGACCGGAACCGTTCTGTGGGGTTGATAAGAATCTCTTTAAGCAACACGTCAAAACAACCTCATTCCGCGAATCTCAAGACATTTGGAAGAACTGCTTAGGACAGATGTGCACTAAGCAAATATTTCCAGAACTTTCTCCCAAGAAATCGAAATTTCTTATCAACTTAGGGAAGAAAGAATTAAAGATGATGACAGGAATTATAATTGGACACTGTAAACTAAAGAAACACCTACAAAAAATGAATCTCGCTACTGATTCATTATGTAGATTATGCCTTGAGGATGAAGAAACCTCCAGACATATTCTCACTGAATGTCCAGCTCTTCTCCATATAAGAAAGAGAATCCTAAATAGCGGAATAGTCTCTCAAGGACACCTTGCGATCCTCAACCTCGAAAACATACTATGTTTTCTGAAAAAAAGTAAAGCAAACGAACTGCTTTAAGCAAAGAAAAGGTATGGCACAATAGGCATCACAGATGCCGCAGTGCCAAAGCTGAATTAGCTCGCCGCAAACATATCTATTTATCTATCTATTTAATGACAAGGAAATTATGTCAAGTTATTTTTTTAATTTTTTCGTATTTTAAAGTTATTTTTCGATGAAAAATCGGATTTTTGACTTCTGAGTGCTGTTAAAAATTGAAAACTAATAAAAAAAACCATCCGGCATTGTTACCTGAAGAAACCTATCAACTAATAAAATCATTTTGGTTTTTTAATTTCAGATGATCGAATGAAACTTTTTTTTTGAGACGGCCGCGGAGATTCGCTGTTTCACAAAATATTCTTCAAATGTTACTTCAATACAGTAATGATAGAAATAAATATAAATTATCTGTGTCATACAAAAATTAATCGAATATATGGTTTCTTTTGTGTTTAGAATTAACAAAAGAAAAAATCCATCCTGATGGTTCTTCGGTCACCGATTACAAATCTAAAATCTGGATATTATCACTTATCATGTAAGCCGGGAAAATATGGCGGATAAGCAAGCAAGAAATAAGTTATTTGAAAAAAACACTAAGATTTCTAAAACCGCGAAACTATGCCGAATAAGAAAGAACTTCGGCATAGCCAAGAAGATATGTAATTTACTACTAGTTTTTTATCGACTCCACTATGAAGCTTAAAAATACAAGCATTTCTTATATTAAATAAATACACATACTATCAATAAAATTAATATTTAACACAAAATTATGTCCAACTGGAGGGGGTTTTTTCTTTAGCGAGCTTTAGATTCCTGGGATGACGCATCTGTAGTTTCTCTTATTGCTTGTGTGTTTGTCATGCACTTGGCTTCACATTCTTCCTTAGTCTGGAAATTATTCTTGTTGCCCGAGCAGCCACCGTAAATGAACTCCTCGCAAGCACGGTTCTCAACATTGAAAGCGTATCTATAGAAAAGCGCGAAGCATCGACCGGTCTCTCTTGGTTGATGACAATCTAACATGATAGTTGGTTGTAACTAAATATTGCACACTTGCATTTCGTTTACTTACCCTCGTTAATGAGTTCCTCTGGTACAACTAAAACCTCTTCGGTAACTTTAGCCTCTTCTGGAACCTTATCTAGTACAGCTCCATTGACTACATTTGCAAATATAGCACTTAAACCTAAAATAATCCAAAACTTCATATCTATGCAAGGAAAAAATTTAGATAGACAACACGATAAGTTCTTTGTATAAGACTGATTGCGACTACAAAGGTAACCGATGTTTAAATACGCGAAAAAGCTTCCAGCTTGCTACCGAGAAAACTTCCTACTTGACTGTTATGCGTGCTCAATGAGTGCTCAAAAGCCTAAAATTTTACTCATTTACCTACGCAAATGACAAACTTATTCAGGGATTTTAGAGTCAACATTTCGAGCGAAAAGTGAGTATTTGGTAACGACCATATTTGCTCAATTTATTAACAACCTGCTGCTACGCCGCCACGAATAGAAATAGTCACCAATATCAGTTAATTGACCAGCCGATCAGCCATGGAACGACTCACGTTTAACATGTACGTATTTCACGAAATTATTTAAGTTATTAAAACATTTCACTCACTCGCAAAATGTATGACTTTATTTGCGTTAACCAGGTGAATGAACACCCTTCGCGCCACCCTAAGCGATTAAACACAAGCGATATTGATTTAAATTGATTTATTTTCAAAGCACATCTTTTTTTTGTTTGATTGTCTGCGTTGCGGATGTTGGTGATGTGGTTGGTATTGTTGTTTCAGTCGTTGTTTTTGTAGTTGGCTGAAGGCAAGCATCTTCACATGTTTTGATGAAACCAAATTTATTGTCATTACCTTGACAGCCACCAAACTTGAACGGATCACAGGTGTTTGTTTTACTGTTATAATAAAATCGATCCAAGGACATGCGGCACGGTCCTGGATCCATATCTTGAAGACACTTCGGGTCTATAACTTTGTAAACAAAATTATTGCAATTACAATTTGTTGATAGCGTTCTAATAAACTAATCACATACCTTTGACCTGTTCTCCAGAGCTGCTATCAAAGTATAACAACACGGTGAACACAAGATGCAAAATCAACTGGTTTTTCAACATTTTTCACAACAGATGCTAACGGAAGAAGCTTTTTAGAACGAATGAAATTGTTAAATAAGCGAAATAGAAACTTAATCAGTGCGTTAAATATTTTCAATGATAATTGTTTAAAATAAAAAAAAAAATGATTCAATGAAAACAGTTTCAACAATTTTCAAACAATTTTAATTTAATTTGCGAAATAAAAAAAAGATACATTAACCCTTAGTTTGCTGAAAAATAAACAAGGCGTAGATAAAGCGCTTGAAATACTGAACTATTTTTCTTAAAATCTTCTATATATATAAAAATAAGTTGCATTGTGTATGAAATTGATGTTCTCTGTAATGCGTGAACCGATTTTGTTTCTGGTGACGATTTCCCATGAAAGGTGACGTCAATACAAAGGTTTTTTTGAATAAATGGTCTTTGTATGTGTATTGGTTCATGAATTATAGGCATTTTAGTGAACTTATCAACAATACAGCTGTGAAAAAATACAGGTGCGCACGGTATTTGCAAGGGTAATTGGAAATAAATGGAATATTGGAATAATTTGGCAAGTCTCACTTTAGTTTGCATTTGCGTGAAAAATAAAGGCATAGTAAAAATTTTCCATACCCCTTTTTTCCCCATACCCCCTTTTACCGCCTACAAATCAATAAAAAAGCTATATTTCAGACGGTTTTGGTCGTAATAGACTAAAATTTGGTAAATAAGTTCGTATGGTTACTGTCGGCAAGTATACTAAAACTGGGCGTGGTCTAACTATATATATACGCCCACTTTTTAGAAATCATTATTATTCCTGAGTTGTACATGTTTTGATAGTGAAACTTGATATGTAGATGCTATGGGCCCAAGAGGCAGTTACTATATATTTGAGCGAACATTAGACAAGGGGCAATTTGGCTACACAGGCCAAATTTATGATATCGAATTGCTTAGGAACTAAATGTCGTATAACAATGAAGGTCTTTCTACTGAAAAACTGGCACGGGCAATAGAAAACGGGGCGTGGCTACACCCATATAAGCCAAATTTACAATACAGAATAGCTATAGAAGTAAAAGTCACAGAACATTGAAACTCAGAATGTAGATACCATTTGGTAATGTCCTTCTACTAGAAAAGGTGATATGCATTGGACAAGGGGGTGTGTCTCCACCCATACAAGCCAAATTTATGACACAGAAAAGCTATGGAAGTAAAAGACAAAGAACATATAAGTAAGAATGAAGTTACTGCTTGGTAATATCCTACTACTGGGAAATAAAAAATGCAAAAAATGTACAATAGAGAACGCTGTTATAGACTCCAAAACTACTGGGCCGATTGAGCTCAAATTTGCGCAGTAACTATGGGGTCAATAGAGAGAGAGGTTTTAAAATGTACTACGATAAGTAACGAATGAAGGGGGTCTCAGATATAGTAATGTGACCAAAAATAAAAAAACTCGAAAAAATTTAAATTAATACAACCCAACATTTCAAACCATTTTCATCTTTACATCGTCATGTTTGACCATCTAAATTGACTGTTAACTATTGGACTACACGTAAGGGCATAATTTTTCTTTGCTTGCTTTTCGACAGTTTTTATGTTTCTATTTCCGAATATATTTGAATCAATTATTTTTTTTTATTTCATATACTACGTTACTTTATGGAGGTGGAGGGGAGTGTTTTTGAAATGCACTACGAAGAGTACCGGAGGGGGGTAAAAAAATTTTAAATCGGTCACGTAATTTATGAACGACTCCTATGTTTCGAGTACGAGATGGTTTAGAAATAATAACGCTGAAAGCATTGCAACATTTTCCGGAACTTATCTAGATAAGGTGCAGCAAAGCGCACCGGGAAAAAGCTAGTAATTAATAAAACAAATCTTATTAAACAATCTTAATATATAAAAATAACGTGTCACTATGTTTGTGTTCGCTAATCTCCGAAACCATCCAACCGATTTTAGTGAAATTTTGTGAATGTATATGGTTGGTTGCAGCTTGAAACATAGGATAGTTTAAGACCCGATAAAAAAATGTTGTCAGTGAAACTTGGTGTGTAGGTGCTATGGGTCCAGGTGGCGATCACTAAATAGATACCGCCCACTGTGTGTATACTATATCAAAATCAAAAAATTAACTTTTGGTGGGACGAAGTTTGCCGGATCCGCTAGCAATAAAAAATATCAACATTTTCGCATTTATGTACCCACAATTTATACAGTCACAAAATAGAAATAGTATTTCTTAGTATTTCTTAGTATTTCTAAGTAATAGAAATAGTCTTAATAGGTTTCTTTCTTTGAGTGGTTTTAGAGCAGTGTTAAAGTGGTACAAATAAAATTAGAACAATTCAGCTCAAAGATAATTATATGTGTAGCTAAACTGTAACGCAGCTAAGTATGCGCTAGTGTGCCACTATTACAGTGTTTATTTTTTTACACTTTTGATGACTATTAACAATCCGACTAGGTACTCATATATGTCAATGTAAGCAAAGAGATGTAGGTCCAAAACAGATTTTGAGAAATATTATCACTATTAATTTTTAAAAACTAAAGCTAGACAACAATTATTTCTTTTTCTTTTTTTTTTTTTAGATTTGAACCTTTGAACCAAGGATTTCAGGTGGAATACCTATTCAGACAAGTCTGCCTTGGTTCAAAATGGGGTGATCGACTAGTAGATTAGTAATTTCTATTTTGAGTTCTGTGCAAGAAACTTACAGTCAAAGTAATATTTTCAATGTTGTTGAGGTTTTGAGTTTTTATTTTTTATTTTGGGGCATTGTTTCTGTTTGTAACTTTAAGCATATATCTCCTTAATCTGATATTTTCAATATTTCCTGACTATATGTAGATATAAGTTAAACAAAATATTTATTTAAGTTTAAAGCAACGCCTACATTTTGCAAATATGGTGTTTTATGTCTTGTTGTAAAAAAAAGATATATTTTTTTCCTTAAAAAGAATTTAAAATATTGTTCTTTGGATGAAAATTGATTATTGAAAATGCCACCGATCGGAATATCGTTATTTTTCTGCTCTGACCCATTCGCACACATTTCACGCACCAACAATGCTGATAAGCATTCCTCTGTAAGTGGGTGTGAAATTATTTAACAACTTAATTTGCCCTAAAAATAATGAACATCAATATAAAAATTACTCTATTCGAAAGACATTATCTCAGGGTGTCCGTCCATGCGGAAACAATAACATTGATATTTTAAGTTTCGAATGGTTTCGAAAATCCGGTTGCTCGGTAACTTACTGAAAGAGTAAGATAAATATTTTTTAAAAAAGATAATTTGAAATCTTTTCAAAGAAATTTGAAAAAAAAAAACAACTTACTCTATTCCAACCTGATCTCAATGGAAAAAGACAACTACATATAACATAATTCACTAATTTCAGATTGTATCTCATATTCATATGAACATGAGATACAATAGACTATTACAAAAACATTGGATTGAAATAATTTACGATTAACTGATAGATCAAAGCTCTTTTCGATATATTTATTGAGGCAGTTAGCGGTCTTTATACCAGACACAAAATTGAGCAAAATTAACTACGTAGATTTAAAATTATAAGCAGAGAAGAGTCAACGTATACAACGTCTTTAACATTATAAACGATCTTAGGAACGAGCCAATTTTTCAATCGTTAGTGGTGAAAAACATAAAAGCTTTACACTCTGTTAACAAATGAAGAAGCAACAAATGATACACACTGCATGCAAGATGGCCCAAATTATATAGTATATCATTAAATTTCGATCAACTCGTACGCAGCGCTAGTTTGATTTCGTTTTGCTTTAAAAGGTTAACCGTAATAAAATATCTCAACTAATTCAAGGGCATGAGACTCGCTGCGTTTTTTCGCCTGAGCGCTATAGTTTTGACAATGTTGCTGGTCTTATTGACTGAGGCTCGAGCAGCGAATAAAAAAGGTCGTAATAAAAAAACATAAGAGGAACTTTTTTTTGAAAACTTAATATTTTCTACTTTCTTTATGCAGCTCGAAAATGCTTGCAACCGGTGCAAAGTGGACGATGCTTTGGCTATGTACCCAGTTTTGCCTACAATCCAATTGACCGGAAGTGCGAGGTCTTTATCTATGGCGGATGTGGTGGCAACGACAATCGCCACGATTCAAAGATCGATTGTGAAAAAGCCTGTCGAGATATATAGTTGGCAGCATCGTCCGAAGAGCAGCTCATCTACAAATGGGATCAAGAGCTAATAGCAAAATAACAAAAATAAAAAATTAAAAATGCGGCATAAATAAACAATTCTTGGAATGTTTTTATATTAATTTAATATAAATCAAGCAAAATAAAATACAATAACGATAACGAATGCAATCGAAAGTCTAAAATATGTGGTAGTAAGTCGTTCAAGTCGGCACTAATTTTATACAAACGGTTATACAATATCAAACCATGCAACCTCGTTTAACTTTTCGCCAACCAAATAAGTTACTTAATAAACGCTTAACTCAAATATTGAGCTCAAAGTCTTAATATTAAGTGCACAAAATTCCAAAGGATGGAATTAAAGTTTCTTTCTTTCCTTCAGTGCATTCTTCGACGACGGTGTCGTTCATTATTGCATATTCTCTCGCAATCCTCAAGTGTTGCGAAGAGCTTCTTTTCTGCGCTGCAACCCATATATTTGCACTTTTGTGTCTCGGTATCGAAGTATATGCCGAGAGTGGATGAGACACAGAGTCCATTGATGGTGGGCTTTCTTATGCAAATGTCACCTTAAAGGGTTAAAAAATAAGGGTGGATAAAAAGCACGACATGCAAAACAACTTACGCGCCCTTGAGAACACGCCCCCAACAATGCTCAGCACCAAACACAGTAACAAAGCGATGCTCTTCATTTTGGAAATCTTTCTGATATTCCCAAGCGAACAACTAATAAATGTTTTATTTCTTTTTTAAAGCACTTTCACTTAGATAGATATTCGATTGAATGTCCTAGAAATCGCTAACATGCGAAACACTGACTGTCGCAACGATGTGAGTTTGATGAATAGTTTCAGTATCGGTTTTACTTTCTCCTCTTATGGCGAATTGTTGAATGTTTTGAGTACCACAAACAAGTCGCAATTGTTTAAATTTACGACGCAGAATCCAAAAGCACTCCAGTTTTTGAAGAAGTTCACTCGACTGCAGTCTATGCTACAAGTATGATTCCATACAATTTTGTTTTTCTTTTTATCACTTTTTCACTTCACTCCACTTCGATTGGAACAAAATGTGTACTAGCGCTCATCGAGTAAGCTGCTGTGGTTAGTATTTACTGATTATTTTCTGGATGTGATCGCTGCCAAGTAGTCGTTGTATGTTTCAGCAAGTCAGAGAAACAAGTGAACCCGCGATTGTTGAATAGTCGATAGACTTCAAGACCGACAAATAATTATGATTGAACCGCGTTTTGATAAGAAGTGTTTCAGCAAGAAGACCATAACAACCAAAGCAATTGGAACGACAAACGAATACACAATAAGTGATAAGAAACACATTTAGGGCGAAAAACAGAACAGAAACAACTCATCATTAATTGTGGTCCCAGCCAGCTTCAACTAGTGATAACTCGAATTACCTATTCTTATTTTTCAAAGACCCACATAGCAATCTGGAATTTGAAATTCTTATTAAAAATGTAGGTATATTTTTCTAAAGATGGATTTCACTTGAAACAAACACGTAAAACTTTACTTGCGTGACAATATCGATTTACGTATCCGAGAACTGGGTGTAGTCACTATATTAGTAGTGTTAATGGTGTGACCATAATGCGATTCATTCTTTTGAGTATTATTCATTCCGTCACTGTATTTTTGATAGTGAAAAAGGGAATAAATTAGGCCTGTGCAAGTACTTCGAACGGCAAGTAGTTCGTTGCGATTCGAGTCGAATAGCTCGATTCGAAACTCGAATTGAAATTCTCGTATTTTCAAGTAACTCGTTTGAGCGAAAAATTCAAAAATTATCAAATAACTCGCGAATTTCGAGATTCTCCGAATAATTTTTCAAACAAATTTTCATATATGTATTTCAAAATATAAGATTCGAAACTCGAAAAATACGACGAGTTATTCGTAAACTCGAGGCAATCGAAAATACGAATTATTCGAGTCGAGTTTCACTATTCGACTCGACTCGTGATCAATGCTATTCGCACACGCTTAGAATCAATTAAAAAGGTAATTCCTTGATTCGAAAGACTTTTGGGACAAAAAACAAAAACGAAATCAGAAGAAATTTAAAAAGACAAAAACAAAATTCCGTCGAAATACAAATGTGTTTTTCGATACAGACATGGAAACCTAGATCCCAACATATTTTTTACTTAGGAAAATATCAAGTCCTTACATTTTTAATCATAACTTAACATAAGAATTTTGGAATTCTTAAGCGGCACCAAATATGTCGTGGGTTATGTTTGGAAACAGAAAAGTCAAACTAGATGTAAACCAAGGAAGATAAAATGGAGAATTTAGAATTTTGTGATACAATAAATATTGACATTGTCGGTCAATGCTGGAGTATTCTTTTGTGGATATAAAAATTTAAAACAATTCTTAAGTATTAAGTATTAAGTCTCATAGAAAGCTTTTTAATTATCTGATAATTTTAATATTTCCTTTGAAATCAAAATCACTATCAGACTTCGATAAAATTAAGGACTAATAAAATAATAATTAAAATACGGGTTAGTAATGTGCAAAAATATATCGATTGTGTAAACCAAATACATGCCAACTAAGCAGGATATTTTTCTCTTATTTTACTTACAACGTAACTAATAAAATTATATGAATGGAATTGTCACAAGTAATTTTTAAGTGTAACTGAGGTACAAAAAGAAACATTTGAGAAATAGTTGGAATGCGTATATTAAAAAGAAAAATAAAAATATACATCAAAAAACGCTCCAGAGCAAGTAATGTGGAAAAACGTTTTAAATACACATTATGTTAGTTTTTATTGGAATTCTTGTTATACAGATTTATGACTGCCCATACTACATTTATTGCAAGAAATTGAGCATAAGTCAAACAAAAGAACATTTATAAAAATCATAAAAAAAAATACAATCTACAAGCGGATTTGCTTATAGTCTTTAATCGAATCGTAAGCAAACCAACATATTTTTTAGTTTCCGAACTATTTTCTTTTATGTTCTTAAATCGAATTTTTGTTTTGTTGTTGAATTTATATTTTTCTTATTAAGTTATTATTAATTCATTTTTTAAATTCTATAATTTACCCTTTATTTAAAGAACAGGAACCAATCAAACAAGTTTTATTAGATAGAAATGTTTTTTGCGCGAACAAAGTTTTAAATGCCATCGTATTCTCTGTTGTGCAACGTGGAATAACTTTGTATGAGTATTGAATATGAAACTTTTTCCATTTTAAACAGAAACAAAAATAATTTATTAAACAAATATTATTACTAAACCATTTTTTTTACTAAAATTGTTTTTTAGCATATTTATTTATCTTGAAATTTTCTGCTACTTTCAACATTTTTTACGAATAGAAAGAATTTTAATTTTGTCGCTTCAATTATGAAAAAGAAACAGTATATACTTAGATAGCTTAGATAGCTCGTCTCTTCCGCCGTCACATTTCAAAACAAGAAGTGTAGTAAGAAGAAACAAAGAACATAACATCAAGACTATTAATATATTAGCTTCTAATTTCATTAATTAATTGTTAATAATTAAATAAATAAAATAAATAAACATCAAAACTATATAAGTATATCACAACTGAAGTAGAATATATAAAAATGTTTTGAATTTATTTTTTATTAGTTTAATATTGGTATAAAAACCGAGATTTTTGGCCTATCTTGCTTCCTTTTCGAGATATAGAGCATTTTCTAATTTTTAAAGTTTAAATTATATTATCAACTGACCCTCTCTACTTGTGAGCCCCTTAGAGAACGATCGCTACAAATTTTTCGATGGTAATGCATGGTTCACTCTGCGTGCTCGCTATGATTTTCCGTTGCTTTTACTTCATTGTCGTTCTATGGTTGGATATTTTATTTCATATCAAAACTCAAGTATTTCTCAACGCTAACGAAAAGTTTTCAAAATATGCAATGCTTGTTTTGTTGACTTAGCTTCGTACAGAACATTTTTGTTCGATGCCAAGGTTTTACTGCACCAACAACGTGTACACTATTCAAGTACTGTGAATAGGTTTTGTGCAGCTCTTTAGAATATATTAATAAATTAAATCAACATGTTGTTCTTTCTTGTGTTTCCAAATATTAAAAAAAAAATAATAACAGCCTGCAATGCAGCTAATTTATTGTGTTAAATTCTTTTTTATTTTTAAATAAAGTCAATTGTCAATATTTTTTTTTTTGCGTAAGTGCTACTCGTTAATTCGCAGATCCTGAATACGCCGTGTTCCATGAACACAAGTTGCCAAGCAGTCTTGCCGCGATCCAAAACTCTGACCTGGACTGGAACGGCAACCACCGACCACATACAGCTGACAGTCATTAGTGCGTGGGTCAAAGTAAAAGCCTTCGATCTCAACAGTGCAAATACCTTCGGACCTTGGAGGCGGCTGCAAGCAAATGTCTACGAACGATCAATAGAAAAAAAATTCAATAAGAGCGAGATGGATAATGGGGATTAATAATGATTCAGAGTTAATGAACTTGGTAACGAAAACGAAAGCAATTCCAAGCAGAGGTAAACAAACACTAGTAGCTCCGCCACCGCTCAGATTAATGAACCCGATTAGTATTGTGACTTACTTGGAAAGGCACGACTTCTGGCATCTGCTGCACCAAGCACTGACACTACAAGAACAAGGCCAAATAGTATTAAGGCATTCGCAGACTTCATGGTGCTAAAGGATTGTTTTTAGATATATTTTCAAGAATTAATAGATCTTCGTATTCCGTACTCTATTAATAACAACAGATCACTAGACTACACATGTTACCACTGGCAGCCTCAGAACTTAATAGCTAAAGATAAGAAGGTCCCAACAAGTCATTATAAGGCGATTGTGCGAACGAAGCATATAAGTACGAGCGTAAGCTAGCAGTGCGATTTAAACACGCTGTACTAAAGAAAATGGAAGAAATTTCTGGCTGCTGGTGGAACGGAAGCCTGCGCAATGGATTCCATTGATGCAAGTCGATGCGGGATAGTGTCACGCTCTTGACATAGATTACTTCATTTGCAAGTCACAACGCCGTAGCTGCGATTACGACGCAGCTGTACAGCGTACCGTAGATGATTTGCTGAAACGCACGCTGATGGTTATCAGTAGCAACCGCAGAGTTGACGGCTACAAAAGGCTACAGTGAACCGCTTAAATTGTGGCTTGCCACCCACATGCAGTTGCAGCTCATGTCATTTTAATCCAATTAAATAAATATTTGCATAGGCTTGGCAGGCAACTCAGTCTACTAGAGCTCGTTGTTCTTAGCAGTTCCGTCAGTGTTGTATTACTTTGAATTTAAGCCAATACCATTCAAATATGAAAATTTTTCTGTTTGTGTTCATATGTATAACCACATTCCTTACCTACACAAATGCAACCAAAGAAAAGCTATGTAAGCAAAATTTATTTAAAACTGGATGTATTGAAACTCATTTTGAAGGGCTCCTTTCTATTTTAGATATGTGCCATCAGACCCATTCAGCCGATGGTTACGTAGAGCCAGTTGTTTGGCGCTGTCATGGTCAGCTGCCGCTATGGTCCTATAATCTAGAAAGGAACGAGTGCGTTGAATTTCGTTACGGTGGATGTGGCGGGAATGATAACAGCTTCTACACCAAAGAGGATTGTGAGGAAACCTGCAAGGGCTAGCAAGAAATCCCATTAGAACCAAAAGCATTGTACGATAAATTTTGGAAGAAGCTTTAAGTTGACCAAGAATTATGAAATTTTCTGATGCAGAGGCTATTGGAAGAGATTCAGCGCGACAATTAATGGCTATTGAGTGGATCGAGATAAATCAACTTTAGAAGTCCAACAGAAACAGAAAAGTATTTCAGAAGATTAACTAAGTTTACTTAATTTACTTCAAATGTTAACATAGTTTAATTAAATAATTCGACATTTTTCTTTAATCAATAGTAGTAACGAAAAGTAACACGCTTGTCTCCATATCCTGACTACTACAACGAACTTAATTTGAAAAAAGCCTATTTTTTATTGTTATTATAACTTTGTAGTAATAAATTTTTTTAATTAATTTGTCCATCAATAAAAAAATGTACACAAAATATTTTTTTATGATAGAGCTAATCACAAAAACAACTTTTAAATTATCAATTCTATTAATGAAGGTGAAGAAACGGAATTCAGAATTGCGATAAAAAAACTCGTCAAGAATTCAAAACTTACTCAAGGCTCTACGAAAATCGAATGTGATCTCGGACACGCTCATTTATTAAGAATAAAAATATATATTTTTTTTAAATTCTTTTTAAGAGATTATTTAGCTCTTTAGACAGATTTTTATTATAAACTGTGACAGTGGAGTAATCTAGAAAACAACAGAACTCATAACGGAAATTTCTTAACTAGAAATCAACTCAAACTTGTATGGATCTTACAAAGAGCCAAATTTAAGTTTTTAATTTGCATGATTAAGACTTAAGATTATCCAAGCATCTTGGCATAACAATGAAAACAACTTTTGCTTAAAACAGCAGATTCCCTAAAGCAGCTCATTCATATGAATATCCTTACGCACAGCGTTGTTAAAACCTTCCTTGTAGCGATACCAAATGGGACTCTTTACAATTGGATCGGGATTCGCTGTAATTTAAAGAAATTTCAATATTAAGTTTTACAATTTCAGCAAAAAGTTTCTCAACTCACATTCTTCAGCAAGAGTAGCCGCAGTCTTGCGCTGTATTCGACCAAAGAAATCCTTAGAAATCTGAAAGACGATTTTTTCCACAATAATTAGGTCCAACGAAAAGAAATAACATTTAAACTTGTAAAAATCAGGAATTAACTTGTTAAGCATGAGCTATAAGGATATAAGACACAATATCCGAGATATAAAAGAATAGGTAGGTATTTACTAAAGAGCTGCGGAAATATGTTATAAGAAAACGACTTGCAAGCCATCTACCATGATTTCAGATTCGTCTCTTCTACAGCTACATTTCAATTAGTGTTGTCATTCCCGGTTTCGGGTTATTCGTGAAACTGGGATTTTATTGATTTTTCGGTTTTTTCGGTTTCGGTTTTTTTTAAATTGTGCATTTCGAATAACTCGAAAAACCGGGTTTTTTTGGTCGGGTTATTCGACATTTTCGAACATTTACTTAAAATTATTAACTTTTCCATTTTTTTTTCTGAGCAGGGCGGGGCGACGCGTAATCCGCCTCCAATATTCCCTTGACTTGACCAAGCAAACTCAAGCAAATGATGCAAATACAAAAGAAAAACAAAAGAAGAACCGCTTCTTTTACTTTAAATACCGTTATTTTTAAGAACTGATTGACGCTTCTTATCAAATATTAAAAAACGAAAATTCACAAAAAAAAAAAAAAAAAAAACGAAAAATCACTTAATAACGAAAATTGAAAATTCGCCCAACATATTTGGGTGAAATTTCGCCCAAAACCAAAAAACGAAATTTTACCCAACAAAAATGCAAAATCGTCCAAGATTTTTATTCATATGAAAAATCAGCCAAATTCGTATGGAAAAAATTGGGTGATTTTTCATCATTTTTTTTTTGGGCGATTTTGCGGAGAGCCTAAATGGACTATATTTATATAAAAGAACAATATTTACGATGCCTTTTATTTTCCTCCGTGGCGTCCGTGGCGTAGTTGGTTAAAGTGCGTGGCCGCTATGTCAACGAACCTGGAGACCCGGGTTCGAATCCCAGCAACGACAGAAAATTATTTGAATTAAAATGATTTTTCTGTACGGCCGCCACCTCTCTGCAGACAATGGCAAACCTCAGAGAGTAATCAAAATGCCATGTAAGGCTTCTTGAGAATAAGAACATTCCGTTCATCGCCGTTCGGAGTCGGCGTTAAGCATGTAGGTCCATTTCTCGGTCAATTGTGTACAAACTTAATAACACGCACAACACAATTGATCATAAGAAGCTAGGTCAAAGTCCTTTCAAGGGCTGAAATGACCAGTTATTTATTTTTTTTTTTTTTTTTATTTTCCTCTGAATTGTTTATTAAATTTAAAAATATATTTTATCAAAAACCGGTTAACCGGTTTGAGCCGGTTATTTTTTTTTTAAAGTATTCAAAAATCCGGTTTTTAAAAAGTGCAGTAAGGAGATTTTTCGATATGCATTCTAATACTGCACCAACAAACAAAATAACATCCAAGCATAGAAATATATAGGAAAACTGAATAAGATCGCAACTGAAAAGTATGCACTGCACCGATGCATTTAATATGAATAGAATTTTTTTTCATGTGTTACATATCGTTCGAAAAAAAATACATTATTTTTAGAAGGTTTTGTGAAGCTCTTTAATATTTACTATAATTTATACAATTCTGAGCGCAAGATAAAATAACTTATATTCTTCTAGCTTGAATTTATATACAAATATTACAATATAATCCAGATTTAGTTAAATTATTACTGCCACCTATTTTATATATTTGTAACGCTGACTTTTCTGAACTATATTTGGTACTTGTCGAAAGTCACAGACGAGTGTTATAACTGTCTTCGCATATTGATAATTTGTTAATATCCCCAACGCAACTCATTAGATATTGGGAATGGGTTGAGAGAATTGATACTTTTTAATTAAACTTTAGCAAACATTTGCCCAACTTTCCTTTTCGGATAAACAACGTTTAGGTATTTTTCTGATAAATTTGGTTTAAAGTACATCGAAGTCTCAAAATGGTGGACAGAATTGGTATTAAGACTGTGGGTTCAAATTTGCTATTTTTATATTTCAGAGTATTCCATTATCTTCAGAAGCGAATGAAGAGTTAAATCGTAGAAATTGCAACGGTTGTGGTTGTTTAAATTTTATGATATGCGATATATAAACACTTACCCCATCTTTAGCCGCTACGGCATTGTTTTGGATAATATTTTTCGGTTTGAGTGTTTGTAGATGATTAGGCAGCTCTTTCGTCTTCTGGTTATTATTTCGCCTTAGTGTGGTAGCTCTCGTATTAGTAGTTAATGTCTTTTGGCTCTTGGCAGCAACTCTTTTCATTTGTTCCAATTCTACTTCACGCGCTATCAATTGTCTGCCAAAATAGGTGAGTGTAACTCCAGGACAACCTGAAAAATATTCAAAGCAATATTTTAAGCTGTACTTAGTTTCGACTAAAATTTCGACTTTTTAGTACTACCAGGAAATTGCGATAATACATCAAGATCAGGTTCCATTTGATACATAAAAGCTCCCTCAGCTGACTTGACTTGTGTATAAGTTAAGCCCAAGTCAGCCATGACTTCAACAGTGTGCTTCAGGTCATAGTTTTCCCTGTTGGAACGTCGATAAAACTTGTACAAATTAATAAATAGTACAGCTCAACCTACTTTGGCGTTAAAAGCTGAACGGCAACAGAACGTAACTGCGGCGAGATTATGCGTTTTAATAGAGGTACTGTTTCAACCAACACTACACTTCCTTGTCCCACGCCAATAGCACCTGATGAAATGCCTTTTCGAAAGGCTTGAAATATATTGCTTTGAGTCATCCTTTTCTGACGGAACTAAAAGAAACATGGACAAATATTATCATTAGCGCGTAATTTGAGCAAAAGTAGTTTAAAATTCTGTGTATTATTTTTTCAATTCAAAAAGATTTTGCTCCTATAAAACCGATACGATATTATGAATGTACGCAAAGTTCAATTTTAGTGCTGCAGAGCCACAGATTTTCTTCCTTCTCATTACAGCTGAATTTATATACGTCTTGCACACCTAGAGGGTAGCAATCTTTCAACATGCATATCAAATCAACTCTTTATTAATTTTAAGTGCTATGAAACGGCTTTCTAGTTACCTTGTGTAGGCTTTGATCGTCTTAAACTCATTCATTTAGGAACGTGGCTTTTATTCTTTGCTTCTTTTATATTGGACAAAACGCCGTATTCAAAGGAATGTGATTACATTTGCGTAGCAGCATAAAAGAGGGTTCTAGAAATCCTTAGAAAAGCTTTTGCAATGGGATTAATCCAAAGAAAATGATTTTGTTTGAAAACATTTAAAACTGCACTGTTCATTGAAAGGTTTTTATATTCATACAAAATGATAGATTACATTTACACAATTTTATCTCACTAAAGGGTAATGAAGCTTGCATAATTTTTATTTTTTATAGATCATATAGGTGTAGAAAATTTAAAGCAAAACTTATACTTACATACAAAATAAATATATAAAACAGCTTTAAAACAAAAGAGTATCTTAAGCTTGAAAGGCACTTCAATTCGGCTAGAAGTACATGTAGGAAAATACTTCCAGTTTGAAGGTAGGGTTAGATAATTCTATGTGCAGGTGTGATCTTTTGTGTACTGCTTTCAAAATAATAGCTTGGGGTTTCAAAAGAAAAGCTTTATTTACTTTAATTAAAAAAAAAAAAACTAATTTATTTTAAAATAAATATATAAAAACATAGTTCGTTGTGATGTTGGAATTCACATTTTAAATGTATGTAAAGAGTGTTCTTTTGGATTAACAGATTTTCCAATTCAGATAACAGTTTAGCCATACTTTTTTCTGGCAGTTTCACAACATTCATGTTTATTATTGTCTGGAGTTATTAGTTTGATGTTCGATACTTGAAAAAACAAATATGTGTGTGGCCACCACGCACAATAGAAATGAAAATTAGTCCCGAAAAAGTAGAGATTTTTAATTGGTTAATTGATTTACTCTTAAATATAGTTTTACTAAAAAATTCGCATTACATATGCGACTTTTCGAAAAGTTTAATGTATTTCAGACAAATAAATAACGGACCCTCCGTTTTTGACTTATGGAATTACAAACACAAATCACGACTTTGTTTTCTATATGTTTATAGATATGGGAAAATCTTTAAAATGCCATTTCTCCGGTTACGGTTAAATGCCATCCGCAGTTAGCGGTTACATCGAAATGTACACTTCTTATATATATATATAGAAGATAAGGGATGGATTCAGGTAGATAAATAGTTTTAACAGTTAAATAAATGAAAAAATTTAGTAAAAACTAGTAAAAAATATCTTCGACTGGGCCGAATAACCGCCGGGCCGAACCAAATATATATTCAAAGTCTAAAGCAGTCAATAAAATGTTTAATTGTAAAAACATTTTCGTCATAGTTTTAACCATGGTTGAATAAATAAGGTTGTCGCATGGTTGAGAGCGAGTTCCCATAAATGTCAAATCGAAGTTGACATCTCATACAAAATCTGAAAACAAAAATTAATATCATGAAAAGCCGTTGAAGTTGTTGTTGTTGCTTTTTATTGATTTTGACAATTATGGGTACTGAAAAGAGAGTACGATCAGCCACGAGACAACCTTATTTATTCAACTATGGTTTTAACAGTAAATATTCGCTTTTTTTTTTTTTTTTTTTGATAAAGTCACTTTGTATGGGAGGAAAGCGTAGTTTTCACTCGATATCGTTGAATTATATAGGGTGTTTTTTTAAGAGCTTGAGCACTTTAAATAATAATACAAGACAGAAACATTGTTGGAATGCATTTTTTATCAGTATAATCTGGTAGATAGTTTCATGGCATTTATTTTTTAAATATGATTTTCGGCATATGTTTGCCGTGGCTACGAGTTACATAGTCCATTCGATCAGTCTCATTTTTCACTACTTACTTTCACTTCACCGTAACGGCAGCTCCTTCCTCAATTCGAAAGAAATATGGACGTATGATGCCGCCAGCGTATTCACCACACCAAAGTCAATTTTAATGGATGTAATGGTGATTCGTTAATGGCTTGAGGATTTTTTTCGCTCCATATACCGCAATTTTGCTTATGGACAAAGCTATTTAACCAGAAATGAGCTTCATCACTAAACACAATTCTTCGGTAAAAATGCTCTGAGCATCGCGAACAGATTTAATTTTTTCAAAGTAAATTTCCACAATTTGGAAGCGTTGTGCTGGCGTTAAACGATTCATGATGAATTGTCAAACCTTAATGAACAGAAATGTCAACATTCTCAACTGTCATGCCATAGACAACGACCATCGAGAGATTCAAGTGCATGTATTATTTTTTGTGGAATTTAAAGAGATTTTACCGATTTGATAAAGTCACTTTGTATGGGAGGTAGGCGTGGTTTTCATAACATTTGGCTCATTTTTGAACTTGAGCTTTATTTTTTAGATGCAAGCTTAAATATCGAATTTCGTGATGATAACATGACGGATAGCTGACGGACATGGCTAAATTGACTCGGGTGATGATGCTGGTCAAGAATATATATACTTTTCTATACCTACCACGCCTCCTTATGGGCGTTACAAACGGAGTGACAAAATTAATATATCCCTTTTACGGTTTTTAAACATGGGGGTATAAAAATAATTTTTTTTATGTAATTTTAAAGGTGATAAAATTATCTATAATTTTGTCCTTGGGTGCATTTCAGTCCGATCGGACGTAAAAAAGTTACAGCGATTTATCTATAGCTCCATTGAGATAGACGAAATCGCAAAAATATAACTGACGATTTTGACTGATCTGACGATCAATGAAATGCAGCCAAAACAGTAAAGATAATCCTGCAAAAATGAGAAAGTTGAGCAAAAACAAAAATTACCTACCAGTTTTACTTGAAACTTACTTGAAGTCGTTTTCTGCCTTTTTGACATATTTTCTTATTTTGGCAGATTATCAAATGAAATTTTTTTGAGTACGACAACTTGCGCTCAAAATTTATGGGGAGTTTATCAATAACTTGAACTTAAAAATTTTTGAAACTTTATATATAAGTACATGTAGATATACTCAGACTTAAAATTTAATTTTACTCGCACAGGTTTGGACGAATCATATAAAAGTACCTCATTAAGTCAAGAGTTATATCACAATAGTTTAAAAAAATACCTCAAATCCTTTAGTTGGAAACGTGATTTTTGGCCATGCAAGAGAGGCGAATAGTAGATGCCAAACGACAAATCCATACTGTAGATAAGGATAAACTGAATAGTTCTGCAAATGGTTGATTTGGTATAGCAGACTGTCCGAAAAGCAGAACCATTTTGTAGCTTCAACAACGCCGTTTAGATTTGGATCAGGCATTTTTTGTTGTAAATAGTTTTCATAGACGCCTTGTGTGAGCCTTAGAAAGTGGAGTTTTATTCAGGTTAAATAGCGTTACATTCGTACTGAAACTTACCGCTCATAATCACCACCAGTATGCACTATATCAATAACATTACGCACTCGTCGTCCTACAGACATATCAGTCATTGTTATTTGGGCATTCTCTTCGTCTCGCTTCTTTTCCAACTGTTTCTTGGGACGTTGGATCTGTTTTAGAGGAGTTTTTATTTTTTATTTTAAAGTTTTATTTATATGTTCATAGGAAGCTTACTCTAAATATAGCACCCCACACATCGAAAAGACCTTGATGACGATCCTTTTGTCCCAAATTGCTGTTAAGCACATCGTGCAAAGTCAAAGTTTTCTTTTGGGCGCTGTAAAAATAAAGATGAGAATCAAATGACGGAAAATGAAGAATTTTAAGGATTGTACTTGAAAAACTGCATTGTGGAAATGCAAGATCGCACATCGTTGCCAGACTTCTCAGCTAGAGTAATAAGAGATCCAAAGTCCGTTTGGAGTCTTTCTTTACGCGAAATTTGCACCAATCTTTTTTAAAGAAATAAATTATTTTAACAATTTCATTGATTATTTATTTATTTATTAACCTTTCCGCTAAGCGCGCAGATTCTATAGGTGGAAAGGTGACAACAAAGGCTATCTGACGCAGCTGTCTAAGAGCTGGTTCGTAGATATCATTACATATGCAAATAATTGGACGCTTCAGTATATTTTTTTGCGATTTTCCTCCTTTTGCCTTCACCTTGCTGAGCACATTGTCGCTAACAAATTTAATTAAAAATTCAATAGACTGTTTTGGAGCCCCATCGATTTCGTCTAAAACCAAATATAAACATTAATTGCTAAGTTTTATTTTTGTTGTTTTATAAAATAAATGACCTAAAATTATGCAATTCGGTCGTTTTTCTTCATTTAGCACTGACTTCATTTGGGTCCCGTTTTCGAGAGCTAGTTTAAAAGCGTCTGGACTTCGATCGTCTGAAGCATTCAACTCACGCACTTGATAACCAGCGTGTCGTGCAATAGTGTGAGCAAGTGTTGTCTTACCAAGACCTGGAGGACCACAAAGCAATGCGACCTTCTGAATTGGTCTACCTAAATCATCGACGTTTGTGATAAGGTTTTGACGTTGCTTACGTTGTTGCCAACCGCCATTAGATTCAAAACGTCCTGTTCTTTTGTTAAAGCTGTTCAATTGACCTTTGCTGGCGTTTTCTTTACATTTGAACTCCTTGCCAAATACAATTTTATCCCACATTTTTAACCAATAGAGTAGACTTCGGTTTGTCATTTCGTCGGAGAGAAGATCAATGTACTTCTTGGGTTTGTACTTCTCCACCCACAAAAGACTATCGTTTATGTGCTTTGCTACCTCTCCAACATCCTGTTGCACTTGCATCATTTGAGTATTCGTTAAACTTGTCTTTTTTAGAATCTAAATTTTGTTTTTTTTTTTTTTTTTTTGTGCAATGTTATTTATTAGTATTAATACATCAATTAATTGGATATAACATATTTTCATTATATTTTTATTATTTATTTTTATTTACTATTTATTATTCATTATTTATTTATCACTATTTTCATAGTCTTTAACAGGCAATAAAATTCCGAATACTTACGATTTCATTGGCGCCTGCCCAAATCTGCTGCTTACTTTCGCCAAGAAGTCCACAGTAGCCTTTCATGAAAACATGTATATCTTCAATGGATCGTGACTCATATTCTTCAGAGTGAAATCGAACATAAACACGCTCATCGTCACTTCTCACAATAGGCAGAAATGGCCATTGTGGAACTGTATACGAAAGGTTACGCATCTTAAAGGCGTGCAGAGCATTAAGACGTGACAGGTTGTCTTGTTTTATACTATTGCTAGCTTCTCTTAGCTTACGCCGTGTTTCAATGATCTGCTCAATCATTTCTAAATCTCGTTGTTCTTCAGAGCGCGCCTTCTTCGCAATTGGATCAATGTAACTTGTTTCACTGTCAATGTCGTCGATATCTCCGAAAAGATCTTGTTCCAGGCGCCTCTTGCTGCGTAATCCAACATTTTGTAAATCCCGCATAGCAGTGTTTACCGGCATAAAATCAGCAACAGCCATCGGAATTTCAGCTATTTCCTGTATGACTGGCATATGCTTTTTGGCACCAAAAGGTGTTGATGAAACTCTCTGATGACCTTTAGGTGTTCCAAACAACCGCCTATTAACATGCCCTGTAATAGAGACTCCTTCGACAGTGTCATCGAAACCATATGATATCTGTGAGAGTTGCGGACTATCAATCGCCTGAACACATCCGATGCCTTTGGATGTACTGGGTTGAGACAAATTAGTCATGTTGATAACGCCTTTATCGTGACTATTAATGTCTATAGAATTGATGTAATTTTCTGTAAAACAAATTTTAATAATTTCAAATTGAGGATTAAATAATTCAAACCTTCTTCCTCCTCTGGAACTTCCAACATTTCCATCTCTTCTTGGTATCGTAACTCGAATTCCTCATTTTCGTCCGGGTATTGATCCATTCAATAAAAAGTGTATTACAATTTTAGTTCAATTAACAAAACTCATAGAAGTTATTAGTTTTTAGACAAAACACAACACTCGAATAAAAAACCAAAACATGATAGATTTCGCGCGTACATTTAAGTGCTGCCAATAACACATATGTACTACAGTGGGTCCAATTTGATAACTTTTTTTTTAAGACCCATTCACAATCAGTGTATTGAAGTGGTGCATGTAACGCTGGGGCTACACGATCAAGACTTTGCTCTCAAATTTATGGCACATACTGCTTGTCGAAATTCATTCGAATTGGTACCAGTAACGTAGGCTGCACGCAATTATACAGTCAATGAAATGCACAAAATTTTCAAATTCAACCATGCAACATGTAGAGGTTGTCTAAAATTGCCAAAATATTTCATTTATACATTCAATGCATTAGATTTTTTTTAATTTTAATCATTTTTACATATCAGGTATGTATTATTACATAAATAAAAAAAAACATTATTACATAAATACTAGGTTTAATTTATGCATTCAATACATTTCATAATATGCACACTTTAATTAAATAGCAATGTAAGAAATCTCAAACTTATAAAATCAATGGCATTTAGTAATAAAAACGTAAGAACTCGCTTCTAAACTAAAATTTAGTTGTGATTCTAAGCTACTTTTTAGGTTTCATAGTAATATAACAAATCTAGCAAAAGTCGACTTCAGTGCTTCTACTGTGAACTGATCTTAAATTTCATCTCTGAACGTACTCTTTGTTCAGTTACATTAAGCAAAACAAATTGAAGTCGCTATAAAAGTAAGTTGCTTCTTTCGTTTTCTTAAGCTCCAAATCACTTATTATTTATAGATCCATAAATATTCTTTCATCGTCCACTTCACTGCAATAATTTCAAATGTCACTTTAAAATTGACTTAGAAGTTAGCGAGCCACAACTAGAAGTTTTCTAAATTAGAAGTGACTTTTTGTTATTATTACTACCGATTGAACGTTAAAGTCGAGTTTAAGATAGATTCGACTTAGAATTTCTTTATTACTGAGGGCCAGTATTTATATATATTAGGGTGCCTCAAAAAAAAAAGTTTCATTTCATTGCTTACATTATTTTTGCAGCAGGTGTTTGTAGCAAAATATAAATATGCTTTTTTTTATGAAATATTTTTGTTTAAAAGGTAATTAAATTGATAAACTCTGTCCAGGAATAAAAAGAAGCAGTCAAAACCTTTCCAATCATATATTTGCAACGAGGACAGTATAATAAATAATGAAGTTATTTGAATTTTAGTGAAAATAATATAAAACAAGATAAAAAAAAATTCATGAAAATCCGCATTATCTTTGGTTCAACGGCAAAGATTTTAAATTTTTTGATGCAGTTTGGAAGAACTGTTTAGGTACTATTATTTTTGTCCTTTTTTTTTCTTTACAAACTCACCAGCCGAAATTTTTACGAATAACCTGATTTTTGGAGGTAATTTCAAAATGGTTTAGATCACTGGCTAAACGTGACAGCCAAAATATTTTGGGAATCGTTATAAAATAGATCAAGGTTCATTTTTAGTTGGTGGCATTGACACTTTTTTTTTATGGAGGTCGAGGCACCTTAATATATATATATTATATAATATATAGGCACTATAATATATATTATATATTAATAATAATTAATAATTAATAATTAATATAATTATTATATAATATAATTAATTAATATATATTATATTATTATATATATTCTGATCACGTTCTTCTGCAATAAAGTTAAAAATTGTAAAAGATACTGGAATAACGCTCTCTTGAGGGAATCTTGATAGCATTGGTTGCATCATGATGCAATTATACAAGGTAAGAGTGACAACTCGCTATTTTCTCACGAGTGTTTTGCACCGACTGTCATTTGACTGTATATTGTACTTTCTATTTTCTTTATAACTTTTTCTTTTTCTAATTTATACTATTTTTGACAGTTGGTGCAAGACTAAAAAACTGTCAGTCCTACCTTGCATAAATGTAACATTGGATACATTCTATCCGAAAAAGTGCTTAGGTAGAGAAGTAGCATAAATGCTTTCTGCTAAATGAGTTTTCTTGTTTAACGTCAAACGGCAAAGAGCTTTTCGTCAATCCCTGTTTTTTTTTTCTTTAATTTGCTTATATTTGAACAACCCACGCTTTGCCATCTGTCAAAATAAAGGAAGCGTAAACCGCTCAACCGAACCAGCCTTAAATATTTTCACTCCGTTAGATGGCTTTCCTACTTTTTGAATGCAATATCCGTGGATAATGTTCAATTTACATATTCTATTGCTATTGCCAATTGCCTTTATTTACAGCTCTATAATATGAATTTAGTTGCACAAAACCTTTCTTTCTTTTACTTTTATATTCATTTTGATGTTTTGTTTATTTTCTACATGTATGCATATTCATCTTATGTACTAATACGAAATACAATAATTTCTAATTAATTAATGTTGAACAAACTTTTTTGCTAAGTAGTAGTAATGGTACTTATTTAATTTAATTACTTATCAATTTTAGAATACTGAGTAAAAGAAAAAATAAATGTTATTTGTGGCTGAAAATTAATGTGCTAACATGGGATATTATTATGACTGTTTTTGTTTAATTCTTTAACAAAAAGTCAGATTTGCATTTATGTTTGCATATTCGTACACCGAAAGTCAGATACACATATTGACATTTGTTTTCGATTCATATAAAGATAAGATTCATGAAATTTTCAACGATTTGTGTATAGTGGGTTTATTTTATCTTGAACAGTGCCTTGTCACATTTGTCGTTGTATCACTTTTTCTTGCCTGGTTTTCCTTTTTAACTATTGTACAAATTAACATTAATTAACTTTAATGACATACGTCAAAAGCAATTTTTAATACTGAATAAGCAAGAGTAAAATACTCTGAAATAATTATGTAGCCATGTGGCACTCGACTTAATTATTTACTTGATTTTGTAACAGAATACGCTAGTCATACTATTATAGCCACTAAGTAATAATTAAGAAACTGTTTGTAATTATCTTGTATTTTCGTTTCATATAAGACTCAATAAAGTACTATTACTACTACTGCCTAAGATGGTGACGGCTCAGGGAACATGTTGTGTAAGCGCTCTATGCTTCATACCATTCAGCCCGAGAATTGTGCAACACATACATAGCAAACTTTTTGCTTAATGCAGTCGGTATGATGCACCAAAGCTGTAAAAGTTTTAATTCATTTCCATTTTTCATTCTCCTGTATAAATGTTCAAAAGCTGAAATCCTTTTATATAGCATTCAAAATGTGAACTCTTTAGGCTTAAGCCTTTAGGCTGATTAAAATTATTTTCAAGACATGAATTTGCAAAACGTAAAGAATTCACACTGAATTGAAATTTTAACGAATGCAGCCACCGATGGCTTCAGCCGCAAAGATTTGTTGTTGCGTCTGAAGTTGTTTTGTGTGTATTTGTGTATGCGTGTGTGACTGTTGGGCTTGACTGTGATGGGTTGCCATTGGCTTATATCATGTATAGAAAAAGTATTATATACAAAAAATTGTAGAAGTTAATTTTTAAACATTTTGTTTATAATATTTATTGTTAATAAGCACTTTCTTATTCCCGAAAATGTCACAGGAAAGACAACAGCATGTCACTAAGATCAGCCGTCCAAAACAAATGACAACATAAATGCAAAATGCTGCTTTATATTTAGTACTATTTCATGGTAGTAAAAAAAATGTCCAGTGTTTCAGAGTTGAAAAAAAAAATGTCAAAACTGAGTGCATTCATCAGATTTTTTAAGCCAACACGAATGGGATTGATATTTTCATAAGTCCATTCCTTACAGAGCATTGGGTGTGCATTCCTTTATCTGTACGAATGATGAATTGTGCATCTGTAATTTGAATGTATTAAGAGTGTGTGCATTCCGAAATGATTTAATCCAAGGTTGTCGAATGGGTGAGAGCGAGTTCCCATAAATGTCAAATCGAAGTTGACAGCTCATACAAAATCTGAAAGCGAAAATTGATAACATGTAAAGCCGATGAAGTTGTTGTTGTTGCTTTGCATTGATTTTTACAATTATGGATACGGAGAAGAGAGTACGATCAGCCACGAGACAACCTTATTTATTCAACCATGATTTAATCCTTTTACAGCTCTGTGCTGCACGTATAAGTCTCTCTTTACACTGTTCAAGAATTGAATAAAATTTTTTTACGTTCTCTCTTGAACTTAAATAAAGTTGTTTAAAGTTGGATTCAATTTAATGTCTTCTTTGCTTATTTTCTTAAAAATAAATTGAAATAGCAACCGATGGTAAATAAGGCACTTTTAAACCACACGCACCTTCCAAAGTACAATAAGTCTCTACGAGTTCCTAAGACCATTTAAAAATAATTTTTAATAATAAAAAATTATTGTATAAAAAAAGTCTTTAAGTAACTCTTCAAAGTAACTATGGCAAATTGTAGTATAACAAGCACATGACGATATGCGAAAAATTAAATAAAAAGCGCTGTGAAGAACGTGAAAATAAAAAAGGGACAAAAAAAAAATTGGCAATACAGCGCAAGGTTTCTCTTTCCGTTTCATTTCCATAACATCAACTTACTTTGATAACAAACTGTGAAAATTCAATTCAATTCTTAGCCTGTGTAAAAGGGGACTAATCTAATGAAATTGTGTGTAATTTTTTAATCCAAATTTGTCGGACATCACTAACAGTGTTATTATAAACCTTTTTTAGCGCTTGTTTAACTTTAAACAGTATTTAATCACGAAAACGTGATTTATAAATATTTTTAGTTCCTTAAAGGCTGCGTAATACCTGCGACACATTGGCATAGGAAACCTTGATTATCTTTTGTAGTTTAAAATATAACCATTGGGGATGACACACTCAATATTTTTGTTTACTAGTTTATAAAAATAGTTTAAAAGCGAACAACACTACAATCGTAAATTTCAGAGCGTTTGCTCGAGTGAGAGCGCTATAGTTCTCAACGAAAGTGTAGGAAGAGGAATGTCAAAATCAGCTGCTTTAACTCGTTCAACTGCGATAAACGAGTTTCGGAAACTGGTTTTGACTAACCGAATTTTAAACATAGTTTAGCAGATATTTAAACGAGAAAAAACACTTAAACGAGTTTAAATGGACCAATGTGTCGCAGGTATAACTTATGGCGTTTTCTTTTTTCAATAAAATTCTGTGTTTCTTTTTTCGAATGTGTTTATTTTCTCTAGGTATTCTTTTCTCGAAAATATTGACCTCGAAAGTAGAAAATTTCAGAATTTTGTAATCTCAAGATCGACGGTTTTAAATTCTGTGCTCAAATGGTATCACCTGAATGAACAAAAAAACAGTGACAGTTTAGGAAAATATTAAACATTATCATTGACATTTCATTAAAATTTAAGGTTTTTCAAGGATGACAAAATAAATATCATAAAAATTGTTCTCAAAAGTAAGCAACAGTACAGCCAAAACAACATCATTGAAAAAATTTTGCATTTCTTCTGATATTTTATCGACTAAGAACAGTTCAAAAGTTTTTGAGTTCAGGTCAAAAGGTGAAATATTCCTCAATTTTAGAGAACAGACTTTCTTTTTTGCCGAGAAAAGAAAATGCCATTAAACAACAAAATTTGTTTTTAAAGGCTGCGTAAGTCTAACCTAAAATTTTTAGTAATCAGTTGACCAAAAATGGAATATAAACTTAATAAGTCAAAATAGTTAATTTTCGACAGTAGTGTCGGTAGCATTTTCTGTAAATGTAAAAGATTACTGTAGTAAGGTTTCCATACTATTGACCTCCATCAATTTGACGAAAAATTTGACATTGTTAGCTCTCGTCAAATTTTCTAAATGGTCTTGTGTCGTAGCATTTGCAAAATTATAGAATATATGTTTACTCTACACAAACAAAATATACAAAATTACACTTACTGCGCTTGTGTAAATATGCAACACTTTAAACCCATAGTTTATATTTGCAACACTGAATTGCAAATGAACAGCTGATAAGTTGACAGCGTAGAAAAGAAAAATAATAGATAGGCTTATATTACACGGTGTCCGTTTGCCCGGCGTGCAATGAATCTTTTTTACTCTCTTCCACATTTTGCACGCTGGTATGTTACACGGGAGAAAAAGAACGGCGGACAGATTTCGACATTTCATTCAGTTCCATTACTTTTTCTCCTACACTTTATTCCAACAAGGGTTTCCTACAACTATTTTCTTCATACTGTTTTGTACAATAGGAGCAATTTTGTTCAAAAAATGTACTTTTTAGCTACTTAACGCCCAAGTCTTTAATTTCACAACGCAGCAACACTGTTTTGCACGATTTACGCTGTATCGACACCGGGCAAGAATGAACATATTTTGCCCGCTGTTCCAAATGTTCATCCTCTCACGCTATCGATTGTTTTTGACAGTTTCACGTTGAAAGCAACAACAAAATCAATTGCACGCCGGGCAAACTGACACCGTGTAATATGCGCCATAGCAATGGATCAATAAAAAATTGTTCACTACAAATTTTTTTTTAAATATGTATTATATTTTTTTTTTAAAATATTTTTGTTTTCCGTTTATTAACTGTGAATTGTGTTGTTTGCAACGAGTGTGACAAAATAAAAGAAAAGGGCATGCACGGTTGCTGAAAAATATTTACTATTGCAGAAATTTGTAATCTTAAATACACAAAATTCTGAATACCACTAAGATTTTAAAATCTTGAACTTGTATGAAAATTTCAGTATTTTGTAATGTATATGTAACGAAATCTTACAAAATCTCAAGATTTCGAGCAAATCGAAACACAGTATCAGGTGATAAAAAGATTCGACGTGAACACATCGCGCAAACATGAAAATAGAAAAAGGATGTTTTTGGAAAAATTTTATAAAACATATATTGGCACATCCAGAGTTTGTTTGCTTCTATTGCTTCATTTATAAATGAAATATCAATAATAATTGCTCCGTCATGGCAACGTTTTCACTACGATGTAAAAGTAGTACTATTAGTACTATTAGTAGTAGTAGTAATAGTAATAGTAGTAGTAGTATTGGTAGTAGTAGTAGTAGTATTAGTAGTAGTAGTAGTACTAGTACTTTATTGAGTCTTAAGCCTGAAACACAATAGTGCGAGAGTGCAATGCGAGACAACGTAAGAATAGTGGGTTTCAGACAATACTACATGTCTATTGGACATGTAGTTCTGCAAAATAACGGCATTTTCTTGACGAGCGTTCAGACATACTACATGTTGGATAGACATCATTATTTTGTAGCGCTCAAAGCGAACTCATCATTACAATGGCAAAACAATTTCTTGCTGCTCTAATTATTGATGAAGTTTTGAAGGAAGAGGAGGAGATGAAAAAACTAAAAAAAGGAAAAAAAGAGGATTTGGGTTAAGGAGTAGAGAAAAGAAACGCGAATTTATTCATATACATTTTTTTTTGTTTGCTTTGCGTAGCTGTTCACTCCTCGAAGATTTTTGCAGAATGAAAAATGCAACGAATCATTTGATTTTCGTACTACATGTCCGATGGACACGTAGTTTTAGCTGTCACACATCGTTCATGTCATAGGACACGCAATGTCCATCGGACATGTAGTATTGTCTGAAACCCCCTAATCTCGTACGCGCTGTCAAAACATTTTCATAAGCCGAGTGCTTATGCGGCAATCTACAATGCGTTGTGATGCGCTTGTGCGATTCGAGGCATTTTTAAAAAATTGAAAAACTTCGCTTGCGATGACGAGCTGTCACAAAAATTCCTTTGAAAAACCAAAATGGTTGCGTTTATCAATTTTCTTAACCTTCCACAGTTGCAACAGAATGTAATTTGGAACTAATTAAAGCATAGTTGAATAAATAAGGTTGTCTCGTGGCTGATCGTACTCTCTTCTCAGTACCCATAATTGTCAAAATCAATGAAAAGCAACAACAACAACTTCAACGGCTTTTCATGTTATTAATTTTCGTTTTCAGATTTTGTATGAGCTGTCAACTTCGATTTGACATATATGGGAACTCGCTCTCACCCATGCGACAACCTTATTTATTCAACCATGAATTAAAGTACGATTTTATTTTGAGAGTACGAAATATACATATCTGTGATGTTATCGTTTTACTATTTTGAAAGTAGATTTACGGTAGAGAGAAGTTCGTTTTATGGTTAAGCGAGGTACTATTTATTATGAGAGGGTGCGTAAATAGTTCATAATTTCTCTTTTCAGCTCATGTCGCTGAAATAAAATGTTAAAATGTATTTAACGTTTTAGTACCTTTTCTTATGTCGAAAATACTTTTTATTACTTGGTCGTATGCTATTCGGAAGCTTTTCACTCGGATGATGAAATTTTGACTGTTTGAGTGAGAATATTTGGCACTTGTGAGGTGAATATGATTCGCAAAAATTCATATAGCCCCATTGGCTAGTATACATTTTGACAATCAGCAAAAGAATTTTTTATACAAGCAAAAATAGAATACAAAAATAAACACTTCTGAGTTCGTGAGTCGTAAAGAAGTTTAAAATTTTGTGCGTCTGACAACATAGCAACCAGAAGTGGAAAATATTTGCGTAAATTTTCATTTTCAGTATATATTTACAATTTTGCATATTAAATTATATTCTTGCACTAATACACTACCGAAATCTAAAACGACAAAATTAATAGTTGTCAAAATATCATTGTCCTTTTAGCACAGCAAAAATGGCAATTATATTTCAACAGACAGAAATTGTATTCAACTCAGTAACTTATTTTCTACCACTAGTTGAAAGTTTCCGAATAGGGGGTTTCGCATGGTTCAACACATGGTATAATAATACAAGGTATCATTGACAGTTGCTTGTTAAAACATCTCCTGTCAAAAAATATACTCAAAAAGAGAGGTCTCACAATCGGCCATTGAAAACACAAACAATATTGAAAACGTTGAAGTGAAAAAAAACAACAACCTCATAATACAATTACAAGGTAAGCTCATTTAAAGATAGCTGCTTAAATGAGAAATTTTGCAACAACAAAGCTGTAGGAGCTACAAACGTCAAATAACAAAAGCAACAACTACAACTAGAAAAACTCAATGGCTGCATTCTGGCAGAAACAGGGCTCAGGTAGCGAAGTAGCATAAAGTGATACATTCTGCTGAATAGGTTTTTTGAGAAACGTCAAACAGAAACAGCTAATAATTAAAAGCAATATAAAAAAAATTAGATTAGCAAGGAAACCATGAAAAAGGTATTTAATTGTTATGGTGAATTAAATATGGTGAATCGAATTCAATGTTATATTTTGAAACTTAACTTAAATATTTTCGCTACCTAAAATGGCGACCGCTCAGTGCTACACCCAATTCAGCCGGAAAGTTGAGTAACAGTTGTGTAGAAAGTATCGGCCAGAATGCAACCAATATCAACAGCTGACTTTGATAACTAGCGCACCCTGCTCTCCAATATGAGCCTACCTTGTATTTGTATCATGAACAACCTCAGCAGCTGCAGATGAATTTTCACAAACAGCTGTTTTTGACAGGAGATGTTTTGTTGTAGAAGAGAAAGTAAGCAGTTGTCAATGCTACCTTGTATTATAATACCATGGGTTCAACATGTTGGACGACAAAGTCGGATGGAAAACTAACGGGAAAATTTTACTGAGTTTTCGAACGATCCAACAGTTTAACCATGCTTAATTCCATGCTAATTTCCCTTTCCACTCAGCCTTTGTCCACAAATTTTATTATTTAAATAGTACGCTTTTATTTTTAACCGATGCAACTCTGGTTCCTTCAAAACTAGCGCTTCTCATTGTACATAATATGCGAGGGCAATGCGTGCATGAACCAAGAAATAAAGATCATGCAAACAAAAGAGCCGCCATATTGTAAACAAAACAAAGCTGATAGGTCTGACGTCATCGGTCACAAATTCTTTTGTTTACGTGTAGTGATTGGATGTGAAAAATTATTTCTTGAAGTTTTAAAGAATTATTTGTGTTCATAATTCAGTAATCTTTTTTGTTTTTTATTAAAGTGAAGTGTGCTGTAGCGTCGTGCAATAATTGCAACGGCAAAAAAAAAATTACTTTAAATTTCGTTACTGCATGAAAATATAAGCAAACAAAGTATTCAAACACTTTTTTCGCGAATTAAACTTGTTTCGCGTTAAAAATTTTATAATTTTTCACTTTTATCTAAGTTTTCACATGTTTTGCATGAAAAACGTATGCAATATAGCTTTTTTTGTGACCGATGACGTAGCACGAAAAATATACTTTTTTCTCGCACTGCTGATTGCTTGATCTTGTCTTATTGGCTCATGCAATGCGTGCGTGGTTACGTTATTAAATCGCATTGCATCCTCGCATCGCACTCTCGCACTATTGTATTTCAGGCTTTATGAAAGAATTTTACAAAATATATACAAACAGAATCTTAATTGTTAACACCACGCTTCTATGCAACGCATGACCACAATTTATTATGTTATTTGGAAGTAATATGCAATATATATAGTATTATAACAAATAGGAGTCGATAAAATGTTATTAGGTCGTGTGCTTCTTTATGCCTGTTGAAATAAAATTGTAATTTTTGCTGTGCCAAAAGGAAGATTGAAATTTCGACAGCTAGAAATTTTGACGTTATAGAATTCTGCAGCGCAAGAATTTAATCTAATTTGTAAAATTTTCAATATACACTGAAAATTAAGAGTACTTTACGACTTCTGGTTGCTATGCTGTCGGAAGTACAAAATTCTGAACTTCTTTACAACTCAAGGGCTCACAAATGTTTTTTTTTTTTTGTTTTCTTGTGTCAAAAATTCTCTTGCCGATTGTCAAAATTTATACTATCGCCTGGGGCTACATAAATTTTTGACAAGCATATTCACCTCACAAGTGCCAAATATTCTCATTCAGACTGTAAAAATTACATCATTCCATTGAAAGGTTTCCGAATAGGATACGGCCTTAGTAAAATATTTCTTTCCAAATGAATATAAAGCCGTGTTTCCATGATATATTGCCATTGTATGGGCATGTCAGTTGCTGAGGCTGTAAAACATCTCAGTTTGGTGCTGAAGAAAAATGCCACATCTATAAAATCTGAATATAAATGCAAAAAATAATAATTACAATAATTGCATAAAATTGTCACAAGAATTGTACAATAAATAACAAAAAAATTAGAAAAATGCTTGAAAACTTTGTGCGTGATTTCAATATTGAAGAAAATTTGTTTAATTTTTTTATGAATTGTTAAAACTAGACAGTTCACAAGCAACAAGTATTAAAATGGTAGTCAAATTTATAGCAAGTGATACGCTTCTATAGCAAAATTCAAAAAGCTGAACTTTTTCTATCTCTAAACACGGTGAAATAATAACAAGGTGTTAGAGAGTTTTGTTGATACTATAGTATCACATGAAATATTCGAGCAACCCTGTCCCTTCCATCGCATTTCTTGGATTGCAGTGATATCAGCCTTGTATCTTTCTAAGATATCTATAGGGCACCCCAAACGATACTACATGTCGGATGGACATGTAGTTCGACAAAATAACGGCACTATTTTTCGTTGGTCTCAAACGGTCGCACATGTTGGATAAATAAAAAAAAAAATAAATAACTGGCCATTTCAGCCCTTAAAAGGACTTTGACCTAGCTTCTTATGATCAATTGTGTTGTGCGTGTTATTAAGTTTGTACACAATTGACCGAGAAATGGACCTACAGTCTTAACGCCGACTCCGAACGGCGATGAACGGACATGTTGGATGGACTTCATTATTTTAAAGTTGCCAGCGAGTAAACATCGAGCATTGTGCAGTGCTCGATATATTTACAAATTTTATTTTTATGAATTCCTCTTTTATTTTTCAGAGTCACTGTGAGCCTTCTATACAGCTCAAAAAATTCCTTCTAAAAATGTACTTTTATAACATTTGTCATTTTTCCGCTCGATGTTTCTCACTCAAGAACTTTTATCGAATGAGAAAATGCACTAAGTTGGATGGACACGCACACAAACTATCGCACATGTCGGATGGACCGAGCAAAAAGTCAAAAATTTTCGTCTTTCATCGGACATGTCCATCCAACTTCATTTTTAGCGCACGAACTATACTACATGTGCGACGACATGACAGGTCCATCCGACATGTCGTATCGTTTGGGGTGCCCTTATCAGTTGGATAGAAGCACCATCCCATCAGGGTTCGGACGTTCCAGGTGCATATCCGTAAATCATTGTCAGTTTTTCGTTTGCGGTAGTCGTCATCAGATTTGGGGATCATTTTTATCTTATTTCTTTTTCGTTTCATTGAAATTTGTTTTTACGTGGTGGGCATCAAACCCAACGCACAACCCTTTAAAGGCAGGGGGAGCCCGCCGCTCATATTAGCCGTCAAACTAACGGTTGCCAGTTTGCCGTTTCTAGAGGACACCACGCAGAGGTTTGAGTCGACTTGAGACGAGTTCGACATGGATAATGCTGGCCTCAGCAGGTTGAGGCAGTCAGACACGTTGCCATGTGAAGATCGCCCCCTTGACCCTCACGCGTTGCCTTGTGAGGATCGTCCTCCGTTAAGTTTACTAACACCTTATTATTATTACACCATGTCTCCTAGTATCACATGAAATCACAGAGGATATCACATGCTACAACATAATGCCTGTTTCACACTCACATTCGTCAATCCCATATGAAGGGGGTCATATACTTTGTCTTTCTAACAAAGCATGGAAACGCGGCTTAATATATTGATATTTACTATAAATTAATGTATATTGATATTATTAATAAAATATTAATATTTTTATTATTATTTAGTTATTATTAATAACGCGGCCCCTAGACAATATTTGAAAGTGTACATTATTTATTTGTACACTTGTACAGTGGCGTCGGTGGTGTAGTTGGTTAAAGTGCGTGGCCGCTATGTCAACGAATTTGGAGACTCAGGTTCGAACCCCAGCAGCGTCAGAAAATTATTTGAATTAAAATAATTTTTCTGTACGGTCGCCACCTCTCTGCAGACAATGGTAAACCTCAGAGAGTATTCAAAATGCCATGTAAAGCTTTTTGAAAACAAGAACATTCCGTTCATCGCCGTTCGTAAAAAAAAAAAAAAAAAATAAATAACTGGCCATTTCAGCCCTTGAAAGGACTTTGTGTACAATTTTGTACAAACGTAATAACACGCACAACACAATTGATCATAAGAAGCTAGGTCAAATTTCAATTCATTTTCATACACTTGCATTCATTTAGAATGCCGCTTACTGTTAGCAATAAAAAGTTTCTTTAAGCCTCCTGCGAAGTTGAGTTTTCACAAAGCAAGGCAAAGAGAGATTATTTGCTCTCACTTGTGCACACACTACTACAAAACTTATAGAACTGTTTATGTATTTCTTTAGTCGACACTGATTTAAACTATTACATTTGACGTCGGCGGCCGTGGTGCAGTGAGTAGAATACATGGTTCATACGCCAGAGAATCCTGGTTCAATTTCCGCCTCACACAGAAAGTTTTTCAATTGAATTAATTGTCTATGTACAGCTGTCAAATTTTATTTTGGAGTCTCAATAAAGTTCTTACTTACTTACTTACTTGAATTAATTTTTCTGTTTGGCCGTCACCTCTCTGCAGATAGTGGCAACGTTTGTTATATCCGATGTTGAAGCCCATCGTGGAATATATATAAGGTGTTCTCATCCCGAATATCAGAAAAAATAGGCTGCCTTATTTTGACATTTTCATACATAAACATTTATATGAAATCCTTCAGATTGTCAATAAAAATGCAGTATGTCAAAAAATATATTGAAAAATGTCATGGGATGAGAACACCTTATAATTACTCCACCATTACTATGTTTCCATGGCGAGTTAACTCGGGGTTTACTTGGGGTTAACTCGCTATGGAAACGCGAGTTGAGTTGAGTTTCATTAAATCCACGAAACTCCACGAAACTTGTAAGATTTAACTGGGTTCTATCTGTCAAAGTGAATGCTGCCATTTAGTATCCATTTCGCTAGTAAAACAATAACAAAAATGCAAATGAAATTGACAAGTTCGACTCAACTCGATGCTGTGCATGTACTATGTTTCCATGGCGAGTTAACTCGGGGTTTACTCGGGGTTAACTCGCTATGTACTATGTTTCCATGGCGAGTTAACTCGGGGTTTACTCGGGGTTAACTCGCTATGGAAACGCGAGTTGAGTTGAGTTTCGTTAAATCCACGAAACTCCACGAAACTTGTAAGATTTAACTGGGTTCTATCTGTCAAAGTGAATGCTGCCATTTAGTATCCATTTCGCTAGTAAAACAATAACAAAAATGCAAATGAAATTGACAAGTTCGACTCAACTCGATGCTGTGCATGGAAACACTATCGAGTTAGCGACGCCATTTTCTTAACTCGACGAAAACTCTAACCCCGAGTTAACTCGCCATGGAAACATAGTAAATGTTGGAAGCCAATAATGAAATTTGACGAAAAATTTGAGAATGTGAACTCTTGCGTTGTCATAAGGTTTGGCCAACAATTTGATGAAAAATTTGATAATGTAAACTCCTCTACTTTATCATGAATTGTACTATAATCTTTTTTGCAACACTGAAGCAACTGATGCAACCAACAGCTGCATGTTAGTTGTTTTTGCTTAATTGACGTTTATTGTTGAATTTCCTGTAGGCTCTTTGAGTCGTCGTCGAAAGACTTTTTGTGTGGCTTACCAAGCCTTACAACAAAAACTAAACAAGGTTATCTCAAGAGGAGCTTTAAATAACCAACTTAACTTATCTGAATACATTGAAAACATTAAGACTGTGGATTCATCGCACTAGCTGCGTCCAAAGAACACACCAAAGAGGTGTTCGTTCGTCATCAAGTATCATTAAAAAATAAACTTAACAATATGTCTGGCAGACACCGTAAACCAATATCATAGCAACTTTCGCCCGATGGAGCAGAGGCAGTTCCAATAATCAGCAGCAGCAGTCGCAGCAACCTTCTAAAATTCCAGTTCTTTTTTAATTTTTTAAAAATTTAATTCTAATATATTGAATTATCATCACTCTTGAATATTCAAAGCATGTGTTTCGCTAGTGCGCACTTCTAAAACAATTCAATCTCCAACAATAAAAACCTAGCGTAGTCAACAGTGGTAATACGCAAAAAGAAATCGAGTCGAGTATGCAGTCGTAAACAAATAAAATTGTGAGACACTAAGGTCAATTGTGCCATATATAGGGCCGCTTTGGCATACTCTAAATAGCCAACTCTGTTCAAGGAGTAACAACGTCTCGACTAGTGCCGTGACCAATCCATCACTGCCAGCTAAATCTCGAAGTGTGTAAGGTGAGTACTACATATTTGAGAACGATAAGGAGTTATCATATTGTTATTGGCAATATTAAGTTCTTATGTAAAGAAGGGTGAATAGTGAAACAAAGACCCATTTCGCACTGATTATCTCAGATGGCAGTATGTCAACCAACTCTTTCTTTTATGCTACAACTTGAGCCCTCAATGTACAGGTAGACCTCGCTTAACACGTGCTTCTTATAACACGGCCTCGCTCTAACACGGTTTACGTTTTGTGATCATTTTTCGTTTAACACGCTAAATGGCCTCGTTATAACACGGTTCCGGAATTTTTTTTTTTTTTTTTAAGTCAAAAAATATTTGCACTTGTTGTGTGTGCATTAAAGTACATGTATTAAAAAAAAAACCTTCATATTTTAACTGATATTTTTTAGTTCTAAGTCGAAATTTGAACGCCATCTACTGCTAAATGGTATAACATATTTTGCTGGAGTAGAAGCAGACCTCTTTTACCGACAAACATTATGAATTCATATAAGACTCGTAGGTCATGTTTTTAAGACTGTTTTTAAAAAACAGCCCCAAATGGATGCACCTCAAAAGCGCGCACGATTGACCATAAGCAGCGATGAAGAACAGATTTGAATAGCATGATTGTATTTTGATAAATTTTGAATTCCTTTAGTTACTTTATTTTTTTAAGTTTGTTATTTTTTTTAACTATACAAACAAGTAAACTTTTGATTGAAAATCAATTTTTGTTATTTTTTTAAACTACAATTAAAACTAATAAAGAGTAAAAAAAACGGCTTTTGATGTATTTTTTGATATCCTGGAACGGAACCCTACTTTTTGTACTGGTTTCTTGTTTCACTTAACACGGTTTCGTTTAACACGGTATTATACGGGAACGTAACCCCCGTGTTAAGCGAGGTCTACCTGTATTGATTCAGATCTTGATGTATTGAAGTACATGATAAGAAGTATTTAGTCAACAAAATGTATATATATAAATTTATTGATAAGATATTCATATACAAGAAAAGCTTAATTGTTTTTGCGTCTTTGTGAGCTTCAATTAACCTTAAGGAGCTTTTGTAGAACAAATGTTTGATTTCGATCATCTCTCTATTTGCAATTTTAAATTAAATTTCATAAATAGTCCGCAATTTCTGACATTCTCGATATGTAGTATGTATATTTTAAAATTCTTTTAACTTAATGATTCTTATAAGTAAAGCTGAACTTCTGCCTTCATCACCATTGATTGCAATGAATGAAAAACATATGTAGTCAAATAGGTATCCGTTTTTATTTGTCGAAACATTTCTTTGTCGAAATACAATGACTTTGCAAATGTGCCTTGCTAAAGTTGCCTTTCAGTGTTCATTCGAAATTCTCATATTTTATTGCTAGCTACAGACACGTGTATTTTATTTACGATTTCCCATATAAGACAATTATTTGGCAGGAAAACGCATAAAATTCAACATGCAGCGTTGGTTTTTTGCTGATGAGGTCGAGGCCTGCGATGCTATGGCCGCGCCAACCAGTTCTTCATCTTCACTAACAATTGTGAGCCGCAGCTCTACCAGTATTACCGACCGACCTTGGGCATTCCAAGTGCTGATGAACCGAGATCTTTATCCGAATGAAAAGTTGGCCGTTGTTGGCAGCTGCGAATCATTGGGCAATTGGCAACATCAAAACTGTGTTGTGATGACTAAAGACGAAGGTGAGACCAATCTGTAATATTTTCTTTGCTTAAATTCAATGTTTAATACCTCATATTTTGCAGATAGCAACTTGTGGTCAGTGACAGTCAATATTCCACGTGAGCTACCCACAAAGTTTCGCTACTTAGTTTGCGCCACTGATTCAGCAGTAGAGAAGCTTATAGTACGACGTTGGGAAACACACTTGAGTGCGCGTTTAATCCCTGAAATGGCCGAAAATGAGACCAGAAATCCGCATATTTTTGGAGTTGTTGATTGCGTTGAGAAGATTGATCGAGGCTGGTTGACTTCAGAGATAATCGTGCAGCTAAAATTCTTCAATGCACCATTTAAGTGGAAGCAACGTATGAAGAAGCGTTTGGTTTTTGTTAAAGTAACGCCAATGAACCTCAATATTCCAAGTGGATGTGAGAATAATCCGCTTTTCAACACATCTGCAACAATTTCACCTTTGGAGGATTCACTGTCAAACGACACGCATGATACTCGTGAAAATGGTGCTGATCTTAGCACAGCTTTTGCTTTTAACGAAGTAGCCACTCTTAGGATCGATGAAAGCGAGATAAAGCCACAACCACAGTTCGGCACGGCTTGTGCCCAGGAAGACTTGGTTGTATTTCATTTGACAATCGGCGACCTTGAGAGTACCGCTTACTTGATTGATTTGTACACATACAGTTCCAAAGCTGCCCAGGACGAGCCACCGTATCACCTCGGTTATCACTATGTCTTGCCAAATTTATTTAAGCGATCTGAGGGGCACCTGGAAGTTCCAATTACTTGCGCGTCGAGACATCGTCCTCTTGTCATGATGAAGATAGGATACTTGATTGTAAAGCCTTTAAGTTCCTTAACAATGGATATGAAAGTTTCATATTCTCGGTATTGGAACCACAAATGGACAGGTTTGGATGTGGGACATCGCGGTTCTGGCACGAGTTTTAAGGCAAATGATAGTGTTATTCGTGAGAACACTATTTTTTCTCTGAAGAACGCAGCCGAACATGGCGCCGATATGGTGGAATTTGATGTGCAGCTAAGCAAAGACTTAGTGCCTGTTGTTTATCATGATTTCATGATCTATGTGTCTTTAAAATCAAAGAATGACTCCAAACCTAATGACTATTTGGAGTTGCCGATGCACGGCTTAACATTGGAACAGTTGAAAAATTTAAAGGTTCAAACGAATTAAATCGAATTTAATTGGTATTTATTGTTCCGATATTGTTTAAAGGTTTATCACTTAGCTGAGGGACGATCAAAAGAGACGCGTTGCTTCCAGAATGACGATATGCAAGAGCATCAACCCTTTCCCCAGCTGGCTGATGTGTTGGATGCTATTGATCCCCATGTTGGCTTTAATATTGAAGTTAAGTGGTCACAGAAGCTGGAGGACGGTACCATGGAGGAGGAATACGAGCATGTTGTTGATCGGAACTTATACGTCGATTGCATTCTAGACGTAGTGTTTCGCAAAGCAGGCAGTCGACGTATTGTGTTCTCCTGCTTTGATCCAGATATTTGCACAATGCTACGATACAAACAAAATCTTTACCCAGTGATGTTCCTTACGCTAGGCGTTACCACAAAGTATCAGAAATTTATGGACCCCCGTGGATCTACCATTGAGAACGCTGTTTTTAATTCATTGACTATGGAATTGCTTGGCCTTGTGGCCCACACAGAGGATTTGCTGCGAGACCCCAGTCAGGTTTGTTGCTATATGTTGGTCGCTACATATATTTCGGGAATAAATATAAATATCGAAAGTTTTCTTTGTTTCCCGAAATAATCTCCTTTATGATTAATATATTTTTTTATGCGTTCGAACCATTTGTTAAAACATTTATCCTATTCCGCTCGAGACACCTCCAAAACATAGTGTCTAAACATATCAACGGCTTCCTCTGGCTTCGAAACTCATTGTCCACGCAGCTTGTGCTTGAGTAAAAAAAAAGTCATTGGGTGCCAAATCAGGACTGTATGGTGGATAACTCATTAATTCGGTGTTTTCAGTTCTCAAAAATGCCTTTGAGTGCTCAAAAACGATTCAAGCTCGCATTGTCTTGATGATAAATAATTATTGGGCGCTTCTTTGTTTTCCTTATCAATTGGGACCGTGGCAAAAAATTTAAAAAATGTGATGTCTTTTGTTCAAAATGAAAAAACAAAAAATTCGACCTTTAAAATAATTTCCGAAATATATGAAGTGACCCTCGTACAATACATACCCTTATTTCATCAAAGCCATTACTTTGCGTGTCGTTTTCAGATCAATTTGGCGAAG
Source organism: Pherbina coryleti (assembly GCA_943735915.1). Taxonomy (NCBI): domain Eukaryota; kingdom Metazoa; phylum Arthropoda; class Insecta; order Diptera; family Sciomyzidae; genus Pherbina; species Pherbina coryleti. The sequence continues at coordinate 675,958 of OX030948.1, forward strand.
AATCGGGGCTTGGTGCTTTTCTGTTGGGGTGAAGAAAACAACTCTAAGGATACTATTAAGTTGTTAAAGCAAATGGGTCTACATGCTATTATTTACGATAAGATGGAAACTTTGACAAGCAAAGCAGTTAAAGTAGTTGTACAAATTTATTAATTAATTTCATCAAATACATAAAATTCCTTTTACAGCAAAGCGTTTTTCAATTGGAAGCTAAGGATAATCAAAAAGAACTTCTACAGCTACAAGCTCTCGAAATGGGCAAATGTCATTCAGGACTAATTTCAATGCCTTAGTTCTGACTCCAAATTCATACTGACAAATATGAGAACCAATGAAAACTATTTGGCGATTGATACTCAATGACAATGTGCTGCATTTGGCCCACAGTAATATATTAATATATATACATATATTGAACCAACAATTCTGTCCTCATTCTTCAGCTTTGTAATTCAATTTTGACAAACACGCAAATTATTTTTATCTTAGAAAATTTATAACTATTAATTTAAAGAATAATCTTACATACATTCATCTCTGTACTTCGATTTCCCAATGAATTAAAGAAATTTAACTTGAATAAATTTATATTTGAAATAAGTGATGCATCGCTTGCTTGGACTACATAAATAATGCTTATATAAAAATGCTTACAAGTGGCTGTATTTGATTTGAGCTATTTTAAACGTCGTTGCATGAAGTACTTAGGATATAAAATACCGAGTATGAAACGAATGTGGATTTGAAGATTGTCATGAATACGAACAAAAAGAAAGCGTTAAAGATGATCTTAATAACAGATTTTTAATGAAATTGTATATAAATTATGAATAAAATAATTTATATGAAAGTATGAATAAAATGAGTAAGGTTTTACTGAAAATAGAAACTGTCCTTTCCATTCGAAGTCGTGTATTTGAGAGGAATTTTATATTAATTAAAATCGGAATAGCAAAAATGACTATACTTAGGCAAAGTACAATATTCTGCAATGTTTAAATTAATTAATGCTAAAAAAATTAATGGAATGACATATGTGTAAATTTATTTAATGTTTGGATTTGGCATTTTTGTGTCTCATCAATACAAGTCGTCTTTATCATTGCGTTCACCATTATAAATTGATGGAACTATTGGTAGTTTCCATACATGAAACAACATTATGTGTTGTTATTTAGGATGTCGTCTGATTCCAACCTAATTTTTAAGGTTATTTTCGGAAGTTTTTATTGTAACAAAATCATTTAAATTATATTTATGTCATTATTTACATCTTTAATTGTATCATGGTTCAATAATAAGGTTATCGCAAGGGTGAGAGCGTGTGTCCATGAATGTCAAATTGAAGTTGACAACTTATACAAAATCTGAAAGCGAAAACTAACATAATATAAAATTGTCAGTTGTTGCTTTTCATTGATTTGGACAATTCTGGGTACTGATAAGAGAGTACGATCAGCCCTAAGACAACATAATTATTCAACCATACAAAAAATTCTTTGGAGTTTATTTTACGATAAATTTGTAGTGTTTTTGGGTCCAAAGTGGACACCTAAAAAGAAGGTGTGTGGCTAACCGGGTGATTACGGCACTCGAAGTCGTCTGAAACAAAAAATTAAAATAGTTTATTGTTCTGTAGGCTTGTCATTCTGACAGATAGTCGATTTAAATATTTTAATTAAAAACTAACAAAATGGCGGACTTCTGTTAAAACAATTTCACAAATCGCATTTGTTTTTATTGGAAATCGCGGTAAAAAATAGGATAATGGATAAAAATAAACAATTCTACTACCTGCGAAAATTATTTTTTTAGAACCCTGGGCTTTTCAATTAAAACAACGTTTTTAAAGTTTAACAACAGATTTTTTTAAAATAAAAAACTTGTACTAACAATAATCGTCTATGCCTGGTGCCTGCAATTGACCTTTCTTTTTTCTTTTTCTGCCCTACGGCTTGCTCTGCTTTTTGAAACTCGAACACCAGACTACATACTTAAATAAAATTTAAAAAATTGAAGGGATTTCATTTGCATGTTAATTTTACATAATCAGTATAAGAATATTTTTCATATATAAATATTGCGCTAAAGTTGGTGTGCTTAAACAAAGGTGAAAATCGGGCCATATCAAAGCTCGGCTCCAGATGGTCTGACAAAAAATGCATTCCAAAAAAGACACTAGAATGAATATGAACATGAATATGAAGAATAGAAATAACATCTTTACCAAAATGGAATAATATGGAAAATTAAGAAAATTATAAAGCGTGGAAAAAATGTTGAATAATGTACATTCTTTTTGATCATATTGTTGCGTGTGAAAACTAGACAAATTTTCCGAAGAATCATGTTGGTAAAATATGTATAGAATTACATTACTAAAGATACAAAAAAACAAATCGGTCGATTAGTTTCCTGGCAGTATTGTGACCCGTTTAAAAAAATATGTTTTCAGAAAAACGCGTTTAAAAGAAAGGCTTTTAAGCGCTGTAGAATCTGTATTTTAGGCGGAATTGATTTGAACATTTTATTACTTAATCTCTAATAGTTTTAGATTTAAAAAAAAAATGTTTGGCTAAAGCCTCCCTTAAAGTGTTCGTTTGTTTTCTAACATACTTAGAACATTAAAACATATGTTTTTCGAATTCTATTAGTATATATCTTTTAAGATATTGAAGTAGATGTAATATTGTAGAAACCTTTAAAGATACATAACTTCTTAACTTTATAATTTAAAAGAACTTTTTTTAATTCTGCGAATATATAAGTAATTTTTTATCATAAAATCAACATACATATATATAAATATTATGTCTATATTTATTGAACGCATAAATATAGACATAACCGTCATGTCTATTATTATTGAATATTTTTTTGACAATCTTCGCTAATGTAGATAATGCATTCATTATTGAACATTTTACTTACTTGTACTTGTAATGATTGATTCCTTTTATGATTTTTATTCATAATTTTTAAATATTTTAGTATGTACATTTATTTGTTTGTACACAACTATTTTCTAATGTAAAATTATTTTTTGTAAGTTCTATAGCATCAATGTCGTTAATTTTAGAACTAAACGTAAGCTCTCTATTGTGTTGTTTAATTTACTAAGTTTGACATAAATAATGAAGTATGAATTGTACTTCAGAGTATAACATATAGAATCTATCATTGGATCTGTAATTTGTCGGTCTTAGGTAGTGCTCTATAATCCGACAAATTCGATAGTTCGACACTGCCTTGCAAAACGTTTGTCGGATTACCTGGGGTCCACTGTATTTACATTTTATCGTCATTTATTATTCGGGACTTTCACAGTATTGTGATAATATCTTAATTTATATATCAATTTTCACTATTGTCTTGAGTATGTAACCGTTTTGTAAGGTGATTTTTGAAAATGTCTGTAAAGAGCTTTGAAGTAATAAATAAAAAGTAAATAATAGAAAACATACCCAGTCGAACCGTAGATTCGAAGTGATTTTATTTTTATATTTTGACGGACCAATGCCTTATTCTTCTTTAGCTCATTCTTACTTTTGCATGAGACATTTGCAAGGGCTCAGAATTTTATTTTCAGCTTGGAAATAGATTGGTCACAACTAAACAAAAAATTTTCGGCTTCGAATTTTTAGAAATTTTAAATCTGTAGGTACCCAACGGGAAAATGAGAATGGATTAAAAAAAAAATCGTAAATAGAATGGATTCTTTTGCTTACATTTTAAAACGTATTCCAAAGAATACATAAATTTGATGTAAGACCTATGAATTGAAATTTATCCACCCAAAGTTTACTTATACGTTTTTATTCTGGCCAGAATTGATTACGACCTATATAATAATTTCTTCAATAGAAAATGTTTTTAGATTCCTTGCTTCCTTTTTTTGGTAAGTGAAATAGAATTGATTCTAAAATAGCTTAGGATATAAGCGAGAAAAGAATCAATCTGTTTTGATTTGTTTTCTTTTTTCCGAAGAATTAATACTTTTTATTCAAAGATTCCATTTAATAGTGAATAAAAGAATCAATTTCTGTAACGATTCAAGTGGAAGCAATAAAAGATTGTACTAATTTTTGTAGGACATCAGCATGTTCAAAATAATCAATTCTAGAATCTATATTGGAGAAGAGAATTGATTCTTTTTTCATATACAATTGCTTATTTTTCCACGTTTTTGCACGTTCAGAGTTAGTATAAAAACTTGTAAGTTGGTACAGTTTCTCATTAATTTTTGTACACACATTCAATGACACGCATAACACAGTTTTATCATAAGGAGCTCAGCCAAAGTCCTTTCAAGAGACTCAGCCAAATTCCTTTCCTGAAATGGCCAATTTATTTATATTTTCATTGTAAAAAAATTAAAATAAAGCTTTATCAAGGACAAAGACATAAAGAGAAAGCCCAAAACTGGGGATAAAAGCGGCAAAATATGGCGACGGTAGCAAGTCCATTATCGACTATGGATCGGAAATAAGAATATCAAAGGTATAGACTGTAGGACAGAGAGAAAAGATTTAAATTGAAAGAACATTCGATAATCTATTGATATTCAAAGAAAGCAGTGATACCAGTTCCTTAACGTATACAGGGAATAAAAGACTGGGTTTTAAAGTGCTTTAAGTAATTAAGTGAAGTATTTAAAAAAAAAAATTAAAAAGTTACTAAAATTTTATTCCTTCATAAAGAGTATGCAATTGAGCAATTACTAATTACCAGCATTTCACGTCAAATCAAAGGAAAACAGGAGCAAAAAATGGAAGACATAAAGGTTGTTAAGACAGTACTATCCTCAGACAGCTATATTTGTCAAACAAATTGACAGATTGCAAGCTTGTCAGTGTAATTTTTATTCCTTAGTCTTTGATACTTATCATAATTAAATACATGCTTCAACAACGTTATCAAACTTTCTTGAACTCAAATTTCATTGAACAGGCTGAAAATCAGTGACCATCGGACCAATTTCTTAAAAACGGTCAACGATAATATTATTATCTTAATTATGGTATTTTTTCAAAAATATATAATATTTATATAATTACAATTTCTATTTTTCCAGATGCATGGCTTAAAAACTTGCTAAGATACAAGTGCAACCTTAATAATATCTTTCTTTGTAGGATATTTAGTCAATCTTTATATAATAAACCTAAGTCAAAAATTTAAAAATCTTAAAAATTTTGAATTTGATAAATTTTATTTTCCTTCCACATTATAGCAGGGTTAAAGAAGCTTTCATACAATATTTTAATTTTAAAGGGGCGCGGGTAAAATACGAGTAGTTAGCGTTAACAAAGCAGATTCACATGAAATAATATTAATCATACGCCCTGCTATCCCCACTTTACAGTACCCCTCCAACTGTATGCTTTGTATGTAGGTGGCGCTCCCTCAAAGTGAGCAGGAAATGCTTACTTTACCTGAGTGCAGAGAATCAGTCTGTAGAGGAGCTTTTTGCTGGAATAACGTATAATCGGATGAAATATATTGCATTCGGACTATTTTGGGCTTAAAAATTAAACAAACACTCAAGAAAAAAGCAGAAGAAAAAAAATTACAAATTTACTGATACTTTTATAATAAAAGCAAACAAATGAGATTCAGATAATATAGGAATTAATGTAATTGTGAGGGTCCAGAATTAAGCAAAAAGTAAGTATTTGAGTGCACCTCTTTGGGGTTGGAATAAAAAAATCAACGTTTGCTGCCGCGATGGATACCTTAGCTATTTGTAAAATATTCTCATACAGAGCATAAAAAAGAAAAACAAATTTAAATTCAACAAATATGATAAAAATCGAAATCTTCAAAGAAAATGTTTTCCTCAAATCGTGACATGGCTAGAAAGTGTAGGATTGGCGCAGAAATAACATGTTTTAAATACAATAACTACTTGGTTGAAAGGATGAAACCAGTAGAAATAGCCAAGCTTGGGGGAAAAATCGATGCTACCGCTGTTGCCGCCTTGAAATCTCAATAAAAATAATTTTAAGTAAAAAGTAGAAAACTAAAAAAGTGGCTAAGAAACAAATAGTTTCTTTGTTCAAGGAACATGAATTAGGCCATCATTTGGTCTTTTTTCATCTAATTTCAATACAATTCAATTTCGATTCGAGTCATTAAAAATGCACAGTCAAACCGAATGTGAAAACATGAGTGCGAATGCGATTTAGTTAAGAAAATAATCAAGACCTACTGCATGAAAATCGTGTTTGTTACGCTTTATTTATATTCTGTGATTTGAGGATTTTTGCGCCCACTTAGTTGTGTGTGTTTGTTCGTATGTCGATTCGCACTAGTGTTAAGTGCCCATAGAATCTTGTATTGATTCACCTTCCGTGCGCGCTCCCTGTAGTGAATATAGTGTGTGTATGTCGGCCAGCTGCTGTGGGTGAAGATGGACAGACGAGTTTAATATTTAAACAATGCTTGCTTTGTTTATACATTGAAATTGTAATTATTTCACTTTGACCGCATAAAAAGACAACTAAGTGTGAATAAGGCTAATCTTGCCTCATAAAGTTTGGTTAATCATTGATTGGTAATTACAAAAATTTCCAAAAATACTAAAAAAATGTTCGCTTTGGAAATAAAAAGCGTGACTCGATGGATCAATTGTTAGTTGAGATTGAAGAAGGTAGATTATTTTATTTTATAATCCACAAGCAACAATTTTCAAAAATAATGAAACTTCCGCATAAGATCTGCAGAAGGTCTGTAGAGTTGTTTTCCAATCAAAAGCTGGCTTATGACCTAACGAGCTTTCCCATATTTCCATAAACTGCAAATGCACTTTCCTTTGCAGTGCTAGCCATGCGCACAACAGTGGACTTTCTACCTTTGGCCTGTTAGAGCTTTTTGAAGGATTTGAACAATTGTTTTTTTGAGTTGGACAGCACTTATTTATATTACAACTTTATTGCTTGACTGAATGGTCCTTTCAACCGGCACTAGTGGAAGTTCAATGGCCGACATAGTCACACGTGCTTGTCTAGTTGGTCTAAGAGTTCGTAATGCATCGTAATGATTGGGTTTTCGTTATTATTGGATATCTTGAAAGTATTCTAATTGAGTATGTTTCTTTTTTTAAGATATTGCTGAAGATTGCTGTTTACTATCTTAACCAAAAGAAAGAAAAGAATACAAGAAAAAAGACAAAATGAATTTGGAAAATAAGTAGCTGTAGTTGTCAACTTCAAAGGCACAAAATAGCAGCAGCTGTATTAGTGCAGCTTAGACAGGACTTTGTCTAGCAACTACTGCAGCAGGGTTTTACCTTGCAGCGGCTCATAAGAAAGGTTTGCTCATAAGATTTTCAAGTAAACGCATATACACACACCTCATCCAGTATCCGATCCGCACAACATCCTTCCATACTCACACATTTTCCCCCGCCTCTAACAAAATGCATTACACGCACGCAGCCATGAATCTGATCAACATGGATTCAGAGAACCGCGTGGTACTCAATGTTGGTGGCATCCGGCATGAAACCTACAAGGCCACACTTAAAAAAATTCCCGCCACGCGCTTGTCAAGATTAACAGAGGCACTGGCCAATTACGATCCCATCTTGAATGAGTACTTCTTCGATCGGCATCCGGGAGTTTTTGCTCAAGTCCTTAACTACTATAGGTGAGTGTAGGCATACTTGAGGTTTTTAGCTGCTTTAATTTTGCGTTTATTATTTGCAGAACTGGTAAGCTTCACTATCCAACAGATGTATGCGGTCCGCTTTTTGAGGAGGAACTCGAGTTTTGGGGCTTGGATTCAAATCAAGTTGAGCCCTGCTGTTGGATGACTTATACACAGGTATTCTTTGACTTAATCACACTACTTTTTTATTTATGATCTTTTGTCCCATTTGCAGCATAGAGACACTCAGGAAACCCTTGCAGTATTGGATCGCTTAGATTTAGATACAGAAAAACCGTCCGAAGAAGAATTGGCAAGAAAATTCGGATTTGAAGAGGATTACTATAAGGGCACATTGTCCTGGTGGCAGGAAATGAAGCCGCGCATCTGGTCGCTCTTTGACGAGCCCTACAGCTCAAATGCAGCAAAGGTTTGTTTTTCCATTGCTCCCCGGTGAATCAAAAGTGTCTTTCTTGAATTTACTAACCTTTCCGTACAGAAACGTCCGTTTGTACCACCTGCAAATGTTTCGTATTTAAATAATTCATCGGGTTAAAATCTTTCTGAAAAAAAAAATCAATTTTGCGTACAAATTTCGCAAAGGAACCATAAATAACACTGTTTTTACCATTTAATTAGTGAAGTCATTACAAAAGGAACTTTATTTTATTTGCAAATAATCTGCGAATTTTGCTTTTATCATATTTTGGACTACGGTCATTTACGAAAAAAAGGACCTTTTATATTCACTTGAAAATTAACATTTGAGTTGAAAAAAATATTTATCTACTAAACTGAACAAAAAAATCATAATTTTTCCGCAAAAAGGATTTTCCGATTTACAAATGTTTTACCGATGTACCTTACGATCTAAAAATTTATGAATTAAAGAAAAAAGAAATTATTTTAGTTTTTTCGAAAATCTACCTATTCCCCTTGGCCATGTGGTCCAAGCATACTTTCCGAAAACCAATCGCTTGTAGTTCAGTAATTCCTTGTTGAAGTTATTTATTTTATATATTTATACCTTGCAGACGATCGGCGTTGTATCGGTGTTTTTCATTTGCATCTCGATTCTGTCCTTTTGTCTAAAGACACATCCCGATATGAGGGTGCCTTACGTCCGCAACAAAACAGTACGCACGGCAAATGGAAGCTCCGCCTGGTATCTGGAAAAGACACAGACCAATGCGCACATTGCATTCTTTTACATAGAATGTGTGTGCAACGCATGGTTCACCTTTGAAATACTGGTAAGCTAAATATATCGAATGGTAACCAACCATATAGTTGGCTTATTTCTCTTCTTCCCTCTTTCGTACAGGTGCGATTCATATCATCACCAAACAAGTGTGAATTTATCAAGTCATCTGTTAACATCATAGATTATATAGCCACGCTTAGTTTCTATATCGATCTTGTGCTACAGCGTTTTGCATCACATCTAGAGAACGCCGATATTTTGGAGTTCTTCTCCATCATACGTATTATGCGTCTGTTCAAGCTCACGCGTCATTCGTCCGGCCTAAAGATTCTCATACAGACATTTCGTGCATCGGCAAAAGAACTTACGTTGTTGGTGTTCTTTTTGGTGCTGGGCATTGTTATCTTTGCCAGTCTTGTATACTACGCCGAGCGTATTCAGCCAAACCCACACAACGACTTTAACAGTATTCCGCTTGGGCTGTGGTGGGCACTGGTCACCATGACCACTGTTGGTTATGGTGACATGGCTCCGAAAACCTACATCGGCATGTTCGTTGGAGCACTGTGTGCACTTGCGGGCGTACTTACCATTGCACTGCCAGTGCCCGTCATAGTCAGTAACTTCGCCATGTATTACTCGCACACCCAAGCACGAGCAAAACTGCCAAAAAAACGCCGACGAGTTCTTCCCGTGGAACAACCACGTCAGCCAAGACTACCAGGTAAGTCATACGCAAAGTTTTCCATTCAAAGCACAATAACCTCATTAAAGCCACAGGTCAAACGGGAGGAGTCAGTGGTTGCGGTACGCCAGGCTCAGGTCCGCACTCTGGCCCAATGGGTTCAGGTGGTACGGGTCCCAGAAGAATGAACAACAAAACCAAGGATCTGGTTAGTCCCAAATCAGGTACGTGTTACGGCAAAAATCTACACATTGCACTTCAATTAAGAAAAGCTACCAAAATGAGCGCTTTCTTAATAAAATAACAAAAATAATCAAACTGTTGTCGAATACAGTTATTAGTTAGTTGCTAAACTTCAACATTGATTGCTTACGAATGAAAAAAAAAAACAACTAAATATTGTAAATAAAACAAACAGTACAAACAGAATTGGCAACAAGTAATATTGACAATAAGCAAGAGAAATAAATTCAACCACCAAAGTAACACTTACGGGTTCAAACGACAAATAATCACTGTAGCTGCTTTTCCACCAACACCTGGTCACGCCTTAGCTTCACGCATTTTAAAACAACCAAAGCACCGCGGCAGCACCGATTCAAGATATCAGTTTTATACTGTTTAGAGTGGTCTTCCTTGCAATGTTTGACAGAGAATAAGTTTAACAAGAAAGCAAAGTACGATTTATATTATCTAGAATGTTTTATAAAGCTATAATCCAGTGAATATTGTGCTAACTGTTGGAACGAGTTCATTTAAGAAAACCAAATCAAGCCTAACCTTTATTTTTTTTATTTTTATTGTGCCTTGTTTTTGACCTATACTGTTGTATTTTTCAATCTTATGAGTTCTTTTATGTTCCCATCACCTTGTAAATAGATGAGTACTCTACAATGATTGGAAAGACACGTGATGGAAAAATGGGAAGACTTCTTTGAAAGAAGCCGCGACGTTCCACAGACTCCACAGCTGATAGACCAAAGCAACCATCACACATCGATTTTCCTAGTAAATGAAATCATATCGTGTGAAAGCATAACTGTAAATATTTGTATAAGAAACGAGAGACAACAACAGCAACAACCCGACTATTCGAAGACCATTTTCCCCAACAAATCAACCAAATAGTTAAACAACTCAATATAAATAAAAACAAAAATCATAAATCACTACGTCATCGTTTCACATCATCACCTTGTCACCCCATAAACACCGACACATATTAGTAACAATCATTAACATTTTTATTGCCAACGTGGGACCACAGCCTAAGCGAAAATCAACTGGAATTGATTCCTCATAGATATATCCTGTATAGCTTGCAACGACCTCTGACCAAGATCAACGCACCGTCAGCACAAGGATTGCTTATCATGATTCTGAACTCCGGTAAACATATTGTATGCGTTTGTTGAGTTCTCGCTCATCTCACGATCTCAGCATTATCCTCAGCCTCTATGCAGCGTTCTCTTAAGCTGCCCGTGTCAAATCGTTTTTGCTATTCTGTGTTTCTTGTGTCTGTTCCTAACTTTTTTTGGACTGCCATGCTTGCCATGTTGTATGCGTTTGTATTGTGTAAGTTTCTTGTGTGGCACGTCGACACGTAGCAGCCGAGAAGAATGCATCCAAGAAATAGATATTGGATGCATCTGCTTCGCATTTCAAATATCAAGATTTCTTATAAAAATCTGCTCAAATATGTTTGTTTAAAAAAACTCTTTGATTTGTTTATCATTTCCATACTTTTGTATTTCAGATCTGGCCTTCAGTTTCGACTAACTACCTATTTATATTAATATAACGTAACTCTCAGTTTTTTATGCACCACAAACACTGATTTTATACAATAAACCGTTATATTTTATCATCACAAACTCGACGCTCGACGCGTTCGATAACATCAACAAGAATCGCTCAGCGGATCCGGGAGGGTGTGTTTAACTTACACTTCAATACAAACGTTTTTCTTTAATTATTCAAATTAGCTAACAAATCCTCTTACTATCAGACCCCTTAGATGAGCTCAACACACTAAGTATCCACTTTCTAGGTGTACGCCGAATTTAGAATCCACACAGTTAACACTAGCACTTTATTATTTTGCAAGCTCCACTTACTTTTTTTTCTTTTAGACCATTTTTACTTATAGCTTTCTTAATTTCAATAGCACCAAGTCAAATTTCATTCTTACCCTTCAGAATCACATCATTATTTAACGCTTTTAGCACCATTTATTGACTATTATGTTTTAGTCTAAAATCGACTTCCCTTCGTTTATTAAAAAATAAAAATTTTCAAATGCCGATATAATGCAGCACAATAGTAGTATTGGTACTCAAAGGGTTAAACATTTATTTAATTTTATTTATAATACATTCACTTATTTGTATGATTAAGACTTTAATTATCACCAACAAAAACTAATTTGCTAGGGTTGCTTAGACACAAAGTAGCTGGTAGCACTTTAGAAATCTGAAATCTAAATTGTGCCTGATAATTTTAGAAGTAGAAATTTGTAATAATTTTCAATCATCACAAGCTTTTCCATGTGTTTTACTACCGAATCAATTTTCGTTACTTTCTACCCTGTCTTGCATGCCTTTTTTTGCCTGAAGTTTCTATTTTAATAGTTATCTTAGATTCGAGTGACTTATTTTGCAAACACTAATATCTGGTTATATTTCTATACATATAGGTCCAATTGGCGCTAGCATAGTCGCCATGAGCCCTAGAACCATGTTGGACTTGAATCCTGCTCTGGCAATGGTTAAGCCGACATTCGAGTCAAAAGGACCCCCAATAACAAGCAAAGACACATTGGAAGTGCTACGCAACTCAAACGATAACACCAAAAAGAATTTCTTATAGATAATTCAAACGATAATTCTACAACGATTGATCCGGGCTTACAGTTGCAACTCATCATCCCTGAAATACTTGCTCTTGTCAATGGCAGAAAGTGTGAATGTGTGGCAAGGTTGACTATGTACTTATATATTATCCATATTAAAATATGTACATTTAGCTCTTTGGAAAATATTTATCAAAACTAACGTTCAACTTAAGCTTTTGTTTAAAAATCAGCAAATATAAAAACATATTAACATTTATTACATATCGTTAAATCAAAATCAAATGTTGGCTTTGAAGACTCCTCCATATTGTTTATGTACACGTAGTTTAATTATGAAGTTGAGGTTCAGTGTCGGTTATTATTAAGATGAACAGCGTATCACAATTCCAACATACTCTTATATTTTTATATAACATATGTATCTACAAAGGCCTAATTTTAACTTAGTTCTTAAATGTTCGTAACAATTTGACACACCACTTGACCTATTTTGCTTTTCGTTACTGCTTACAAATTGTCAAAAACTATTGCATATTATAATTATTAGTATTATTTGAAGAATGATGGTCTGGCAACAAAGGATTTGAAGCAACATGTAGCTCAATTATGTCTCAAGTCAAAATTCCTGACATTTTTATGTATAGATATCATCCTTCGCATATATTATTATTTCATTTTTGCTTTAAAAAACACAATTATTTCCTATAAAATAATAAGAATTTTTATAGAAATAGGCAAATATTGAAAAACTGTTATTCTTTATTGTTAACTTAGTGTCCTAGATAGAATACTTGAATGAAAAGATAAGAGCAGAATGCGTGTTAATCACTCAAAAAAGAAAACACCCAATTTCTCATCAAGTTCCCTCCCGCATTTCCCCGGAAAATTTTTAACTTACATCTTTTGTTACTGATTTCAGTGGTCGGACTCAAGTTCAGAGAGGAAAACAAAAAATATCATTCATAAGCTAGATCAGAGTTTCTTAATATTATAATAAACACCTTTGATATAATTTGTATTAAGCATTAAAAGCTTTACTGGCGAGAATTGTAAAGAACCATAAAAATATAAATTCTGTATATTTAAAATGAAATAAATAAAAAATTAAAAAGCATTTCTTCATAACTATCAATAGTTTTTCTATGAGTAGCTAGAACAGAACCAAGCCAGTGATTGAAAAGGTGAGCTGTTTTGTTTACAAATTGACCTTTTTAAGTCAAACTCTCCTCATATTAGGTTGATTTCTCATAAGAAGTTGTAAGAATTTAAAAGATGTTTATAATTTTTTACTTTGTTACCAAACAACTCGCATAAAAACCTTCTGGTATAAATGTATATTAGTAGACCATTTAATGGGTTTAACAGGTGGGGAGAATCCGAGATCAGTTTATAATTTTTGTTTTTATAATTTTTGTTTTTTTTTTTTTATTTAATTTAGTCTTCAATGCCTTTAGATTATCTTCTAAAAATTTCTAGTTGAAACTCACATTGACTGGTGAGGTATTCACTTATGTTAACAAATTAGCAATATTGAATTAAAAACAAAAAAATACGAATTCGCCATGTTAGCCCTAGGAAGGACTTTGACCAAGCTTCTTGTGATCAATTGGTTCTGCGTGTAATTAAACATTTGTAGATAAATTATCACGATTGGAGGGACTAGTTTTATGCCGACCACTAACATAAACTTTACATGACAATTTCAATTTCAATTGAAAAACTTTTCTGTTAAGTGGGATTCGAGCATCGGCCCTCAAGGTTCGTATAATTAGTATCGAATGTACACATCGCAGTCTGTCACGAAGTTTAAGTAAAATAAAAACGTTTTTATCATAGCAGGGTTTAAAGTCGGTAGAAACTCTTGATTGTGGCGGCCTTGGAGCAGTGGGTAGAGTGCGTGACCCATACGCCGGAGAACCCTGGTTCAATTCCATCTAACACAGAAAGTTTTTTCAATTGAATTCATTTTTCTGTTCGGCCGTCACCTCTTAGCAGACAATGGCAAACCTCAGAGAGTAAATGATGCCATGTAAAGCTTCTTGAGAACATGCACATTAGCCGTTCGGAGTCGGCATAACACTAGTAGGTCCAGTTCTCGATCAATTGTGTACAAACATTTAATAACACGCACAATACAATTTGATCATAAGATGTTCGGTCAAAGTCCTTTCAAGGGCTGAAATGACCAGTTTATTATCATTATTATTATTATTAGAAACTCTTGATTAACTTTTTATTTACTTTAACCAGAATTCACGGAAGAGTTTTTTGAGCAAATATTCTTTTGCGTAGTTTCTATTGACCCTCAGAGATAAAAGACATCAACATACTTTAAGGATCTTTTCAAATAAAACTCGTCAGTATACACTAGTTTTGAATTTTTGCTTTGAAATTCCACTTGTTTTTTTGAATTCGGTGTATTCACAATGTTCTTAAAGCTTCTACCGCAAAACTCCCTTTTCAACTATAGCGTAAAATAGGACTTGAACAAATAAAAATATATATAATTTTGTTATCACGAAAAAAAGTTGTTTAGTCGGAACTAAAAAAATGTTTAAAAAGTTTTTGTAAGAAGAAGAATTAAATTTAGGTTTAAGTTTATAATGGTATAGAGTCATAATTCCCCCCATACAAAATTCCCCTTTTCAAAGTTCTTCTTCGCAGTATTCCCTTTTTTTAAATTCTTGAAAATGAAAACATTCGTTTTCATAAGAAAAAAGTCCCCTTTACAGAATACCCTTTTATTAAATTCCTCTTAACAAAATTCACCTAAAAAAAAAAAAAAAAATTAATAATAATAAAGAATATGTTGATAGAGGATTTCGCGCATTTTTTTCCCTCAATATTAACATATTAGGTCGGTTTTCGTACTCACTTCAAGTGAATTATCCATTTTTAAATAAACCCATCAGCCAATAAAATTTTTACTTGATTTCAATTTTGAAAAATAGAGATGTTGTGCTTGAAACTTACTTCAATTCGCTACCGTACTTTTTGACACATTTTCTCATTTTAGTAGATAATCAAATTACTCTCTTTTACTCAAACTTTACTTGAAATGAGTACGGAAACAGACCCAGTAAGTACATTCATGCATACAACATTACGGACGCATGCATACGTTTGATGCTCTGCATGCATGCCAGCCTAAATGCATGCTCATGGCCATTTTGCACGAAGATGTCATACAAGAGCATGTGTACTGTCAATCTGCACAATTATTAATACTGTATGCATGGGGAATTAATAATACTCTATGCATACATTGTTATTAATACTGTATGCATTCGTAAATACTAATTCTATATGCATACATAATAATTAATACTGTATACATGCGTAAAAACTAATGTCATTTGCATGCAATACCACTCCAGTATTACAATTCATGAAAATCTCTTAATTTTTTTACAAATTCACACGGAACATATACCTTCAGTTTTAGAATACGTGTTGAAATTTCTTCTTTCATTCAGTTTAAATGCAATACATCTATTTTTATATGCATTTTTTTATGAGGTTTAGGTATGTTCTTGTGACACCTAGGTCTAATATTGAATTTAATACTTATTTAGATTTTCATATCTGCACTTCTTAAAGTTTTAAAGCACAATAGGAGGTCAACTGTTTTATGTAAGACTATCATGCTTTAGTGGCGTCCGTGGCGTAGTTGGTTAAAGTGCGTGGCCGCTATGTCAACGAACCTGGAGACCCAGGTTCGAACCCCAGCAGCGACAGAAAATTATTTGACTTAAAATAATTTTTCTGTACGGCCGCCACCTCAGAGAGTAATCAAAATGCCATGTAAAGCTTCTTGCGAATAAGAACATTTCGTTCATCGCCGTTCAGAGTCGGCGTTAAGCCTGTAGGTCCATTTCTCGGTCAATTGTGTACAAACTTAATAACACGCACAACACAATTGATCATAAGAAGCTAGGTCAAAGTCCTTTCAAGGGTTGAAATGGCCAGTTATTTATTTTTTTTATCATGCTTTAACCCTGTACATGCTTTAGCAAACACATAGTATGCATATTTCCAAATGCATGATACTTTGTACAAACTACATTATACTGTATGCATACAAAATCGGCTTAGCAAAAATTTATAAGAATTTAATAAATTTTTTTCTATTTTTGAAGCGGAGCTTTGTTTAATTACGTATGTTCAGTATATTTTTTAGTACTAATACAACATACTTATTTTAGTTTGCATACTACTGTGTATACACAACATGTAAAGTGTTAGCATAAAATAGCGGAAAATCAGAAATTTCAGCGATTATGTTTAGTTTTTTTTTTTTTTTATTTTTTTTTATGACAATACATGCCTTGTCCATACTTCTACTTGCTACTTTAAAATTATTATATTTACAGTTACTACATTTAATTTGATAAGTCTTATCTCAGAATGCACACTCTCGATATTCTCCAAGGTTCTGGTCCATACACGTTTGTACGAAACCTCCAACGGACGCATATCCCAGAACTCAAAATAGAGTGGAGGCTTTACATCGCCCGTTGAAAGTTGTCATTAGGAAAAACCATGCTGGGTTGAACGATGATCTTCAGAAAGCTTATAAATAATATTTTTTTCAAGGGGAGTTTTGTTAAGGAGAATTTAAAAAACGGAGGATTTTGAAAAGGGCGAAATTTGGAAAAGGGAATTTTATAAAGATGAATTTCCACACTGGGAGTTTTGGAATGGGGAATTTCGACCTACTCCTTTTCGATCTTTAAAGATATTATGTGAAATGTTCAAGTTTTGATTTTGTGAGTAGGCGCGCTTTGATTCCAAAATGTTGATAGCAGTGGGTTTTACCTTCAAACTTTAATAATGTTAAATTAAAGCATGTAGACATTTTTCGTTTGGAGTTAAACTTCTAATTAAGTTTTCATATGCAGCTTTACTGCCTCGAATAATGTTGTCCAATTTAATTTCATTCGCTAATAAGATTATCAAAGTACTCGGTATGGCTGCTTACGTACTGATGCAAAGGTAACTGCTCATCATAGTAGCCACCTTTTACAGTATAAACACTCTCATAGAAATTACTTGATTTTTTGGTATTTTTTTTTTAATTTTATTTGTAACAACAAGTATCAAAAGCTTCCACTTCCAGTGGTCTATGCTATGGAAGAGTGTACGTGCGAGAGTGAAATGCGTGCCATTCATAGAGAAAAATTTACTGGAAGTGGACTAGGTAGGGTGCTGCCATGCGTTGTGATTTGTTCCCGCTCCATGTTTTCGGAGTGAGCATTTGAAAGCTTCCCGATGCTACGGTTTAAAGTTAACATGAACACGGACTGGATTTGATGCTGAGATGCGGCTGAGTGCTACGTGGTTGTGGCTCTTGGCTATTGCTTGGATATAGTCAGTTGGCTTTCGGCTCTTTGCATTGTGCGGACGTTGCGGTGTTTGTTTGGCTACGCGTACGGTTACAACTACCAACAACGACTGGTTCTTCTCTAGCTCGTCATTTGCCTAGTATTTGCAGGCATCGTAAAGCGCGCGTTCCGTTCCAAAGCTGAAGTAAGTAGTCCAATAAAAGCGACCAAGTGACCAACCAAACAGACCTGACCAGCTTGCAGCATCACAATTGAAAAGTAAAAAAAGCTGATGATTAACCGTCTCAGCTTCCTTTTTTGAATAGGACTGTTTGGACGGATCAGGACTTGCTGACAAAGCTTTTATTTGCTGCTGCTGCTGCATAAAGCGTGTAATTATGCTGATGAAGCAACCTTCCATCAAAATTTATCGACGGATGAAGTGCCAAGAGTAGGCCACGTACTCTTATATGGGTGATGCTATTAAATGTAGCTGCTGCTTGTTAATCGATAAAGATTCATAAGTTCTGCACCTACACCAGAGGACGAGCCGCCGAGTGCGAAAACGCTTATTATACACTTTAAATGATTTTTAGGTAGACACATAACCGAATAGATAGCGGGGAAAAGGGGAGGAGGAGGTAAAACGACAGACAGTCAGCTAGACATAGCGAGAGGACTGACTACAATGTGTAAATGTTGGATACGTAGATATTTAAGCAGATACACATAAGCAGCAGACACGACTCCATACTCTAGTTGCTTTGAATTTAGGCCTGATTTCTTTTAGTTGGTCCATCTAAATGAGCCACAATTAAATTAAATGAATTTCTCACGAAGAATGTAGCAAATTGTAGGACAACTAGTTGGATTTCTTGTATTCTGTGATGGATATCGGATAAAAGATTCGGATATCGGATAATGTGATGTGCTTGCTGATGATGCTTGCTTATGATAAAAAAAAGTTTTATATGAAAGATTGTTAGGATGAAGAAGAACAGTTCAAACAGAAAGGAGGAGTGTTTATATAGATAGATGCCAGGTCTTTCATATTCGCTGCGATTTTTTGCACTTCAGCATAAAATGTTTTTTGTTTACGAAGGACCGTATTGCCTATAGCACCATGTGAAAATTGTAGCACAGTGTGCCCAAAAAGTATCGGATTCCTTCGGGAGTTCATTCAAATGCAGCCACTCAATTCTTGCAGTGTACGTACGCTATTCATAGAGTATTTAAATTTAGTAGGCAGGCACAAAAAAAAAAAACAACTGCGTTGCTGTCTTTCGAGACCGATGCGAATAAGTATTTCAATTAAAGTCTGTTTACTTTTTAATTATTTAAAACGTTTAATGCCTTCCTTGCTGTTGCCTTTCATGTGCTGACAAAGCACATGCCGGAATTTTAAGGCGACGGATTTAAATTAAGTCCAGTGTTGTTTGTGAGTCAAGATATTATCTGACATAATAGCAGTTTTCCGGGTTTTCAATAGCACTTTGTAGGCCGATGCGAAAGATTAAAAATTATATTCTTAGCTTTCGTATTATTTAAAAATTTGATTTTCTTAAAATATGTTTGAATGCATCTACTTGTGCACATTTGGCTCCAGGCGAAGCTGTCGCCTTTCGGAACTCTACCAAAATGAGACACAAGCATAGGCTGGCGACGAAATCAGTCAGCCACAAACGCGCCAAATGAACGTACGAGTTCGTGCTAAAAAAGAGCAATGCCCGTAGCTGTTATCTTGAGCAGGCAGCATGTGATATACTGGCAGTTTTGTCGGCTGCCACTTAGTAGAGAATGTGTTCAGCATATACGGCGCAATGCTTTGGAATATACCGAAAGAGTAAACAAAATTGAGGACTTGCCACTCCGCCAGCCTGTAGGTAGCACACTTGAGCTACAATGAGGCAGCAGCTCATTGTTCTGTAGGAAACAAAGAATCCACATAGAAGCGTGCATCAAATGATGCCCAATTAGGCGGATTTAACAGTAGTGTTTCTTGTTTGTGGAACAGTAATCGTAGAATGGTATCATAGAAACTTGTATCTTAAGAATCCTGTTATACTGAGTCAATATAAAAAAAAAACTTAAATTGAAATTATTATAGACAGAAATCAATAAATTTTTGCTCCAGTTCTTGAATGGCGACAACCTTAAAGAAAACAGTGCACAAAATAAGCAATCATCTGTAAGATGCATGAATGTTCTTTATTGCATTTAAGTATAAATAGAAAATCTAGGACAATGCAACGAAAGAGCCAATTTTAGAAAGAATTCTGTTCTAAATGATAAATTTAAGAATCGCGTCAGTTCAATTAATGCCAAATTTATATATTTTTCTTGTTTTGAAAAATTCCTGCCGATTGAACCAGAACAAAATGAGCTATATTTGTAATTAAGAGCAGGTGGCGACACTTAATGCTAGACCTTCTAGTTTCGCTATTTTAAGTACACAAGGAACGTACACAGCCACACTCAAACTCACGCATGAAAGATGATCATTAACTGCTCGTGTGAATGCAACTGCAGCGACCGAGCATCGTGTTCTACGGACCGTAGACTCAGTGATATCATGGCAAATGGTGATCGCTATCGGCGCTTTTCGAACACATCCTCAGCCTTGTACAATAGCTGCCCACAGCTAACACAACTACTCGTCGATCATCATAATAAACTGCAGCGCAAGGAACCGCCCGCATTGCGCTATAATCAGTTGCCTAAAGCCAGAAGACCTGCGACACATCGAACTCCAGTTTTATGCCAAAAATGCTCTGTGTGACGAAAACAGAACATATCTTGTGAACATCCTTATCCTGTTAATATTGTAAGTAAGAAAAGTATTTCCGCATCTACAACGAGACCCCAACAGATCTCTGAACCAGCTACATTTGCTGCCATCAATACAAATCGTTATTTTTGCCCGAATTGCAAGTTTAACGATCGACCGTTAGCCTGGTGGGTTTCGTGCCCACGTCTCTCAACGCTAGGTATTGCATCCAACCCTGACCAGTCGATTGCCACATTAACACATTCACGGCTGCCTGTGATCTACAGTGACTATAAATTGAATCGGAACCCTAAAATAAAGTCCCCCGACACAATGTCGTTAGTTGGCCATCAATATATCGATACGAAGGCATTACCATGTACCGCAAAGAAGCATTTTACGGAGGGGCAATACGACGCTTTCCTCTCTTCGTCAAGGAAAATAAATTCACTTCTGCACTCACGTCCCCATTCTCACTCCAACACAACCCTGCACAAGAGCAATATTCAAGCCAGCTACTCTGTGATACCAGCTCTGCCTCCAATTGGTGGCGTAACCTCCTCTAGTGGCATCTGCCATCAACAATTATGTCCTGGTAGGTTTTACGGCGCCAACCAGCAAATACCGCTTAATAATGGTTGCTGCCGTTATAAAAGTATGTCCGATAACGCAGTTACTTCCATGACGGTTGCGGCTGCAGACGGTTGTACGTGTGATCACTCTTATAAGCAGTATCAAACGCCACCTCCACCACCACCAGTCTCGTTCGCTGATCGTAGCTATGCGCACAAAAGCTTCCCGAATGGATGCTATTCAGGTAAAGTAACTAATCATTGTGAAATCAGTATCGACTATTTGTAATATATCAAAATTCAACATTTTTTTAATAATTTTTGAAGGTTATGAACTCGGAAATAGACTGACTGATGAGGAGGATTCCGCATTTCCTGCACTTCATGATCGAGAATTCCACATACTACATCGCAACATACCGGCTCTAAGGAGGTCTGGGATAGATACATCAACAATTAGACAGGTAAATTTTTGTGGTGTAAAGTGGTGAATTTTTTGACTGAATATGGTTTATAGCACTTCTATCCGGATGGCGGGTGGGGCTGGATTATTTGTAGCGTTTCTTTTCTGGTGCACATCCTGACCTCAGGCTTGCAATTATCTTATGGGCTATTACTATTTTATGCTATTCAACACCTACGTGACTCAGGACAAATAGGTATGTATTGTTATGCAACACCCTCAACTGATCTGAAGTTCATTGTGTTTTCTTTTGCTTTATCAGAGTGGTTAGGAGCTTTAAGCTGGTCAATTTCGATGCTGGTCACACCATTCGTTGTGACCTTTTGTCGAAAGAAATCAACACGCCTCCTAGCAGTGATTGGTGGCTTGGTTATGTCGCTGGGAATACTTTTTACTTCTTTTGCTACGGAGTTTGGACAGATACTTTTCAGCTATGGTATATGAGATCCATTCGTCTCATGCGATTGATAAGTAATTAATTTATTTTACACTTCAGGAATTGTATTTGGAGTTGGAGTTGCTATGGTACGCGAGTCATCCTCAATAATGCTAGGAAACTACTTTAAGAAACGTCGAAAATTCGTCGAAATGGTTGCAATGTCTGGAGAGGGAGTAGGCATAGCTTTATTTTCTGTCATTCTAAAGGAGGGTGTTGGGTAAGTCCATTAATTAGTATATGAGTAAGCATTGATATTTCTTTCATAGGAAAGCTGGTTGGCGCCTAGGATTGCAGATTATAGCTCTGTTAGTCTCAATAAACTTCTTCATGGGTATGCTATATAGACCAGCTTCCTTGTATCATCCACAGAGAAGAGCAATTCAGCACTTGAAAAACCAGCGTAAAAAGGTAATCACTATTTTACTCAACCTCGTTGTTGTCATGAAATTTTACTTTTTTTTCTCCTAAAAGGTGCGTGAAAAGAACTTGCCTCCAACGCTTGGTAATGAAACACCATCGAAGACTTTTATCCTAGATTTTTCGCCGCTTAAATCTACAACGGTTAAAATTGTACTGCTGACAACCAGTGTTGCGTCCCTTGGAATCTATGCGCCAATTTTTTCAATGGTACTCATTTATAATATTCACTCCTTTTGAAATTTAGTTGAATTTTTAATTAATTTTAGTCTATAAATGCTGCTAAGGAAGGATCTGACGTGCAAGATCTGGTTTTGCTGCAAACTTTTCTTGGGATGTCAACGGCTCTTGGAGTGGTGCTCGCAGGCACAATACTGCGCAGACCTCTTAAAATTAAAAACAAACAGTTAACAACTCAAGTTATCACTCAGGTAAGGTCACGATTAGTTTATCTTAATTAGCAACAGATATATTAAAAACATCTTCTAGGTATTTATTTCAACGATTGCCGTTGCCATTCTGTTCTTGTCGTTTGTAATGGGCTACAGAGGTTTGTGCGTACTGAGTTGGATATATGGCATAGGTTTTGGAGGCTATCGCTACTCTATCAAAACACTTGCGCTGGAGCGTATAAAGGTCAAACATTTCTCCAAGGCTTGGGGTAGGAGAACACGAATAAGAGGATTTTATTTAAATTAATCACATAAATGTTCCTTACAGGCCTTATAAAGGGCGCAGAATCGATACCAGTTCTTATAAGCGTACCGCTGACATCATTTCTCAACGACTATTCTCTGAAGTATGGACGCGCTGGATACTACATCTGTTCCGCAGCAGCAGCTATAGCCGGCATAACGATATTCTTTATAAGCTACACTCAGTCATATGTAGTGCCACCTAGCAGAAAGGTAGCCAACGGAAGAGTGTCCACAATGCGACCTCCAGCTCAGCACTATAAAGCAGCTGCAGACTACTTTTATGATAGCTGGGATTATCCTGCTCCTGATTTGGTGCACAACAGCTGTATTAGCTTAAATCAAGCTGCTGTGGATCCCACTTATCGAGATGTACAACAATTTGAACTTGATCGTAGCGGTACATCTCGACACATGATGGAAGATTCAATGAACCGTTGCATTCCCCAGTACCATTTCGGGCAGGGAAGTATAGGTGCCCGCATGGGTAAGCGTCTTCAGAAAAGCCTCTCCCTCATCAACTATCCGTACAGTAATGATGGTCAATGGTGCTGTAGCTACAGAAATTCTTGTATTTGGAAGTTGCAGCAACAGGAGAAACAACAACAGCCACTTGTCTGCACTTGCAGTCCTGCATCGCAATGTAATCAAAGCTCCAAAAGCCGCAGCGTGCCTGAAGGACTTTCGTCGATCTTTCAAGAATGCAACTGTAATGTAATGAGCACAAGTAGAATGCAAAGCTACCTATCGAGGACTCCCTCTCAACCACTGGGGGTCAGTTGTTCACACTGTCCACACTTAACTGCCAAAATGGAGAGGCGTTGCTTTCGACAGCGCTCGCAATCTTTATCGAAACCACTTCAGTTCGTTGAACAGATAACAACTTCAGTATGAGTGAAAAATATCAAAACCTTTTCTAGTCTATTTATACAGTTTTTATCAAATTCTAGGATTTTTCAAAATATTTATAGTGGAATTGAATCCTTAACAGAGCTTTATTTAACAATCTATACTAGATAAATGAAATTTATGGTCCATTTGTAGATCCACCGAGAAACAAGAGATAATCCGAAAAGTAACGGATTCTTTAATCACACAATCAGCATTTTTGTCTTTACCTAATGTTTAATCAACATGTTCTTAAACGTTTTTCAAGACCTTTTAGTCAAATACACTAGCTAGTTGATTGCTCACTTCCCGTTAGCTCCCATAGATACTTAGTAAATAGGAATTAGAAAATAAAAAAATGTGTTCAGAACATGACGGCATATCTTTAATAATTTTTACCTATTATACATATAGATATATATACATAAAAATGTGAATAATTAATAATACAATTAAAGTATTTATATATATTAGTTTAAGTTCGTTGATTATATAACAGAAACATTTGTGGTTCGATGTGAATTCTTTAAATAAATTAAAAAAGATTTTAAAGTCGCTAATTTTAATTCACTATGTAATTTGTCTTTGTCTTTGTCTTTGTCTTTGTCTTTGTCTTTGTCTTTGTCTTTGTCTTTGTCTTTGTCTTTGTCTTTGTCTTTGTCTTTGTCTTTGTCTTTGTCTTTGTCTTTGTCTTTGTCTTTGTCTTTGTCTTTGTCTTTGTCTTTGTCTTTGTCTTTGTCTTTGTCTTTGTCTTTGTCTTTGCCTTTGCCTTTGTGATTATCTTACTATACGACGAATTCTTCAAATCCAAGTAAGTTTTTGAATCACAAAGTACACTCAAAAATCCCAAAAGTAAATCCACAAAATTCTGCCAAAGTTTTTGACAATAGGCTTTCCACATGTATTATAAATTGAATTGTAAATCAATAGTCGTGCTATTTCAACAAAATTTCAACTCTAAAACAAGACAACTAATCACTTGTTTGAAAAACCCATTTGTATAAACGTTACGCAAGTAGTTTATGTTACTTTGTTTTATTTATTAACAAAAAGTCAAACTAAGTTGCATTCTTAACATAGAGTAGAGTGCTAAGGAAGGTTTAGACTAAAGTTATTTCAGATATTTTCATAAAAAGTACAGATAGATGGTTTTATTAATATGTTGAAGAAAAACTAATAATGTTAGTGAATCTAACAAAAATTTAAAGCGATAAAGGAATACATATTCAATACTTAGATATTATGCAATAATGTCAAAGAAAATACACTTTGCTGCAAAGAATTTTATTGGTTAGATTATGCCAAAAGATAAAAAATCGTTACGCCAAAAGAACAAAGATTGTTTAATGCCCATGAAAAATCTACTTTAAATCAAAGACTTAAATTCTTGTGACAAAGATATACCTTTGTTTTTCTTTCTGTTACCCACCCTCTTCCCCTTCCCCCTTAACCTGTACCATTAAATCTTGTGTTAATTATTACTTATACGTACTATCAATTGCCTTATTGCCCACATATTGCCCACAAAGTAACTCCGAACTAAGTATAAGTGTGTGTTTTTTAAAAAATATGATTTTGTAGAAAAAACTCTTTAAAGTTACAGGCTTTGCGTTTGAAACAATAGCTGCTTTTTTCGGCCCGTGATCTGATTAGATTTAACTTTCGTGAAAAAATCGACTTGTCGACGATCATATTTTGTTTCATGCTATTACTCAACAGATGGCGCGGTCTGCTCGAGTGACTCAGATGTCAGAAATCAAATAAATATAATTACATATTTTAATTTTTGAAAAAGAACTATTTTTAATTAAATTTACAAAAATTAATGGATTCTGCATCATTCATTGACATTGAAATCTTGCAAGAACTGGTACACACGTCAACGGAATCTTCGGATTTTGCAAACTGTAATTAATTACAGCGATGACGATTTTAAAAAAAAAATTTAAGCTTAGTAGAACTTACGGCACTCAGTTTAATAGGTAAGTTTTATGCTTGGTATGTTAAAATCGTTGATGAGATCCACCTATTTTAAAGCAATCAATGTCTTCTGAGTTCAAAATTACGAAAGGGTGGTTGCAATAAGATTCTTGCAGAAAAAGAAATTGATCTGTATCTTTGGTATATGGCAAATACCGAGCCGTATCGGACTGTTGCAAATCTATTTGGAATCTCTAAATACGCATCATGGCAAGTTATTTCAAGGGTGACCAAGTGGATACTTTCCATTGGCCAAAACTATGTGAAGTGGGCCTTACATTTGCAAAGTATGGCAGTTTGTTTTAAGTCCAGATGTGGAATACCAGGATTCGTTGGTGCTATAGACTGCACAGACGTGCACATAAGAGCTCCCATCGCAAACAAAGAAAATTATTTCAACAGGAAGCGATTTTATAGCATTAAGTTGCAAGCAGTCGTTGGTGCAGATAAGTGGTTTATTAATATATTTTGTGGTGAGCCAGGGTCGATGCATGATAGCAGAATATTCAGGCGATCACCACTTTATCACAGAATACATTCGAATATGTCAAACTTCAATAATGGACACTTTATTCTAGGAGACTCTGCTTATCCTGGCACTCCGTTTTAGGATGATGGTCAAATATCTCAAATGCAAAGGCAATTTAACAACATGCACTGTAAGGCCAGACTAAAAAAAAAACAAAGAAAAGTTGTTGATTTTACATACTTTTTTCAATCCCTTGTTAACAAAGTATTAAATCGTTAAAGCAAATATTTTATCATCGTGGCGCTCGTGACCGAATGCGTTAGAGCCTGAACAGAATCAAAGCGATTAGCGATTGGCGGCATTTTCAAGAATTAGAATGCATGAAAACGTATGAGCACGTCCGAAACCAAATCGCTGCTTTTCGTTCGCGACGAACATTCGCCAGATTAGAATCTATTCTATTTTTTTTCTGTGGCGACCTGGCGATCCTCTCTTTGAGTGGTGTCAAACATGATAATTGTTGCCGTATTTTTCCTAATGATGGGGTACGTCCAGTGCTATTTTCTTAAGCTTTATTATCTTCCGACATTTGTTGTCTGTGTTTCAGTCTGAATAGTTCGCCAATCGCTAATCGCTTTCATTCTGGAATGTTCTGAGCGATTGGCGCGAAGAGAGGATCGCCGGTAGCCAATCGCTTTGATTCTGTTCGGGCTCTTAAAGTGCGTAAAGTTATTACAGTTATTAAAGTTTCATACATAAAAAATGTTAAAAATTAATGAAAAAAATTTTTTGTAAATTATTTTTTAGTGTATTCACCCCAAAAAAATTTTTCCATTATATCTTCCATTATCTCACTCGAATACCAAGCGCGCCAAGTAATCTTAATGCCTTAATTTGAAGGCGTTCAATTTTCTTAGTGCAGAAGCTCGATATTTGGGTACTTAATAAATTTAACAGTGAAAATTTTAACTGGCCCAATTTCCATCAGCAAATTGTTTTCTCCGGATTTTAAAAGAGATAAATAAAAGGCGATGTTAGATTGGTCACAAACGAAAATAATGTGGGGAAAAGATACAGATTCAAGATGTAGCTTCACTAAAGGATTGGAAGTGCTCGTGCATTATGAGATGCTCATGATAATGCGAGACCACAAACATTTTTGATAACTCGACAAAAATTGAGAGAGCTTGGCTGGAAAGATTCAATATATCCACCGAATGCAAATTTTTTACAAAATTTATGAAAAAACACGTTCCATGAAAGTATTTTCGCTATACATCTCTTCACTTAAATATGACACCAAGTTAATATATAACATTGCACAGATCAATCCAAGAAGATTAAAGTCTCTCAAAGTTAGATTCTCGTCGAATCTATAGATGTAGTGTTCTCTATATCATATTAAAATTTTCGAATTCTAATAATATGAAGAACAAAAAAGTTCAGTCGCTCAGTACAAAAAGTTTTATCAGTCGATAAAAATAATAATAATGTTAAAATTTCTGTTTTCAAGAAAGAACCGAAAAAAGCCTCACACCAAATCTGGTGTGACAAACAAACAGGAAAACTTATGTGTAACCGGTGCCGAACATGGACTATTGCTGCCCCGGACAAAATTAAAATTTTCCGCCCTTAACAAAAAAAAAGGGAAAGGAAAAAAAAAAAACATAATCAAAGGCCAATCATGAATAATTTTTCATCCGGAATTGTAAAATAAAAAATTTAACTTTGTAAAAAAAAGGAGAATTAGTTCAGAGAATTCAAGATTGACTCAGAATCAATATACTTACTTGCATTTAATAAATTAAATAAAAAAAAATCAAAAGTTTTGGTTTTGTAATAAAAACTCCCTTTTACAATTGCGAGGATAAAATTATCCAGGTTAGGGATGAATTTTTAATATGACAATATACGTATATATTGTTTTTATATACGTATATACGTTTTTATATTCCGAATACAACATTAATAATTTTATTCAGAATGCTGCAGGGCGCACTTTTATTAATGGAAATTTGTTTGAAATAATTATGGAACTTTTTAAACGTTCTTGTGATATCGTAGAACGAAGATCATTTTTATGAACTTGAGTTTTGAAAAATTACCTTCACACTAACTGGCATTGTCAAAAAAATTTTCATTACGGTAACTAGCTCGGATATAGTTCAAGCAAATTATTCAAAGATACATATATAATTTAAGACTGTGGTTTGAACTCATTGATGGTAGATGTGAATAGAATGGTAGATTATGTCCCTGTGGGTTTAATATCTGTTCTTAATCGTTGCTGTTGCCATTTTTTCGAGCGTCTTACAATCGTTCATCTGGACTGGTTTTGATATATCATGTGAAAAACCGAAGTTTTCATTTAAAGTCGCATATTGGATGTGATGTGAAGAGTGATAAAAAATTATAATCATGAAATTGAATTAATAGCGAAATCAGCTATGCAAAAATAAGAATTTATATTTTGGATTGATTGTATTGATGTCGTCTTTTTCGTTCGTTAACAGCAAATTCAACAGCAATATTCATTTGATTGACGTTTAAGTCAGCATTTTCGAATTATGTATCGAACTTGGACTCGTCCTAGCGCATTTTTTGAAAATTGCATGCCCTTTTTTAAATGATTCAAACACGAGTCAAAATCCAACGAATTTGATTGAAGTATTTTTGAAACGATATGGATTCTTGATACAAATACATTCCAATTACCGTTGATAAAATAAATTTGAATTTGTAAGTCCGTTTGCCAAGTTGATTTGCTAAGAATTTTGCTTTTGAACCATAATTACAACCTTCCGGAATGTCAATCAAGGCATCGTACAAGGAGAGAAATAATATTCTTATATTCTGCAAATATTTTGCTTGATCTAAGAAAATTTAAAATTAAGCCACATTTCCTCAAATCAAGCAATAAAAACTAAAATTAAGAATTTTTTTAATTTTTGAACGGTGTAGAAATACATTCAGGACACACAAACGCACATTAATTTTTATATATATAGATTATATTTATTTTTTTGTTTTTAATGAATGAAGTAAAAGTAATTTCTCAAATAGTATTTCATAGTTTTTTTATTATAAAAAAAATGTTTTTTTCTAGCAAGGATTTTGCCGCCCCAACAGCGTGCCACCCCAGGCAAATGCCTGGTTTGCCATACCCCAGGTTCGACACCGTGTGTAATTTATATTGATTACATTAAAAGTTCAAAGCGGGGACTTTAGGACAACCAACTTGTAGACCATATGCTAATGCTGTGGCGGAAAGTTATTCTGAAGTAAAACATTATCGTTTCCAAATAGAAGTCGGAGTTATATAAAAAAAGTCGCTCACATGTTTGATGAATTTCTAAGTGAAAAATAATTGTCTTTTTTGCGGATAAGCTTTAGCAGCTTTCTCTAGCTTGTAATCCTTGCCAGACTACAATGTTTAGGGTTAAAAACGCGAAAAAATAACCCAAAAACAAAAAGCTCTGCCTCTATGGGATGCTTTGGAATGCAAAGAACCTGATTCTGCGCATTCGGTCAATACTGAAGCTCCTTCCAGTTTGCTTTTAATGAGCATAAAAAAGGACTCTAAACTGTTTTCTAAAGAAAATTCATATGCTATGATACAGATTCATCAACTTAACA
Source organism: Pherbina coryleti (assembly GCA_943735915.1). Lineage (NCBI taxonomy): Eukaryota > Metazoa > Arthropoda > Insecta > Diptera > Sciomyzidae > Pherbina > Pherbina coryleti. The sequence continues at coordinate 706,001 of OX030948.1, forward strand.
TATGATGATTATCAATGAGTTGAAAGCCGTTAGATGCAATATATCTATGGGTTGTATTTTTATCTTAATAAAATTTGATGTCATCCTTGACTGACGTTTGGAAAGTAGAAGTAGAGCATTGAGTAGCTATGAATGTGTTTTTAATGTATTGAGCATACGTATGCGCTATTCTTCCCTCAATATATGCTCAATTATTGTTGTTTTTCACAGCACCAAGTACTGCTTAGCCACGGGATGCCACATAAAACTCACAGATAATAAGGAATTTCCTTCAGTTCCAGCATCGCAGGTCTCGCGCTTACATCGCTCGTAGTGTTTTGATTTGTGCCTACTCTGGGCGTATAACTTTTTCCATCAAACCTAATCTTTTCAAGTTTTTTTTTTTATCCAACGTTTTAAAAAGCACATTTGCGAAATGTAACCAGTTGTTCGCAGTTCTATTGATTGAATTCATTAAAATCAAAACAAAGCCTTTATCAAATGAATGAGCACAGCTTCTGTTCCAAAATTTTTTCAACGTCAAGATACTAAATATCGATTGGTTACCTTGCACTGGGACCAGAATGTTATACATCTCAAATGCGAGAGGGTAGATCTTTTGGTTAAATTTTCATTGATTCCAAATCGCTGCGTTTGCAAGGACTACATCGTTGTGATTACGTAAAAAGGTCTTCTGACCCAACCTGATTCGGAAAATCTTATAGGTTGGTTATTTTATGGATTACCAAAGAGGCGCAACGTCAAACTTCTTTGAAGATAGTCCTGGAACCATAGTTCTGCAACACAGAAATGGCCGTAGCAATGCGAACAAATGGTGAGCTTGCGATATTTTGGAATGATTTAGAGTGTGTATTCGTGGAAATGAAGTCCAAGTGAATATTTTTCTTAGAATTGGGTTTTGTTTATGAGGCAACCTGAATCCGCAATGTTGTGTATTATGACCGAGAATAAAATTCTAAGATAGTTTCATTTTACTATCTAAAAACATCATATAAAACAACGAAGAGTTGATCAGCATCCGTTGCATCCTGACATTAATTTTGCATTGACACAATTACCTGAAGAATTGTTCAGAAAGACACTAATTGACTAGTGTTGCTTGAATAATCTTAACAGGTTTGCCTTTTTCGTGCACTACTATTCTAGGCAGAAGTTAAAATTGTGACGTCAATCGTTTTTAGGCCAAACCAGGTTGCATTTTTCAGCACCACAGAAGAAAAAAAAAAAAAAAATAAAAAATAAAAATATTTACATGAATTTTTGCTTTTCCTTTGTAATTAACTTTAAACTAACATGAGTTATATATTTGTAGGACTTCATCACGCCATCTCCTTAGGCAACATTGAAGCACCTTCTAAGGTATAAATAACAATAAGAAGGAACGATTAATAAGTAACCTTAAGTTTTTTAAAATCTTTACCATTCAGGAAACAAGTGCATTGCATTACGAGAAATGTTACGACTCCGACGACGATAACATGGGTAGGCATAGACTTCGAACATCATCATCTTCGGAGTTGTACCCAAAAACGTCCGTATACTCTAAGGGCGACATTCGTGAGCAGGTAAGCATGGAATATTACCAGATTATTGGTTATATCTTGAAAGGAATTTTCCACAGTACTGCCTGACAGATCGACAGTTAAATAGTATTGAGCGTCCTAGGCGTGAGCGTTTTTTTGGTTGTCTTTCGCGACGTAGTGCGCCGCAATCATTTCTAGGCGTTTGCGTTGGCCGTCGTGCTCCTTCTGATGAGAATTTGGCTGCCTATGCACCGTTCTATAAATATCCAAGGTAAGTTTAGTCCCTTAAAACGCTCTTATATAACTTTTTTACGTTGAACAGATATCAACACCATCATCAGCGCGATGAAAAAGCACATGAAACAGACTTAGAAAGTTCCTATTTCCGCCGTCAACCTGCATCAATTTTAAGCACTGCTAAAATGCCAGATTCAGCAATTGGTAATCGTTTTTCATGGACCGACTCACATGCGACATCAAGTCAGGAAGATCCAGTATGCCCCAATGATCAGAGGTGAGTAGTCTACTGCAGTGCAGTTACAGTCAAAAGTTTGTCCGGCTACTTGTCATTTCCCAGTAGTTCTCTAAGCACTTCCATCGCGTCAACAGCTACCGCTTCCACCATGCTATAATTATCTCACTCATCGCTTTCGTCTCTCTATCGCATATTTTTGCTATAAAGCATCTAGCATGGGTTGTTGAATTATCACCTAAGTCGCTCATCTTTCCACTTTGAGTTCAATGTGTCTTTTATTTCGGATGTTCAGGATTAAAAAATTGTATTCTTGTGTGCATTTCTATTGTCATTATAAAGGGTAAGATGCAGTCTATATCCGGTTGAAAACCTTTACCAGGATCTGTGCATTATAAATTCCTTTAATCGTGAGCAGCTTTTGATTTCCAACCCTACGAAGTGGTATGTAAAAAAGTGAAAAGCCCTTAATTGAAGGTGAAGTTTGTAAGGCGGAAGATATACGGGTTTTTTCCATTAGATAGTTGCATTTAAATTTCGAATAAGTCTTACTAATATATGCAATGTATCTCTTTTAGCTTGTATGGCTATGCCACACATGGTATTTTGCCAACTGTGCCACAACCGCCTGGACCATCAACTCCAAGGTGAGCAGCATTTTCTAACTCATTTAATTTTCTAACTTTACTTAACACATCTTATCTATATTTGTTTTTGTTAAAGAACCAAGCATGTAAGCTTCGCTCGATCACATACACTGACATCATTTGATGACGTCAATTTAGGGCTACGTTCCTCGGGACGCATGAAGACCGCCCAAAGCCAAGAACGTTTGATTGGTGGGAAGAAGCCTATTATTGCATCGGGATCAATTTATGAACCAGTTCACGTTATGCCGACAACTTCACAGATACTCAATGATGGAACTCAAATGTCTGCGTCACAGCAGCAAAATATTTTAGGGCATCCGCACATGCATGGTCATCAACATGGACATGGCCATGCGCATCAGCATCATCATGGCACACCTTTTCATGTACACCAAATAGTACCAGTTTACCACCAGGAATTAGACCCTCAGGCATTTGACTTAAGGCATAGTGAAAACCCTGATAGTTTTATTGACATGGGTATAGGCGGCATCAGTATTCCTTGTCACACACGTACTCTTGCTTCTCAAAGTCCTGAAATAGTCCTGGTTGAAAAGAAGTTTCGCAACGCAATGAAAACTCAAGCAACCCAAACAGAGCTACGTAAAGATGGCACCAAGTACAGTATGGAAGCATGTCCCCAAGCAATCTATAAGGTAAATGATAGCAACACTTGTCTCAATTCCAAACTCAATTCTGTACTCTTCCCTCCCAAGGTGAAGGTTGTTTCACAAGGCGCTCAGACAAATGGACTGATAAATGGAAAGAAGTTGACTAAAAGTTTGTCCGAAATGCCCAATGATAACACAATAAAAGAGCATGATGGTGAGCGAGCTGCTTGTGGTCTAAAAACGTTTGTATTCGCTTCTTCTAAATAAAAATATAAATATACTGCATAAATTACTGTAGGTCCCTAGGAGATCACGACGCATTACATAGAACACAATCAGAGGAGCCTCCCCGATCGCCAAAGCAAATTTTCGCCAAGTCAAGCCAAGAGAACCAACTTAACTTAATGTACTACAATCCACCAGCTCCACCTCCAGCTATGCAATCCGTAGTCCGTATAAATTCTCGCATTCCGTCCGTTGACAGCACCCAATCATATTCGTTTGATGAAAAAATTCCTCCGACTTCTTCAGGGCAAAGCATTACCACGCACTCCGACACAAAATGCGAGGAATTAAATCCAACATTTATATCATATGAGGATAATTCAGCTAACTATGAAGATTCATATGGTATGAGTCCATTTGACTATGAAAGTAACAGTTTACCTCGTCGAGCCTGTAGCTACCATCGCCTGGACAATGATTTATATTCGCACAGTCTGCCTCGAAGAGATCCAATTTATCCATATGAGACTTGTAGACACATAACGGATTGCACGGAGCTACTTGGTGATACAAATATCCCTGATTTTCCTAGGCAACATTTGTTGCCACCACCACGCCAGTATCGCAAGGACAATGAAGACCCAATTACTTTCACAACTAGCCATCAGTTGATTGAACCCCCAATCGTAGCTAGCGCAAATCGAAGAATGTCTATGGTTGTTAGCATGCAAAATATGGATGATACACCTTTCAAGAGAGACGACATACGGCGTCAATCAATGCCAGTACCGACAAAAACTCAAAAACTCGTCGATGGGTACGTCAATCTGAACAAGCTAGAGAAAACTAAACCCACTTTCGACTCATCCGACGAAAAAGAAATATTTATTGATTTCAAGCCGCACATATCAAAAATAGACACAACGAAGAAACAACAAAAACATCGAAAAGTGCAAAAGTCCGTTTCAGATGGTGAAATACTGACAACATCACAGCACAAAAAACCGGAAGATGACTCAGTGTCTAACGCATCAGTAGAAAGCTCAATGATTGCAGACGCCGAAAGTGAATGCGATGAAGAAGAGGAGGATGAAAAGGAAGATCCTTTATATGAAAATGTACAGTGCTATAGTTTGATGACGTCTGAATCACACAAACGAGATAGATTTCGTAAACGTTCCATTAGCCTGGAAGATACGGGAACCAAGAAGGAAAATGTCGTTGCCAAGTCCGCTCCACCGAGTCCTTGCCAGGACGAACTGCTTGTTAATGCATCGACATATCCATCTTCTGACTCATTGGCGAATGATTTGACACGTGATCATTCCGATGGCATTTGGAATGAATCACAAGTTACAGTTTTAACAGCAGATACCAGAGACTTAAATGAACCCGAGCCATGCTCAAACCTTTTACTTACACCATCTTCTAAGAGGAAAAATTTAATACTGCAACATCAACAACGCAGTTCGATTGACACCGATGCTTTAGACTTTGAAGATCAGTTTACAGATCACGTAAGTTTTGAAATTATTTCAGACAGTTTCTTTTCACCTATTTTACGTAAACTTTGTCTGGCTTTAAGAGCCCAACTTTCAGCATTCTATCATCAAAAGCCCCTTCCACACCGACTAGAAATGCTTTGCAGCCAAAGAGTCGAGAATTCAACACAACACTATCAGTTCCAATGAGTATTGCAACTCCTATTATTGCCGTAACACCTACTGCCAGCACAACGAATGAGTTGGAACTAAGAACCGTTAGAAAGTCGCCAAGCAACAGTAGAAGATCATCAAAATCATTATCACCAGTAATGCAAGATGTTCGCAAAATAGAGCATTTGCCAAGCCAAGGCTTTCAACATAAGTACAACTACTTAAAGTATATAGATTAAAATAAACTATTACCATATTGAAATTTCCCAGGAATTCAGAGATTCAGAATTCTGCAAACTACTATGTTTACTTTCGATCAGAAGCAGGAAAAAACAATACTGATCTTTCTGAGTGCAGCACAAACACTGACGAATATGTTACTTGTACCGATACATCGAAGCGCACTCCAGGTATTAAGACTCCGCCCACAACAACAAGCTCATCATCAACTACACAAGTACCAGGTTTGAATACGTAGAAATTTCCTAAAAGTGAAAGTTTAAGCACGTTTATGTACATGAAAACTAAAATGACAAACTGGCTCCTCCAATATTTCATATCCTGCTATTTTCCCATCCTTTCAAAAAATGTGTGGTATTTGATGTTGTTGTTTGGTGATCGCTTTTAGTGGACTTCTTTTGCGCTTTTTTCCAACCCATTAGTTAACTGTACAAGCTTTGTACATGTGTGTTAAAAGTGTATTGCCTCAAAAACTTAAAGCTTTAAATTTTTCGTTGATAAATCTGTTTCAGTATCTGCACAAAGCTCACAGACCGAAAAAACCCATGGTGGATCCTCATTTGAAAGTGCATCTTCGTTGTATTCCTCACGCGGTGATGTTATATTTGACGACATAGCTCAGGTGGAAGAGAAGTTGACCAAACTGAAAAATGAGACTGGATCCACTTTAGTATTAGCGGAAATTTCAACCCAAGACTCAAAGCTATCACCATCGCACTCTATTAGTAGTACATCCTCTGGCAGCTACAATATGACAGGCATAAAAAGAACCTCACCTTCTAAAATATCTAGAGATGCCATCGCTCAGACAACAACAACATCATTGCTGATTATTACACCTCCTACAAAAGCAGCAGGTACTTCCTCATTAGAAAGGCCTACTGTCAACAAGAAAACCGAATCAATATCGGATGATGAGCGGAGCGACAAGCGATACTCTTCATCCGGCTACTATGAGAGCCCACACGATGAAGAGCACACCATGGCGGGGAAGTTTCGGCGACACCGCCTAGAAGAGGATCGAAAGCGCAGAAGAACCATTATGAAACTCGATATTGAAAAGGAAAACATTCGGGCTCTTACAAGTCCAATCAAAAAATCGGAAGTGCAAAGTGTAGTTCCAACACAAAAGGAACAATCACCTGAAAAACAGTTAATCACTAATAATCTTGAAGCTACTACCAGCCCCAGTAAAATGAAACGATTCCGCCCAAAGATTCGTCGTCAATTTAGAAGATCATCGCGAGATGGCGAAAATACACCCAGAAGACAAAAGAATCAAGTTGCATTACATGGTTTTCCAACACCAGCTAACACCGAGAAACTTCTGGATGTAAGTGTTATTGAAACTGTCCCAAAGTCAACGGAGACTGATTCCATACACGGTAAAATATCACCTCCGGGTAGAGTTCAAAGCTGCTCGCCAACAGAAGTACCGACGAAACCTCTTGCCAGCTCAACAACTCCTAATGCTGATTCCTATCAATTAAAGGCTAAATCCGTTGAGTCGCTACGTTCTGTTTCGCCAGGCTCCGATTCGGTATTCTACAGCGAAGCAGATGGTACAGCTGGCAACGACCCACATAGCCACTGTCTGCACTGTGGCAAAGAAATGGAAGCTGCACATGCCAAAGCTGCTGTTGCAGCAGGTGACTCTGTTGAATCATTGCCATGCATTGAAAACGATGTTGAACAGGACATCGTCAAACCGCCATCAGACTTTGCCGATTCCCCAGTAACCACCAAAACTACACAGAGATTGTACAAGAAAATGGACAAACGGTTTCGCTCGGAAGAAAGATACAACACTGAACGTGGACGACACTACAAAAACAGACAAGAAAACATACGAGCCAAGGTAATTGTATTTCATTCTTCACACACTTCAAATGCATAACTTCCAAAAATCCAGAGCGAAGAACGTGGCAGAGAAAAATGTACCCGTAGCCCCCAAACGTTACGACCGTCCGGCTCCAGTCCCTGTGTGCTACCTGATACCAGTAATGAGCAAAAAAATCAAATTATATATCGCGGTCACTATGACCATGGTCGTTATTCCAGGCTAACTGACGCCGATGTTTGGATGCAATTGGATCATCAGAGCTTTGGTAAATTGAACTCTATACATTGTACAAAAGGAAGATTCTGAACTGCATTTTTATTTTAGACCGACAAAGAGATCGCCGTGCATCAACTGAATCCGAGAAAAGTTTCCACGCCAAATACCAAGTTATTCTGCATCGTTTGGTGCAGCGTCGATGTACTTTGGAAATGTATCATCGCCAGAAGAACAATAATTTCAGTAAGTTTTTCAGCGTAAAACATTCCTTAAAATATAAGCAGAAGTTATTTCGGTAAGTTTATATGTACCCAGTATTATATGTAGTATCTAATTTTGGCACAACGTGCTTACACGATCAGTATTCTCACGGAAAGTGAGAGTGTTGTACTGCGTTTGATTCTCACGCTCCACGATCTCTTTCCCAATCAGTTTGATAAGGTTTACCGCGGCGAAAAGTAGGCATACGCAGCAACGCATTTGCTTCCTCAATTAAGGGCAAATACACTGAATTGTTGAGAGTACTAAAAATAGTTTTTGTACACAAAATGTACCTATTACTGAAGCACAATAATTTCTTTTATTGGGAATAGAATATTGTTCAGACGACTTTGAACCATTTATTTTTGCAAGATGATTGGTAGGTTTTTGTGATAAATACTGGACTGCATCAAAACCAATTTTCAAAATCCATACTGAATTTGTTTAAATGTGTATAAAACATTTATAGAACTTATTTCATCGAATTCCTCTCCGGACTCTATGCGTCGTAAGCTAGAAGATATTTTAAAACTAATGCTTCTGGTATGGGCGAGGGAAGGACAAGTGTTGTCGAGGATTGGACATGAAAAACATGGTAGCTACCTTAAGTAACACTGAAATGCATGAGTTTTTTGTTTTTTTTTTTTTTTTGTTGTTTTTGCAATGTACTTATTTATTTATTTATTCTCTCTCGCGTAGGCATTGATAAAACGGTTGTGGTCAAAAGCGATTCTGGTGAGTTTGGTTTTCGAATTCATGGTTCCAAGCCGGTTGTTGTGGCAGCAATAGAACCCGATACGCCAGCTGAAAGTTCTGGACTGGAAGTAGGAGATATCATAATATCTGTGAATGGCGTTCAAGTACTGGATAAACATCACACTGAGGTTGTAAAGATAGCACATGCAGGTTGTGACACTCTAGAACTAGAGGTCGCTCGTACTATAGGTGTGCTCATGAATGAGCAGCAAGAACCACCAAGCAAACCCTTGTTGAGTGGCTATCTTTGGCGGCAAAGTGGTCAAGCAAAGGGAACACCAAACTCGAAGAAATGGGTTCGTCGCTGGTTTTGCTTGCGCCCTGATCACTGTCTTTACTACTACAAGACTGAAGAAGTAGGTATTTCAAATGAAATATAATAACGATACCTCAACATTTGTATTTTTTCCAGGATACACAGCCTGTGGGTGCCATGATTATGGCTAAACACACAGTGGAGCATTGTTCACAGGATATTGGCAAGCCTTTTGCTTTTAAGATAGATTCTGGCGAAGGAATTCCTATGTATGTAGCAGCGGACTCTGAGGAACATGCCAAGCAATGGATGAATACACTTAAGCACTCGGCAGTGCAAGCAGATCCTTGGTTGGAAAAATGGTATTAAAAAGGATGTAAACACACAGAACTATAACTAATTCTTTTTTCAACTCTAGTGCGCGCACGCTACATATACCTCCCAGTGGTATTTTAAGACCGGATTGTTTTGGATATCTCATGAAACTGGGTTCTAGATGGTGTGGTTGGTCGAAACGATACTGCGTGCTTAAGGATGCTTGCCTTTACTTCTATCAAGATGCCAATAGCAAAAATTCTTTTGGTATTTATTGTAGAGTCTTTTCGAGTCTTCAAAAGTATTTAACTTTACGTTATCTTCAACTATCAGGCATGGCTTGTCTACAAGGTTACAAAGTGGCTTCAATGTCAACAAATGCCTCTGGCAGAAAAAACTCTTTTGAGATTATTCCAATGGAACCGAAGTTACGCCATTACTATTTCAGCACTGAGTCAGAAATGGACAAGAAAAGGTGAGTTCTGGAGCTAACTGCAAACGATTTGCTTGAACTTTTTACATCTATTCAACTCCAGGTGGATATCTGCCCTGGAGTACTCGATTGATCGCTGGATCAAGTCCGGGTAACTAAAACCGAACAAAACAACAAAGTCACGACTCAAGAAAAAACGTCGTAGTCTAAGCAGTTATTTGAATGATCAATAGATCACACATAAACTAATGTAAAAAAGAATTGAAAACATTATTGAAACTATTTAACTGTAAATAGGACCATATAAGGTGTTCCGTTACAGACTTGTTTGCATTGTATTTTAAATGTGTTGCCTAGAGTAAAAAAACCAAGACATGATTTAAACAAAAAGGACTAAAATATATTCCATAAAAAATATTCTAAACAGACTTTACACTGAAAATAATAAATTTGTATTATTAATTTTTACAATACATAAAACAAAATTTTCAAATTTTAGTTTAGACATCAAAATCAGTTTTCAGTGTAAAAATTAAATTAAATTTAAGATAATTCTGGTTAAATAAAATATTTAAATAATAACATGGACGTAGTCTGGAAAATATTATTTTTGTAACATTTTAGTAAGCATGCCAGATGATGAGGGAAATTCTAAGCGTAACAGTCTTTTAAAAATTACTTTATTTTGTTGTAATAAAAACATGTTCTAATTGGTCCAAAAATTCAAATGTGCAGCTTTTTGAATTGAACTAGCAATGGACATGTATAAAGGATATACAAAAACGAATATGAGAATCTAGATTGAAATTTAAAGAAATATTTTTAAAATTTTTTACAAACAATTTTAAAAAAGCGAAAAAATGCTTGAAACAGAAAAATAAACGATGTCCAGTTTAAAAATAGGATCAGATGGCATGCTTACCTGTGAGTTACTCAAAATTGTTTTTTGGCTATGAGCCGCTAATAACGACCAAGGAGGTCATTAAAAAAATCCGTGCCAGAACTTCTTCGAAGATGGTGCATTAAAGTCTTATGCTGACGTTTTTTATTGTAATTTACATACATACATACATACATACATACATACATACTTTAATTTTATATCGTAGATAAATTCAGAAATGTACACACGAGATTTTTATGTAGTTGTTTTTGTAATTTATATGTACCACACATCATATATTCTATATTGTATATATATATCATATATGTACCACACATCATTATGTAAACCTAATCGAGATTTTTATGAGTGATCTAACGAGTAAGAAGCTCTGCCGCTTCATTATGGTGTAGGTATGTTAGTAAGGACTTCTATACGAGTCCTCTAAGCAACTGTACTCAAACTGCTCGTAGGATTTTTAAAAAGGGTCAAGAGCTTCTAATTTAGTAATTTCTTCAATCAAACATCGCTAGAAGGGTGAGATGAAATTACTAAAAAAAAAAATAAATACTTTTAAGAGTCGGGAGAATATTCTTAAACCTTTTACCCAAACATGAAGCAAAGTTATTTCGCAATAACTAAGCCTTAATGAATGAAGAGGTGCCAGTTTCTTGGATTCCTTCCTTATGGAAGGATCTTATTTCGATTTAAATCGGTTTAACATTAGATCTCTTATTCACCAGAACTCAAAATTACTTAAGGAGTCTGTCTAGATGTTTGGATTTGAAAATTGATTTTTTTTATTTTGTACATTGTTTTAATCCTTAATGCCTTCAAATCTTTCTCAATAAATTACAAGTCAATACAATGAACTTTGATATTTAACATCTACTCTGAGTATGAAATTCAACAAAATCAGTTGAAAACCACGCGTACCTCCCATACAAAGTGACTTTATCAAAAAAAGGTAAAATCTCTTTAACCATGCATCACTAAACTTAGGGTGGAATCCATCCAGTCACTGTTTCTATGGAAGATTTCTAGTGCAATACTAATTCCCAATGTTTGTTTTACATGTAACAAATCAATTCTTTTAATAAAAAACATTTTTAAATGGAAAAAATAATCTTGAAGTTATTTTAAACCAAAACTTTTCTTAGGTTAATGCAATTATATCCTTATAGCTGAGAGTTTATTATGTTGGTGGAAAACACCCAAAGTTAGTTGTGAAGCAATAGGTTAGAGATCCAGGGTTAAATTCCACAAAAATTAATATTTGAATTTTATATTTTGCATATGAGCTTTGATATTAAACATGTACTCTGAGTATGTAAATTCAACGAAATCGGGTGAAAGCCATGCCTACCTTGCATACGAAACATTTTATTGGCTGGTTAAGACTTTGAATAAACTTTAGTTCGGCCGTAGGGGTATTTTTACTACGGCCTAGTCGAATATCATTTCTTACTAAATTTATTTAATTTCAACGCAATTTTATGCAATGGTCTTATAAGTCGTCAAAGGAAGAACAAAGAATTTTTTGTGGTGTTTTATTTTAAACTTGTGGCATTTCTTGGATTTTTTTTTTAATTTTTTTAAGCCCTTCGCTACTCAGGAGATCAGGTCAATTTCTATTAAAATCAACTTTGACACCTTCTACCAACACTAAAAGGCACTTGGTGACACTTATATTACATTTTTAATAAATGTTCAATCATAATTTTCAAACTGTATTCGATTATCCAGTTCAATACAACTGATCAAAATCAATCAATATTGCAAGTTAAAAGTAGACAGGCCCCTTAAAGAATTTTTCATTCTCCTAGCTATTGTATTATTCAATTAATTTACACTTCAAAAAGGAAGGAAAAAAAACAAAAACTAGAGAGCTTTAATTATTATAAAATAAATAATGTATCTATGTATATGAAATAAAACAAAAATAAAAAAAAATTGATAAAATGTTTTACTAACGCTGAAAATGGTTGCAGGTAGATGGATGGTAATTGTTTAAGTTGCAGCTATGTTTGTACACCATAGAACCCAACGTAGCATGAAACGCGTATTGCTTCTATTTTGAACTTGTTTGCTACTTTCTTATCAGCACTCACTGCATCTGATATTCAGTGCAAACACTGCTGCAACGGTGTGCGGCTTTCCTCCGATTATTGACTTACGCAGTAAAGTATTCCTGTTCGATTATTAGCGCACTTTCAACAAAAACTCGACATGAGGTGGTAGCACTATCACAAAAGAACCCTAGAAGACACGCGTGGAAGCTATAACAGGTAGGCAGACAACGAGAATTCAAGCATTACTGAGACCAGTTTAAAAGTATGAAAATCAACATAAAAGGGTTTGGAATTTGAAAGGATCTTCGAATGTAACATAAAATACATTTTTGTATTTAATGTGGTCATCATATTTTGCTAAAATTATTCTTAAAATCTATGCCATGATACATAGACAACTTTTCTTTAATTGAAGGAATTATATAACTATTAAAATGATGCACAATAAGATCGACATTTCCACAAAATTTCATTAAATTTCCTTATTCCTCAAGTGAGCGTCGTATAGACGAAGTATTTAATTTTAATTAGTTTTAAGCTTCACGGTTTTGAATCTTTAAAGTTATGTTCATATGTGTAGTAACTCATTCTCAAGCTTTTTCTTTTTAAAGAACTTAAATGAATTTGGCCACCACAACCAATGCTCGAGTAAGTTCATTAAAACCGCGAGCCAGAACATTTAATGCAAAGCAAAAAACAGTAGTAGCAAAATAATATGTACATTTTTTATGAGTAGTACTCGGAGCTAAATTATATACTCTGTCTTATCATATTGCTTTGCATAGACTTGCTACTCTTGCATAGTGGAGCAAATTGTGTTTCAATTCAACATTGATAGACCGATATCAATGCTTTTGCAGAAAATAGTATCATTCATGAGTTCAACCATCATGTACACATTGAATATTTTTATACTTCCACGTTTAAAAATAGTAAAATATATAATTATTATCAGTATCACCTCCTGAGTGGATTTTGTCATGTCCGTCTGTCTGTTCGCCTGACTGTGATCACGATTACAGCCGTAATTTCCAAGCTATCATCACGAAATTCGATATTTAAACTTGTTTCTAAAAAATTAAAAATAAGTCCAAATATGAGCCAAATGGGATGAAAACCACGCCTACCACATATACAAAGTGACTTTATCAAAACGGTAAAATCTCTAAGAATTCCACAAAAATTAATATTTTGACTTTGTAAATTATCGTTGATATTTAATATGCACTCAGCATAAAAATTCAATGAAAGCGGTTGAAAACCCCGCCTACCTCCCATACAATACATTTTATTGGCTAAAAAAAATTGGCAAAATCATTGTGTTGATTTGAAAGACAGGTGATTGTTAGTTGGAGGGTGGAAAGATGTAGAAGTGTCGATTTAGATGCGTTTTATATTTATACAGCTCAAAACTGCCGGGGGAATACATTCGCCGGGGAGCACATTATCCGAAATATTTTTTATTTGAATGGGAAAAGTGGGATATATTCGGTTTACCGAATATTAAAAAATTGTATACCAAACTTTTCAAATTTAATTCAAAGAAAGTTTTTCAGTATGAATGCCAAGTACAGATTAAAATGTTAAAGAATAAATAAACATGAAAAAAATGTTTCAAAAATTTATTCCATTCTAAATAAATGGTATTATATTGTATTTGAAAAAAATTTAAAGAGTTAAAATAAGGTTAATTGATATATTGTCTAATAATGATAATCTTTGTTACATATAATTTCTACATAACACCTGCTAAGAGTAAAAACTTTTAATTTTGCTGATTATATTTATATTACAACTAAGAAGGCGTTGCTAAACACGTTAATTCCACTTGTTTTTATCCTTGGGGCTGTTTCTGATCAATGAATTATAAAAACTTCTCGATTAAGAAAACATGCCTAAATTTTGATACACACTAGACTTATCTAGTTAATTCTTATATGTACTGTATTTAAATTGTTTTATATTTTAATTTAATGCAAAAAATGGGAAAGAGCTCATAACTTTAATTTCATTTGGAATTTTATAAAATATGTATGTGTTTATAAATGGTATGCAGAATATATCGCACTCCATCTTCAAAACAGGCACAACTCAATCAATTAACAAATATTTACTTTTAAATGTTTTACCTCTAACTATGAAAATTTTGCAGTCATCTTTTTACTCTTTAATTAAAAACAAAAATCGTTTTGTCTCCTTGTTTTGTATGGATTCCGTTGAAAAACAAACTGGTTTTTTGCTTCCCTAAAAATTTTGAAATTTTGAGTTGTGTCTGTTTTGAAGATGGGGTGCGATATCCGCTTAACTGTATTTCGATTAACACGTAATTAAATTATTTTCATTCACTTTCGATAGAGCGTTTAAATCGGGCATGAAACAAGAAAGGCTGAGAAACATTTGAGAATAGTACCTTTATTTTTAAGATGATTTTTTTTTAGATTTTTACTACTCCTTCGTAAAATACCTACTTTAAGTATACTTAACCATGACACAATTACAAGGTAAGCTCATATTGGAGAGTAGGGTGAGCTGGCTGTCAAAATCAGCTGTTAATTTTGAGTTTTTCTAATTGTTGTTGTTGCTTTTGTCGTTTGACGTCTGTAACTTATACAGCATATACTATAACGAGGATTTAAAAAATTAGTTATCTCCTTTAACAAGTAATCAATTTGGAGAGTTACTTCTCGTCCAGATTTTGCTTTTTTTTACTTTTCTTCAACTTGAAATATGAACTTCATTAAAAACTTCTTTCATTTCATAATTTACTACCTATTTATTTATAGGGATTGTTCCACTGTATCGTATACGAAGTCGTCTACTGAATTTATGTTGTTTTTTTCTTGCTGCTTTTATTATAGCGATTACCTTCCGATTTCGAACCTTTTCGTTAGATGTCGACTCTTGAGAGGCAGCTCGAATCGCAGTAGTTTCATGAACATTTATTTATTTTTTGTTTTTTTGTTTTATTGTCTCTCATTGAATTCACCTTGCCGCACTAAAACCGGCTCCTGATTTCGCTTTAGTCGTAGTTATGGCGCACACTTTTCGACAAACAGGTAAGTTGTATCTTGTATTTCAGTCCCAATATGAGCCATGTCAGAAATATAGAGAGTGAGTAGAGAGAGTTTGTTTTTGTTTACTACTCTCAGACTCACTCTTAAATGGGTTCAAGAGGATAACTACGTCAATAACTGCCAACAAGATCTGTTGCTTGGTTTAGGCTCGATGCCCCCAACAGAGTTTCGCTCGGATTAGTTGTCGAGAGTTGATCGTACCTATCACACCTGTACTTAGTCTTCTTGCCAAACGTACGGACGGTTTATTTGTTTTACCAATACAAACGTGTTGTTTGAATGTGTGAGATACAATCGTATCTGTATTTTTATATGAGTTTGTTTGAACTTGCTGCGCGTCGGTTAGCTGCTGCCAAATACTTCTCGTTCCCACTTACGGAGCCAGCCACGGTACTAGATACAACCGAAACGTTTTTCAGCCGTGTGGGAAGAGATTGGGACTACTTGAGGAGCGATCTGGTAGCTGCACTGGCTTCAGTTCCTATTTCAAGACAAAATACAGAAAAACACCATCTCGCTGCGATCGTTGTTCATAGCCACGAAGTGTAGTTGGAGTGCATAAAAAATTCCAGTCGTCTATGAGCGCAGAACAGGTTTTTTGGGTCTTGTCGGTTCGGTTCGGTGTGGTTCAGATGAAAAACAAAAAAAACGTTGGTGAAGTAGAGATTCAGACATTTAGTGAAATTAACAATGAAGAATTTTAAGAAAAGGGTTTAAATATGAAGCTGGCGAAAACCGCGATATTTAACTGTGTGTTGTACGTGACAAGTAAATGGCTTTAATATACTTAAAAAGTGGCTAGAACCAAGAAAATCAATTAAAAAAAAAGAACAAATCCGATCAACTTTCAAAAGATCGGCGTGCACAATTAAAGAAAAGGAGCTGAGGAAGCAATAATTGCTAAGCTCAACGCTACGCTTAATTAATTCCTTTGAATCGACGAATACCTCAAAGTTTGTGTAAGTGCAAGTGTGAGCGTAATTGTTGTTGTAGTGGTGTTGACTGCTTTTGGAGGCTAAGACGCTAAAGTAGTACCTGCTCGGTCGCGCAATCACTCGTTCACTCTACGGCAACGGCAGTTGATTCCACTGCCACTGCGGCTGCATCTGCCACTGCCATTGCCACCGAACACAGTGTGATGCCGTGTCGCAGCAACGACGTTCCACATCCCTCGCTGCTTACTTTTCTCAGATTTGTATGAGTTAAACTCTTGTGCGCGTACGGGTCAAAACCGTCCAATTCTACTCGGTTTCACTGAAATCCGGTTTTTCGTTGCTGGCCCCACTGTATAGAACACAGCAAAAAAAAACGCGATTGCAGAGAGCTTCTGTATCTGAAGCTGTTGCTGCTGTGTTGGCCATCATTCGTTGTGCCTTCTTTGTCCCTCCTCGCCTGCTGCCAGCCAATGTTAAGCACACACCACTACCAATAAATCTCTCATCTTAGACCTCAACTCAGTTAATGGCCTTTTTGTGGTTACGTTCTATCGAATACATGCTTCTGCTTTTCAATTTGGATTATTTCTAGAGCGCAAATAGAGCCAAAGGAATTTACAAACAGAATCCGGTAAGTGGTTTTACCATAAAATGACTTCTTTAGACGATATTAAAAGAAGGATTAGTAGAACGATAAGTGCTTGGTACAGAGTGATTATGGGCACATACTTGGTTATGAAGGTCTATATAAAAATTCAAATAGGAACTGCTATATACAGACATAACGACGTTATACACTTTTCTCCTCTCTGAGCTATACTCTTGAGGCAAAACTTTTTTTTTTTTTCGTTTACAAAATTTTAATCCAGTTTTTATTTTCGTCAGAGGTATTTTTTCATGTTGTTTGTCTTCTTTGTTTTGTGCTGACCGCTCAAAGATTGGCTCACAACTTCTTCTTACTTTGTGTGTTTTTCTGTCATCCGTTTTGTTTTAAAACCTTTCATAAGAAAAACACACAAAACCAACAGGCCAGGAAGGCACGCAAGCAACAAAGCAGCCAAAGTGCGATGCGCTGCATCAATCTATTCATCTGTTCGTTTACTGTGCAGCATCGTATAAAGCTCAATAAACCTCGAAGGTTCAAGCCTTTACTTAGCTATGAAGATGCCGTGACTCCCAGCTGCAAAGACGTGCACACACAAATACGTTACATTGGACCTTTTTATGTTTTATTTATTTTTTAGCTCATTATTATTCTTCGCAACTTTGTTGTTTAAAGATTTTGTAGAGCTCAGGGAGTGGTACTCATGGTACGCAGTCTTTATATATCGCTTCAGCAAATTGTGAATAGTTCTATTTGGGTCCCAAATGAATTAATCCATCTTATGTTGATTAATGTGGTCGAGTGACACTTCCAGAGCTACTTGCTCTCAATAGCGAATTGTGTAAGACCAGATCCACTTTCTAGCTATTCTCTGAAACGAATGCAGACGAATAAGTTGTATGCTTTTTTAACCAACCGTTTCGTCCGTTGCATCCACATAGTGCCTCATCATAAATTCGCTTATCGCTCAGCAAGTTAATTTGAAATAAAAGCGATGAAATGGTTTTATTGCTTCTCACAAAAGTAATAAAGATAAAACGAACATTTTAACTAAAAGAACAACAATAACTACAAAAGCAAATCCACAGCAATTCAGCACTTTTTAAATACTGAAAAAATACTTATCAGCTTCTTTAATTCAGATATATTTCAACCTGTATCCATCAATTAATAGCATTAACTTCTTTCTTCGTGTGTTTTAGCGAAAATAGGCTTTTGTTGGACGAGCTGATTTAAGCATGTAAAGGATGCCGACGGAAAATACATTGCTTGAAGATAGGCCGATTGGCTCTATTTCGTTGGTTCGAACATCGCGAATGGATCAATTTCTGCAAACGCCTGTAGCGACAACAGTTTCTGGCTCATCAGACCAACGCAGTGCCTCTAGCAGCAGTGGAAGAGCCGCTGCAGCAGCTGCTTATGAAACACAGTTGGCTTATCAACATCATTTGGCTGCAGCTGGACTCATGGGAAGCACAGCTCAAGGTCCACATCATCATCGTGAGATTTCGGCATTCGTGCCAGTGATGCCTTCGCGCAATCCATTGCGTTCATCGGGCGCTCTATACACCATGCTTGATGCTGCTGGAGCGGACGCCAAGGATGGCAAGCGTAATTCCGGCTACGAGATTATTGCCATGATGGCTGACAAGCGTAAAGAGCTGGCATTGCGCGAGGTGGCCGCAGCAGCAATGCTTATGCCACGTCCAGGTCAGACGAACCCAGCAGGTGTTCCTTCCGCAGTCATGTTTCCGCCAGCCTACCTGGGTGGGCCGGGACCATCGCCAACTTCTGGTGGATCTTTTGGGTTTCCAAATGCCACGGCAGGTCTTTTCCCGCCTGGTATCCCGCCTAACATGCATTCTGGTCTAGATCGACGACTGCTACGTGCTCCAGGCCGTGCCTCGCGCCCCAAAAAACAATTCATCTGCAAGTTTTGCAATCGCCAGTTCACCAAGTCATACAACCTCCTTATTCACGAACGCACACACACCGACGAGCGGCCCTATTCATGTGATATCTGCGGCAAGGCCTTTCGTCGCCAGGACCACTTGCGTGATCATAGGTAAGTTGATCTAGATATCTTTCTCTCTCCTACAAGCAAATACTGAAGTTTAAACGCGAAACCTTTGATTAACTGTGAAAGGATTCATTTTGATTTTGAATAGTAGTTGTTACCACGATGTGTATCTGCTGTTAAGCCCTCCGCTTGATGTTTTGCCCGATGTCCATCGTCAGTTTTCACTTTTGATGGAGATCTTAGAACCTGTTTCTGTTGGCTATTTCAGTTAGTGTTTGCCATCAGAAGTTGCTTCTGATTAACAAGTGGTTTTTGGTCCGTTTCGTATTTAATGAGGCGCAGTTGTGTTTTGTCGCGTTTTGTTCGTGCCCATTTAATTCAAAGAAATTTTTGTTGATTATGTGGTATATATAGGGTGTTTTTTTTAGGGGTTTGTTTTTCGAATAGAGATAAAACACAAGAAAATCGTTTTAATGTCCATCAATTTGGCTTTATTGGAAGGATAATTGTATGCCATTAATGTTTAAATATGATTTCGGGCATGTGGCCGCCGCGGCTGGCTCGAATAAAGCCAATTCTACAGGTCCAATTTTCAACCACTTTTCCGAGCATATGGGGCCGTATGTCGGCAATAACGCCACGAATGTTGGCCTCCAAGTCCCCTAACGTTTCTGGTTTGTTGGCGTAGACAAGCGACTTCACATATCCCCAAAGAAAATAATCCAATGGTGTCAAATCTCACGATCTTGGTGGCCAATTGACAGGTCCATTCCGCGAAATTATGCGCTCATCGAATGTTTCCTTCAATAAATCGATTGTGACGTGCGCTGTGTGGCATGTAGCGCCGTCTTGTTGGAACCACAACTCATCCACATTCATGTCATCCAATTCGGGAACAAAATAGTCGGTTATCATGGCTCTATACCGGTCTCCATTAACGGTAACTGACTCTCCAGCATTATTTCGGAAGAAGTATGGCCCAATGACTGCACCAGCCCATAGAGCACACCAAACAGTCAGTTTTTGTGGATGTAATGGCGTCTCAAGGATCTCATGAAATGGTTAGAGCAGAATTGGTACTCCTGGTGCTGTAAGATTATTTTGGAGTTTTTCTAAACAATGGTATTAGGAGCTTTATTTATTTTATAAAACACTGGTTGATATACTCGGCACAGCTCGGGCTGATGTTGCATTTGAGATATGTATGGGATCGTGCAGCAAGGTGTCCAATACCACGCTTATTATGTTTCGGTATAAATTTCTGGTTTTATTTACCGCTCTTTATTTTGAAACAATAGTTTTGACTAGATCATTGATATTTCATTATAATTACTTCAAATGTATGGGAGGTGCTTCCTTGCGTTTTCTAATCCGTCCATGCCATTCTTTAGATGATAAATTGTAACTAAATTTAGTCATATTTTTTACTTTATGACGAAAGCTGTCATAATTTTAAAATTATACTATTCCCAGACTTGTGAGGAACTGGAGATAGCACTGTTGTTACATTTCCTGTTTCATGGATTTTTTAAAAATTAGAATTTAATATGGCAACACAGTTTACTCACAATATTTATATAAGGTCTGTATCCGTTCTCGATTGCAGTAACTTGGAATCTGCTAGAATGTGTTTCCGTACTTCTTCTAGCTCAAAAGAGCGAAGAAGAACAAGCATAAAAGCGGTCTCTCGACCTCGAAAGTTTCTAGAAGTGTGCTGGAAAAAATTCTTCGAGTATTATGAGAACAAGCATCATGAAGAACAAAATAATGTCAAATTGACATGTTGTGCGGCGGAAGATAAATTTACAAATAGTGAAATACAAATAACAAATAAATTTGGCGCTGTTTACGTTTTATAGGCAATAAGCTGTTTTTGTGCTTGAAACTAGTTAGAAGTCGTTTTCGTACTTTTGACACTATTCTCAAAATTCATTTTACTCTCTCAGCTCGAACTTCCGTACACAATGTCGAGTAATACTCGACTTTTACTCGAAACAGACTTATTAAATTTTGAAAATGTGGATTTTAGATTTCAGCTGACTTAAAAATCATTGCTGAGCGTTACTAACCTTGCAAAATCGATACCAAAATGTATCGAAACTTTCGGAGCCACTTATTATGGTATCTTATATTGAGAATTTGAATTTAAAAAGGGCAAAAATACTATTAAATTGACTCCTCACATTGGTAGTTTCAATAAATTGAGAAAAGATTTATTATTTTTGAATGATAAAATTTCTCATTAAAGCGTAGCACTTTTCTCAAATTTATTTGTAAATTCTACTTAAATTCCACTCCATAGAAAAATAACTGTAAAATAATTGTGAAAATTTTCATATCATGTTCCAAATTTTGTGTACACTTCGAGTTTCCCATTGACCATCTTTCACAAACAAAAATTACCAAGATTCCTTTGCAACTCTTTTAAAATCTGAAACTTAAAAAAGAATTGACGAGTATTTTCACTTTTGTTCAATTATTTTAAAGTTGAATCTATATCGTTTTTGTAATTAAAAGTTTAAAGAATTTATAAAAGAATTTGATGCTCTCTAGTTGCATAACAGTCTCAAAGTATTCATTTCTTCTAAAAGTTCTATAAGTCCAAAATAGTTTAGTATTCCGACAAAAAGCGCTATGAAAAATGCGTTATTAAAAAGTTAGGAGTTGTTATAAAAGAAAAATCGATTATGTTAAAAGAATTAAGAATTAAACAAAAATAATGCTTAAATTAATAACACTCAAATCATATACTTCTGAAACTAAAACACGAATTGAGACTAAAACACAGAAAAAGTTGGTAAAAGTTTTAAAATTAATTGAAATCATTCACACATCAATAATTTCATTAGACAGACAATTTCATAAATCCAAAAGATAGTTTAATTCATTACATATATAGTACAAGAAGAAATTTAATTATTATAATTGGACAATTTAATTAAAGTTGGCTTATGTATAGATAAAGTAGGAAATATATTTTTCACAGTTTTTATTATCAATATATCTTACAAACACCATGTCGATATAGGAACCTCATTAAAGTTGTTAAAGATATTTCCAAACTTTTTCATTTTCTTCTTTGATTCGAATAACATTTGCTGCGATTCTCTTTTGATGAAATTTTTTTAAAAAATGTAAAGCAAGAATGATAATTAAAGCAACCAAAAAGAAACAATGGCAAATCCTTTCGACTATTTCGTTAATTTTGAAAGATTGAGCTCATTGACTTGTCGATTACGGTTATTTTTCAACTTGCGATGCGAAGAAAGTTCTAACATGAATTTTTCTCCCATTGGGGATCAAAAAGACTAACAAGTGCTAAAAGCAACATTCTACGAGCAGTACTTTAAGCACAACAAAGGCTCAAAGTGTAACATAAACACCGTTTGTTGATCGCAATCAACCACCTTTCTTACCTCCGAGAATGGTACGTTAAAACGAATTTGAAATTATTTGATCAAAACAAAACGGCGAACGAATTGGCAAACGAATTGGATATTTCAGTCTTTGAAAGGACTTTGACCGAGCTTCTTATAAACAAATTGTGCTTTGCGTGTTATAAACTGTTTTGTACACAAATGACAAATAATTGGACCTAATAGTTTTATACCGATTCCGAACGGCTATGTTCATGTTCTCATGGAATTTTTTACTCCCTGAGGTTTGCCCGTGACTGCATAGAAGTAACAGCCGATCGTTTTTCTGATTTTCATTGCATTTTATTTGAAAAATTGTCTGTATCAACTGGGGTTCGAATCGGATATAGACTTGTCATCGAATATGAACCTGACGCATCCATTGCCTTCCGAAATGGCCACTTTAATTTTAATTTTTTTATATACACTGACTTAAATTCTGTTTGAAGTACCCACAACTTCAACATTTTTTTTTAAAAAAACAGTTTGAAAATGCAACACATTTACATCATTATTCTACTATTCTTTTATTCATATTATATGCATAATTTTTATTTTATTGTTATTTATTTATACTAAAACCATTTTATTCCGTTTTTTCATTTTCAGATATATTCACTCGAAGGAAAAGCCATTTAAGTGTACCGAGTGCGGTAAGGGTTTCTGCCAGTCACGAACGTTAGCGGTACACAAGATCCTGCATATGGAAGAATCGCCTCACAAATGTCCGGTGTGCAGTCGCAGTTTTAATCAACGTTCCAACCTGAAGACACATCTTCTCACTCACACCGATCACAAGCCTTACGAGTGCTCATCATGTGGCAAAGTATTCCGTCGCAATTGTGATTTACGACGCCATGCGCTAACACATGCCGTTGGCGATGTGCCATCCGACTTTGTTGATGTTGGTGAGGAAGATGACGGACGAAACTTAAGTGGAGATGAAGAGGACTCCTTGCTTGAAGTAGATTCACCGCGTCAATCTCCGATGCATAGATCTTCGTCTCCAACCAACACCGGAAGCGTGACAACAGGCAACTCTGAAATGAATTCCAATGAAGACGAGTTGCCACACGCAATACTCGGCCGAAAAAGTCTAAAGCGCAAGGCCTCAACTTTGCTAGAAAGCTCAATCGACTCGGACGAAGAAATCGATGAGGATGATGACATCGATGAAGAAGACTTAGACGAACACGAATTACATGAGAAAGAACATCAAGTCGAACCAGTTTTTGTAGAGGATATCGAATGTAAGAAAACTGAAGGACAGGGTGTAACTCATTGTCATCATGAAGGAGGAGAAACATATACAATGCGTCCGAATTTGGACAGAGAAAATTATCAATATGGCATCGACGAATTTCCACCCAATAATAGTACAATAGCAACTTCATCAAGTGAAGCCAGTTTGTCAAGTTCAGCATTTACAATATCCAGTCCAAGTATTCACTACATGCGCCCTGCGCTGTTACCAGGGACGGGTGACTCAATTCATTCACCATCATCCTCAAATCCACCAGAGCCATACATTCCAATATTGCATGTTCGTCGAGATCTCCATACAAAGCCATTACCGCTTGGCGTGCTGACAACAAATGCAGCAGTCGGTGGAGAACCCATAAAATCTCCATCTCAGCCACTGCATTCACCCTTAGAGGCAATTCCGAGTTTTCTCGGTTCGATACCTATAAGAAAACGTCCAATTGGTCTCGAAAGCGACGCAAGCCTTCTAAGTCATCGCTCATTTCCGATGAATCCAAATATGGTAGCCCTTAATATGACCTGCTCAAATGTGCAATCAGTACATTCCTTGAAGTCGGCTCATCTGCAGGGTTCCACTAAACTAGCTGCATTGGTACCGACATCACAACCGAATTCCAGCTCCATATCGGAGGAAAGCAATCCTGCTTCTGAAACCTCTTCATCATCCGGAGCACCTTATTTACTTCCGCCTTCTAATAATTTTAATATTAAACCACAGGAGCAGCCACATCCACAACAACCTGCCGTTCACCCCCCTCCACCGCAAAACCAGCCACCCAAAAGAACAGGCTTCAGCATAGAAGATATTATGAGACGCTGAGACCACATTTCACCCAAACATCGATTATAGAAAATATAAGCAAAATATTCTGGGCAGGAGCCCGCCCCAATTGCATTTAAAAATAATTAGTGAATATAACTTATAATTGTAGCTATCTCATTATTGAATAGTAATAATTATATTAAACATAAGTAAATCGAGTTCTTGGTATCTTTCAAGTATTTTCCATAACTAGACTTAAGACATAGTTGTAAACACTCGATTAGTATAGTAGAGTAAATATCAATGTTAGATATAAATTATATGTGATTCCAAATTAAAAATTACATTAGTCTAAAGAACAATGATAACCATTAGTGTTGGATACTATTAAGTTATTTGTTGTCTTATTATTGCAATTAGTATTATATAAGTTCTCTGAATTGCGTTTAGATTAACATATCGTAGTAACGAGAAATTAGCAGTAACAATTGTTGTGCAGTTAATACTTCTTTCCTAAAAACGACTTGCCGAGCACATAGTGTTCTCCAATTATTGTTTCAATGTTTGTTTTTCTATAGACGTAGTATAGATTTTAAGCAATATAGATACATAATACTGACTATGTCTTCCTTTGTAAACTAAATTTTAAGAAACATTCGAGATAAATATATCTTTTAATAAATGTTTAAATAAAAAGTTTTATTTCTTATGTCTTAACTTCCATAATCTTGTTTTCAGTAAAGACCCATAATGGATGATTCAGTGTATTTTCTACTCGTATTTGCAGTAATGTTTTGAATACATCCAGGGCACGTAAAATGATATCATATGCTGCTAAAATTTAATCGCGCATGTCATTAATTCAGGGATATAATATGCTTTTTCTTACCGCAGACAATCATGATAAGCCAATGATACGTGCTACAATGAACGTGTTGAGCACGTCCAACAATTTGGTGAAAAGAGCAAATGAGTGTTCACTAGTTATTTTGATATCTTTGAAAACTTGCATCCATCTTGCCAACTCTTCGCTTGATAATTGTAATGATATGAAATGAGATAGTATCAGATAAAGCTCTCTGTCAGAATAATGGATTAATTAATAAATGCAATACTTCTTCAAGTTTTTCAGGAGTTTTGACATGACAACGTTACGTTTTACAGCGCAGGTTTCCAGAAAAGCTGAAAATCTTCAAAAGATTTTAGCACTCGCTCGTATAGGTGCTATGACAAAAATGATGATACGGCAGCAAAGGTTAATTCATTGACTTGATGACAAAAATAAAAACTAAACTAAAGACGCCGTCGGGACGCGGAAGGAGCTGCTAAAGCTAAAAAGAAATAACACGGCTACAACAAAACAGGTTGGGCTCGATATCCCCAAACACAAAATCCCCAAATCAAAATGCCCAAATAAATAAAAAAAGTTTAAGGCGATTTTTAACCTAACCCAAGTTTATTAAACTAAATTTGGTGGTGATGCTCTTATCAAGCAAATATATAAAATAATGAATTTGAGCTAATTATTTTTAATATATGATCATTTTGTTTGTTTTGAAAATGGTATTAATTAAAACATAAAGGAATATTATAATTCAAAATCCAAATAACAATTATAATGAACAAATTAATATAATCAAAGGAAGAGCATTATTATTTATAACTATTTTATTTAATTACATAGTAAATCATTATTGGCAATGCTTTACAAATATTGGATCCTTCTCATATTATTGTTGATTACTCTCTTTAAGCTTTTTATAACAAGCTTTTAACTTTAAGGGCCGTTTTCTCAATGTCCGCTTAAGCACTAACCAGGACTTAAAGCAGCGGCCTTAAACCAGCAAAAAAGCTTTTTCTCAATGTTCGGTTAGTGCTTATTTGTCGGTTAAATGCTGTTTAATTAAACCACAAATTGTGGTTTCGGTCATGATACAATTATACAAGGTAGGAGTGACAACTGTCTGTATTCTCATGAGTGTCTTACACCGACTGTCATTTGACTGTTATTTTACTTTCTATTTTCTTTTTAACTTTTTTTATTGTCTTATTTATACTATTTTTGACATTTGGTGGAAGACGGAAAAACTGCCACTCCTACCTTCTATAATAGTATCATGGTTTAGGTTAGCTGCTAAGCGGAAGAACAGCTGAGTAGAGTTAACAATTTTATATTTTTTTACATACAAATTCACAAGAAAGAAAAGTTTATAAAAATGCAGTAAAATTTGACAGTCAGTTGCGTTTTTCCACTTTTATTTTTTTTCGCGGCACAAAACCACAAAAAAGTATTCACAAGACAGTTGATATGCAGTTTTCGCGTATATACAATTCAAAAATTCACAATCGATAATTTAACCGAAGGTTGCTTAATCAGCACTTGGTGAAACCGAAATTGTTTTCTAAGCCGGACATTGGGAAAAGGCCCCATAGCATTTTGTTTTTTTTTTGTTTTTACGTTGGAGTTTTTAATGGTATTGCTTCGCCTGACTCAATTTTTTTTCAAAGTACATAGTTTTCGAATTTTCCCGATACTCAAAAAGTATCAAATACTGAAAAGTATCAAGTATTATGCACCACTGGACTTAAGTATTTTTTTTTATTGTTTGATGTTTTGATAAAATTCTTGAAGTTTAATATAATTAAAAAATCAACGAATACTAAAAAAATTAGTAAAAGGAATGCAAAATAGGAAAGCTAAAAAAGTTATAAGAATTCATTGCGTTCTAATATGGGAATATTTGGGGCTTTTTGGGGATTTTGTATTTGGGGGTTCTGTTTTTGGGAAATTTTTTGAAGCTGGGGATTTTGTGTTTTGGCATTGAATTTCTGGGGATTTTCAGTCTCTCTCTCCAATAAAACAACTGTTCTGTTGGTCTAAGTTCATTTTCTTTTTTTGTGAAAAAATTATTTCGTGTGATTTTTCAAAATAAAAACTCGTAAAATCAAAATATATAAATTTTAAAGTTTTCAATATTAATGAATTTATTTTCTGGAAGATAAAAAGGCGTGTATATTTCAAAAACAAAGTGTTTAGAACAAAAAATATATATTTTTTAACTAACTGCCAATTTGCAATCCTTTTTTTAACTTACGGCTCTAATGTCTAATGAAATGACAAACAGCAATGAGACAAGTGTTCCCGATATCAACATTAAGTATAAACAAATATTTTAGTTCCTTTTTTCCCATTAATGCAACCTTAATACAACTCTTTAACCCATATACGACCGTTCGTAAAATATAGTTCTTATATAAGATTATACATAAAGTATTTCTTTTATCTCTTTTCGATTTTGTAAAATATATTTTTCATTCTTCACTATTTTTTGTATTCATTTTTGTATTTGTATTCATATTTGTATTCAATCAATTTGCACGATTGCAGTACAAAACAAGTAAAAATTTAAACTTACCGTAGCAAAAAATTATTTAAGCTGACAAAGGTGAAAATCGGTCGACCACAGGTTGTAAATGGGTTAAATTACTCATAACAATTGTGTCCTTGCTATAAGGGTCAACAGTATAAATTCTATTCACATAGTACTTTTGGAAGTAATTCAATTCTTTATAATATTTTTTTTTCTAGATTTCCTTAAACAAATAAATCTAAAAAAATATTTTTAAAT
Organism: Pherbina coryleti; assembly: GCA_943735915.1. Taxonomy (NCBI): domain Eukaryota; kingdom Metazoa; phylum Arthropoda; class Insecta; order Diptera; family Sciomyzidae; genus Pherbina; species Pherbina coryleti. Next base: position 734,116 of record OX030948.1, read on the forward strand.
AAAACAGAATTTAGTTATGATGCCTAAGTACAAAGGATCCTTAATTTTTAGAATATTTTAAATATTTTACAGGGAAAATCATATATTGACAAAAGTTACATAAGCTTCTTCAATCGTAGATCAATAATTCAAATAGTTAACGTTAATATACTCTTCTTCACCAGAAATATGTGATAATTAAAAATCTCTACTCAATTATGCCTAAGAAAATGTTACCATTGCAATCAGAAAAAATTTTTCTCTATAAAAAAAAGTGAGTCATTTCTTTGTTCAAACAAAACTTTCAAGGATATATAATAAACTATCTGACACCCACGGCTTTGCCTGCAATACTTTTGAGTAATACTGACATGTCAAATGTGTATAAATGTATAAATAGTCTTGTAATACAACTAACGCCACCTGTAGGAAGTTTTTGTGATTATTCTTACATTTTTTATAATATTTAAATTTAATACAAGGAAAACACATTTTTATAAATATCGCCCAACGCCGCCTATCGGGTCTAATTTTTGGCAAAGACTTTCTTTTTATTTAAGGTATAATATACGTGTAAATTTTTCGAATTTTGTTTTTGTTTAATGTGTTCTTTATAGTTTTAAGAATATACATACATATTTTAAAATCGATATTTAAAAAATAAACAGAAGTTATAACGGTTTTCGTTAACCTATGTCTAAACTCCATACAACGTAAATAAAAACTTTAAACGCGATTTCCTCGAAACTAGTCTTTTTAAAACGGTTCGTTAGATAACTCGAAATCTATTGGTTCAATTTCAATGATTTTTTTTACATTTTGTCCGTTATTTTGTCCTATAAGCATCCCCCATAAATTTAAGTATCTATTTTTTTTTTTTTTTTATAAACAAAAAAGCACGCGAAAATGTATCTATTTTTTTAACTTTTTACTTCAACTTCCGCCATAATTAAAAAAAAACCCCGGGGGTCTTGCGTAGGGGGGATGCTTAATATATGGTCTATGCTTTAAAATGTCATTTGATTTTTTTGTTTTCGATACATGGGAAAGGCCATATCCATCGAACCGTTTTGGATGTCTTTTTTTTCAATGCCATTTTCAGCGCCCTCTATATAAAAGCCAGATCAGTATTTAAAAAAAAATAAAAATATTTTTATAAAGTATTTTTTATGCACAATAAAACTGTATAAATTAAAAAAAAATAATAACTTCTTATATCTAACAAAATTATATCTAACAAAACACCTTAAATATAAATTTGAGTCAAATCAAATTTTCGAAAAAAGTGACTCCAGCATCACCTAGGGTAAACACATACAAAAACAACCCGGAGCACCACACGAACATATTGTGTATATATAAAGGTGGATAACTTCTGTGGTTAAGCCATGATGACGCAACAACGTTTTTATATGATTCTAAATTATTTCTTCTCTTCGGTGTTATCAATGTTCATTAAAACTAGTACTGTCTTGTGTCTTCGGCATCCAAGTTTTCTAAACTCTTAACTCTTAACTCGGAGTAAATTTAAAATATAAATTTTGCAAATGTCAAAATTAAAAAGAAAATTTGAAATCAAAGCTAATGCGCAAAATTTCAGGTCATTCAATTAATTTTTGTTGAATTCTAAGAGATTTTATCGTCCTGAATATGTCACTTAGTATAACAAGGTAGACAGACAGGCGTGGTTTTTAATATTTTAACTTGATTTTAATTTCTTAAATAAAAGCTTCTGCATTGAATTTAATAAGATATTTCGAACAGTACGGCTGTAATCAATGGTGATGCAGATCCAGAATATATTATTTTACTTTTATATACCTGTCACACCTCCTCATGGGCGTTACAAACGTTGTGACAAAGTTAATATACCCCTTACGAAGTATATGTGGGGGTATAAAAAGTTGAGTTTAAATTAAATATCTTCTCTCTTGATTTAAGAGAACGAACTCAAAAAATTTATTTATTAATGGTACGCCATCCGGAATAGAACCGAATCTTGTCTATTAATTTTTATGTATTTATTTTGCTAATAATGTCGACACCCTGTTGATTCGAAACTTTGCTTAAGACCTTAACTTAACGATCGTTAACGGCATCTGTGCTAAATTAGAGCTTTACTTTTGAAAAAAAGCTTTTAAAATTATTAATTGACGGAGTCTTACCAACATTAAGCGGTCACAAGAAGAGCTATGAGCGGCAACAAGTAGAAGACATTGTTAAAGCCACAACACAAAACAGAATTGAAAATAAACGGACAATCTTGAGTCGAGCACCTCTCGAAAGCTTTGCTTCTTAAGCAACTCTCGTACCTCTCAGCACCACTCACTTCAGTATTTTTCTGACTGTTCGGCTGTTAAGCTCGCTCGATTCCGCTTGGTGCTACGCGCGTATTGTCGCGCTGACTGATAAATTCTTGGCTCTAAAATGAGTGTAGCATTTTGCTAACCTGACCGCGCCTAGTGAAGTGAACCATTGTGACCAACATTTAATTAGTTTAAATTAGCTAGCGTTTGCTTGTTACACTTGTGCAGAAAAAAGTTTTTGTTATAAAATTGAAATTTCTTCATATTTTGAAGATTTAAACAAAGTAATTAAGTGAAAATTCAACGTTTTCGTACTGGTTATATTGTGGCTGACTATGAAGGTGTTAGTGAATTAGTGTTAACTTTTCAACACACGCACACAGACTCAAATGAAAAAAGCAACAGCAAGAATGGAGTTGAAGAGCTTTTCAGGGTCTTAACGCAGCAAAGTTGTTAAACTTTAGATTGATCTATTCTGATATTTTGAGACTTCCAAAAATTATAATTGGCCCACACGCTTAATTCGAGTGTTGAATGCACTGGGTTGAGTTTGCGCTGAAAGCGTGACGTGCCAAGCTAAAATACTGCAAATACTGCATAGACGTTCATGTTTCCTCGCAAAAAGCAATGGAGGTGGCTTCGACGAGGCGCAAAGGTTGATCACCGCTTCCCAGTGGTTGCACATGTTTTCGTGCGCAACTAGAACCTGCTTCCATGCCCAGATTGGCGCATCGTTAGTCACATTGTGGCTAATAACCGTCAACGCATTGAGCGCAACGGATGCAAACATCGATTTTGTCGTTTAAGTTTGCAGCCACCATATGTGTTCGCTGAAAAGTTGTAAAACAGCTTTCAACAAAAGTGAATCCAGAAATAAAGCATCAAAACAAACTAGCTGCATAGTTTATTGCGAACCAAGCTCGTTTAATTAGATTGAATGGAGGGTTCGAAGCTAGAAAGCCGTATAATATCCGTTAAAACATCGAATCGACAACAAATAGAATATTTGATCTCTATTTTTAGTCGAGTTAAATTTATCGATCGTTATCATGGACAATCGTTAAATCCACGTCCCGATTGGTTTGTGTAAATGTTGGCAGCACATTTTGATTTTAAACAAACAAAAAACATTTAATTCAGTTTGTTTCTGCCTACACTTGCACAAGTTTAGTTTTTATGTAGAAGTCATCAAACTGAGTCATGCTTATATAATAAGCTTTGAAGTCTGCTAAAACAATCTGCTAACCCATCTCTTGACAGAAAATAAAAAATACACCCGTTATAACATCAAAATTAAGAATACTCACAAATGTCTTTTGTATCAATATGAGACTGATTTTTTTAATATAGCTTTTACCCTCAAGTATAACCCTCGTAGGTAAAATTTTTATTTTCTAGCAAAACGGTTACACTAAGTAACAAATGTCAAAATTGACATACAAAAATGTGTTAAAGTGTTTTTAACTTGTAGCCCACGCCTCTTAAAAAATCTTTAAAGAAACAATAAAGCTTATATTTTGATATTTTGAACATAGATATTTTGATATACTAGCAATTTTTTCTAACCGGTTACTAAATAGTCCCTGTAATTGATCTTAAAACCTAATTATCTGAAAATAAAAAATTGTTTTTTTTTATTGTTTTGCGATTTTCAGAGTTCTGTTTTACCTAAGCAATACTATTTATTAAATTCCGATTCAAGCGGAAAAATCAGTTTCCTAAAGCTCACAGTTAATCCCAATTTGAACTTCGTAGCTATCGGCAGAGTTCAAAATGTTGAAAAATTGCGCTGACCCATGAGCATTTTTTTTTTCTTTTCTATGACAATCGAATTTTATAAAATTTCTTTTTGTATATTTTTCAATATCGCTTGAATGTGTTTTACTATGCTCATCATGACCGAAATACGTTGTTTGTTTTTTGTTTTTTAATGTTGGTTTAGACATATTCTAACGGTTGTGCGTACGTTGAGCTTAGAGTGCATTCAGAGACACATGCACGCATTAGATATGCGCACCGCTGCGCTCGAAAAATCAAGTTTCAAGTCTGCTTTCAACCGCTCCTCAGGAAGTTCCTCCTCTCACAACCACTCACCAACTCACCAGCACTGCTCAAAATGCAGTTCGACAACGTCATGCAGTGTCTATGCCAGCTCGATTCAAAGGTTGGAATTTTTCAATCGACGCCATTCCACTGTGCCCCCTCTTCAATCTTACTGCGCTCCAACACAAGCCCCTTGTGTTACAGTTACGCCATTACTTTGGTCACAATGAATAATGCTCTTGTTGTTGTTGTTATTATAACGACCGACTGTTCTCTTTGTCATTGTTGTTGTTCGCTTTTCCAGACTTCGCTGTCAGTTAGTGGCCTATAACGGTTCTTTGCGTATAGACGTGTTTTTGGGAGACTGTGTTTTTTAATGCTTTGTGTTATTTACTCCCAAGCTAAAGCACTTCAACGTAAACAGCTGATAAAAACAAGTTAAAACAAATACAAACGGTCCCGTTATCTTTGTTTCCCGCTCGTGATGACGAAATAGTTTCTCTACGAAATCTATTCAAAGTGTGCGTCTTACGCGTTTTTGCAAAAAGACTTTAAGTGAAATATAAATTCGGTTACCTGACCCCGTCGATATGATGTGCAGCGTGTGAATAAGGTGAACATTGCTTAGATTCGCGTTAGTGCTCGGAGCTAGTCTCCACTTAATTATTAGGAAAAACATTGCTTACGTCATAAGCGTGAATATGTCTGCTGCAGTATGTCGTCTCACACCCAGACGTCGAAGTGGCTTAAATCTTGGGGCAATAGCGAATATATTTGCTCTAACCTGTTATATTGTGCTCTACACTGCCAATTCTGAAGCAGCGTATTCGATGATTGGGGTGGATGATGAGCTGGAGTTTGCCAGTCTAGATGGTGCGACGCAATTGTTGCCGGCGCCACCGTTGATGTCATACACTGACCTTAAGGGTGGTGAATTGGTAGGAGAACGAATACTACGTTTGTCGGAGAGTCCTTATATCGTACGTGAGGACATCGATGTGCCAAAAGGTGCCAAGTTGGTGATCGAACCTGGAGTTACGATTCATTTTGCACCGACAGTGGGCATTACAGTGCGTGGTACTCTCCAAGCTGTGGTAAGTTTTTGTAATAGAGTTGTTATCTATGTTGATGATTAAGAACTTGTAATCTTTAGTTTTGCCATGCTATGCAATGATAAGATATCGCTTTTTGCATTATAAGCAATTAAAGGAAAAAAGGTAGATAAGGTATTTCGTTTATTACGTGTGCGGTTCAATCAGCTCAACAACACAACCTGTTCTATTTGTATTTCCACCTGTCAGTCAATCGCAATACACACTGTCAATTGTTTATGTACTTTGTGAATTTTTTGTCTGTTGCAATGTATGGTACCCTGAATTGAAAGTTTAAGAATCTTTTCATTTTATTTCCACTAATTCAACTAAACATTTTTATTTCCTTAAATTATTTGAAAAAAGTGTGAGCTGTGTTTTTTGTAAATAACTTATTTCATTACATATTAATTAATTTTTTAAACCCACAGTTTAATGAAATACATTTTAAAACAATTAAAACTATAATCTTTTCAATACATACGCTTTTTAATTAGTTAGTTAGTGGTGGCCAATAGTGGGTGAGCAACATAATGCAGCGTGAAATAAATAAAAAAACATCCGTAAGACTAGACATATCGCTCGTTTTCTTCAATAACGTTATAATCCAAAAAACATAAAAATTGATTTAATTACACAGCAACATTCGTGTTACCATGATCTATGCTGTGTACAATTTTGGTAACGATATCTTCTTTAATTTTTGCAGGAGAGTAGAATTGTGAGTAGAGTGATTCATTCACCTCAATATATTTCCGATTAGATCGTATTATATATCGATAATATCCATTTTTTTTTGTCACTTTGTATGGATTAAACCATGTACATTACAGTAGTACTTGTATATTTGATGTTATCGCCATATTTTGAAAATGGTGAATTAATTTCCTTTGTCTGTTCAAAACATAAAATGCTTCTCCTGAAAAATCTAGTTTTGACGTAGAATACGTCGTTCTCGGAGGTAAGTAGGGTGGTTGATAGTGATCAGGTGTCGGTATTTACATTACTTTTTGAGCCTTTAGTGGGCCTAAAGTACTAATCGTACAATGTTGATCTTAGCACTTGTTGGTCTGCTTGATCCTCAATGCGACAAAAATTCATGTTAGAACTGTCTAACTTATATCAATTTTACACAATTACATGAAATATAAAGCCAACATTTGATGTTTTTGTTTGCTTAAACTTGCTACCTATTTATCGACGGCTTCCGGTTTTTTCGACGGCGAAGACAGCGCCATCTAGCGTGAAGACATAAATCTTATAATTAAAAAAAGCATACTTTTGGGGGCATGTTGTTTTTAACAGACTCGCGTAGCCCAGTAATACTGAGTAATTTTGAGGGGCATGCTTTTTTAACAGAATCTGTTATTGAAATGTCAAAATTCCGCAGCCAATTAAATATCCGGGCATATTATCGACAGTGAAATTTTGACACATGGGTTGTTGAACTTGTTAGCATTGAACAAATTTTGTTTGCTTGTTTAAGTTTTCTACCTATTTATGGACAGTTTCCGGTTTTATCGACAAAAGCATAAAATTTGTATGGGAGCGCCCCTAAGGAGTGGTCGGAGGGAATAGGTGTCAAAGGCAAAAATGTTCCTTTTGCAAAAGTAATGGGGGTTGGTGATACATATTAACCCTCTCCGGCACTCTCTTAAAGGTCATATCCTCAGGTGTATGGAATAAATATTTTTAAAAAAGATGTCATCAAAAGCGAATTGAATAATTCTACGTCTTGTGTTACGACATAGTCGAAACTACTGTATCTTTTTTTGAGTTGTAAAGTTATTGTAGAAAACGAGCGATATGTTCTTGAAATTCTAAGATTGCTAAATACATTCACCATATAAACAACCACACATAGGCTTCAAATTTCAGAGTTTATATTTTCCTTTCATATTCGCTTTAAGCTTTGAACTAAGGATTTCATGGGTCATACCTACGTATTCAAGTACTTATAACAAGAAGATAATTGATAATTTATGTATGATATTTGATAATAAAGTGGATAATTGCAATTTATTAGAAAATGAAGAAAGACATTAAGCAAGGTCCGGCAGGTATTTGAGTTGGCAGAAAAAAACTACATAAGGTTTTAAATTTAGGAGTATGAGTTGTCTTTGAAATTTTTTAACCCCTGAATAAAATGTATCGTTCAACCCTACTTTCCGTTTAAATTTAAAATTTCAGAATCCATATCTTCGTGTTTTCTAAAACCATATGAAAATTATTCCAAACAGGCACACGCTCACTTTCCTAGAGGAAAGTGCTGATTGGCTTCAGTTAGGGTTCGGTTGAATTTAAAAATGTATAAACTTTTGTAAAATAAAAAGAAATTAGCAGCAAATACTTTAAAAAAAATTAAGCTATTCAAATTTTTAAATTATTTGAGTAGCTTGAAGAATCTCACTTTCTTCCTCCAGTGACTTTTTTGGCCATGACATACATACTAAAGAGCTGTACAAGCATAAAAATAATGACTTTCAAGCCATATGTCATGCTTTCAAGTCTTTCGTCTCTTCTTCAGTTGCATTTTAAACAAGCAATGTCACAAACAAACAACATAACATCAAAACATAGAAATATTTAAGAAAACTGAAGTATCTAATATTTTAAGGTTACACTTTAGTATCGACCTATCCTTCTGTTTGTGCGACTTTTAGACAACTAAAAACGATTGCTTCAAAATGCATGGTACACTCGGTGTGCTCGCTATGATTTCCCGTTGCTTTTACTTCATTGGTGCTCTATATTTTGCAGAACATTTTTATTCAATGTCAATGCTACATCGTTGGCGGCCGTGGCCGAGTGTGTTATATAGTGCATGGACCACTCGTTGCCAATTTCAGACAAAACTGAAAATTTTTCAATTGAAATTAATTTTCCAGATCGGCCGTCACTTCTCTGCAGACAATGGCAAGCCTCAGAGAGTAAGTAATGCCATCTCAAGCTTCTTGAGAACATGCACATTTGCCGTACGAAGTCGGCATAAAACAAGTAGGTTCAGTTCCCGATGATTTGCGTAGAAACATTGAATAACACTCATAACCCAATTTCTTCAAAAGAGCCTCGGCCAAAGTTCTTGGTTCTTGGACAATGGTTCAATTTCAACTACCAAGGTAGTTGACGCTACAAAAAAATTACAATTAAATTTGTTTATGAAAAACTCTGCAAGAAAATATCTAAAGTAAACTGCTTTCGGCTTAGCCAAGGATGAGGGGATTTTATACCCCCCCCCCCCCCAACCGTCATGAAAATATATACCAAATTATGAAGATTTTAATATATTGATGACATCACTTTGCATGGTTTTCTTCTTGAGTATGGTTTTCATCCAGTTTTTCTATATTTTAAACAAAGAAAAAGAATCAAATATCAAAGTTATGTGTAAGATATCATGTAATACATTGATTTTTGTGGAATTTATGACGGTTTCACTATTTGGATGACGATTTGGATTTGAAACGCAGAGTGTATATTTGAAATTAAAGTTTCAAATATATATTGGGCAATATTTCAATTCGTTAGATTTATTTTTTTTTAAATTGGTATTGGTAAATAAATATTGGAATTGGTATTTATTCATGAAATACCAATTTAACTAAACAGTTTCCGACAAACTGTGCGTACAATTATTTATATATTTACAATTATTGTATTATATATATACAATATTTATATATTTTCTTAGCTATATCTTTTAAAGTAAAATCAGTTGAAATAAAATCCAATTCACAGTAAATAAGGACTCTTAATATTTTCATTTTGACATTTTATATTACAAAATAAAATATCTAAACAAAGCTATACTTAAGCGAAAAATAAATCAAAATTCGACTAGATATGTGGCAAAATATGTGTTTAGTTTATTTTAATTATTTATATATGTGATTATAAAAGTTTCCCACACAAATAATTACATTATTGTTAAATTATAAATTGAATCCAAATTTTTTTAAGTCTTTTTATTAATCGTTTGTTGAAGTATCTATAAGGTTTCTTTAAAATAAAAACTATAAAAAATGCAACTGTCATGAGAATCGATCTAAATTCTGATTCAGAATCAATAGAACAGTGAGTAACTTTTACCTTTTAATAAAGAAACTATTCAACCGATTAAAAGGTTTTTTCTATTAGCTTAAAATTTGCAAGAGGGTTTTTTATTCAACTCCATCAAATATTTACCATTTCGATTCTGTCTGTTCAACACTATTAAGCCCGTCACTACAAATATCAACCAAAAATTATAATTAACTTACGAGTATTCTCAGCTGAGTTTTTCGCACCAATAACATAGCTACAATTAAAGTCTATCTGTTTGTCTGTTAATAGTTTGCATACGAACTGCAAGCTAAAATTCTGACATCCGCAAGCGAGTTTTCATCACCATTAAATTTTTAATGTTATTTCATTTTTGAGCTTGAAGTATAGCCCGTTGTTAATTATTATTGATTTAAATGAAGATTGACCCAGTCAGTGGTCTTTAGGTCACACTGACTTAATTGGATTCACTGTCTGTGCGCAAGTTTTTCTTTGATTCTTACATAAAGCGCCTATTTGTACGATGTTGCTTGATAGGAAGTTGATCTTACACACAAGAATAAACATTGAACGCCTTATTAAATGATCTGTTTAACCCTTAGGGCTCACCAACATCTCGCATTACACTGACATCACAAGCAGACCTGCCTCAAGCTAAGGCTAGTGAACTACCAGACCCAGAGGAGAGGGGACTACGTCTAGTGGATGGCCCTACCCCTTTGGAAGGACGTTTACAATTATTCTACAAGGGCGCCTGGCGTGCAGTATGTACAAATTCGAGAAAGTGAGTTTTGACATTGAACTTAAATGAACTATTAGTAAGTTGTTTTTGTTTTCATCCTTTAGCTGGACAATTGCTGATTATGAAACTACATGCAGACAAATGGGGTTAAGTGGTGGTCGTTTTTGGAATTGGGTGGAAAGAACACCGGGATATCATCCACGGCTGCTTTATGAAGATCCCAACTGCAAGGGTACCGAAAATTCATTGCTAGATTGTGCTTGGCAGACTCGGCAGCTGGGTTCAGGTGTTTGTGATTATCATAGTGACTTAGGTGTGCAATGTCGCCCAGTTCACAGCGGCTATGTTAACCATTGGCGTGGATTATATTTTCATAATGCACCAAGCTCAAAATCACTTGACAAGGACAACACTGTTTATTCGGCGGTGTCCTATTCGATGCTCAAATATGTGGATATTATAAAGGCTGGCTCAGGGTTGGGTCAGACAATGAAGTCGGCTATAGAGGTCATAGGGCTGCCACCGGTAATGCAACACATTGTTGTGAGCCATTCGGCGTATACGGGCATTAATGCTACACGTCCATATGACGGGTTCACAATGAAGAACGTAACAGTTCGAAAAAATAACGGCATTGGTGTTTTTGTCAACTCGAGCCAGGGCTATGTGAACATGGAAGGATGTTACATAATAAGCAATGCAGCCGACGGCATTAAGTACGTAGGGCATGATCTTCGTACGGACGAGCGCATTGATCGAGCCTCAATCCACGATTTTTGCACGTTACCCTTAACATCTGGCCAGACTTATCCGATTTCGCTTTCATTCATCCAAAAATTCTATGCAGGATCCTCGAAGGAGTGCGGAAAGTACTTTTTCACTCAGCCCGGATATCTCCTAACTGTTCATTTGGAATACTTTTCGCTTCAGACAAACGAAACAGCCAGCATTGAAATATATGACGGTGCCTCAGCAAATGAAAGATTGTTGTTTTCATGGAATTTACGAAATTATACCAGGCCTCAGAGTGTTACCAGCTCACGTGATAAAATGTATATACGAATCAAAGCGGACATGCGTACAGAGGTGGAGGGTTTTATTCGTCTGACAACTGGTCCCACAAAAGCATTTGACTTAAGTGTAGCTGATTCTACGGTCGAAGATAATGGTGGTCGTGGCATAGCTGTTGACAATGTGCGTTCCAAAGTTCATATTCATGGCAGCACAGTATCAGGAAACGGACATGTGTCTGGTGTGCATATAACGAGCGGTGCGGGTGACGTAAATATAACTAACAGTAATATCAGTTTCAATAATGGCGATGGTGTCAATATAACATACTATGGAGGAAATCGTAATATTTCTAGGAGTTCCATTAGTGCAAATAAGGGCTATGGCTTAGCAGTTTGGTTAAATGATACAACGGACGTTGATCGTGTGGAATATATATATGTTAATCAGACAACAGTCGTTGAATACTCACAAATCTATGAAAATTTTGAGAATGGCATCTTACATGGCAACTACTGTGCTCCCAGTTGGGTCAACATAACAGGCAATAGTTTCAACGGCAGCTTAATGAATGACATACAAATAGAATCTTGCTGGTTTCGGAGGGATATGAATGAGCCAAACCTAATGCTACAAATTGGACATAATTCATTCGAAAACAGTCAACAAATTTCAATATTTTTGAGCCCAGCTCTTAATATGCAAGGCCGAATCGAGTTCAATCAATTCCGATATGGCACATACGGTTCTATTTATGTCAAAAATAAAGACTTCATGGAAGAATTTAACTATTTGCCAGTTCGGCTTGTTATACAGAGTAACTACTTTATTCGAAACAAAGGGTTGTATGTGGTTTCGCTTGGGTTATCGCCATATAGTAGAAAGGAAATACAAGCCCTACTCTTTACACGAAATTTCGTAAGAGAGAACAAAATTTCAGAACCATTTGGACCCAAAACCGAGGGCAGTGAAGGCATTGATGGCTCAGGCCGGTTGAATCCACGTTCAAGGGTTTCCGCAGCTGTCGTTGTAGGTTCAAGCAATATTGATATTTACAGAAATATTTTTCATAATTTAGACTCTACGTATGAGATTGGATCACAACTGTGCGATCAAAGTCAAATAATAAATGCAACCTATAATTGGCTAGGTCACACAGATGAAAACAAAATATATAGCCGTTTGTTTCACAGGAATGACCGTTATAATTTGGCAAAAGTAGAGTACATTCCTTATTTGCTGCATAGTTCTAATCCTAGTTCTACTACAATTATTTCCGTTTCAACTTTGGTTCCAAGATTTTATCAGGAAGGAACTGAGACTATAGGAGGAGAAGTTGATGGTCAAGAAATGATCCCCGCGGGAACTTATACTGTCAACAAAGATATTAATATTCGACCAGGTGGCAAGCTTATACTTCAGCCAGGTGTCACTCTTAAATTTCAACCAAGTGTAGGCATGATGGTAGCTGGTAAGCTGGAAGCACGTGGTCGACGTCCTGATGATATTTTCTTTACTCTCAAACGTGAAACTATCATGGCTGTAGAAAACATAACTATAGCAGATGGCATGGATGCCCATGAGTTGGATGTAATTGATATTAAAACAGAATCAATTGTAGGAAATGGTGGCACTCCAAGCAATCCTGTTCGTCTTCTTGGTGGTGCCGGTGACTATGAAGGTCGTCTCCAATTATATTTGGATGGTCGTTGGGGCACAGTGTGTGATTATGGCTGGACAATAACAAATGCAGCTTTGGTTTGTCATCACTTAGGCTATACACTCAATCCGCATGATTGGCGTCTTCATAGATCGCAATTGCCTAGCATTGGAGTAGTTGAAGATGTCATTGTTTCCAACGTGCGCTGCACGGAGCTAGATCGGGATATAACAAAATGTCGTTCAGAGAGATTGGCACGTGGAGAATTTGAAAACTCTTGTTCACACGATAATGATGTTGGTATTCGTTGCTATGAGGGCGCATGGGCTGGAGTGCGTTTTAGTATGCTAGCAGAGCGCGCTGATCTCCAGTATGTTACAATTGAAAAAGCTGGTCTTTTTGATTTTACGACGAATGCATTTAAGCCAGCTCTACAAATGGATTTTGCTCGACATAACCTCGAAAATGTTCGCATAGTGGATAATCTGGATGACGGATTGGGTGTTGTTTACTCAGATGTCTTTGGTGGAAAATCCATAAACAATGTCAAAAACTCAGAATTCAGTGACAACAGAGGCAACGGAATAAGCTTACGACAACTTGGTCTTCGCATTCATGGCTCAGTTATAAGAAACAATCGAGGAAGTGGCATATCACATGACCCAGTCATATCTTCCTCTGATCAAAAGGAAATTGGCGGCTGGTTTCATATGGCTCGAGATTTCAATACATTCGATTCTGACTATGAACCATACGTTTTACCTCAAGACTCCGGAAACATAGATTTAGGTACTTGGCAGACGAAATATATACGCACTGAAGAGCTTCTTGGTAGCCTGGTAACCAAAAAAATCTTCATACGTTGTCCTGCAGGATACGTTCTTGGAATACAACTACTCAATCCAATTCTCAATCGCTCAACGGAACAAATTGATATTCTGGACTCTCAAACGGAAAATACGCGTTCGGAAGTGTGGAATGTCAAACGAGACTTGAGCCTCTTTCCAATAACTAGCAGTAGCTATGGAATTATTCTTTACTATGAAAGCGGAGTCAATGCATTGGGCGGTACAGTACTAATGCTATCTACAGTAACAGCACCTGTGCAGGATATTCGAAATAAAGTCGTTCGTGGACCAGTTCCATTGCTTAGCATTCGTGCGACGAAAATTCAAAAAAATCTTCGCGGTATTACAGCACACTACTACAACAGATACTTAGGAGATGACGGCGAGCACTATTTGCGTAAGTCTAACGAATCCATTAAAATAGCAAACTCAGAGTTAAGTTACAACGAAAGAGAAGCAATGCTCATAAGATCACCTTTTTGGGATGTGCACTCCAGCAATATTTCCGAAATTACAATCCATATCAACAGCTCCATGATAACTCAAAATGGCTATGGCATCCGACAGTTCTCAAAAGACTTGCGATCTTCGAATAACCTTTTCCATTACGTAGTACAGGACACAACTGTGGAGGGTAATGCTAATGGTGGTTTCGAAGTCTCTCTTCCTTATGTCTGGCAATATAATGAAAACTTTACCCACAGCGTTTATTTCGGTAACAGCACGTGGCAACAAAATCGAAATTTTATAGTATCTGTACGTGGACATTATGCAGATTTTAATATAACTTCCAACGTCTTTCAGAACAATCATTGTCCTCGAAGTGTCATTAGTCTGGAAGGCATGGAGAAACGTATAAGATTTGATTACAATCGGTTTGAAAATAATAACGCCAAATATGTGCTGGAGTTTCGTGCAGATAGCCAAAGTGAAATAGTTGGTGAAGTGCCAGCCAAAGTCGAATATAATACGATTAGAACTAACCGTTTTGAAGGCATAGCCAATTTCCGTAGTTCTCAAAAGCCATTGAGAAAACACATTTCCATAACGCTAAACAGGCAACCCACTGCAGTAGTTCGCTTCGATGGCATTCAGAAAGTGAAGCTATATAGAAATCTTATTGCGGAGAACGGCATGGATTACAATCTTATAGCAGGAGTACGATCTGCAAGATTAAATAATTATTTCTACGCCACTGAAAACTGGTGGGGATCAACGGACGTATCACAAATTGAATCTAGAATATTTGATTTTAATAATTGGAACGATCATGCAGAAGTTATCTTCCAACCATTTTTGATTGAGAATTCTTTTGATGGTAGTGTGTCCTTGATTGCAAAACCGAACGAGGAAGTCAATATAGAGTCTTGGTCGGGTGGTCGCATTTATAAGGATCTTTTGCTGAAAAAACGTGACAGACCCTACTACGTGCAGTCCGACATAACGGTGATGCCAGAAGCAACACTTACAATTCAACATGGTGTTCAAATGGAATTTGAGCAAAATGTAGGAATGTTGGTGCTGGGTACTTTGACAGCAGTCGGTTATAAAGAGTCAGAAATTACAATGAGGTCATTCGTTAATAGGACTCACGAGTTGTATTCAACACAAAAACGTTCGATGGAATCGCTTTCGGACTACATTGAATCTCACGACTCAATCAGACTTTGCACTAACTCCCAGAACTGCACAAACGATGCTGCGTCTCCATATGATGCCAGCGAAGGATTTTTGGAATATTTCAACCACACGACTCTGCAATGGGTACCGGTTTGTGATAATCGTTTTACGGAGCGAAATGCTCAAGTTGTCTGCAGAGAGTTAGGCTTCAATCCGCTCAATGTTTATTACGGTCACGATCGACGAATAGAATTCCACACCAACTCATTGACTAGAATTTGGACATGGGTTCAGCCACTTGAATGTCGAGGTGATGAAGGACGAATGGAAGAATGTACAGAACGCCTGAATGGTCAGCTATATGGACACAAGCATGAGTGCCATTGGGACGATACATTCGTATTTGTAAGATGTACTGGAACGCCAGATGAACAGGTTTATTGGGGAGGAATACGTTTTGCTAATGCAGACTTTGAAGAGAATCAGTACGAACATCGATTCCACGATACTCACACTCATAGTAATATAAAAAAGAAGGAAAGCCAGATGCAGTTTCTTCGGCTAGAAAATGCTGGCATACTTCATAACGAGAAATGTGCTGCTATACAGTCCATAAGCAGAAATCCTGCCATAACCTCAGTAACAATATTGAACTCTGCCCATCACGGTGTTAATATGATTGCACCAATTGGTGCAGTCAATATGAACTTTTTAAATATCACCAATACGCTGGGAAATGGCATAAATATTCTCTCAATTACTGGGGAGGGTCGAGAAAGTGATGAATCTAGTTTCATGCCTCTCAAAGACTTAGACTTACCTTACAAACTCTTCTCCATGGTGGATATGTGTGACCCACAAAAAGTGCTTACAGTTGAGGAACGAGTTATTGTATACTACAAGTACGACAACAATCCGGTGAACTGTGTCAAGATCTTCAACTCTTTGTATCGATCAAAACCTATTGGTTTCAGACTACTGCAGTCGAACCTGTTTAATCATTCTAAAATGTATGGTCGAACCGACTCAATACGTCTGTTCGATGGCGATATTTACAACATCACTTCGAAGTTCATGGGAAAAATCGAGTCCAACACAAAAAATCAAAGATCTTTCTTCAAAACAAGCGGTCCTACCTTAAGTCTCCAGCTAGTCGCTAGTGGGGCTCCCGAACGTTATGGATTGATCGCAGAAATAGTGACTGTTCCTATATCGACGATTGGACAAAGTAAGGAGATGCAACTAATTACAATCACATTAATGATTAATATTATGGATTGATTTTCAGATAGAGATGCACGTCATAATATAACCTACTCACATATACGGCAAGCCATAAAAGGCGCTCTGATCTACTCATCAGCTGGAGAAATATCGCCAACACTGACGCTTACCTCAAATCGAATAGAAAACAACTGTAAGCAGCTTTATGGCAATTTCTCCACCTGCGAGTCGGCCATTAACCTAGATGTGCAGAATATGCAATCATTTTATTTTATGGTAAGCATATTAATATAGTCCACTTTGATTCAATTTCAAAAATACATCAACATTCTTTTTACGTTTAGAATAACCTGCTGCTAAATAATCAAGGTGGACTGCGCATCCGAGCCGATTCACGAGGCTCAGCAACCTCTCTACGTGGCTTTTTACACCACAATCTATTTTTGCGTAATCGAAATCGTCCCGCCTTGTATGTAGAAGGCCGTCAGTCTTCTCCCTATCAAGAAATTGAATTATTCCGAAATTATTTTGCTCAAAATAGAGCCGGATATGAAGATGTTATACGACTTCGTCAAGTAGTCTCGAACTTCAGTTTCAATTTTGTTCACAGCAACGTCGGTGGAAGAATAGTGGACATATCTGGCTTTGACAAAGTACGTTTACCTATTTATCAAACAACTTCACATAATGGATTCTATGGGTAAGTCATAGGAAAACTTTGTCGTAACTAGTATGAATCGTTACTCTTTCAGAAATGTTGCAACAAATTGGATGGGACGAGCAACAATAGTTGCGGGTACTGCTGGCCAGCAATACGTTGACAACATCTTTGAAAATCCTGAAAATGATTACGAAATGATCACCGTCAACAACTCAATGTGAGTATTGAAAAAAGTTTTCTTTTTACTCACAGTTTCTTTGATTTTTTAACCAAATTTAGTTAAATCTAAGTAGATATTTTTATGATCTGTTTATTTTTTTCTGTTAATCTCTTTGGCACATTTTCTTGCATGCTTATTTTTTATACACAGTTTCTCCATTGAAAATTGGAACAGGTAAGGATAGTAAATCTGAAGTTCTTGAATATACTGTTAAATTTTTATTTTCTCTACATCCTATTAGCACTATCGAATTATGGAGGTCCAGAATTGACGCTCGTCATAACTATTGGAGTTACAATAACACGATATCTGTACAATCAAGAATACGTGACCAAGCAGATGATGCTCTATTGCTGGAAGTACAATCAGTGCCATTCCAAATGAACAATCAAACAATACTAGACGGAAAATGTCCACCTGGCTGGGCTCTTGTGCATGATACATGTTTCATTTATATAGGAGCTCCAATGAAATTCCACGAAGCAAAAAATTTTTGCAGATCGGAGAATTCATCCATGCCCTTCATTCGTACTGATAGTTTGACATTGTGGACCTACCTTCAGGGTCAAATGCAGCACCTCAAGTATTTATTTCATCCAATATTACCAATTTCTTAAATACTCAAATTAAAAGTCTTCTTCTGCAGATATCCCGAAAAGGTTTGGATTCAAGATTTTAACCACATCGATAGATGCACTAGTTTCGTCTTCAGAGAAGGGGATGTGGAAGACTGCAACAATGAACTGGGATTCATTTGCGAAATAGATCCAAAGGTGAGTCACAAAGGAAGTTCACGCATTTTGAAGAGAATCAGCTTAATTTCAATGTGCTTTGTAGGTTATTATTGATCCACTTTCATGGCGAGCGGACGTTTTTGCCGTCAGCATTATATCGGCATTTATTTTGGCCATAATTTTGCTCATTATGGTAGCTTTTTGCTGGTATGCAAAATCAAAGCATCGCCATGTTCAGCGTCTACAACGCCGAAATAGTATACGCCAGAGTTTGAGAAGTCTTAACAGCATCGATCCCCAAGGATCCTTACGAAGACGCAATCTTGTATGAGTTTTTTTTTTTTTTTTGTTTTGTCATATATGATTTTTATTTTTTTGTTTTTTGCTTTTTGTTCCTTTTATTTTTTTTTTTTTTATTTGTTTTTATGAAAACTAGAACATGTCGTCCTCTACTGGAACACTGACAAAGACTTTAGCTCAAGACTATAAGCAGATGATGAATGACGGTTCAATTGATTCCATGGACAAGAGTGTGTTGAGCTCAGAAGCCAGCTTCGATGCATATGAGAACCATGCAGCTCAGCAGCACGAGTACCAACAACAACAACAAGGTTATAACGAATATGTCAATCACAATGCCTTAAAAACTGCTGGTACAATAGGAGCCTTTCCTAAAGTTGCTACCATCGGAACTGCTTCAAAAAGTTCAAAACCCAATAGAGGAAAACCTGCTGCATCCTTAGTGATAGCACCAGATCAGCAAAGCCAAGACGCCTTCGAACTTTCTTATCGCAACGAGGGATATC
Source organism: Pherbina coryleti (assembly GCA_943735915.1). Lineage (NCBI taxonomy): Eukaryota > Metazoa > Arthropoda > Insecta > Diptera > Sciomyzidae > Pherbina > Pherbina coryleti. The sequence continues at coordinate 753,102 of OX030948.1, forward strand.
GGGATAACTCAACCTTTTCAGGCACAAGAAATAACTCTGTCAGCACCAGCATTGCAGAAGATACACCCATTATTCACCAGTCAGACATGGATGAGTTGAGCTCTGATTATTACGGTAACGCTAGTACCTTGCCTTTGCGTAGAGCAGAGGAGGAAAGTCTGTCGTTCCTTAAAGAATTAAAACAAAGTCTACCAGAATACAACAGACACAATCAGCAGGCACACAGCAGTTTTCTTCCTCCCGAGTCCAAGGTAATACCTTCCAATAACACGCAGATTAGTCACGACTCCTACTCCAGTACTCTACCATATGAGCAAAAAATCGACAATATCAACTTTACTCCAGTTTCAAAGCCAGTTGAAGACCCAATCTTTCGCAATGATACTATCAATCCTTACTCTATCGACATGAGACGACCAGATTCGTATTACACTGCCGTGCGTAGCAGCAAAGCACAACCTCAGTCTACATACGCCACTCCCACCATTTCAAAGGAAGCAGCCAGAAAAGACACAGCAGTTCAGAAAAGGCCAAAAACTGTTTACCACACAGCCCAAGATGAACCGCGCAGTTCTTATGTACGCTCAAAATCTGAGGCACTATTGGAGACTGATTTCGATGAGGAGTCTCCGAGCTTGGTGCCACTGCAAACGAACAATCGAAGCTACAGTCAACCCTTGGAAACAGCGATGTAATCGTAGATCTCTTTCGGAACCAGACAGAGGTTCTACAATCCGAACGAACGAAGACAATATTTTGTGTATTTAATTTAAGATTTTGATATATTATGTAAGTTCGTAGGTATGTACGATAATCGAAAGTAACTAGCCTAGTATAGAGATTAGGTAAATATTTTTATTTAAAATACATACGCCTTATGTATTCATTCCATCCATTAAATGAATTAGCTGTAATAGATTTACGAATAGATATAAAAACGTTTTTGTAAATATGCTGTACTGCTAATTTAAAATTTTTCTATAATTTAGATGTTAATTCAAATATATAATTAATTATTTAAATAATTTTTTAAGCAAAACTTTTACAATGCAAGCATGTCAGTTAATAAAGAAAGTTATAAGAAAATTTAAGAGTGTCATAATTGAATATAAGAAATTTTCCAGTAAATCTGAAAATGAATTTGCATAGAAGCAAGTGAGTTACTTGATATTTCTTGAAATACGAAAATAGCTCCAATCCCTTCAAATATCATAAAGCTTAATTATTTTTCGAAATATTTGTCATATTGGTGCTTCCCAAAATCTTTTAACATTTGGTTGCAAAAAAAAGGAAAAAAATTTGACGGCATTTGCATACTCAAATTAACAAATATGAAAGCGAATACAACTTTTAGTGAGAGCCGCGGTGAAGGGGCGCGTTTAGCAGTTTTTACTCTATAGCTTGAGAATTATTACGTCGATTTCGATGTTATAGTTATCAAATGGTTCGTATGGATTGCAGGTAATAGAATTTAATTATGTTTTGTCAAATTTTTCGTTGAAAATTTTTCCATTTATGGTATTTGGGGCGTACACGAAGTAACGAACCAATCTAGTCCATTTTCATTTTAGAATCATGTCTTGTTGTCAATATGCTCCTTACGAATTTCATGGTTCTTGATCAACTCCTTCAAATTTTATTAAAAAATGGATTTTGTTCAACATGACCGGGTATGGGCACCACTACATTTAAAGCTTCTGTGTTGTTTATGTGTTTGTCTTTTGTCTTTGATTTGTTGTTGCGTTTTGTGTTGCTACATAAGCCTTTGCTCTCAATTCTTGCTCTCAGCGCTCCTCAACGACAAAACTAACAAATTGTGTCGTGCTCTTAATTAAATGTTCGCACACAATTGATCGGGAACTGGACCTACTAGTTTTATGCCGTCTCCGAACGGCTAATGTGCATATTCTCAAGAGGCTTTACATAGCATTATTTACTCTCTGAGGTTTGCCATTGTCTGCAGAGAGATGACGACCGAAATTTTTCTGTGTCAGGTGGAAATTGAATCAGGGCTCTCTGGCGTATTGGCCAAGCACTCTACCCACTGCGCCACGGCCATCACTCCCAAAAACTACAAAAAATTAAAAAATGCAAAAAAAAAAGTGGTATCCTTTAATGTGTTATAACTTTCATTGGCTTCATTGAACATCAATGAGACAAATAATTGAAATTCATTCAAGTGTTTCCGTACAAACACCATTTAAGTTTTAGGAGGAGGACATTTTGTTCCATGTATTCTGAGTCGATGGTCATTTAAAACTTGTACATAACTTAATAAACGCCAAAGTTATTAACACGGTTCTACCAAAATCATAGATCTTAAAATATTTTGGTAATTGCCCATATAGATCTGAAATATAAGACATTAGCTGAATAGTGTTTTTGGAATTGGTTTTATATGTTTTACTAAGCAACCCTAATAAAAACTGGAATTGTTATAATATCTTTGTAAATTTGTAATTTTATCACCCGTTAATAAAGTTAGTTTATAAAACTTTAGTCAAGAAACTTTTAAACAAACTTTTTTTGATAGTTAAAGAAAAAATATTCTCTATCGAGAATCTTGTTCCAATATTTAATCTTTGTCATTACTTTATTCATGTTGTAAATGGTTTGGCACAGCATATAGCTCCACTTAAGCAATGGGATACAGTGGTAAAAGAAAAATTTAACTATTCAGATTGGCAACTTCTCATTTGTAACGACGATATGTAAAATGTATATATATTTTAACTTTATATTTTACCCACTAAACATGACATTCAAACTTGGTCAGTAAAATATGCACTACGAATTGTCGTTGTAAATAGCAGTGCGAAGGAGATTAATAAAAGACCTTCACATAAAATTTCAGTCAGATTTCAATATTTAAATATTATAGCTGGCTCTCCGCAAAATCGCCCAAAAAAACTCGGAAAAAAAAGAAAAATCACCCAAATGAAAAAATGACCCAAAAATTTATGAAAAACCACCCAAAACGAAAAAACGAAATTTTACTCAAGAAAAAGAAAAACAGCCCAAAAACTTTTGGAAAAATTACCCAAAAACAAAAACGAAAATTCACCCAAAAAACAAAACCCGAAATTCCCTTGGACGAAATGAGCATTTTCAAAGCCATTTTTTTTTAAGTCTATATTTAATTCAATCATTTGATGAGATAAATCTATTTATATCTATTTATTTCTTTATTAATATAGTTATTTATTAACCACTGTTATTAAAAAATTAAATAATAACACGTAAACTGTTATTAGAACTATTATTGCAATAATGAAAGGTACTGGGTAAGCTCATTTTTAAATTGCACTACTACGTTACTAATCAATCTTAATTGTGTAGGAAGTGCTGGGGAGGGGGCGACGCGATACGCGCGATCAACCGTGTCGCGATGCGCGGGCGCGGTACTAAATATCTCCTTTGACTTGACCAAGTAAACTCAAGCAAATGATGCAAATACAAAAGAAAAACAAAAGGAGAACCGCTGCTTTTACTTTAAATACCGTTATCTTTAATAACTGATTGACGTTTCTTATCAAATATTGAAAAGGAAAGATCACCCCAAAGAAAACGAAAAATCAGCCAAAAACGAAAAGAGAAATTTCGCCCATTATATTTAGGTGAAATTTCGCGCAAAAGCAAAAAACGAAATTTTACTCAACAAAAATGCAAAATCGCACAATTCTTTTGGGTGAAAATTCGTATGGAAAAAAATTAGGTGATTTTTTATTATTTTTCTTGGGCGATTTTGCGGAGAGCCATTAAAGCTGACAATAAACATTGATTGGATAGCTTAAAATTTATTAACATATAAAAGCTATGTTGAGTCTATCTGTCTGTGGGTTAAAGTAAGGAAGCATATTTTTGAAAAAGATACTTTTGCTAAGAAAGTAACATCTAAGAATCGCTGTATCTCAGCAAAATTATAGTTTTGTTTATCAATTTTACAATTATAACAACGATATAAAGGTAAAAACTTTTTTAAATTAAATAAACTCAAATGAAGTTTATTATATATTAAATTTGGAGGAAATATGTATTTGTAGGTTTTGACCTAGTAGTAGTAGTAGTATTTATTCATTTTTTCATTTAGTACAATAAGAACAATATTTTATAGCAAGTACATTATTCACATCGGTTGACAGATATTATTATATGAAAAAAAAAATAACTGCAATCTATAGCTCACATGGAGCTAGAGGCGAAAGCAGTTGAGTTTTTAAAAAGAAACAAAATACATTAATGAATTAGTGTGGGGTCGTACAAAGTAAATGTTTCGCTTAACAAAATATAAATAACGTATATAATATAAAAATTTTAAAAAAACCTATAAAATCGAAAAAAAAAAAATTTGGTGGAAAATATATAAAAATTTAAATTTAGGCTTATATAAAATTAAAATAAGGTCAATGTAGCAAAAGTTCAATAAAGTTAGATAAAAACATTACTAAATAAATTACAAAGAATTATTAGTTTCTTATAATTAAACTAATAAAGAGCAAAAAGATCCCTACCATGACTGAGAAGCCCTGAAACAAATATACATGAAGCACAAGCAAAAACCTTAACAATTTAAGTAACAACGTTTATAAGGACATCGACCTCATCATAAGAAAGATTTAAAAGCCATAATTTTACGTTTTTGAGAAATGCTGGTTTATTTCGGATTATTCTTAAATGAAGAGGCAAGGCGTTGAAAAGTCTAGGTGCAACAGATGTGTAAAATTTAAAGAAAAGTTGAGAGTTGTGTTGTGGTACTGAAACATAATTTGTATATATAACTTCTACTATTACACTTGAATAAAATAACCCTCATATAAAACATTTATTAAAAGCATTGAAACATTTTTTGTGAAAATACTGCACAATGCACTAAGATATAAAAAAAAATTCTGAAGGTTCTTTATTAAAAATCAAAAATCTTATTATCCCTCTTTTACCATCATGTGCCTGGCTGGTTATACTTCATAAAAATTTAATTCGTGAGCAAGTACATTGCTCTATGGCTTTGCGAATATTTTATGCTTTATTAATTTAAAAAATTCTGTTAATTTTAATGTCAAAGTCGAACACTCACCCTGTCAGTTCAAAATATCAATTATTTTACACGTTGTTGTTAATCTGTAATCTGTAAGCTGACGAAAGTCAGAGTAATTATACATCTTGTAAAAAGTAATCCTAGTGTTGATCTCATTTTTTAAATCTCTAATGTTGATCCTAGATATTTATCCCTAAAAACTCTTTCTGGTGGTTTTCCAAGAGTAGCAATTTATAAATACAAAGAAATACTTAAGAGTAGATATTAAATTTTAATGAAGTTTTTATATAAGCTAATTTTCCAAAAAAAATGTATCATTATAGTTTGTATGCGTAGTTTGAGGTTAGAAATTTGGACTTGGAGCTATTTTTGTTTTTTTTAAATAAAGTTTCTAATCGTTGTTCTCATACTATTGAAGGTTAGGGCTCGTTCATAAACTACGTTACCAATTTTTTTGTTTTTTTAACTCCCACACCCCCTCCGTTACTTTTTCTTAGTACATTTCAAGCCTCTCCGTTACTTATCGTAGTGCTTTTCAAAAACCCTCCCCCCCTAAATTGGTACGTTATTTATGAACGAGCCCTTAGTAAGATTCTGTAAAATTTTAGGTACATAGATATGTAGTTCAATTCAAGTTTTCGCATAAAATAATAAACACTTGTTTCCCAATAAAATTTCTTCCATAAAATGAAGTTAATGTTTTGGATCACTACTATTTTCACACGTCTGTCAACCCGAATATCGTATATATATAGCTATAAATTCTATTCGGCAATGTGACGTCACTAAATACTACATTAATACAAGCGCTTTCATATCCAGAATCGCACACACTCGAACACACTCGCATTCGTACATAGCGAAGAATCACAATCTAAAACCATCGAACAAACAGCTTAAACTAGTTTGTTGTTGGACTTCAAATTAGATGGTCTTGTGTGTGTCCAAATAAGTTATAGCTTGCATTGTATTAAATATCTGAAAATTTGTTGAAAATAATGTGAAAGCCTGAGCATTAAAGAAAAACAAAGTTCGGAAAGTAGAAATACCGTTCATATACCGTTAAAAATCGGATAATATGGATAAAGATGTTCAGAAAAGTCAAGAAGAATTAAATTTTTCCACGAGGCTATGAATAATTTTTTTAGAGAAATGGAACGAACCAAACGACGATGTACATCGAGCCTCCAGCAACTTGTTCCACAAGAAGCGCACTTTACTGCTCATTGAGTAAAGCTCCCTAGTGTGGCAAGCGATAGAGAGTAAGAGGGAGAGAGAGGAATATTATTAAGTGAGTTTAGTTATTATTCATGGCAAATCTATCGATTGGCCAAAAACAGGAATAGGTACGTCAACGTAAGATTTCGTGACCAGTGTTTCTGATTCAGTCACAACGAATCTAATCTGCTTAGAAGAAGCAGAAAAAGTGAGTGTAAGTCTGGAAGAAGTGCATCCGTGACAAACACTCCTAGATAGATAGGCGGACAGACAGAAAGCAACAGCAAAGTGTGGCTCATAATGTGTTACATTTTTCGTGACCAGCAAACTCACCAAATGAGCTTAAGGCGGAAGTGAACAAATTTTGGATGATGATAGAAAACAATCAAAATTATATTATATTCAATAACGTTGATTTGGAAGGGAAACAAGCAGAGTGGTTGGAGATTATACTTGGCAGCAGCTTCGTTTGAACAGGTTGCTCTGAGCGACTGCGTTTGTCAATCAAAGCTTCTTGTAAGTTTTGAATGAACGAGGTGGTTGGTTTATGCTTTACGCGAGTACGTGAAAAGCTCTAGTATGCATGCCTAGGTGCGCGTTCTCTCTAGACCAGGCAATAAGCAGCAAAACAACAACAAAGACATTAACGAGTTGTCGTGGTTTCCCGTTTGGTTCTGCACTTACCAGCGCCATCTAAAGGTCCCCTGGCCCAGACACTGGCACATATTGGCAAAGCCATTCAGCCAGCCAGCCTGTGCTCTCGTTATCGGTTCGTTCCTGTCTCAGTCGTTATTACATCTTCAAAGGGAATATCTTCTCCAAGAGCTGCATCAAAATCCATTGAAAACAATTGCAGCGGCAGCAACAAAATAAAGTAAGTGAAGTACTGAGAGTGGAAACGGTTCCTGCATCCGAACAAACAAAAGTATCTATTGTGTGTCCTAATGCTAGACCTAAAATTCGGCATTATCAAATCAAAACGAAAAAAAACAAGACGGCTGTCTATAAAAATATTGATGAATTCCATGAATTTCTTTCCAATTTTTGGCTATGAATGGAACAAGCCAGTGTCTGAAAAGCAAATCGATAGTCACGCAAACTAAGGACTCGAGCGCAGTCGATGCTAGAGTCACGACTCGTTGCCATAAAGTGCCAGCGGGGGTGGTGGTGGTGCTGCGGACGTAACGGTTAACTTATTGTTCGCGTACTACGTGCAACACATAAGTATAGTAAAAGTAAACGAGAAATAAGCCATTCCAAGAGCTTTCTAAGCGTAGTAGAAGCAAATGCGTTGGTTTCGTTTAAGTTGCAGCAAGTCTAGGATAAGCAGCAGCTCAACTAGACTTTAATGAGTGTTATACTCTGCTCAGCGGATTCCAACGAATAGTTCATCTACCATAGAAATAGTTATGGCATTTAAACGCTTCTACTGCGGAATCGGTGTCTATGTTATTTGATTGTCCGATTCACGACAAGGATACATATTCGTTTATGGCGTGCTAATGCGCCTGCACTCCAAATATACTTTCTCATTTCCACGCTACAACCGCATTCGATACTCGACAGTCGACACACGGTACTCGGTACTTGGGTGCACAAATCTGAAGCGATTGTTTGGCCACGAAAAGGAGTTGCTGATGAAAACAACGTTCTAAAGAGCCACCCACCTGGGGTTCCTCCTGCCATTAAACGCTGCACAGTTCGTTTTAATGCCCGGCATTCCCTGCTGCCGTTGTTCATAGTGCTTGGCTCATAAACAGAGCATGCGCCGAGAGAGCCTGGCACTTAAGATTGAGGATAGTTACGGTTTTCCAATTTGGATGAGTTGCATTCGCATCGTTGTCGGCAGTCCGAAAGCTAGCTCGTTTAGACTGAAGCGCCGGGGAAAATTTTTTGAATCTAAAATCTAACCAAGTATTAAATTCTAAATTCTCGGTATATAATCCTTACCCGATCTAGATCTCCATCCGACACCATGAGCATCAAAAATCCTTTGAAACGGGAACTCAAAAACTGTTTTGCCAATTGTTAATTTTGTTGAAGGACTTACGTCTCGTGCCGTCCGAGGATAAAATCAATAATTGCGTGCTGTATCATACGACGAGTAGGTACTCCAAGCCCGAATCTGAGTCGCCGAAGATGTATCTCTTATAGAATCCGCTCACTATGATGTGCCCCTCAGTGCAATCGTCATATTTGTACTCTACGTCTGGCGTGAAAGCAAGCGTGGCGGTGGCAGATGACTGAGTGACTGAAGGCACCTCGTGTCTACTTTCTGCATACGATTGCAAAAAGAGTGAAAATTCGCCGACAAACATCGCAAAATACAAAAAAAAGATTAATTTAAAAATAAGATTTAACCAAGTCCAAATATAAATACAAAAAATCGGATAAAATTTAGGGACTATGATAAAATTCGTTAAGCAAAAATCTCGCGATAATTCAACAAAGGATAATAAGTGTCACTTACGCAAAAAGGTGAGCATCGAACTGAGCTTATCCTGCCTGAGGAGAAGAGAAGAAGTACTAAAAGATTAACGAGGCTCTAGCCGCAGAAAAAAAGAATACAACCACAGACTGATTTATTTTTTAACCTTATTTTATCTTTTTATCTTTTTATAAAAATACTACTAATTTTCGTTTTTTTTACTTTGACAGAGTAACAGTAACGACGGTAACGAAGGTAACGACTCGGGCACGGAATCCGATGGTGATATAATAAATGTGGAAAAGTTAAATTTTTCCGATCTGGACATGGAAACAAGTGAGTAAATGTAAACAGATATACAGACATCGTGCATAAATCAATGTTTTACAAATAGGCACGAGTTCCTGCTTGGATGCAAATTCTCCAACGGATACTGCGTGTTCATCAGAGTCTTCTGCAATGATGTGCCAGTCCCACCTTCTCTACGATCAGCACAGCTCGGAGGAAGAACTGGAGGTGATCAATGGACCATCGTCCATAGCAGCCGCTGAAGCTGCTGGAAGTGCTTTGGTCGTACGCGCAACAACATCTTCGTTGATCTCAGAAAGAGGTTCTTCTTCTCTTGAAACTGGCGAACTTTTCGGCGAAGCTTCCACATCAAAACGTTGCAGTTCCAGTTTTGTGGAAAACAGAAAACGATCTCTAGCTCACAGCTCCGACGACGAGGTTTGCAATCCTAGTAGTTTGTTAGTTATTCAGTGCTGGTTCACATTCTGGTCAACTTAAACCGTTTAAAACTCGCAAAGTAGAATATTTTTGAGAAATTTTAAAAAAATATATTGTTCACTTAAACAAAAGGTTTTGAACATCAAATTTCGCTGAACTAAGTTCAATAACGCACATTGTTGCAGCGTAGTAAAATAATATCACAAGACTCAGCCCAAACTCAGTGGAGGCCGCGGCCGTTAAACGGCCATTAAACAGTACGTTAAACAGTGTGCAGGCCACTCGATACCAATGCGAGCCCAGGTTCGAGCCCCAGCTGAAACAACAGAGAGCTTTCTTCAATTGAAATTAATTTTTCCGATCGGTCGCCACCTCTCTGCAGACAATTGCAAATCTCAGAGATTAAAAAATGCCATGTAAAGATTCTTTAGAGCATGCACATTAGCCGTTCGATCGATCATTTGTGTAAAAGCATTTAATAACACGCACAACAAAATTTGATCCTAAGAAGCTCGGTCAAAGTCCTTTCAAGGGCTGAAATGGCCAACTTATTATTATTATTAGATTTAGCCCATTTTACGATTCAAATTAATTTTGCTTAAAAAATATTGCAAAGTTTTTATTTGAAATCCCGTCTTAAAATTGCAAAGTGAAGACCCCGTTAAAAGTTAGTAATTCAAAAGTTGGTAATTATTATTGGAGTTATTAAAAAATATTAATTTTTGCTTTTAACATATGCTAAGCTCCATTCATAAAAATATAAGCGTAAGCATTAATAATTAAATCGGTATAATCGCAATTTACCAATATTGCATCCAAACTACAAAAAGAGCACAACTCAAAATTAACAAATTTTATCTTTATAATGTGAAATAATTCGAAGTTATATACAAAGCATACATCTCTCTCATACATCACTTTTTTAAAACAAAGAGGAACACAAATTCTTTTTTATATAACTTTTATATAAAGAAACACACTTACCTTATATAAAAGTTAGAAAACGATCCGAGTTTTTAAAAAAATTCAATTTGGTATAGAAATCAAGAAAAAACTTAATCTAGTAATCGCAGTTACTTTCTTTAAAGGGGATTTTCCCCTCTTGCCCGATTGAATGCTGTTATAACGATTGAATGCTATTTAAAACTAAATTTTATAATTCGCAATGTAAACTTAACCATTGAACTTTTGAGCAATCCAGTAAATCAATGAATTAAAGATTTAGAAATACATTCCTAAATCGAAATCGTTGCCCTAAGTATGTGTTATTAGGATAAAACATTTATATTTTATATATATTTCTTCATAATTTTCGGTTGCTAATTTTGCGTAAAGCACGCGATAAAATCAAGAATAAATAAGAAAAACACATTAAGGTTTTATTTAGGTTTTATTTAGTAACACAATTCAGTGTTACAATTTAGTGTTTATTTAGTGTTATAGTGTTTACTTTGACACAATTTAGTGTTGTACAGAATATATTCAAACTAATTTTAGAACCCGATTCATTAAAAAATCGATTACATGAAGAACTTTTTAAAGTTGATGTCAATTGGAAATAGTGGTAGGAATATTTCAAAATATTAGTCGTAGAGCATAGTTCTTATTAAAAGATATAAATCATTTGGAAAAGAAGGAGTAATTGATTTAGATGGTGCGGAAGTTGGAAGGAATTTCTAAGGAATATCTATTCTCCCAATAATTTTAATAAACAAATTAAAATAAACCTGTTTATATCTTCACCTAAATTCCAAATAAGGTGTTGAACAAAACAAATGTTTTTGTCTCTTTTGAATAGATAATATATATATTTCAACGAAATTAATATTTTTTAATTTTGTGAATAAAATGGCGGGGTGCTATAAGGCCAATGGTAATAGGCCAAATTTGGCTTTATTAAAATTTCGCAAATTTCGCCTTATTTCCACTTGAAAAGAATAGATAGAATCTGTTGTTTCGAAAGTAACGAGAGTTAGCTTAGGTACTAAATTTGCAACAGTTAACATACATAATAATTTGACCTTGCAAGAAATTTTTATTAGAACTTTTTTTTTGGAAAAATTTTTACAAAAAATCGGGGTGCATTTATTTGATATCATTCATTCCGTATATGGGCAAATTATTATAAGTGTTCTCACGTGTTCTGCGAGAGCAATATGTATTATTATGTTATATTATTAACAATTCATTGAAGCTATCAGAGCATTGTACGGCACTAAAAGTATCATCTGCTATATAGTTCCGTAAGTTATATTGTTATTATTTTGTTTTTTTTTATAAAATAATTATTGGGGACACAATAATTGTGTATCCGAAGACTTTAGCTATAATTGTGTCGGGATAAAAACGTAGTCAAAAGCGATGAAAACGTCTAGACATTGTGAACTTTTTTAACAAAATGAACGAGGAATTGAATTGATTGCTTTTTAATATTTGTTCCTTCTTAATGGTGATAAGGCCAAGTTGACTTTATTTCCTTTCCAAATGGAAATTAGGCCATTTTCGTAAAATTTTGCCTTATTTCCTTTCCTTATTATATCCAATTTGGCACCCCACCTGTTCTCCTATGTAGAGCAAACCATAAATATTGAAACATTTTTATTTCTTCATGAACCAACGCAATTGTCTTTTGTAAAAACATATAAAATACCGATGGTTCCGCCGGGCAGTATAGTGAAAAATTACATTACTTCACGGCTATGAGACAATGTAGCAATTAAAAAAGCAAAAAAAAAAATTGTAGTAAAAAAATTAAATGCTTAAAATAATATAGAAAATATTTATACTTTGAACCTTAAAAATTCCTGATGGTGAGGATCTCATTTCAGAAAAATTAAGTTAATTTATTTAAAAATATCGCTCATTCCAAAAAAAAAAAAGTCTACCACACAATCGTAAAATAATCTAATTATTTTGAAGATAACCAAAAGCCAACTGGTCAAAATGGATGCCAAATTCGTGTTCAGCGGATCAAAATACATGGGAATATGTGGGTTAGCCTTCTCGCACTCTAACTTTTTTCCCTTATTGTGTGCCGGTGTAATTTGAAATTATTCATGAAAAAACGAAAAAGTTCCGATGCCATATGAGATAAAAAGAAGATATTTTTTTATTGAACGAGGTCTGTAAATATTACAAAGCTATATTATGAAGGGATAATGCTCATCTCACAAAAACAAAATAAAATTCTCCGTGTCCCGATGCCTAATGTGTTTTGAATGCTTAGTTATACAAAAACTCTTGCACATTCAATATTAATATAAATGTGTTTGGTAAGGACATAAGTAGTCCTGTTGTAGAAAAAATTAAAAACACTTCTTAACTTAAATGTATTTCCATTTGCAAAATATGTACTCCAAAGCCTTATTTGGAATAACTTTTCAAAATATGAAAAATTAAGAAAGAAAATATTGATTAATGGATGGATTGCTTTTCGAAGGAACTAAATTTGATAAACCAAAAACTGTTGGGCTTCATCATGCGAATCTTTATTTGGTGTACCATAAATATAATCAACTCAAAATTGATTCATAAAGTTACAGGCTGTCTCGTATAAACCAGCACTGATGAACTACCTCTAAATTAGCTTATTTAATTTAAATTTTTCTTTGTCTTTGCTAGTTGAGAAATTTGCTGGAACCCATATTGACTCCAGTGAATTTTCGTACATCGCCACCTTTGGAAGCACTTAAGCCAAACAGAAGCCACTTATTTCGCTCCACTACTCCACTTATATTAACCGAGACCAGATGCGGCATAGAAAATATTAAAATATGTGATAATAGTGTAAATGAAAATGATGAAAATGGAGACAGCAATGGTGGCGGCAGCTTTTTAGTAGAAGGCTCATTAGAGGGGTCAAGTGGAGCTGGAGCAAGCGCCAACAAAGCATGTACATCCTCACTCAAGATGAGCAACAGCAGCCACCATATCTATCAGCCTCAGCCGAAATATCATTTCCATTACAACAGCTCTCGCAGCAGTCCCGCCTCGACTACCGGCCTGGATGCGGATGTGCGCTCCGTAAGTCCTCCGGCGAAGTTATTCCACTGCGCCATATCGCCACGACGACGCCCAATGCGCACACACCATACTCACGCCCCACAAAGACTACAACGCCCCCATAGACCATGTTTGGATTTTGACAAAATGCAGCAAGTTAGTCTCTAATGCAGCGCCTAGGCGAACATTTCTCACTACTTGCAAGCAAATGTACCTAATTCCAACAGGACGCGCTCCAACCTACAGCACCTGCCAGCTTGCTTCGCAGTAGTCGAAGTTCTACTTAAATCCTTACTCTGGACGATTAGAACTCGAAAACATACTGAGTTACTTATATAACTGAGTTACATGTATTTATATTGTTCTCATTGGAACTGGATTTGGTAAGATAGAACTATGACTTCAGCCATTTAAATGCATTCTGAATAAAATTCAGTATGTCTTGTATTGGTAAGTCTTGACTATCTTGGCCCACTTGCAGGCAAGCGGCAAACAAGAGCACAGCGCTTAGAAATTTTGTAAATTTACCTCAAGAGAGTTTTAGGTCTGAGTTGCGCCCACAAGCTGGGAGATTGTAAATCTAGGAACTCAAAATCATTTGTAAATAATCAACAATTTAAACAGTTAAATTATTACCGATCTGCTCATTGCGTCGAATCAAAATCAATAACAAAATGTATTAAATATTAAACACGAATACCAGATATCAGAAAACCACTTGTTTTTTACAGAAAGAATTGAAAAGTTCATTCAAAGATAGATGATATACTTAAATGTATGAAGACTCTTATTGGAACCAGATAATTAAAGCGTATTTTTTCACAATTTTTCTAACCACAAATAAAAAACACACACACAAAGTATAGAAATCATTGTAAGCAGAGCATTGTAACAAAACTGCATAAGAAGAAAAGTTAGAGATGAAGATTAATTAAACTATATTTAAAATGTATATAAAATATAAATGATAATTAAAACCATTTAAGAACAAACAAAAGAAAAAAACAACAAAACAGAAACAAATCAATTAAGAGAGAAACTCATATTTTAATTATGTATTTAGAAGGATGTGTTTGTCTTACAACCATACGATGATAGCTTAGCAACCAATATAAATAAATAGTAATCACAGAAACTCATAATTTTTACAAAACAAAAAAAAAAAAAAAAAACTCGTAGTTCGTACATAATAGATATGAATATGTAAGCAAATAAAGGCATCTTATTTATTAAAAAAGAAAAAACAAAAAGAAATTATATATAAACCAAGCTGAGGTAATTTTCTTAATGAAAAATCATACCCAGAACAGAATACATAGTTTTCATACAAAACATACATAGATGTGATCCAAAATATATTCTGTTTAAAAAGGTACGCAATATTTTTGAAGAGATCTTATTTTTAATTTTTAAGCGATCTTCCATGCTTATGACTTTTTACATAAACGGGGTTCAAGAGATTGGAGCAAACATTTTACTGTGACAACGGAATATTTTATTTTTAAACCATTACTGCTCACGACAATGAAACCCCCCACAGAAAAACCGAAATAAGTTCAATTTGCAAATAAATGTTTTTGTCGTTATCCACCCAGATATAATCCTATTCAGCTTTTAATCTTAAATTGCATAGTTATACATATAAAATGGCCCAATAAAAGATACTATACACAACACAACAGCCGATGACCACTTTCGTGCGTGCGTTTATTTTAAATTTATTTAAACTAAAAACTAAATTAAAAATATCAAAAATTAAATAACAGTAATTTACATACTAATCCCGTAGAAATTTACTCGTAAGAATTATTAAATGTTGAACTTTAAGTTTGATATCAATTGACAATGAAAGAAATCTTCAAATATTCAAATACTCAATACATTACAAAATCAACAACAACAAAACAAAGGAAAAAATACACCCACAAGTCAAAAAAAAAAAAAATAATAAAAATAAAAAACACAATAACAAATCAATCACATAAATCATCATTATTCTTATTTAGGTATTGAATATCATTGACTGAAAATTGTTTAGATTTAAGCGAAAGGCAAATTTGGTAAAGTAAAGAAAAACAAAAAAAAAAAAAAGAAAAAAAAAGAATATTAATTGAAATTATATATAAAAGGAAAGGATCAGACAAATTAATGGAAAAACGGAACTGTCTTTTCTCTTGTATATTAAAGTACAATTGCAAATAAAGGATGCTCTGCATAATATGCAAATAATTCAAATTGTGTTTTGTATGTGATAGATTTTAGAATCAGTCCACTGAAGACTTCATATCAAATCGAACAAGATACATCAGCATATGCTACGTGCTTGGCTTGGCATTTTTCTTTGACTTTTTATTTTTGTGCGTGTGTATGTGACGCTTCAAGTCTCCGGACACACGAAACTTTTTGCAGCAGGTTTCGCATTGGTATGGCTTTTCTCCTAAAAAGATATAAGATCTGATAAGAAGCTATCCTGACTTAGCGGTAAAACACTATAGCCTCACCTGTATGAATCTTGCGATGATTTTGCAGATATATGCTGGCTCTAAACGACATTGGACAAAATTCGCATTTATAGTCACGTTCACTGGTGTGTATGCGCCGGTGTAATACCAAAGAGTATTTGCGGGAGAACGACTTACCACAAAATTCGCATTGGTAACTCTTGTTGGAATTGTGTTTTGAGGCAACGTGATACTTAAGATCACCCATTTGGCGGAATTTTTGATCGCAATGCTCACAGATGAAGGGTTTGTCCCCTGTGTGTGTGCGCATATGCGCTTTTAAGGCGCCCTGAGCGAAGAACGATCTGCCACATACATCACATTGATGTGGCCGCACGCCTGTATGAGTTCGATCGTGGTACTTAAGGGCATTACTCGAGTTGAATTCTTTGTTACATTGCGTACACAAGTATTTACGTTTTTTATTCTTATCATCCGATAACTTGCTATGAGCATCAAATTCGGATTCTGACGTCTCATCGCTTGTAAATGTATTTTCTGTACTAAGTGAATCCATTTTATCACAGTCAGAAAAAGGTTCGATCATTGCGTCTTTGTCCTCATCTGCTGACAAATTAGGCTGCCTCTCCGATTTGGATATGCATGACCCCGTCACCTCATTTAACGTTGAAAATGTTACTTTTTGGCAAGCAAACTGATTGACTGATGTGGAATAGTTGTTATTTCCAATAAGCTTGCTACTTAAAGTACTTCCATTCAAGCTGTTGTTGGCAAACCTTAGAAAAAGTGTTTTTCGATAAACTTACAAGATAAATTTAAAGGAAAAAAAAAAATCATTTTACCATGGTGTACGAATTGTGTTTGAAGTCACCATGTCCACTGCATCGCTGGTATCTTCAATGGAGACCTTGTCGACAACATTTCGAATTCCTTCTAACATATCTTCAGTATCGCTGAATTCAATTTCCTCGGTGCTCACGAGCTTTGGGGGTACTATGTCATTCTGCGTCACGAACTGAATACATTTATCAATACTGTTAGAGTTGAGTATCCTTATATCACTGTTTTTATTAGATTCATTAATCACTTCAACTACTGAAGTATGCACATGATGAAAGTCTTCAAAGTTAATGTGAACGTCTGGAAACACTTGGTCCACATTATTATGATCCACCTGTAATATAAAATCTTTGAGAAAACTAACGACTTCAAAGAAAAAATAAAATACTTTGTTTTTCGAATTTCCATAAGTTTTGTGGAAATTCTCTTCTACTCACCTTTCTATCTTGAATGCGTATATTTTCGATAAAACTTTTGTCATGTTTTATTGTATTTGAAGCAGTCTCATCTCTGACCAAGTTTGTAGCCTGTGTTTCAGGTTCGTAATGTTGTTTAAGATGTGTGAAAAATTCGAGCTGTGAGGAAGCTGCATGACCGCATAACTCACAATTGAAGAGCACCAAAGTCTGCTTTTGCTGCTTAATCAACACAACTTGACTTTTGTCAATTTGGTCATTTAATTCCACTGTGGCAAAGGAATATTCAGAGTTGTTTTCAGTTCCTTTCAGCTTTTTAGATATTCGCTTTTTATGTGGCAAAACTTTTCTGGAATTAGATCCAGAAGAAAATAGGTTGGTGGTTTGAATCAGGCTGGAGCTCTGCAAAAATTGTCAGAGTTAAAGAGATTTACATATATACATTACGCAGACGATTACACTTGATGCTTCTTCTCCGAGCAAGCCCAAGTCGGAAACAGTTGCCTTGTTATGCTGGTTGAGATCACAAATAGTTTCCAGTGAAGGTGTCATAAGTGGAGCAAATTGATTGTTTGTAGCCTCTTCACTTGGTCCATTCAGATTGAAATTTTTGTTGGGCGCAGGATCAGTCAAAAAGTTTTCGTTGAGGGTGAGGAAATTTGTCTGAACCTTGTTGTTGAAGGACTGACTGGCATCTGTCACATCCTGTCGTACATGCATAGATGATTTTTTTTTTTTTAATTTTAAAGGCTTCAATATAAAACTTACATTCCCTACTATAGTGACTCCATCATCTGGTATGGCGCACTGTATTTGACCGTGCTTATTGACAAACTGGAAGATAGCGTTTTGGAATTGCAGGTCCGAATTAATTGTTTGATCTTTTTCTACAAAAGTAGAATCTGCAAGTGTCGGCTTTTGAAACACCACCTGCTGGTCAATCAAATCCATAATAAAATGATTGGATTCACGTATAAACTCGGGTGCAAGTAGTGTCTACAAAGAAAAGTTTAGGCATTGAATATATGTATGTTAACTTAGCACTAACGTGGTCGATGAATTCACGCTGCTTGGATTGTACCGGATGAACCATCGGAGGTAAGCCATCACTTTCTTTGAGCATGTCTAAGGTTGGGAACTTAGTCGGCTGCTCCCGTAACATAAGACTAGTTAATAATCATTACTTTTGTTGGAAGAAACTTACGATTTCGTTGTTCCTGGCAGAAGCGCCCAGGTTGAAGCTATTGATTTCCATCGAAATCCTGTCACTTTTATTCACACATTATAAGAATTCAGCTACAACAGAATAAGTTTTAAGAAATAATAAGAAAGAACACATATTTATGAATTTATAAAAAAAGCTATCTGACAACCAATAATGTCAGTGTCAAAAAATTAGTGTTGGACAATCGACGGAAGGAAACACTAGAGCTCACGTTTACATATAAAGACTGTGTGTCGTAAACTTTTCACTCGAATGATGATATTTTGACAGTTTGAATGAGAATATTTGGCACTTGTTAAGTAAATATCACTGTCGAAAAATCATGTAGCCCCAGGAACTAATGTAAATTTTGACTTCGCAAGAGCATTCTTGACACAAGCAAAAATAGAAAAAAAAAAAATAAACACGTGTGAGTTCGTGAGTCGCAAAGAAGTTAAAAATTTTATATTGCCGACAGCATAGCAACCAGAAGTCAAAAATATTTGCGTAAAATACTGTTTAATTTCAGTATATACTAAAAATTTTGCAAATTAAATTAAATTCTTACGCTAATACACTACCGAAATCTCAAACGTCGAAATTTCATCGTCCTTTTGTCACAGCAAAAATTACAATTTTATTTCAACAGACAGAAATTGTATTCAACTCAGTCAATTCTTTCCTACCACGAGCGAAAATTTTCAGAATAGCACATGGCCAAAGTCCATTTTGGATACTCCAGTGTAGAGAAAGCTTGAAAAAATTACTGGTGGAGTGAACGTTGGAATGCGTTTTTTTTTTGCATCAATATTTGCGTTTGACTAAAAGTCGCTCATAAGCGCTTAACATTTTCTTGACAAAACTTGGTAATTTCAATTATTTTGTTATTATATATAAATAGCATTTCTGGCATTTCGTTAAACAACCTTTAAGCAGTGGTTTAGTTACACATCGTTTAAGGTTTTACGCAACCTTGCTTAAATTGTTATTAATACTATGTTCACACACAGGCCGAAAAGCCGCTTTTCAGCTGAAAAACCTCTTTTAAAAAGAAGGTGTTCACACTTGAATAGCAGCTTTTCATTCGACACATCGTAGTCATATGTTTCTTATTATTGCGTTTTGTTTCATTGTTCTCAGAAAATAAGATGCTCCTATTGGCTACAAGTATACACATGCAAAAAAACAGACAGAAGAAATGTCAGATATCAATGAAAACCTGAATTTCAGTAATAGATTTTGACTTTACTTACAAAAACAGACTTCAAATCAGGGTTGTTTTCTAGCTTTTCAGAGCTTTTCGCTGAAAAGCACACAAAAAGATGATTTTCCTTTGACAGTTTTTCTATGGCTAAAAACTTAATATCATGTAGCTTTTCAGCTGAAAAGCCATTATTGTCTGAAAAGCGGCTTTTCGGCCTTAGTGTGAACATAGTATTATAAACGATTTTATTCATCGCAAGTGCTATGTCAAAAATATACAACCTCTACTACAATAATCTTTTACATTTAGAGAAAATGCAACCGAAAAGTCATACAGATTGCTTAGCTTACATTCTATTCTAGGTCAGCTGATTGCTGATAATATTAGGTAGGGCCACAGAACTAAGATATAAGGAAGCGCTGTTGTTCCTCATAAATGAAGTACTTATCATATTTGTGTTGGTTCACACAAATACAGATACATTCACTAGGGGCCGCATTTGGATGTTGCTCAAAAAAGGGCCACACATTTTTTCAAAACATATGGACTATCTTGGATTAATCTCTTACTTGTTTGGAGAGGGAGCCAAGAAAGTAAAAAATGTCAATCAGGCAAATTTATATTATTAAGAACCTTTATATTCTTTCTTTTACGATAAATCACTATATATTTCCTAAATACTGTTTTCTACAAAAAATGAGTATAGCTTGGAGACAATAATTACTTATAGTAACGATTAAAATTCCCCATTTAATAAACTGGTAAAATTTCGAGGCTATGTTAAAGGAACGCTACTTTAGACATCTTAATAATTTGCCCTGTATATGGGCTTTTCCATGACTACGCAAGTAATAGTCATACATCTGATATATGAAGAAAATCATATAAAAACTAAAATTTTTTTCCCTTGTTTTGAATTATGGATACCACTTTAGTAGCACCATATTCAGTGTATAAACTACAAGCTGTGGAAAGTATGGGATAAGATATTAGGCAACAAAAAGGGCTACGTGACGTGACAAAAAATAGAAATAGTTTTTGTCAGCATCTATAAGAAAGCAAAAAATCTGCGAATAGCGCAAATACATTCTGCGAATAGTATGTATTCATACTAAAAAATCCATAGAAATAAAATTATAAATAAATCAATAAATTTTATATATAAACATATACGAATGCGATGCATCCAGAAAACAAGGGCGCTCTACAAACCTTCACCTTCAAAGACTGAATGCTCTTATGATATTGTGCTTGTGTTTTGACAGTTCTTATATCGAGATCTCGATTTCGAAATAGCGCGCAATTGATAGGCATATGTATGATATTTTCTTTGAAATGCTTTCGGAAATAAATGACTTGTAAGCTATGCAAGGCTTAAAATAAAATTACTTCGGATTTCAATATTCATAATCAAGCAAGTTCAAGTGATGACATTCATTGTCTACTCTGTGTTTTTAACTTTCGAAACAAC
The DNA here is from genome assembly GCA_943735915.1 of Pherbina coryleti. NCBI lineage: Eukaryota > Metazoa > Arthropoda > Insecta > Diptera > Sciomyzidae > Pherbina > Pherbina coryleti. Next base: position 774,108 of record OX030948.1, read on the forward strand.
AATATTCATTGTTTACATTTTCGATAGAAGCAATGTTAAAAAACACTTCCTGTCTCGCTCTAACAGGTACTTCATCACACGTACGCTGTATGTGAGGGAAACATCATTTCATTATATCTTATTTCTATGGGTAGGGCCCATGGTGTAATTAACAAGGTGATCGTGAATTTTTAGCTTATCTCAAAAAAATTTTACCCACGTTTGTCAAAAACAGCTGTTCGTAAATTTCAAGCAAAAGTTGCAAAACAATCTATTACAATTTTTTATTGAGTGCAAGCGATTTGACACTTTTCCGCAGCTTGTCTCTTTTTTCCTTACTTTCTCAACATTTTTTGACAACCGAAGGTAAATCAGTAAACGTCACGATCACCTTGTTAATTACACCATGGGTAGGGCCATGGTGTAAGTGACAAGGTGAACGTGACTTTACTAATTTCCCTACGGTTGTCAAAAAATGTTACGAAAGTAAGAATAAAAGCGGAATAAAACAGCGGAAAAGTGTCAATCACTTGCACTCAATAAAAAATTGTAATAGATTGCTTCACAGCTTTTGCTTAGAATTTAACATCAGCTGTTTTTGACAAGGGTAGGTAAAATTTTTTGAGAGAAGTTCAAAATTCACGATCACCTTCTTAATTACACCATGGGTTGGACTCCCGCAGTCTTTAATGCTGAATTCATATAGATGCGTTGGGTCGGTCGGCCTTTGACCGTACTTTGATCGACTTTGTACAAACCTTACGGGATGAGATGTCAAAACGCACGACCTTATTCTTTGTCTTCTTGAATGTTGCTTTGGCAAGGCCCCATTACACGGTGACCTGGTATGTTTCACGGCAGAAAAAGAACGGCGAGCAACTTTTGACATTTCATTAAATTCCATTACTCTTTCTCTTACACTTTATTGCAACAAGAGTTTCTTACAACATTTACATTTTCTTCATACTGTTGGGCTCGTTCAAAAACTACGTTACCCGTTTTTTTTGTTTTTTTTAACCCCCCTCCCTCCCCCCTCCTTCCCTTACTCTTTCTTGGCACATTTCAAGCCTCTCCGTTACTTATCGTTGTGCTTTTCTAAACCCCTCTCCCATTCTTAAATTGGTAACGTAATTTATGAACGAGCCCTATTTATGATAGTACAATAGTAGCACTTTTATCAAAAAAATGTACTTTTTAGCTACTTAAACGTCCAAATCTTTAATTTAACCACCCATTAACATTGTTTTGTCCGGTGCACGCTGTCAATACCATGGTTGAGTTCATGGTATAATAATACAAGGTAGCATTGACAACTGCTTATTTTCTCTTCTACAAGAAAACATCTCCTGTCAAAAAAAGCTTTTCGTGAAGATACTCCTGCAGCTGCTGAGGTTGTTGTTTTTTTTTCACTTCAACGTTTTCAACATTGTTTGTGTTTTCAATGGCGGATTGTGAATGCTCTCTTCTTGAGTGTATTTTTTTACAGGAGATGGTTTCCCAAGCAACTGTCAATGCTACCTTGTATTATTATACCATGGGTTGAATTATAAGGTTGTCGTAAGGGTGAGAGCGAAAGCCCACAAATGTCAAATCAACGGGTCATACAAAATTTGAAAGCAAAAATTGATATCTTGAAAAGCCGATGAAGTTGTTGTTGCTTTTCTTTGATTTTGAGAATAGTGGGTACTGAGAAGATAATACGGCCAGCTCCGAGACAACCTTATTTATTCAACCATGTACCAGAGATAATGAGATAGGAAACTTCGATTCTATTAGGAATTTGGTTGATTTTGCGCCAAAAAGGTATTTGTTCTTCTCATTTTTTACTCACTCATGTATTGTGTATGTGAGTTCACCTCAAGCAATATATGCTTGTTAAATCTCTGAACTGACAATTTATTATCTTTATATTATCAATGAAGATGTCTAAAATTAAAAAAAAATCAGTTCTGATCATTATCGCGTACACAAATCTTCTATGTGTGTTGAATTTCTTTTAGAATTAATACAACACCCTGAGTAAATTTGAACAAATGACTTTGTTTATATAGGCCGTGTGCTATTCGGAAACTTTTCACTCGTGGTAGGAAAGAATTTACTGAGTTGAATACAATTTCTGTCTGTTGAAATAATATTGTAATTTTTGCTGTGCCAAAAGGAAATCAAAACTGTTAATAATACTAAAAATTAACAGGATTTTAAGGAAATATTTTCCACTTGTGGTTGCTATGCTGTCGGAAGCGCAAAATTTTAACTTCTTTGCGACTCACGAACTCACAAGTGTTCTTTTTTCTATTTTTGCTTGTGCCAAAAATTCTCTTGCCGATTGTCAAAATTCATACTAGCCCCTGGAGCAAAGAACTAGAAGATAAGGAAGAGGTGTTTGTCTCACATACAGTGTATGTGTGCTGAAGTACTTCTGTTTGCCAACCACCTTATTTTGACAACCAAAATATCACAATTACGAATGCAAGGTAAAGCAAAGATCGCGCTTAAGGAAACAAAGTGAAATAAAGTGTTTAAATAAGTGCTTGAATTTCCACAAAATAAATAAAAAAGTGATTTTAATCGCTCAAAATATTTTAAAATATTGTTTGTGAGAACAAAAATGCGTTGTATTGTGAAAAATTGCTGCAATAGCCAGCGTTTAAAAAATAAGCTGGTTTCATTTCATAAGTAAGTATTACACCATTATTAATGTTTTTTTTTAAATAAAATAGCTATTTGTTATATAAATTAAGTGTAAATTGTGAATTCCAATGAGAAATAAACATAAATTAATGTATTTCTTATTGGAAAAAATAAGACCATTGCGTTTACTTAGTCCGCCGATTTGGCGCCATTGAAAGTATCGCAATTGTGATATTTTGGTTATCAAAACTAAAACACCATTTCAAGGGCGCATTCAATTTCTGAAGGGGGCATACTTTTCAGGGCGCTCATTTTTAACCATATAAGAATAAAATTACTGTTATTTTTTTAGATTTCCAAATATGCTGGATATGAAAAAACTTTGGATAAATGCACTTAATTTGAGACCTGATGTACTAAGCTCGAATGCTGTCGTTTGCAGTAATCATTTTCATAGAAATGATTTTTTTGGTGATCCAACAGCACCCCACCGACGGTTGTTTCCATCGGCAGTTCCACATCTTGATGATGTCGTTGATGAGACGTAAGTATTAACTATTTAATTATATTTTAAAACTTGTATAAATGTAGATATATGTTTTTAAAAAAATTTGCATTAAAAATTAATAAGAAAATAAAGAAAACGAAGGTGCATTTGCCTTCAAAATCATAGAAAATATTAAGAGTATTAACTATTTCATTATATTATAAAATATAATATATATATATTATAAAAATTTGTATAATTGTATAAACATATTTGTTTTTAAAAAATTTAGCATTAAAAACACAACTGTGCGGGAAGAAAATAAAGAAAACGAAGGTGCATATGCCTTTCAAATTATACAAAATATTCAAATTGTGCCACCTAAGAAAAAACCTGGAGAAGTGGACACAAATTCTAATATTTTAAATGATAGTTTATTGTTTCGTCCTCCTTTGACAGCAGAAAAGAAAATTTCTCTTAAGCGAGCACTACAACCATCAAGTGATGAGTTGTCATCGTCGACTACACCCGTTAAAAGACAAAAGACTAAAGACAAACTTCGTGTCCTGCGGAAAGCAGTAGAGGACAAAAATAAAAGAATAAAACTACTTAATCAAAAAGTAAGACGTCGGACAAAAAGAGTAGCAACTTTAAGTCAAATTGTTGGGAAAATAAAGAGCAAAAATTTAATCAATGAGGAGACATTTGACATTCTGAAAAACCTTGGAGCAATGAATGCAGACTTGTTCTCAAGAAAAATAAGAAAAGCGAAGGGTTTGCCAAATACCAGGATGTACCAACCAGCTTTGCGATCATTTGCTCTAAATTTAAACTTTTTGTCGCCAAAAGCTTACGATTTCGTTCGAGAAAACTTCAACAACTGCTTACCACATTCGCGAACACTAGCTAAATGGTATGAGGGCATTGATTGCTGCCCAGGTTTTACCCCAGAGGCATTTGAAGCAATCAGAGCAGCCGTAGAAGAAGCAAAGAATACGTCAGAAAAAATAATACTTAACTTAGTGTTTGATGAAATGGCTATTCGAAGGTAAGAACCATAACGATAATATTGCATTTTATTGCAAATATTATGAAAATTCTATTATCAGACACATCGATTGGAGCAGCAAGGGAGCTATAGGATACTCATTCATCGGAGATGGAGACTGCAGCAGCACTGAGGCAAGCCAAATTTTAGTGTTTTTGGTTGTGTGCGTGAACCGAAGTTGGAAAATCCCTGTCGGTTATTTTCCAATCACGTGCCTGGATGCAAATCAAAAGGTGAATATGCTCAAACATTGTCTTGAAAGTATTTTAGCGACAGGAGCTGAGGTAGTTGGGGTTACTTTTGATGGAACAGCAGTAAATTTTACCGCAGCTAGACTCCTAGGATCTGACATTGCAGATATTAGCACAGAAAGTATTTTTCAGCTAGATTCTTTGTCAAGTAGATTTTGTGTTTTACCCGACCCTTGCCACATGGTCAAACTTATCAGGAATTTTTTTGCTGAAATAGGAGAGTTCCAGGATTCAGATGGCAATATTATTAAATGGCAGTATCTTCAGAAGTTAGTAGAACTACAGGAAAAAGAAGAATTGCATTTAGGGAACAAGTTAAAGAGGGCACATATTTATTTCTTTAATCAGAAAATGAAGGTAAGACTTGCTGTGCAAGCTCTCAGTAAATCTGTAGCAGATGCATTAGATTTTTGTAGGGAAGTACTGCTATTGCCAGAATTTGAAGGTAGTGAAGCTACAGTAAAATTTATTAGATATATTAACAATGTTTTCGATATTTTAAATAGTAGGAGCATTTATAAATTCGGCTTTGAAAAAGCCATTTGCAATGAAAATATAGATAGTTTAATTTTATTTGAAAAAAATTTTGTGTCGTACATAAGCCAGCTTCGCATTCTGAATGGCCAGTTAGTAGTAAGCAGCCGTAGAAAAACAGGGTTTGTAGGTATAATTGCATGTGTTAGGAACATAAAAGTTATTTACGATAGGTTTATAGCTAGTGGATTTTTAACCTTTATACCATTTTATAAATTAAATCAAGACCATTTGGAACTCTTTTTTAGCTCAGTTCGTTCTCACTTAGGTCATAATGATAATCCTTCCGTTAAGCAGTTTAAAGCTGCTTATAAGAAGCTGATTATTAGATGTAAAATTAGAGAAGGGGGTATAGGTAATTGTATTGCGTTAGAAAATATAGCAATTTTAAATTTAAGTAGCTCAAACCCAATTAAATCGAGGAATTTAGAATCTATTGGGACACAGCAGCAAGTTCTTCTAAGAATAGTGGATCGGGACGAAAGTGAGGATCAGTTTTTAAGTGATCATAATTATTTTGCAGATCCTAGTATTTTAAGCGAATATACAGGCCATGTAGTTAGGTATATAGCAGGGTTTGTTGTGTATAAGTTAGAATCAATTTTAAAATGCAATGAATGCAAAATAGATTTAAATGGTGAAATGAATCAGCAATCTTTGATTAGATTTAAATCGCGAGGATATTTGAAAACTCCGTCAAAATCCGTTGAAGATGTTTGTATAACAGCTGAAAAAGAACTTCGTATACAAACGAAGTTGTTAGATAAAAATAAATCTATTTTGCATCAAATATATTATAATAGAATTTTACTCAACACACAACATTCCCTGCTTGGGAAACCGATTTTTGAAGGTCATATTAAATCGTCAGGGCACTATAATGTAGTAGTAAAATTATTAATAGAAATTTTTTTAAAAACACGCTACTTTTATATAGTAAAAAAAACTAATGAAAAGCCAACAGTTCGGCAAAAATTGCATAAAATTATCCACTTTAAAGGAGTATAATTTGTTATATATATGTGTTTTGCCTACTAGTTGTATTTTATATGTATTAATTATATAGTATCAGTATCATTTTATATGTATCAATTATAAAACTATTACTTCTTGTGTAATTTAATTTGAGTTATGTAATTTCTTAAAATTTATGAACGCTCTCTTCTTATTTTAAATTGTTTAATTTCTTATAATTTCATGCATGTTATTTTCTTAAAATGAATTTTTTTCAAATTATTGAAATTAGTGTTGAAAAATTTTATTTTTATTGTGACTTCACGTCTTTTATTTCATTTTACTAATATTTGTCTTTTTTTCGGGTGAAATAGGCCTACAGGGGAACCGAACACCCAAAAAAAAAATCGGTAACGCACCAAATTGTATACCTCATGGGTGGTGTGGAAATACAATAAAAATTAAAAAAGAACAAAAAATATATAAACAACAAGAGATTTTCGGCCTTTCTCTACTACAGGACCGAATGCGGCCCTGTTTGAATGTGTCTGTAAGTGTGTAAACTAACACCAATAAGAAAAGTACTTCACTTTTCTTCAACTACACCGCTTCCTTATATTTTACTTCTATGCCCTGGAGCTACATGAATTTTTGACAATCATATTCACCTCACAAGTGCCAAATATTCTTATTCAGACTGTCAAAATTTCATCATCCGAGTGAAAAGTTTCCGAATAGCACACGGCCTTAAATGGTAACCCCCACTTGCAGTGCAAAAAATGTTCATGCATTTTTTTTAAATGATTCAATATCATGTTGACATTACACATTTAACTATGCAGTTTGGCTATAATAGTTTGGTAACTGTTTCTGGTGTTTACACTGCCAGTAGTGCAGTTAAATCTGTTATTATTTTTTATTCATTCATTATATCTTCATTTTCTGCACTGATCTGAAAATAATATACTTATTAACATTAAATTACAATAATTCCAGAATAAATTCTATTTTTTCATTCGACATAATTTGAGCTTTGAAGTTGCTTTCCAAATATTTTTTTGCTTTTTTTATGTGGCAGTTCCTTGTTATTTTTTAAATTTCCTTTTGTTCTTGATAAAAACACAGTGTTGCATTGCAAAATGAGATGGTTTTGGTCGCAGTTTCAACTTAACTGCTTTGCGAGATAGTTAAGAATTTGTGCGCGAAACTATGCAGTTAAGTATCCAGTTTCAAAGTTAACCACTTTTTTGGAGTTAACTGTGTAGTTTCGAGGTAATGTAAACATAGTAGGTCTGTTTCCGTACTCGATTGTAGTAACCATGATACAAAAAATAGAGGTAGATGCAGACCTGACTGTGCTCTCTTTCAATACTGCCATAACTGTCAAAATCCATATAAAAAAAGTTGTTTGCTTACATTTAATTTCTATGAACTTTTTCATAGCTTTGAGATTTTATATGCGTTGTCAACTTCGTGTTGACATTCGCGGCAGTACGCTGTCATATAGCGAATCTACCTGTATTTATTGTATCATGGTAGTAACTTGCAATGTGCTAGAACGTGTTTCCGTACTTTTTCTAGCTCAAAAGAGAGAAGAAGAACAAGCATAAAAGCGCTCTCTCGAGCTCGAAAGTAGCTCGAAGTGTGCTGGAAGAAATTACTTCGAGCATTATAAGAACAAGCATGAAGAATAACAAGAAACTGTCAAATTGATTTTTCTCTTTATTTACGTTGTATGGCGGGAAATAAATTTACAAATAGTGAATTACAAACTACAAACAAATAAATAAATATACAATACATTAATTTGAAAATGGATTTAAATAACCTTAGTGAGAGTGTTTTAAATTTTTTACTACAAGATTCTTCCAGCGAATCTGAAAGCAGTGATAAAGAACTTTTGGAAATGCTCTTTGAGGGTTCTGAAAGTGAAGACGAGATAATTATTGCCGAATTAATTAGAACCTCGTGCGATCGCAGAAACTGCATCAAAAACTATCTAAGCAAGGTAGTTCCTAATTACACAGAGAAGGAGTTTAGGAGTCATTTTAGAATTTCCTGGAGAACAATTGATTTGAAGTTGTTTTTTCCCAAATTTGGCGCTGTTTACGTTTTATGGGCAATCAGCTGTTTTTGTGCTCGAAACCATGATACAATTATACAAGGTAGGAGTGACAACTTGCTTTTTTCTCACCAGTACCTTGCAGCGACTGTCATTTGCCTGTATATTTTGTTTTCTATTTTCTTTTCTTCTTTTTTCGTTCTCCAATTTATACTATTTTTGACAGTTAGCGCAAGACGAAAAAACTGTCACTCCCATGGTTGAATAAATAAGGTTGTCGCATGGGTGAGAGCGAGTTCCCAAAAATGTCAAATCGAAGTTGACAGCTCATACAAAATCTGAAAACGAAAATTGATAACATGAAAAGCCGATGAAGTTGTTGTTGTTGCTTTTCATTGATTTTGACAATTATGGGTACTGTGAAGAGAGTACGATCAGCCACGAGACAACCTTATTTATTCAACTATGGTCACTCCTACCTTGTATAATTGTATCATGCTCGAAACTAGCTAGAAGCTGTTTCCGTACTTTTGACACTACTCTCAAATTTCATTTTACTCTCTCAGCTCGAACTTTACTCGACTTTTACTCGACATTGTGTACGGAAACACACCTAGTATAAATATCATCTTAAAATACATACATTGAACACTTTTCAGTAATTATTTTTATTGAGAAATATTGTATAATTTTGTAACAAAGGGCTGTAAAAAAATCGTGTTTTATTTTTGTGTTGACGATCATTGTAGCAAATTGAATCACCTGAAAGAAAAAAGTGTCAATAGATTTATTTAAATAATAATATTAACTAGTGGTTGATCGATGAATTTTAAAAAAGAAGCATTTTTAACAAAATAGTGGACAGCAAAAGTTAATTGTTCGAAAAACTGTGGGTTTTTTAAAACAGCCATTTTTTAACGAAAAAAAAATGAACGGTTAAACACTACATTTTTATGCATTTTATAAGCCAGTGAAATTAAAAAAAAATTATTTAAAAAAAAGGTTCGGAATTTTAGAGTCATTTTTGTCACCCATTTCAAAAAAAGCATTTTGAGTTTTAACTTCAGTTTACACAAGGAAAACAATTTTTTTAACATAAATAGAGTCATCTATTCCTGGCCAATATGGCAGCTCTTCCACCGACAATGTTACTTGTCATCATACATCTCTCATGAGTGCTCCTGGTCGTGCGCCTCTCTGCCACTGCAATCCAGGCTTCATCGAATTTTTCCACATGTGTGTGCGCATTGTGACGAAAATTAACTACGATGGCGTTCAAGAAAAAGAAAAGTGACTTGGATAATGAATAAAAATGCAGTTATAATATAAAATAAACAGCGGAAATACACAAGTCTGAAGTTGTCGAACGTTCGAGCTGGACTGACGAATTTAAACCATAAAAGACATTGAAAATTCATTTCTGGAAATTCCATTCATTATATGAATGCCAGAAATGCCAGTTGAATGACAGGTATGCGACCCTTTTCGCAAAACAATGCACATAATTTGTAGAGAGGGCCGCCTGCGGCAAGCGGCAGAATAGGTAATTGTCTACTTAACGGATTCATTTAATTCGGATTTTTTAACGCTCATATTCCAGTCAATTTTAAGGACGTAGAACTTCACAGACAGTTGTACTTCAAAAAATATACAAGAAAAAAAAAAATAGATGAAAATTCCAAGTCACAAGTGGGAGTAATCTCCTTATTTGTTTATGCCGTGGTAAGTTTGTCTAGGATCAGTGAAATTTTATACAGTGGTGAGGACCCAAACCAGCTGTATAACTCAAACTAGGACCCAAACTGCGTGAGTTTGTTAACAAAATTTACCACCACAACTATAATATTAAGTTAGTATTGACTTCAATTGTACCATGGTGTAATTAACAAGGTGATCGTGACGTTTACTAATTTCCCTACGGTTGTCAAAAAATGTTGAGAAATTAAGAAAAAAAGAGACAAGCTGCGGAAAAGTGTCAAATCGCTTGCACTCAACAAAAAATTGTAATAGATTGTTTTGCAACTTTTGCTTGGAATTTACGAACAGCTGTTTTTGACAAGGGTGGGTAAAATTTTTTTGAGATAAGCTAAAAATTCACGATCACCTTGTTAATTACACCATGAATTGTACTTATTAAATCAGGCATATTGCTATCCCTTTCACAGCGCAGTTTCCAATATATTTATCCATAAGCTAGACTCAACATGTTTGGGCTATAACAGCAATTGTATCATGGGCAGCAACATGGCGTAATAAACAAGGTAGTCGTGAACATGATACAAGTATACCCGGTAAAGGTGACAGTTCTTTTGTCTTGCACCAACTGTCAAAAATAATACAAATTTAAGAACGAAGAAGGTCGGCCTAGGTAGTAGAATCTTGAGAAGGAAAAAATAAATAAAAAGTAAAATATACAGGCAAATAACATTAGGTGGACGCAGCTCGTGAGAAAATAGCCAGTTGTGACTCCTACTAGAGTGTTCCTTATTTTGTGATTTTTGGAAATGTCAAGGGGCTGAAAAGTTTTTCATGCGTTTTTATATTCTAAGAACAAAAAAAAAACAAAAAACAAAAAAAAATTTTTTTACGACAACGTTTACCCGTGCCAATCGGGTCCGAAAGTTTTGAAATATGTCCATATTAGACCATATTTGCACAAATTAAAAAAAAATCTTTTCTCTACTTCTACGCCCCTGCTGCGTCGAAATTTCTCCCGCAACCTTTTCCCGTTTTATCATGAAATAAGTGCGAATTAGATATAAATAATTCAATAGGAAACTACTATATTAAGCATGCCGGTATCATATGCTAGAGCTGGTGCTGAAAGCAGTTTTCGAGTCAGTTGTTGCACCAACATCAGATCCAGAAATGACAATTTTTAAAAAATTTCGAGATTTTTGGCCAAACATCAATATAAACAATTATTGCACCGGAATACAAGACAGTATTGCTAACACGTTTTTAGAAGAGAAACGTAAATATATACTTTTATTTATTTCACAAAAAATGCGGGTATGGAATTTATATTTTAAAAGCAATTGTTCACAAATTAAAGTTTTTAAATAAGGATTTGCAGCCTCGTGCCGATTACCGATAAGTTCGACTATACATCAAAGTCTGGTTAGAAGCTACTAATAGCATAAAAGCTCCAAATCAGGATCTGTCTTTTTTAAAAGATTTGGTCGCATACAAGTCAATTAACCAGAAAATATCCATTGCTGCAAGTCAAAAATTTGGTCGGCATCTTTGGTAACTTGGCGAAGAACTTGTAGCACCTGCTTTTTTTCAAAACGCAGTATGGTGACAGCATTGCAAGCTGAGAAGGTTCCATGTAATCATCCAATCGTAAACCCAAATTCTTTAAGGTATAATATACGTGTAGCAACCAAAAACAGGAGCTGTTTTAAAAAAATTTTTTTAGATATAAGAAGTTGTTATTTTTTTTTTTAAATTTATACAGGTTATTGTACATAAAAAATACTTTATGGAAATATTTTTTTGTTTTTTAAATACAATTCTGGCTTTTATATATAGGGCGCTGAAAATGGCATTGAAAAAAATACATCCAAAATGGTTCGATGGATATGGCCTTTCCCATGTATCGGAATCAAATAAATTAAATGACATTTTAAAGCAAAGACCTTATATTAAGCATCCCCCCTACGCAAGACCCTCGGGGCTTTTTTTTTAATTATGGCGGAAGTTGAAGTAAAAAGTTCGAAAAATGGATACATTTTCGCGCGCTTTTTTGTTTATATAAAAAAAAAAAAAAAAAAAATAGATACTTGAATTTACGGCGGATGCTTAAAGGACAAAATAACGAACAAAATGCAAAAAAATCATTTCAATTGAACCAATAGATTTGGAGTTATCTATCGAACCGTTTTAAAAAAACTAGTTTCGAGAAAATCGCGTTTAAAGTTTTTTATTTAATGTATGGAGCTTAGGCATAGGTTAACGAAAACCGTTATAACTTCTGTTTTTTATAAATATCGATTTAAGCATGTGTATGTATATTCTTAAAAATATAAAGAACACATTAAACAAAATAATTTTTTTCTTTCGAAAAATTTACACGTATATTATACCTTAAATGAATGGACAAAAAAGATTTAGATTGTTTTGCATCTTGTCGAACAACCTATTTCGTAGGTTTAGTTTGACATGCAATTTTTTAAAATATGATCCTGAGGAATGGGAAAAAGATGAAGAATACCTGAGAGTAAAAAATTATTTTAAAGATCTTTGTGTTGTAAATGATGTTGCGGAGCGTGGGGTACAACTTGCTCAAGAATTTCAAGAAGAGCAGCTACAAAACCCACTTATTGTGGCCCAAAATACTCGAAAAATATTCTCGAACTGTCAAAAAAATACTCTTAGAAAAGGCTTTCTTTACATTCATAACAATACAACTAAGGAATTGAATTTGTGGATATAACAAAGAAATTTCTTTTTCTCGAAAAGATAGAAAGAAATATTTTGGAATTTTTTAGTTGCAATAACTGTACTTTACTTTTCAAACCTGTAATCTATTGTGGTCAATGTCCTTTACGAACAAATGTGTTCGTTTCGGAATACGAAAAGATGCTGTTAAAATCTACGTAAACCTTACTAGTCTTGCCTTGTAACTGATATTATTTGCGTACTTTATACCTACATATATTTATGAACAAAAAATGTATTTTTACTAATTTTTTAATTTGTTTTATTTAACTTTATTTTATTTGTGTTTTGCTTTATTTAAACGAAATAAAAATATTTAAATAAACTTTTATTTTTTAATGAAGTTATTTGTCTCCCCAAACAAAAATAGCTTCTGGCGCGCCTGTTTTATGCATTTACATTGAATATAGATTTTATACACACAACTAATTCGATATTGACGTCAGATCAGATTTAAATTCTAATTGTAAACAGACTTCCGTGTAAATACTTCTTTCAAATTTCGGAATTACGACTCTGCTCTTTACATATCACATAAATACTCATTGAACTATTTTTTTATTTTTTAATTTAACCAATTTTTTGCCATACAAGCAGCGCATTGAGAGTCGTTTTAGTTGAAGATAAACAGTTTTTTAAATAAATAATTAGTCAGAATTATTATGTACATACAAAATGTTTAATTATTTTCATTGCATTCTGTCTGGCTTCACTTGGGAAAACTCTTTCAAGTGTGTATATTTTTGAAGAAATACTACTTAAAATGTTTTACGCCGGAATATTCTGTCAAACAAAAATCATTTCGCACGATCGTCGGCTACCTTTTATGAGAGGAATTGTTTTGGTAAAGTCATAAGAAAGAGAAAGAGTTTTGAACATACGTTGTTGGAACACCCAGCGAAACCATCACATCTGACAAATTAATCTTAAAATTCTTAGCACTATCATATTCTGATGAATTGAACTACAAACATACATTATATATTAAATAGAACTCAATGTCTTCCGTTTACCGCTCTTAGCTCCATGATTCTCAAAATTGTTTTATAAACATTATGAATTATTTTTTGAGTACCTAATAACAACGTCGACTCATGAAAAACTAAATAAGTGTCAGATAAATTAAGGAAAACAGAGGGAACAAATGTGTCCGCACATTAGTTGAAACACAGGGTACTTTGGAGTAAGATGCAGTCATTATTAATTTCGTTTACGAGTATGGAAACCCCAATTTATGACCGTGACTTCACACTCAACAGCTCAAGATCGATAATCCACTAATTCTCAGCATCTAAAAATATGTTGAAATATTACGCCATGGGATCAGACAATGGATTGAGGATGTGTGCATCCATATGGACAGTAAGAAAATTTTCCAAAAGTAAATTGATGCTATTGTATTTATAAAAATATTACATACATAAAAAGACAATATGATAAAAAGTAAACATATGCCGAACAAAGATTAAGTAGAATATTAACCATAGGTCCAGAAAGAAACCATAACTGATTCAAAATTAATAAATATTTAGACCAGTTGGCAGAATAGAAAATCAATATTTATTTTAAAAAACCTTATCGGTAAGGGATGGTAAGAAATAGTCAATACTATTAATTTACTTTTGAAAAAGGCATATTTTAAATAAATATTTGTTGTTTGTTTTTAAAGAATCTACAATAACATAAATAAACAACTTATATTCAACAGATTAAAGATTTTTAAAGCCCAGTGTTTTTGTGTTTTTCTCCTATTTCTAGTTGTTTTCTTTGAATGCTTAATATTTTCTTTCAATAATTTTAAAACAACAAATAGTTGAATATATATTTTTGTTTTGATTCAGTGCTGAACTCAAGAGAAAAACCAAGCAAATTCCTACCTGTTTGTATCCTTTTCACTAATGCTTTTAACATATGGGAAAATAAACAGGAATGGATGAATGATGTCCTGTGCCATGGCAATCGTTAATAATAAACAAAAAAATTTTTTTTTAGATAAACATTGAGAGCAAATAAGTTTCTAATTAAAATTAAGGAAACTAACAGTACATTCATTCGGTATTAATAGTATTGTGGTATTAAATACCTAGAATAAAATTCAAAATTCTCATGTGTTGGATATAGACTAGCCTAATGTTAAAGTTATTTTCGGAAAAAATATTTCCAAATATTCGAAATAATTTTCGGAAGGAATTATAACAAATTATAACGAGGAATTATAAAGATTTTTTTCAGCTTAAATAACCTAAAAAACGTTTTTGTAAATGTGGAGAATAGAGTTTACGATTGTTAAAAAAATAATTATATAACAAATTCTAAAAGTGTACTTAATTAAAATGTGTTTTTGTTAAACTTATCCCATATAGAAACTTTAAAAAAGGTTATTCAATTTAAAGTAAAAATGATAATAATGTATTGGTTAGATTCATCAGATCCGACAGCTTAAACTTCTGGGAAAAATCAATCAAGAAAATTTTAGAATCTTACGTGAAGAATGATAAAAAAAACAATAGTCCCTTAAGAAACCTAGGTATATTGATCATACAGTTTTCATCGGATAATATTTTTTGAAAATATATGGGTGATTTTAAATTATTTTCGAAGTAACTTTTATAAGGGGCTTAATAACTTCTTTATTTCTCTCTTGAGAGATAAAATTTCACAGCAACTAAAATTTTGGTCCGTTTTAACCCTATTCATGTCACGCTATTTGTATAACGTAAACTGTCACGGTGTGACTTAGAGACACTAATACAAAACACATAATTATTTTATTGAAAAAAAAGAAAGTTTAATACAAAATATCGTTCATGGAGAATTTATTTCTTTTATTAAAAAAAAAATTAAATTTTTTATAAATAATGTGCAAATTGTTATTAAACTGTTAATTTGTACACTTAAGGCACACTACACTTTTCTGTGAATGCTCGTTACTCATGGTTTTCTGACTATTACCACGGAATTGCTTAGAAAATCGTCATTTTTTATAAGAGAAACAGTTTAGTTGACGCCTCTTCTTTGATTATACTGTCGATGCATTCTAAGCTGGGTTTTATGATGACTTTTTCATTATCACGTCTTTTGCAGACACCAGTGTCTTAGAGTCACTACGTGACAGTTAATGTTATTTTTTAATATTTTGTGTAATAGGCAAATATTATAAAAACATAAAAAAAAATTAATTGTATATTACAGAAACAGAATGAAAAAAAAAATAAAAAGAAACAGAATGACCAATAATAAAATACATTTAACTTATTTTGCTTTAAAACAAGTTTTAAATCATTTATATTGGTTTGAAATTGAATAGTGACCCAAGGACACAGCCTGGCATGAATAGGGTTAAAATTAAAATGTTCTTTTTTTGGAAGGATTCCTCAAAAATCAAAATTATCTTAAATTCCTAAGCTCGAAGTCTTTGTATAAAAGTTTTGTACAAGCAAATGAAAAAATTATTGAATATGGAAGAAATTGAATTTAAAGCAAAAAATATTAACACTGGTTTAGAAGACTTTTTGAAGTGGTAGGAAAAATTAATAATTAAAATTTTTCTTTAACTTCTTTTGATTTTTTGAATAGTGAAACTGAATGTGAAAATATGTAAGTAGAATTCATTAGAAGAACTTTTTACCTTAAATTCTTTTTACCTAAAAATGCGAAACTGTAGCCAATTCTGTAGCCAATTCGAATTTTAAAAAATCGTCGTTTTGTAGGGTATTATATGTTACATGCCTACTCTTTATTGTAGTATATACTTAATAATATACTTTATATTTAAGAGATAGAGATAGTAGAATGAGATTTTTTATAGATTTACACCGAGAAAATAACCTCTGCAAAATTAACAAAAAACCTAGAATAATTTATAAGATGTCTTCGGCAATTTGGATCCTCCTAAGTTGCCATCAAAACATATAAGTTTTAGATGTTTAACTTACCGATATTAACTTCCATACAAATTAGTTCCACCCAAGCCTATTAGGTGATTTTACTATTCTTTTTTTTCTCGGTGTTTTAATAACAAAATTGGTTCTTATATGATTTTCTGATGTCTCTTATAAATAAGTTCCAAGTATATTGACAAAACTCTCACTTAATGCTAATATTTCAGGTAATAAGTCACCAATCTAAATTAAAAATCATTTGTGCACTCCACTTTCATATGATACATAATTTAGCTTTGTAAGTTAAAAAACGACTCGGTAAGACAAAGGCTTTTAGAATTTTAGCCCACACGCTGGTTTTTCATACTCACAAGTGTTTTTTTTTCATTTTGTTGTGGAAGTCCAGAAGCCTTGTACTGTTCTGTACATCTTTAAAAACGGTATTAACGACATTACTCGTCAATCGTCAAACAAATTTGGGAGTGATAGAAAATAAAACTAAAAATTTTATGAAATTGGATAAGTTGGACAAGTTTTAACTCAATCATATGTTTACTGGTCTCAAGGATTTACTTTGTAGTTATGTACAAATAAAAAACTCAAGGGCTACCAAAAATATAATATTAGGCTCGCTATTCAAAACTTCAAATCATGTAGGTTACTTCTTACATGAAATCGATGTCGCAAATAGATTTTTTTTCTCAGAAATAAGAGCCATTTGAATTCCCAACTCATGAATGTGATTATTAACACATATACATATAAAGAAAAACAAAATTTATCCGTAATTTTGCTTTTCGAGTCTTAAAGTAAGGCATAGATGTGAACATTTTTGTAAAACTCTAAAATTCCCATTTTTTATTCCTCGTATTCCTAACAAAACGAAATTCCTATCAAATTCCTATTATTTGTCACTCACTATTAATATCTCAATTAAGTAAAGAGCAGTCATTTTCAGGATAGTGCACCTTTTTGAAACTTTAACAAGCTTCGTCTTAAAATCTTTTTTATAATAGTTGCTAACTTTGCAGATTGCTGCAAATTTTTGCCTACAACACGCACTTCTCTCAGTATATTCAGCTGATTGTTAGATACTGCTAAATTGTGATAATTCTAAGCAGCATGTTACGAACTTAACGGTTTTATCCTATTACTCAAGTACTTGTTATGCCCCAGATTAATAACAAAGATAATCCCCCATGTTACGAAATAATAAGGTTCAGCATTAATATCGATGATTATAAATCTTGGGCTGTTTCGTCCCTTTTGCTTGCTTATGCTTTTGTCTTTACACAACAGCTATACTCGAGAGTTGATGTTTTCAATCGGATTTCTCATCTCAAGCTTCCCTCCGCACTTTTGTATTTTGTATCATTTTTTAAGAAAAAAGATTGGCATAAAATTCGTGTTTTTTGTTATATTTACTGCAAAGCAAGTGAAAAAATTCTGAAAATATTGACGCTGACGAAGGGAAGCATGCAAGTGCCTTCTTTTGTTTTTCGTCACGTTCTGTGGTACCCTCACACCCGGCCGTAGGGCAAAGTTGTCCATAGAACAACTTAAAAATCGAAAAGAACACAAAATAAGACACATCACTGCAGGAACTTGAGTTCGATACAAAAGTATTTGATACTCCTTCTCCTCCTACATCGAGGACAGACACAGAGACAGACGGCAGAAGAGCTTGCCGCAGAGTTGGTACACTGCTGCTTAGAGCACCATAGAATAGAAGTAATTGAACAGGTATTATAAAGATACTTAAAAATACGTCAACGTTGCTGAAGCTACAAAAATTTTATGAAACGGAAATGCAAATAAATAAATAAATAAAGAAACTTCAGAGTAAAAGAATATTTATACCTGTTAGAAACGCAACAAAAACACAACTCCACACTCTCGCCCACTTTCCATCAATCAATCTTCCAACCATGCATCCATCCAACAGTTGAACACCGTCAGCACGTGAGATCAAGCGGAACGGATGTTGCTCATCGACATACTAATAATTATGACACAATCATGTTTGTGTTTATTTAACGTAAGTCACGTGCTCGATGCTCGTTAAGGGTCTTTTGGGGATGAGTTGCAGTAAAGTGTTGCTGTGGTTTCCTCACGCACGAAAGCTCATAAGCGTCTATCCACCATCCAAGCCGGAAATGGACGTTATTCAAGTACCACGGGGTGCGAATCTAAAAGGATAATAAGTTCAAAAAGAGAAACTTTGAATGTGTTACTGTTAGTGTTGTTATTTGTTGATATTTAAGAAATATTTAGAGCGTCTATTTTTTACAGATGATGTTCCAAATGGGTACAAAAAAAAAATATTTTAAAAAACTTCAACGTTTTATTTAAGTAGTATTTGCCAGACTATTCAGTGGTTAGTAGGAAGTCCCTTGGGCGGAATATTTACAGACATCTACATAACGTTACTCACTCACTTGAAAAGTCCGAATTGGAAACAAAAACTGCTGAATTGGCGCAATTTTGCAAACGAATGCCCAAACTTAAATGTGGTTTGGATAAGTTTATGTTTGCTTCAGGAGGTTTAGTTTTTTAATTGTTTCCAAGCGACTGCTTCTTTTATGGTTAACCATCTATGGAAAAAATAAACACAACAACAATATAATTGCGCCGACCCAACCATTCACGTGGAATCGAATTTGATCGATACAACAAAAGCCAAACTTAATGTGGTGTTGGCATAAATAATAAATTATTGGAAAACCAAATGAATCACCATTAAATGCAGCCGAGATCAGTTTAAGTCAAGTCAAGGACATTGAACAGATATTATTATGAAGCTGCAAGCTTGCGTCCTAGCAAACTAAGGACATCTGTAAGTAATTTTAGTGCTAATGAGAAGAAGCCACATAAGACTGAATTTGAGGAATCACACCAAGATCCCCAGGCAATCTCAGGGACATCTTTTAAATGTCTAAGTGGCCACAAACATACATTCAATGCCAAATGTCAAGTTGACACATTTCAAATTTTTAACCAACTAAGCCAAATTGTGGAAATTAACCATGGTCGTTGGTTACTCACCAAGCTTTAATGGTAAGCCAGAAATCCACATATAAATTGAACTGGCCTTTGCTCAAGGACCCAAAACAAAGCACTAAACACCAATTTGCACATTTTTCAAGGACAAACAAGGTTCTTCTCTTTAGAGTAACAAGGTTTTTCTCAACAATCAGCTTGACTAAAGTGAGAACAAACAGGACAAACAAGTCCGGAACAAAACAGAAGAAAATACAAATTGGAGAAAAGGCAGACAAAAAGCAAGAAATATAAATAATAGTCACTGTCATCGCCTGTAGAAACTGCGAACCACAGCAAGATCGGTAGGACAAATATATTTCAACTGCTCATTCTTGCAGCAATGGCAGCCAATGCCAATGTCTGCCATTGACGAGGGTAACACCCCGGCGGGTAGTCGACAGGATGTTGGCAGTGCTGCTGCCAACTGTGAACGATTTCTCCGATCAATCGATCGTTGGAATAATCGTTCCTAGATTGTGTCCCGTGCCGCTCATCTATGAGTCCAAATGGCTTCAACTGAGAATTCGTCAATAGTGCACAGTGTGATTTTGTGCATCATTATGCTGCATTGCAAAAGATCCTGTCAATGTTAAAAATTAAGATCTGTTTTCAATGCAATTTCAAACAGAAAATACATAAAAAAAAAAAATCAATCTGCCTAGTTGCCGAAATGTCAAGCAGCAAAACAATAATCAATGGTTGTTTTACCAAAAGCAATAGAATCCAGCTACCAGTGCTCTGTGGAATTTTGCTGAAGCACTTCTAAGATGTTTCACTTAGTATGGGAAACAATTGCACTTTCGGATGTATCAGAAGTGACAATTTGAATATTTTCGCATTGAGTTTGTACTCTGCCGATTAGCTATAAAGAGTGATATTGACTTGTTAGTGATATTGTTGAGTGATACGGACATTTTATAGTCCAAAAATATATATACATAGCGTAATTTCACTATGCTGTCAATGTCCTTATGCACCGTAAGTTTAATTTAAACCAAATTTTGCAACTAAATTATGAAAATGGTCCGTTCCAAGCACCATATCCATTCATATAGGGCGGGCAATGCCTTATACATAAAAATGAAAGATTTCTTCTGTAATATCTGTTTGTTTCCGATTTCTATTTAAGGCTTTTGACCAATTTAAGCCAAATTTAGTAGACATTTGTTCTCACAAAGTACGGTCACTAGGCTACTTTCAAGGTTTATAAATCGGCTTCCAAGCACGTTATGAAATCTTAACGATTGTTTTTATCTAAAAGTTAAAGCTCAAGTTCGAACATTAAAAAAATTACCTAGATGAAAACTACGTCTTTGTAAAATCTTTTGAAATTTTACAAATATTAATCTTACTACTTCAAATTTTCCTCATAAGCTCTGATCTAAGGAGTGTTTTTAAGCCAATTTCAAAACTATAATTTATTTGTAATCTACCGAGCGTATAAAATCTGAAATTTAGTTTCCATTAAGTTGAAGGACAAAGACCAAACAGTTGTGAAAGATGAATTCTCTCACTCTCCCGAACGGATGTTGAATTCTCTTAAAAAACTTTATAAAACTTTTATAAACTTCGTATAAAAACATTTCTTCTTATGAATCTCGGAGTGGATACAGTGGATCTTTCAAAAAAATGTTGCGTGAAATCGGTCAACAAAACACTAAATAGAGGTCTTAGATAGCCGATTATGTCGGGTGTAATAAGTGCAAAGAAACACGGAATTATTATTTTGGAACTTAATATTTAAATTTCTTGTGCCGGTCGTGGACGAGTATGTTAAGATATAGAGATCCCCTCGATGCCAATTCGAGACCAGGTTGGAACCCCAGCTTTAGCTGATAGAAAATTTTTTCAATAGTAATAAATTTTTCTGATAGGCCATCAGAGAGGTCTGCAGACAATGGCAGACCTCAGAGAGTAAATAATGCCATGTAAAGATTCTTAAGAATATGCACATTACCCGTTCGGAGTCGGCATAAAACTAGTTGGTCCAGTTCACGATCGTTTGTGTACAAATACAATTTGATCAGAAGAAATCGGGCAAAGTCCTTGCAAGGGCTGAAGTGGCCAACTCGTTTTTTATTTTTTTTTTTTATTATTGTAAAAAGTGTTTAGGTCATCACGATAAAAAACTACACTGACAGTTTGCAATCTGACAATTGATTTGAGAAAGTATTCTGAAGTTAGTACTGACTGACTGAAAAAAGCCTTTTGTATATTCATTTTGATTTTTATACCCCTACGTTTCAAAAACGTAAACGGGGTATATTAATTTTCTCACTCCGTTTGTAACGCCCATGAGGAGGAGTGGCAGGTGTAGAAAAGTATATATATTCTTGATCAGAATCACCACCCGAGTCGATTTAGAAATGTCCGTCTGTCTGTCTGTCTGTCTGTGATCACGATTACAGCCGTAATTTTCAAGCTATCGCCACAAAATTTTATATATAAGCTTTTATCTAGAAAATAAAGGTCAAGTTGGGAAATGATCCATATCGGATGAAAACCACGCCTATCTCCCATACAAAGTGATTTTATCAAAAATGTAAAATCTCTTTAAATTCCCTAAAATTAATATATGGACTTGAAATTTTGCATGTGAACTTTGATATATAACATGTACTCTGTGTCTGAAATTCAACAAAATAAAGTGAAAGCCACACCCACCTCCCTCAATAGCGAATATTTTCTGTTAAAACTATGACGAAAATGTTTTTACAAATAAACTTTTTTTTGACTGTTTAAGACTTTGAATATACTTCGGTTCGGACGTGGGGGTATTTTAACTTCGGCCCAGTCGAAGATCATTTCTTACTAGTTTTATTTGACATAAACAAATGAAAACTCCACTGAACTCTCAAACAAATTGATGTTATCCAAATTACAAAGTCTTCATGATTTGCTTGTTTGAAATTTAATAAAATTGCATGAAACAAAGTTTTTGCTCAATGCAAAGTGACGTAATCGAAACAATAAACCTATCGTGGGCGTATATGAACATCAGCCAAGGAGAAGATAATTCTTTACTAGATTTCATGTTTTTTTTTCTAAGAAGTTCTCTAAGGAGTCAATTTAAAGAGTGGCAGTTTTAATAAGAAAAATATTTGCGATTTTAAATAAAGGGTGATTTTTTTGAGGTTATGATTTTCATGCATTAGTATTTGACAGATCACGTGGGATTTCAGACATGGTGTCAAAGAGAAAGATGCTCAGTATGCTTTGACATTTCATCATGAATAGACTTACTAACGAGCAACGCTTGCAAATCATTGAATTTTATTACCAAAATCAGTGTTCGGTTCGAAATGTGTTTTATCGACAAATTTTGTTCAGCGATGAGGCTCATTTCTGGTTGAATGGCTACGTAAATAAGCAAAATTGCCGCATTTGGAGTGAAGAGCAACCAGAAGCCGTTCAAGAACTGGCCATGCATCCCGAAAAATGCACTGTTTGGTGTGGTTTGTACGCTGGTGGAATCATTGGACCGTATTTTTTCAAAGATGCTGTTGGACGCAACGTTACGGTGAATGGTGATCGCTATCGTTCGATGCTAACAAACTTTTTGTTGCCAAAAATGGAAGAACTGAACTTGGTTGACATGTGGTTTCAACAAGATGGCGCTACATGCCACACATCTCGCGATTCTATGGCCATTTTGAGGGAAAACTTCGGAGAACAATTAATCTCAAGAAATGGACCGGTAAGTTGGCCACCAAGATCATGCGATTTGACGCCTTTAGACTATTTTTTGTGGGGCTACGTCAAGTCTAAAGTCTACAGAAATAAGCCAGCAACTATTCCAGCTTTGGAAGACAACATTTCCGAAGAAATTCGGGCTATTCCGGCCGAAATGCTCGAAAAAGTTGCCCAATATTGGACTTTCCGAATGGACCACCTAAGACGCAGCCGCGGTCAAGATTTAAATGAAATTATCTTCAAAAAGTAAATGTCATGGACCAATCTAACGTTTCAAATAAAGAACCGATGAGATTTTGCAAATTTTATGCGTTTTTTTTAAAAAAAAAGTTATCAGGCACTTAAAAAATCACTCTTTATTTTCTAAAAAATACATAGATTCAACCATTCTGTAGATGCCAACGTTTTGTTCCTTACTCAATGCCATGGCATAGCATGGCACGGCATAGCACAGCACAGCATTAATCAGTTGTCGGTCCTAACTTGCAACACATTCAACACCTTACAAATATTTTGAACCCATATGAAGAGAAAAAACACAAGAATTGAGAATAAATTCAATTACTTGAAGCGGCTTCATTGATGTGGAGGCCGTTGAAATTTGAGAAAAGCGTTCCCTTAGCATTCAACGCATTGAATCTTTTGAAGTGTTTGCGTTTTGAAAACAACTTCTGACTTTTAAACACGTCGTACATAGAGAATATAAACGATAATGAAAACACAACAAACAAGTGTCCTCGGACACTGCGAGCTAAACTGAGCACGCCCAATTGATCGTATGAAGTGCGATCGATGGTGAGGCACACAATCGACGGCATATGTTACCACTCAGCCATGTATCGGGTTACCCAGCGATGGCACAGTCTCCCAATGGAAACAACGTTTGGCATTAGCCACAAACATGACAAGGCGCCTTGTCATAATTGTTGCATCAACATCGTTTTCGATTTGGAACACGTCGCGCCTGCTTTGATGGTTGATGCAATCAAAGCACAAACAAGTTTTTCGCTTAAATAGGGAATGCCCCTGTCATTATGTACTTGTTTATAAATAGTTAAAAAATTAAAAATTATATTGAAATCGTTAAGATATCAAATAGCTTTTTTTGATTTGATTTTTCGTAAATATTAATATGTATTGGCTAAATACTAACAAACTCAATTGTTCATTTATGCAGCATTTATACAGCAAGGATAGCTCCTGCGCATTCATTTTGTTATCGGTCTTAATCTTTGATCATTACTTAACGACCAGGTAGCCGTTGGACGTCGTTGACTTCTTGATGTTTTTATTTCGTGATGCGATATTCTGGCCTAAGTCCCAACAAAGAATCGATGATCGCAGGATCATTGTTGTATGTGCTTGTGTGATTTTCTATTTCAACATTGCCGCATGAACATGCATTTTATTCCACAATCGCTGCCGTATCCTACAGCATATCCTTCGAGCTCAGTTCAGTGGCTATGCCTGGATGTGGTGTTTCGAAACATTTGCACGCGCATTTGTCGCAGCACACACAAACGTCTTTGTAATAATTGTGCGTTGTCGTGTTTTTATTGCGTTTAGTTTTCCCTCGTTTGCCAGGATCAAATGCGGTGTGAGCGTTTGGCAAAGAGACAATCATGGCTCCCGCTGAGCCACAAACATGATACACCTTTCATCGAATGGCCGCCTGACACAAAATCTTAAATTGGTATCTCATAATGACTGGATTGATGGCGTGGCGATGATGCATTTATGGTCGACAGCTAGGTCCCGATTCTAATTGAGATGTCTTTTCATTTGTGGCCGACAGCAAGTGCAGCTTGGGTGTTTGTATTTTCAATCCTTGTTGATTTCCTTTCACTATGTGACATTGATATATGTGAACAATTATTCAAAGGAATCCGGCAAGCTGCGGCAGATATTAAAGGATCAGTTTAATCGACCATGTGACATTTTTTTGTTTTTTGTGCAGAAGAATGACAAGTATTTGGGAATCTTTTCAATACCGTTTCAATTGTGGAAAAGGTGTTAAAGTCGTTTTTTACCTCATTCTGATATGCAACAGATTAGACGAGTGTCACGACATTTCAAAGAATGTGAATGGCTTCAATAATTTTGTCGAACTAAACGGGGCATTCGGAGTAGACGTGCAAGCCGACAAATCTTTAATTGCACGTTGCAAGTTAAAAAACCCAATAAGTGTTGGGTCTGGCGATTAAAAATAGTCTGACCATGCTAAATCCAGTGGTAGTAGTCGTTTTTCTAGGTAAACTTTTGTTTTCGAAATATTTGAGATTTAAAATTATGGATTCAAGGACACGAAGACATGCAATTAATTGATACATATGAAAGTGTTGACTTAAGGATTCTTGAATAACTTTAAATCTGAAATATTTCACAAACAAGACTTTACCTTGAATATCGATTAGTGTCATTGGATTCTAAAATCTAAAAAACAGGCAGTATCTTCACAACATCCTTGCAACCACTAGATATATGTATGTAGATTTTTCAAGTCTACCGTTTAGAGATAAAAGAAGAAACAAAGTCTGTGAAAATAGTCAATTAATCCGTTTAGTTAGATAAAAATTTCAATTCGAAGTGACTTAGAAAGATGTGTTGTTCGGTCAAATAAAAAGTTTAAGTACACTAAAAAAAAATCAACATCAAAATGGGTTAATCCAACTAAAAACACACTTCATTTAGCTCCATTTAGATATTTGGTTATTTTTAACAATATATGTATGTGCTGTTATAACTGAAATAAAATGTAGTATAATAATGAATATGTTATAATGAAATGAAATATATAGTAAACAGTAAAATAGTTCGTCCAAACTTGTTTTCTCTTAAAACACGACTTAAACAATATTTTGTAAAATAACGCATATTTTTTGTTTGAATATTTTGTTATATTAAACATGACAATGTTTGAAAGTTTCATGTTGCCTTTTTCCTTGTGTAAAGATTCCTATCAAATCTATACCATACTCCTTAAAATAAAATTTTTAAGGAATTTGGATTCGCGATCCTCGGCCTTAAACCATCAAAAAAAGTTGAATGGATATTAAGGCAAGATGGTCCTTTTATCACTCCGTTTGTAACGCCCATAAAGAGGCGTGGTAGGTACAGAAAAGCACATATATTCTTGATCAGCATCATCACCCGAGTATGTATAGCCATCTCCGTCTGTCTGTGATCACGATTACAGCCGAAATTTTCAAGCTAACATCACGAAATTCGATATTTAAGCTTTTATCTAAAAAATAAATATCAAGTTCGACAATGAGCCAAATCGGATGAAAACTACGCCTACATCTCATACAAAGTGACTTTATCAAAACGGTAAAATCTCTTAGAATTCCAAAAAAATAATATATGGACTTGAAATTTTGCATATAAGCTTTAATATTTAATAAGCACTCTGAGTATATAATTCAACGAAATCGAGTGAAAACCACGCCTACCTCCCATATAAAGTGACTATCAAAAAACAAAAACGATTATTTTCTGTTAAAACTTAAGACTTTGAATATACTTTGGTTCGGCCGTGGGGGTATTTCAACTTCGGCCCAGTCGAAGATAATTTCTTACTAGTTTTGCTTGATTTAGTATTTGTGACTAAAACCAATAAACTCCAGTCAAATGTTAATATTGAATTTTCCGAAACTTAGGATATAATCATAGTTAAATTATAGTTATGCGGCTTGAAGAAATTGTATGTTAAATGCATTCTCTTATTTCATTTTTATTCAATGGCACAATAGCTAGCAGGTATTTTAAAACTAATGTCTCTACTCGAAGTACTTCTGAGGAACTACTGGAAATACTAAATAAGAAGTTAAGATGAAAAAATTTCTCAAATTCTCAAAATAGGAATATAATAATATCGCCATCGGTACTTTTTTGCGATTTCAACCGATGGATTTCATCGTTCAACAAAGATTTTAAAAATTGGTAAGACTAGATACTGACAACAAAACACTTTTCGAATCATTGCGAGTGATATAATTTAACCCACATAGGACTCAGTTCTATCGCATTTGCAGTGAAACTAATTTCATTATTTTCCATAAAAAATGTCCTATAAATTGAGATATGAAATATTTGTTAAAACTTCTATGCCCAGAACACATGAGAATCGTTCACTGCATGTGCATAGCAGGATACAAACACTCACACTGTATACATCAGGGACGATTAGTATGTCTATCGGTGTACTCAATTGATTCGTCACGCAGATTGATATTCATTAAAAGTAATCATTTGACATCAGGACGAAAACATTTGCCTCCATTGTTTGCACAGAAATTGTAAGGCCTCTAAAATTGACTGCAACAGAATCCAGAGACTCCCCAGAGCGTAGCGAATCTTTCTATCTACTTCATCCAAAGAGCACAGTATACAAGCTGAAATAGATAACATAAAAAATTGTAAATTGTAAATTTATTATGATATATTTATAAGAATTTATTTAGACAATAAGAAAATGTTCATAAATGACGTCGGTATAGAGGAAACTTGCAAACGAAATTGCTATTGAAGTGGATTATAGAGATCCTACAATTAAGTAGCTAATAAATTTGGTTTAAGAGCAAAAATATTTTTAAAATTAAAAAGAATTCGGAGACCTGGCAAAATTTCCATTTAAACAAGCCAAAAATCAACTATGTACGCTGCCATTCTTGGACTATTCAGCAGCGTTTTTATATAAAACTGTATAGTTTTGGAAGAAAAGACATACACAATTTTGATCTCGATAGGCGCGACCTATTTTAGACCCATGGTTACTTGGGGAAATTGTCTTAGAATCTATCGAAGATAACGTTTCGCTTTATTACACTTAGTCAATAAAAAAATTTGATCCGCCCTAGTGTGCACAAATTAAAAAATTGGTTTCGATTTATAAAATAATAAAGTCTACTTTTTAATTCATCTTAACCTACCTGGAGGGGAACTTAAAGAATTAATACCTAGTAATTTTTATAGAAAAAATTCGTTTTTATATAATAAAAATACTTATATATTATTTATTTATTTATGTTTAATTTTCCAGTAAAAACACATACAAGTATATAAGCATCCATATGTCTGTATTAATTCATTGGCAAAAACAGATGTCCGCCATATTAAAAAAAAAAATGAAGTCATCATACAAACTATTGTATTACCCAAAAAACAATGGTCACGGACAAGTACATGATAATGCCTACCAAGATGACTTTGTTAACCAAAGAAGCCGACATGGACGCAAAGACGAGATGAAGACAAAATATCAAGTGATATACTTCGATCGCTAATAGTTCAATTGCGACCTTTTTTATTATATTCTTCAAAGAGCGCTAGCATGACAGAAATAGCAAAACAAATAACAATGTGGTAGCATGATTGCCGATAATGCTGCCAGAGTCGGCAAAGTTAAAAGCAGAAGAGGCGGCAAAAGAACAATGACTGAGGTCCTTTGAACAGTGTACAAAGCAACACGCAGCAGTCCGACGCATAGTTCGGATCATGTAAAAATAAATTTTTGTCATCCGCCTACATTTTGAAACTCCCAACTGAGCCAACATGGATGCATTTAGCATGGATGCAACCTGATTGAGCAGGAAATTAGCAAATAGCATGACACCCAGCTCACTCGAAGATGTGTGTTTTAGACGTTTGGCATTTCAAAGAATGCTGCCGCCCGCCCTGTAGTTGCCACTTTGGTCGGCTTAAAACCCCTCAGATTACTAAAGCGGAGGAGATTCATCGCAATATCTACAAAACTAATTGATTTAAAACACTTAAATCTCTCCCTTAGTCCTGTGGTCACTTGCTATGTTCTCCTTTCGTATGCATGTATTCTAACTTTGACATTTTTATCTGTATACTAGCATTAAGCGAAACGTACGTTACTTTCCAACAAGCTATGTCTGCATAGATGCTTTCATAATGGCTCAAATTATCGACCAGTAATGGCTCAATAAGCAACCACATTAAATCGTTTAAAGCAAGAAACGGCTCACAGTGAGGTTCTGCACATAAGCAACTTCGCAGGATATGCTCTGAGACAAGGATAATTAAATAATAAGTAGTTTTCTTCGAAACTTTCACGACATTCAATGTGCATGTCATTCCGATTTATGCACAATCCCGAAACTTATCGACAACTGCTGGAGACAATACTGATTTTTCTTTCGTTACACTGCTGGAGCGCATTCAACGTGATCATTGATCGTAATGAATGCTCAATTGGTATAAGCGTTCCAAAGAGTAAAGTCAGAAAAGAAAACGTTGTCGATCGTTGCAGCCTGTGACAGCCTGTCACCACATGCGAATGTCAACAAATTGCATTAGTTGCGGTTGACCTGAACTACCTACATAGATTGCCAAGGATCAATGCAACAACCAAAACTTTTAAATAGTTGTCTTAGAATGAAACAATTGTTAACATTTTATACAACTGATATACATACGCGTATGTATATTTAAAATTATTTTTTTAACATATGAAAACAATAAGCTTGTTGATCACTTGAAATGTGTTTTAAGCTGTCTTAATAGGGCGACGATTTTTGACGACATTTTGAATTTTGATCGAAATTCATAATAAATTCAAGATTTTTTATTCCTGAACTTAAAGTTAAAATAGTGTGTCTAAAACATAAAAATTGAGAAAGAGTTTAAAGTCAGAAATGCTCCCAAAACAAATATTTTTATACTAAATTTCTTAACAACTTCTAATAATGTGCAAAAAGTGTTGATTTTAATGTGCGAAATCCCTTATCCCTTGTAGACGAATACTCGAAAACGATGACTTTTTGTTCGCTAGGGTCTTAAGGGGTTTATCTTGATTTATAGATGTGGGAAATTGATTATTTTTTTTTTTTCATTTTTTTAAAACTCAATGTCGCCAAACTATCCTCCAAAGAATTCAAGTTGAATTTCGAATCGTTGCTGATACATGTAAACAAATCAGATCATGCAAAGCTCAAGTAAAATAAGACATCTTTTGGGGTTTTTTTTCTTGATACTAGATTTTAAGCACCGGTGGCAACTCTAACTCAAAAAGTATCAGACCAATTTCAAAAAATATTTTTTTTTTTTTTAAAATAATGTTTATGCTAAGAGTACGGGAGGGTCTTTTTCGTAAAAAATCGCGTATTTTTTATAAATCCTCAAAGTTCAAAGGAATGGATTTTTTTAACGCTGAGCATTTTTTGAAGTTTTTATTTTTTTAGGAATCTATCCGACACTTACTAGACTTAACTTTTAACTTTAAAATGCCGTTAAATAATAAATAATAATAAAATATTTTTTTAAAGATGATCTTGTTTAAAAAAAAAAACACTCGCCGATACTTACTGGACTTAACTTTTAACTGTAAAACGTCGTAAGTGTTTTTTATTTCGGTTCATTCACAATGAACGAACAGTTGCTACCGCAAAACTCTGTTTTTAGTCAATTTTGACGCATTTAGCATTTACCATATATACTTGTATATTGAAAGATTAAATGAATTTATAATCTTAATCCAAAAATTATATTCAATAATCTTGTTCAATAAGAGAGAAACAAATTCAACGGAATCAATAAATTTTTCATGTAAAATAAAACTTTTTTTCAAAAAAAAAAAAAAAAAAAAAAACACCGAATTCAAATTCACTAAACAGTAAAAAATAATTTTAAATTACTTTTCTTATTAATTTCTTGGTCAAATTTAATAATTTATTTATATATTACTAGCTGACCCGGCAAACGTTGTTTTGCCCAAACTTAATATTCGACGTTTCTACTTTTTCAATAGATGACGGTGTAGTTTTGAAAGTCAAACACAATTACCAAATTTTAGTCTATTATGACCAAAACCGTTTGAAATATAGCATTTTCATATATTTGTGGGTGGTAAAACATATTTTAGTACAGTTTCCGACAGCAAGCAAACATAATAAATTAGTATAATAATTTAAAAATTTATTTATAATAACAACTTTTAGTGTAACATCAGCAAAATCTTCTGATATATAGAGTTTTTATTGATTTGTAGGCGGTAAAAGGGGGTGTGGCAACCCATTTTTAGGACAGTTGCCGACAGTGAGCATACAAACTATATTACCAAATTTTAGTCTAATACCACCAAAACCTTACGATATATAGAATTTTTATTAATTTGTGGGTGGTAAAAGGGGGTGTGGCAACCTATTTTTAGTACAGTTTCCGACAGCAATCAAACAAAATTCATTACCAAATTTAAGTATAATACCACCAAAATCTTCCGATATATAGAATTTTTATTGATTTTTGGGCGGTAAAAGGGAGGTGTGGCAACCCAGTTTTAGTAAAGTTTCCGACAGTGAGCATACAAACTAAATTACCGAATTGTAGTGTAATACGATCAAAACCTTCGAAAATATAGCATTTTTATTGATTTGTGGTCGGTAAAACAGGGTGTGGCAAATTTTTTTTCTACATAGTGTCCTTCCTTGGGCCAATACGAATCCATCAAGCTCAAAATTGCAAAAATTGAACGACCCCTTCTTGAGTTATACGCGTACACACGGACGTCAGTCATTTTTATATTTATTGGAAATCCTATTATTTTCATTCGTTTTCAAATCTATTTTATTATCATTAATTTATTAATTTCTTTATGAATATAAAGACGCAAATCTCGTGTACAAAAAATGTAAAAATTTGATATTTAGTCCTCGTTTCAATATTTTTAAAAATCCAAATAATGAAAGACAAGCTGCACTTAATAGATTTATAAATTACTTGAAAGCTATATTAAAGTACCATGTTTTTTCTAACGGTAGAAAATAAATAGATGCCGAGAAAATATATTTGTAGCTATTACTTTTGATCGGAAAGAGATATTTTGGATCTTTTTTTAAAAAAAGATTACAAATATTTACGCTAAGCTAACGGCACCTACCAAATGGTTTTTGTTAAATGCTTGAATTGAATTAATCAACGAAAAAAAAAATTATTGAAATATATTCAAAAACAACGGAGTAATTTGCATCGAAAGTAAAACATACGTATTTCTGATAGTATTTTGTTATTCTAAGGAAAGAATGTTATTAGAAAAAGACGAACGAAAAGTTTGAGCAATTTTGAAAATATGTGAATATTTTTGGTTTCAAAATAAGAGAATTTTTTTTTAAATAAGTTAACGAACATTTACGCTAAAAAAAGTAGATTTGCATTTTTTATAAAGGGACAGAAGAGGCGTAGTCAAAACTAAGTATTTCATAACCATAGTTAGGATTCAAGTAATATGTGTGGCGAGTTTAAGTCAAATCCGTCCTGCCGTTAAGATTTGTATTCAGATCAAACAAACAGAAAATTACTTTTATTAATATAGATGGTTCTTTAGGAAACTTTCAAAAATGAAACTTTGTTTTTAAAAAAGTTGTTTTATTAATTTCTGAAGGTTCGTTGATTATTTTCAATTTCTGTCTCTACAATTTGTATTAAAGTGTCACGCCATTTTTCAAATCCCGCCCACTTTATTGATGGTACTTTATAATGATTCTACATAGCCCTGTACCCAATTTCAGTTCCCATGTACATATATTAACCGATATACAATAGTTTTCTTCGGTACCACACCCTAAGTATAATCCCTCACACTTTTGTAATGATTCTACCTACCATCTACCCGCGTTCCAAATATTAGTACCTTATCAATATTAACTGAAATACAGTGTTTATATAATAGTGACACGCCTCTTTGTCGAGTTCCTACTTTATTTATCGTGTTTTGTAATAATTCTATAGATAGTCCAGTTTTAAGAAGCTTTTGCTCTCGATTTACATCAACAATTTAGCAAATTTTCTTCAAAACTGTAACATTCATATGCATTCAAAAATAAGCAGGCTATAATGGTCTATGTCTCAATCCAGAAAAGTCAAAGTGCTTGGTTATACAAAAAGACTTATAGACACTGTTAGTTTCCCAAAAGTCAAGCTAAACAACTGTGCAATACAATAAGAAGATTCTGCCAAAAATTATGGGATTATTTTTATTATTAGGAGAACCGTTGATAGAGTATACTCTAAGTTACTTGTTCTGTGGATAGCTCAATCCTTTGCCCCACTACGAATTAGATTAGTCCTTGCAATTGTGAATTATTTGCTAATTGTGATGCTGCTTGCAAAGCAAAACTTTGTGTGTTATTCAACATCACGAGATACGTCTATGGACTGAAACGTTGCGACACTGTTTCACAATATGCTAAGAAAATATGTAATATGACCTTTGATAATATTCTAAAATTTTGAACTTTGGTGCTGCTGCCTAAGTGTTATACTCTGATGAGCCTGCATATTAACGCGAAAGACTGTTTTCTTCCAGTTCAAATCGAACTAAAACTTTACTTACTTTACCCCCCCCCCCCATTTACTGCATCTTTATGGTTTCCGAAAAGTGTACTCACGTTCGTGAAAGAAACGAGCAACAATATTTTTTGATGTGAAAAAATGTATCGCTTATTGTGTCCCACACGAACGATAGTGCTTTTTAATTCTTAATTTTAGTCCTAAATCATGTTATATATGAAGTTGGTGCTGTAATTATGAGGTTTTTTGATAAATCTTGTTTTAGTACTAGCTTGTCACAACAAAAATAAATATAAATAAATAGTATTTTTTAGTACAGGGTGTTTTTTTTTTAAAGGTACGATTTTTATGTAAGAAATAAAGGGTTATAAATAAAGGTGGTCAGATCTGTTTGGTTTTCCTAACGCCAGATAAACGCTTGCAAATCGTGCAAAGTTATATCGAAAATCGTGGTTCAGTTCAAGAATGTTACCGTGTGCTACGTCCATTACTTCGTCCATCTGAGAGAATGATTGGATTAAGCATGGATCGTTTTCGCTCTAAAACTAAAATCATACTCTAAATGCGTATCTGCAAAGACATCGTAAAGTGCACACCATAGGCGTCCGTAGGAATTCTTCAAGTAGATAAAAAGGTATGCATTGGTGTGCACGTATATGAAAATGATTATATAAAAATGTAACATATACACATAGAAAATAAAAATATATAAAATTTTTCAAGTCGAGCGTGGGGAGAGGGGGGGGGGAATACCGCCGCTTCTAACTGTGGACGCCCATGGTGCACACCAAAGAAACAATTGCTGCTGTAGAGCGTAGCATTGGGGGACTAAAATCAGTTGATTCACCACAATTTTAGCTCCGAAAATTTAACTTCTAGAATGTCGCGACTGCGAAAATCATTTTAAAAAAACGAATGGCATTAAATGATCTGATTAGCTAATAAAGCTAATTTTCTAATTTTTTTTATATCAATTCAAAGTTGACCCCTCTAAATAAACTATTTATGGGTGATTCTAAAATAAACTACTATTTCAGAATAGTTTATTGTACTTTAGAAAACATTTCAATTGTTTAATAATTTCGTAAACATATGTACTAAAGAATTTTCATTCATGCACGGATTTTTGAAAATGTAACCTTTTTCTTTTATAAATTATAAGTTTCAATACCTGGACTCTTTTAAAAATACAGAACATATCTTCTACTGGAGTCAATTAATCATCAGAACGGCGCCCCGTAACCAGTGTCGCCAGATGAAATAACCACCAGAACTCTCTTTTTCTCACACTTAATTCCCACAACTTACCACACTCGCAAAATACCTCAAAATACCATAAAATACCTCAAATTACCATAAAATACAACAATACCTCAAATTACCACAAAATCCCTCAAATTTTCTTTTGAGGTATTTTGAGGTATTTTTTTCCCAGCGTGGTAAATATCTCACATGTGGTATTTTTTTCCACGCAAGAGATTTTTACCACAAAACACCATGGGAATTCCCACATCCCACAATCGTTGAAAAATACCATAAGCACTATTTATCGTGCTTTTCTGGCAACATAGCCCGTAACTGTACATCATGCAACAGTATAATTAAGCAAATAAAAAAAAAAAAAATAAAAAAAAAACAAATCAAATTTTTAAACTAGTAAAAATGAACTGAGTGTGTACCTTAATGGAGGCATTTGGTTACATACAACGTAATCTTCAAATCAGTGGGGCCCAAGAAATTTTAAGCGCTAGCCAATTCTTAAAAAAACAAACACAAATTGTTGCTCATCGTTGCGTTTGGCGAAAATCAAACAAAAAAAAACTCCAATTACAATGCAAAAAAATCACATGTCATGAAAAATAGCTCGGCACACAAGTCAAGGACAAGGACAATCAGCTTCAGCATCGAGTGTGCGTTTTTTATTTTGGCTTTGCATGCATTTGTTTTTGTAAAGTTCGCTGGAAAATGTGCTGAACACTGAACGAGTGCGGTTTGTGTAGATGTTTTTTGCAGGCGTTCTATGATTTTAGCTCATCGCAAAGACAAAATTAAGATAGGAAAAAAATTGTGTGAAGGGTCACGCGGGCCATACGGGCCACTACTTGGGCATGTTTGCTTCTAATGTTCATTATAATATAAGTAATTAAGACTAACTATCGTATTTCTTCAAATGCCATTTTGAATGCTAATCAAAATTTTGAAAACTTTAATATGAAAATGTTGAAAATAATCTGGCAAATTCACCATCATTTTGCACCGTAATCAGAGGTTATTATCTGAATTGAATTTTGGTTTTTCGTCTTGGATCCTCTTTGTCCGCTTAAAATAACTATGAATTAATTTTATTTTTTTTTTGTTTATTTTATTGAACGAATTGATAGCTCCTCCTGAGTGTACCGACTTAATCTTTAATTGAAAAGAATTTTAATAACACGTAAGAAAATCTTGTTAACCAACCCATAACAACACAAACAAATAGAACAATTAACAAGTCCACATCAAACAAAATTAAAGCAAATGTTGCTTCCATGCGCATTGTTTAGGGTTCTGGTGAGGCAACACAAATCAACCCTATTTGGATTTCCGTAATAGATATTTTGACGCCGAAGCACCGAAACACAAAACAAATACAAACAAAACAAGCACTACATCCACCGAATTTCACACACCGACACACCACAACCAATCGAAGGGTCTCTCCACATATATTGGACTGAGTTTAATTGTGTTCCAAACAGAATCCACAAGCACCAACATCGTCAACTATTAAGGGCGGAGTTATGGCAATCCGCACACATGCGTCTACCTGCCGCACCCAGTGTGTGTGCCGTCTTTTTTGTAGAGATTCTCAACAAGAGTACGGTGACTATAAATAGTGCTGTCCGTGTGATACGCAGTCAGTATCGAGCTGAGTGTCGATCAGTGAGTTAAAAATAAAAGAAATAAAAAATTCTAAGCTGAGAACTGGTTAAAAGAGAACATTAAAATGGTCAAAAGCATCACAGAAATGGAATTCAAGAGCAATTTTTCAATCGACGCGATTCTTTCGTCGAAAAACACACAACAGCAGATGCACCCTATGGAAGCCATCAACATCAAGCATGAACTCAGAAACGTCTACACCTCTGATGGCGAGCTGTCGGTCTCTGATGAATTCGATAGCCCTTCCCGCACCAGCACGCCCATGAGCAGCGTTGCAGAATCGCTTTCATCCGGCGATGATAAGCATGATGATGACCAGAGTTGCGATGGAGAAGATAGCTGTGAGGACAGCAAGAAATCTGAGCAGGTTGACAACAAGAAGCCACCGTATAGCTATAACGCACTCATCATGATGGCCATACAGGATAGTCCCGAACAGAGGCTCACCTTGAACGGCATCTACCAGTATCTAATCAACAGATTTCCATATTTCAAGATGAACAAACGTGGTTGGCAAAACTCCATTCGGCACAATTTAAGCCTGAACAAATGCTTCGCCAAGATTCCACGCAGCTATGATGACCCCGGTAAGGGAAATTACTGGATTCTGGACCCCAGTGCCGAAGAAGTATTCATTGGAGAGACCACTGGCAAGTTGCGTAGGAAAAATCCTGGCGCTAGTCGCACACGTTTAGCTGCGTATCGTCAAGCAATCTTCTCGCCCTTTATCGGTCCATATGGAGCTTCACCAACACAATTTCACAATGGAATGACATATGGAGCCGGCTATGTTGGAGCAGCAGCTGCTGCTGCAGCCGCACTCTATCAGCGTATTGCACCAACTTATCCCGCTGCCTATCACAACCTCCAACAAATTCCATTCAGCCCAGCCAACATGCCGAATGCCAATGTCTATCCATCTATACCAATGTCCAACGAATTCTTCAACCGTATGCAATTCTTCGGAAAGTTCCCAGCGAGTTAGGTTGCAAGTGTACCCTGCGCCTGGCGCTTTGTTCATCGAAGACAGCACATACCTCGAGGGTCAGAACTTATTTATGGTGTCATGGTTTCTAGTCAGCTTAGCTGATTCGTTGTTTAAAACGTTGAAGGGACATTGATTTAACGCCTTCCCGCCTCGAGGGACTCGCACGGCTTGGGACCCGATCGAACGTCCACCATCAAGGTAGACCATCCTATAGCACTGATCCTGCAATATTTCGTTTGGATTTAGTCATGGTATTAGTTATTTATATGAAAATCTATGAAATCTGATAATAAAAAAAATAGCTCGACTTGCAACCAAAGTTTTTTCATTTTATTCAATTCTACTCGTACATAACACGTATCATTTTTAATCTTTCTATTTATTCTTGGGCTTAAGATATGTCGATTTATCAATTCGTGTCGCAGATGGAGTTGTGGTTGTTGTTGTTGTTATGTTCAGCGTTGTTTTGTTGAGATATGTTTTGTTGTACATGTTGCCCTTTGAATCACTAGGAATCCGGTTCGGAGTGGCACGGCAGCAAATGACTTAATTACGTGTTGGATGCTTGTCCACTGTTGTTGTTGTTGTTGCAAATGATGATGTTGTTTGTTTGAAATTCAGCCGACGGCTTACCTAGTGACACTGTCCAGCTGTGAAGGGGACACAAAAAAAATAAAAAACAACAAGAGCAACAGTAACAACAACGACAACAACATCGAAAACATCATCAGCTAGAGCAATTTATTCCACATCTTGTTCTATTGTGTAGGTCACCGCAGGAGCGTACATTTCGACATTCAAAATGCAAGCAACAAAAAAAAAACAACCATTGGAACGTTTTGAAATTACGAATCGGTTTCGACTTTTTTTTTTTGTTTAATTTTCCATCTAATATGTTTAAAAGTGAAAGATGAGACCACTTTCGGCTGAATGTGAAGGCGTTATACACTGTTTTGTGTTCTATTCGGTTGATGTCTTCATTTATCTGCTAAATGAGCACGATATTTGATCGGTTATTTCAAGCCAGTGCCGAGACGTGCGGCATTTGCTTTGATCAAGTCTAAACGTAGTTTTTACACTATCAGAGAGTAAACGTGGTACATGGGAACAAAACATTTCAACAGATTTTTCTATTTTTATTTTTTTTTTTTTTATTCAAAAGTAGAAGTATGAAGAAAAGTTATATTCATTAGGAAGAAGCCAGTAAGATTTTAACTGCTTCATATTAACATATATTGTTGAAGGAAAGAAAATCAAGAAGAGTACTTCTCGGAAACTATTTATATACTATGATGAGTTTTTTGCTATGTAAACTTTTTGATGTCGTTCTAATGTTTAGTTATAGCAAAAGCAATTTTTGTCCTTATTCTTTATTTATCCTTTATAATATGGAATCCCTTCTTGAAAACAATATTTAACTCACAGTAACGAACAAATTCTTCAAAATATTTTTTAATAAGTCTTTTAACCAGGACTCAAAATATTTTAATTTCATTCTATTATTTTCCTCATTTCCAATGATTGTTTTGATGATTCATAAAAAAAAAATTCATGAAAACTTTTTTCTAGTCTCTTCCTTTTTGGTACACATATGGCTTGGCATAGATAATCAGTAGTCTTCGCTAAGAACATCATCTTCGCTAAGCCCAGATTGCCCAGATCTTGCCTCTTCTTATTTTTGCAACAGCCTGATAGTTGTGTGTAAACACGATCTTATTTTGTGGTCTACAATATGACTAAAGGAGCTGCACTATTTTTTGTTTTTGCTTGTTACAGGATTTTAAGGCTCATCGTTAAATCTTAGGATTTTGATATTGCATTGCTTTTGTCTGCGAATTGAGTACATTATTATCTTAACACATTTTTCAATTACCTCTGGACTGGATTTACTGAAATGGATTGGGCTCAATTCAACAATCCACTTACATAATCCGTGTTTTTTCTTTTCTTGGTTTATATTCTCATCCCGAATAGTCATTGTGTTTTCCGTTTATGGGATTGAGCAGACCAAGTGCAAAAGTGTTTGCGGGTCGTTAAATAGCAACATTTTTTCAGAGTCTATGTACAAACAAAGGAACAACCACACGATCGATCGCTGGTTTCCTTCTTAGCAAAGAAGGTATTAAGTAAGTGATCGATATTCTTTGTACATATACGTCTTTGGCTCTGATCTGCTCTGGATTGAATTGGTTTATGTGCTCGAAATACAATTTGTACAATTTGCAAAGATAACAAGCTTCTTGGGCCTAAGAACCTTATCTTATTACCAGGGTTAAGTGCATGGATTACAATGTCGAAAGAGCATCGTCACAACGTCGGCTTAAGCCAAATAGTGCGAGCAGATGAGAGTAGCATTGAAACAGAGTCTTACCTTACCAAGCCAGTGCAGATGTATTGACGGAATTTTGCGCGCGTTCGTAGAACGTGTTACTGATACACTTTTGAACCAAAACTAAGTCATTAGCATTAGGATTGAATGTTTTGTACCTTCGTGATTTAAGCCTTCTTCTAGCTTAGAGGGATCTTAGAATTTGGAATCAAAAGAAAGGAGTCGCATTCAAGCAAATTGCTATTCCAACTTACAAATATAAGTTGATGATGGTTTCTTGTAAATATTTAAATGTTCTTAAAATATTTTCATCACTAACAAAACGATGAGTTCAGTAGCAGGTATCTGAAGAGGTATTGCAATCGGATAAAAATACCTATCTATCGTCTATGACATAAAATATATATTATATACACTGAAAAAACTCTGACAAGTGAATATGATTAAAAAATTGTGTAACTTTTTCACAAAACGATTGTTCAATGTGAATAAATTTTATAAAATTTTAATTCATATTGAAGAAAGCTTTGCCCAATTTACGAACATTCTTGATACGTAATGAAATCTGGCACGTGAATTTTACGAAAATAATTTGTTTCTGCTTGACGAAATTTTCATTAATTTTGAAAAACTGCTAAATTTTTATTTATATTGAGATTGAATTGTTTGATAGACAAAAAAATATTCATATGCATGCCATTTTAAAGCTTACAAAATGTCTTCGAGTTACAAACTTCAACTTGTAAATCAACGCAATAGCATCTGTGGATTCTGACGTGACAGTGTATATTTATCCTTGTCCTTCTTCTTGTCCTTTCATTTGCTCCCAAACTTGTCTTCGTTATTATTCTTATTCTTATATTTGTTCTAATAATTGTCACACTTCCTGTCGAAAGTCTTATTTTAGTTCATGCCCAAATTCCTGACTTTATCCTTGTTCACATCCTTTCCTTATAATTGTCCCACTTGCTTTCTAAATTTTGTACTAAATTTTGTCCTTATTGTGTTCAAATCCTTGTTATATTCCTTCTTCCATTTCTTGTCCTTTTACTTTTCCTAATCTTGTCCCAAATATTGTTTTAGGTATGTCTCGATTTTTGTCCTTACCCTTGTCCCAGTCCTTCATTCATCTTCAATTCATCTTCCCAATTCTTTCCTGAATTCTTGGTCTTATCCTTTCTTCTTATCATATTCCTGGTCCTAACCTTTGTCCCAATCCTTGCTCTCCTTCCTTGTCTAATCATTGCCCTAATGCTTAACCAAATTCTTGTCCTAATACTTGTCCTTATTAAAATTTGAATTAATTTTTTTTTTTTGCTTTTGCTATTGCATTTAGGTTACTTCAAGGGGTTTCCTAAGAGGACAGTTTTTGGCGCCATTAATTTTTTTTTCTATGTGACGGGAAACTTCAGCTTTGCTGTCGTTCTATTAAATATACTGTAGTATATTTAATACTGTAGTATATTTAATAGAACGACCAATAGTCATGAACTTATAATTCCATGCAACTTTTTTATTGTTGTTGCATTTTTACTGCATTAAAGCGGACTGCCTAGGTGATATCGTTTCTACAATTTTTATACCCCCACGTTTAAAAAACGTTTGTAACACCCATAAAGAAGTGTGCTAGGTATAGAAAAGTATATATATTTTTGATCAGCATCACCACACGAGTCGATTTAGACATTGACGATTATAAACGTCATTTTCAAGCTATCATCAGAAAGTTCTATATTTAAGATTATATCTAAACAATTAAGATCAAATTTAAAAAAGAGCCAAAGCGGATGAAAACCAAGCCTACCTTCCATACAAAGTGATTTTTTAAAAACGGGAAAATCTCTTTGAATTCCACAAAAATCTAAATCCGTGGGGTATTTTAGCTTCGGCCCAGTCAAAGATCATTTCTTATTAGTTTATGTTCTTTTTATTTTTCGGCACAGTACCTTCCGAATGACTGTACCTTTATTTCTTTGTTTTTTATAAATATTAAAAAAGTGTAAGACAACATTCGATGTTTGCGTAGTAATACGAGTATATGTATAAGAGAAAAGCATTTAAAAAAAAAAAACGAAACAAAAATTGTGTTGCGCGTGTTATTAAATGTTTTGTACACAAATGACCGAGATCTGGACTTATTAGTTTTATGCCCACTCCGAACGGTTAATGTGCTTGTTCTCAAGAAGTTTTAAATGGCATTATGTACTCTGTTCTCCGATCAGAAAAATTAATTTTAATTGAAAAATGTTATGTGCATAAAAAAATGCATAAAGTGCATAAAAACATACATGTTTTTATAAAGGCAAAGTTGGGAACATTTGCTACTTTTTTTATTGATTCATATCTGTATTAAAAACTTAATTAAAAAATCCTAAAAAGTCTTCCCAATAGGGAAGGAGGTTTTTTAACTCTAATGGTTGGATCTTGAATTTTTTTCTTTATCAACTTACTCGTATGCATAAAAAATTATTTGTAAGTACGTAATAAATTGTTAACGTTGGGTACGTTTTCCCATTGGGTGGATCTCGTACGAAAATATGAATTAACGCAGAGGTATTAAGAATAGCAGTTAGAATTGTTGTCTGTCTCCGACAGTAAGTTCTTTTTTTATTAGGAACAGTAGTGTTGAGAAGTAACATTGCATAATGGAAGGTTGGAGCTTTTATTTTCGGTATTTTTCAATAAATTCATCACTGCTTTTGAAATGAGTATTTTCTCATTACTTATTGAATATCTGTCAGTGCATTTGATGTAATTTCAAAATTTTTTCTGAAAAGATGTAAAGTAAATTTTTACTTCAAGTTGAAATGTACACCAAGAGAAACATATCGTAAAACCAAAGAAAATACACTTTGTCACAAAGGCTCTTATTGGTTATATTGTGCCCAAAGATAAAAAATCTTTACGGCAAAGGAACAAATCGTCATATGAAATCAAAAAAGCCGTAAGTTACATTTGAAAAATTTTGCAGGAGAAGCAAAAAATGCTTGGGCTTTGCTTTGCGCTTGCACTGAAAAGCTTATTGAATTTTGTATATAAAAGCGTCGTTTTTAGTAGTAAGAGTGTAAAATTTTGCATGAACAAGTATTATGATACGGTGCTTCATAATCAATCAAAAAGTCAATTTTGAATTTTTGGTAACTTACGCCTTTTTTTATTTCATATGACGAAATGTTGTTAAATTTCCATGAAGAATCTACTTAAAACCAAAGAGTT
Organism: Pherbina coryleti; assembly: GCA_943735915.1. Lineage (NCBI taxonomy): Eukaryota > Metazoa > Arthropoda > Insecta > Diptera > Sciomyzidae > Pherbina > Pherbina coryleti. The sequence goes on from OX030948.1 coordinate 816,879, forward strand.
AAGTTCTTGTGGCAAAGACTCAAAACTAAAAATTTGATTTCCTTGTAAGTGTCTTTCCATATCCTCCCCCTCTTTCTATTACTCAAACTATCAATTGCCTTAAATATGACATACCTTCTACACAAAGTTACTGCGAAATATAAGCGTGTGTTTTTAAGAAAAATATGATTTTGTAGAAAAATTCTTTAAAATTACAGACTCTGTCTTTGAAACAATGATATTTATCTTCAAAAAAATAATAAAATTTGATTTAAACTACTTTTTTCAATCCCTTGTTAACAAGAATTAAATCGTTATAGGAAATAATTTATCTTTACAGCAAACATTTATTCTTTAATTTAACTTCAAAGAACTTCAGTCTTTTGTTTCCAAAATGCAGCACTTGCTTAGTGAAAAAATAAACCATTAGTGCAACGATCTTTTCCTTGTAGCAAAGATATTTTTGTTACAGTTTTACAAGAACATCTTTCCTTGATTTTAAGCCGCTCAGTTTTCTCAGTGTATCTAAAGTATATGACAGTTTTGCCTGTGGTAGAAGTGCTTTATTAACTGTCGAAAAAAAAAATGTTTTTAAACAAGAGACTTAATCAACTGCAATGTTGCAACCTCAACAACTTAATCTCGATCATTTGAAATTCAAATACATAAATAAAAAAAAAATTACACTAGTCACATAATTTTCATGCTGCTACTGCTAACATTGTCAGACAACCCACAGAATTTTCAACGAACAACATATTTTTTTAGTAGAGCCCAGGATGCCAAAATGAGGCGTTGGTCTATTGTGCCCCAATCTTTCCTTCTTGAAAATGATCTTTATTGAAATTCTCCATTAAAAATAAGCCACTATGTATGTATCGCACCATCCTCATATGAACCTGCAATATCTTCATATTCATGCCATTTATTCCGGTTTTACTCTCAGACTTAATGCATTTTTTTTATTCGTGAACTTAAACTTCTAGACTTTTTTGTGGTATTTCTCTCATCGAACGCTTACTCAACCGCAAGTACTTATAAAACTTGAAAAAAAAAATTTGATAATTTTAAAGAAAACAAAATTCATATTTTAAAAGCCTTTAAGATTTATTTGATTATGTTGATTGAATGGTTCGAATATTTTACTGCGATCTCCCTTCTACCTAGTTCGCTGATCTTCATTGATATTTGGAAGAGTGAAACTCTTAAATTAAGTAAACTTTTCACGGCAGTCGAGTTACTCCTACCGAATTATTAGAGATACTTTGTTTTGTATTTGCTGCTTTGTGACTTCAACTTTATTGCTTTTTCTCGCGAACCTCACTTCAATACTTTACTAACCCTTTCATCTGTTTTAACCCTTTGCATCGGCAATGCCTACGCCCTACGCCTTGGACTCGCCTAATCTTATCGGGAAATAGGGGTTTATTTACATGAACTCAATGGTGGCTCAACCACACGATTAGTTTTTGATGCCGGAGTTTATTGTTGTCACTCTTTTGCTTACCTGCATTGTCTTAACTATGCTCTCACCATCTCTGTCTCTGTTTCAAAGTTTCACACAAGGACACGGATTAGCATGTCTTCCTACCTTCATTTTTGCAAAATATACCATCCCGCTGTACAGTAGCTACTTTCATCAAATTGGCCTTACCTTCTGCTGCACTCGTATGGTTGTTGTTTGAAAAACACTTAATTTGTAAAGGATTGAGACATCCTATATGAAGCTATGAATGTGTGTCACATTGTGTGTAATACTCGTGCACATTACTGGATAGATGTGCTAGTACTGTACATGTATTAGTGAGTATCTGTGCAATTTGCGATTCTTCAAACTAACTGAATACAAGTAGCAGGCTGAAGAATTGACTTTAATCCGAAGAAATAAATTCTGGCTGTCTAAAGTTGTATTAAGGAAACTTCAAGGAAACGAATCGCTTGCAGCGGCGCTTAATCGCTGCCACTTATGAGTATCTGCACAAATATTTGGAAACTTCGCACAGGGTTTAATTAAAGCAGGAGGTAAGTAAGATTGAAACAATGAAAGGGTTAAAGGCCGTTTCTGGATTTGGTGCGCTACAAGTCCGTGCTCACTGACAGAACAATGCACACACATCTTAATTGGCCAAATTTCGGAGAAAACATGAAACGTTTTCATGGATTTTTAGTGTCCTGCGTTGGCAAAATAAACGAAGCCAAAACAAAAACGCGTTGACGCCTGTCCTCCACGAAAAACGAAATGACATTGTTTCCATTTTACGTGAATAACACCCTGCGTGTCTGTCAGCACCAGAAGCATCCAGCCTTTAATAAAGCCTGAAGCAGCCTAAGCTGGCAAAAATAAACAGTATTTATACATACAAGTATTCAAGTCTGCAACATAAAAATATGTTTTATTTTGTTGTTGTTATTTTATATTATGAATTGCTTGAAAAAAAAACACTTTTAATTAAGTGTTTTACAAGTTGTTCTTCCGTTAGTGTTTTAACTATTGACCAATGTATTATTAAAAAGTTTTCTCAGGTTGATCATATTAAGCTCTCACAACAAATAAAGATATTTCTATGAATGTCTTTTAACAGTTTCGTAAAAATATTATACTTTTGCTTAAGCCATTTTTTATATAATAATTTATTTCATACGCTCCGATTCAAGTGCTCCCGAGTACTTCAATCTTTGTTTGAGCGCTCTATATGCATAATTTAAATGCAATGGTTAGTCTTGCAGTGGACTAGTTTAAATTTCTGGCATTAAGCATCTAATTGATTACTTTCCAAAATATTCAGCGTTCCTCCATTGTTATTAGAAAAACTTTGCAAATTTATCCTTGATTTTTAAGTTAAATTCCTTGTTTTGACCTCAGACCTTATATACCTCAGTCGGTAGACTTTGGTTCACTATTATTGAGTGAGAGCGATATTTTAAATGGTATTCGTGGTTTTAAAGTAACAAGTAGTGTTGATTCAGATGGTATATGTGCTGTTTTAATAAAAAATTGTGCGAAGAACATACTTTACCCATTTAAAGTTATCTTTAATAACTCGTTGCGATCTGGTGTGTTTCTCGATTGCTGGAAAGTGGGTTTTGTATCACTTATTCATAAATCTGGTTGCAAAAATAATGAAGCCAATTACAGGCCTATTTCTAAATTAAATGTTATTCTGAACCTTTTTGAGTGCATTGTAAAAGACAAACTCTTTTTCGCGGTGAAAAATATAATTTCGCCGTATACTACTTCCAATCTAATGCTATTTTCTGAATACTGTTTATCATCGTTTCAGGTGGTCAAGTTGATGTTATATATACCGACTTTTCACAGGCGTTCGATAAAATATCCCATACCATTTTAATTAAAAAATGTCAGTTGTTAGGGATTCATTCAAATTTTTTGAAATGGCTTTCTTCGTATCTACAAAATCCACAAAGCTTTGTTGCTTTTGATAGCGCAAAGTCATATCCTTTTTTTAGCAACATCTGGTGGTCCTTTGTTGCCTAAGGGTCCTAAGGGAGCATCTTAGGTCCTTTGTTGTTTGTTATTTTCATTAATGATATTGCGTCCTTATTTGTGCACTGTAAAAGTTTGCTTTTCGCTGATGATCTCAAGATCTTTCTTAAAATTAGGAGTATATCTGATATGGTTCTTCTCAAGAGCGAAGTTAATAAACTGTATAACTGGTGCATTCTCAACAAGCTACGTCTTAATTTAAACAAATGTGTTTTTATGTCCTTTTCAAAGTCCATAAGTCCTCTCTCTTCGTCCTATTTTATATTAAATTCTGCTCTATCAGCTGTCTGTCAGTATAAAGACCTTGGAATAGTTTTTGATTCGAAGTTTACGTTTCGTGCGCATTTAGATTATATTATACCTTAGGCATATGCAATGCTGGCTTTTATAAGGCGCAATAGTTCAGCTTTTAGAGATCCGTACACATTTAAGGCTTTATTTATTAGTTTTGTTCGATCAAGACTTGAATATGCCTCAGTAATCTGGAATCCATTTTTTGAATTGCACAAAGTTCGGCTAGAAAGGGTTCAGAGATCTTTTGCCAGATTCGCTTTACGCACTTGTAATCTCGAATTTGCTCCTCCACCATATAATGCCCGTTGCCTCTTGATTGGTTTAAAGACCTTAGAAGTCAGAAGACAAATTTTATCTCTACTGCTCCTATTTCACATTATATCTGGTGCAGTTGACTGTCCAGAACTTCTCAGTATGATTCAGTCCAATGTACCTCCAAGAGCTATACGAAATTATGATCCTTTTTATTTAAATTATGTTCGCACTAATTATGCTGCTAATGCACCAATTCGTAGAAATTTAAAATTGTTTAATGATATTCACCGAATTTGTAATCTAGACTTTTCAATGTCAAAAAATTCTATTAAAACACTTTTGTATAGTATTTTCTAAGTATACTTGAAACTTTGTTTGAAATTTATTTTGTAATAAATTTTTGTTACTTCTAGTCTGTAAGGACTTTATCATACACTCAATAAATAAATACAAATACAAATAATTTAGGTTATATGACATCTTTTCTCAAAACTGTCAAGATTTTTTCTCAAAATGAAATGAAAAATAAATGAAATAAAATAAAAGATTATAGAGAAGGCTTATAGAGAATTAGGATAGGCTAATATAGAATTATATTATAGACTTATAGAGAATTTCACACTTAAGGTTTGTATAAATTCAGAACATTATACCTCAAATTAATTAAGAATATGATACCTTAAGGTATACATAATATACCTTAAAACAACATCTCAAAGAAAATTTGGACAAAATTAGACTCAAAAAAAAGTTCTTCTTTCCTAAAAGTCAGATTCTTTTATAAAATGGTAAACCCGGTGTTACTCAACAATGAGTAAAGATAAAAACGAAAGAAAAGTTAGTGAATGAAACATATAGAACAGTAATTTCAATTTTAAAAAGGGAACAGGACAAAATGGCGATTCAATTCTTAAGTTTTATTAAAAGAAGAGCGTTTCCACAATTTTTATGAAGCTTGAATTCTAGCCTGCTATAAATTCAAAACAATGATATATGAAGAATTGTGAATCTATTTGCTCTGTAAACATTTTCCAAGCAAGCTTTGAAAAAGCTAATTGAACTTTATAAGGTGTCCGAACTAATCCTGAATTCTGGGATGAATAGTGATAGATGTTGTTCTAAATTTCCTCATCTTTATTTACTGTTATCTTACTAAAAACGGGCCTAACTTCCTTAATATCTTTGATAAATAATATCAGTGATTCTAGAATATCACTGCTTTGAAACCGAACTGGTAGAGATTTGATGGACTTTCATATTTATTTTCTCTGAAGATCTTCAATAATATAATTTTTAACATATTCCTCCCAACAAAGTGATTAACTAAATTCTCGATCGTTAATCTAATCACAAAATAAAAGAACATTCTACTATTTATAAATATTTAGTACAATTTCTCCGGGCTACTCCGGTCAACCGAGTCTGCGGGTCATATTCCAAAAAAAAAAAACAACATTCGGATTTATTGTGTTCTTCTTAAGTGTTTTTATATTGCATTTCGTGTTTATGTGTCTTAAACAATTTTTATGCTGGTATTCGGTCAAAACAAACGGAATGCGGTGCAGAACCACATGTTTGCTTCTATTCCAAATCAATTTATTTTGAAACGAATGTGCTAACAATAAGTGGCGTAGGTTCGGACGCGCTTCTATTCTATTTAGTATTTTTAGTCTTATTACTTTTGCGGCGCGGGTGCAGGCAGCACTTAAGCATACACTCATTTATGTGGACAGAGCGCACGGGTCATGACGCGGCTGCCCCTTAAGTAAATTAACTTAATTGAAAATCGGGTCAATATAGGCCAAAATAATGAACAAAACTAATTAAAGACATCCTCACACTCACTGTCGTCATTCCGAGGCCCGGCAATTATTTGTGTTTATGTGTGCGAATGAAAACATTTTCACTTCTATTGTGGCCTCTGATTAAATAATGGACCGCGGGATCAGAATTATTAACCGTTATTTATTTATGGAATCACACATTCAATTAACTCTCCGCACAAAACAAACGTTGATGATGATTGTTTAAATATTGTAGGTTGCAATCAAATGGAAAAGAAGAAAATGTTCATGAGTAACAAGCTGAGTACCAAGGTTGGGTTTTTTCTTTTATTTTACTTTGCCAAATTTGACTTTTGATTCAAAGTTCTTTTGTAATTGTATTCTCTGAATTTTGTATGGAAAAAGAATTAAAATTAAAGAAGTTGAAAGCTAAAGTTCCATAGACTTTGTTTACACAGATATCTCTACAACGTTCTATCCGAATTTACAAGTAAATATAGAATAAAAAGTATTAGATATCATATAATGTGCACTCTGATGAATATGTTGCAGCAGCGGGAGTTCCACAAGGAAATTTTCTAGAGCCCTTGCATTTTATCAATGATATAGTAATAGGGGTATTGCGAATTGCAAGAATGCAAAAACGCAAGATATTTTACGCTCCAACGCCTGAACATCAATATTGCAACCTTAGTGTTGCAACTCTGTTAATACGACAAGTGGAAAAAATATATTGCCACCTTATTTCAAAATCACAAAAAGTTATTAAAATCAACGTACAAGTTTAGCCTTTTTAAAGTTTTACCCAGATGGCAAATATGCTTGAAAACGACCAAAACATGAACCAGCTGTTTCGCATCAAGAAGAAACAGAAGTGATCAGCTGTTTCGCATCAAGAGCAGTGCGTAATTCAAGAGGAGTTGCAAAAGTGCTTCCAATGTGTTTGTTGTTGGAGTGATGGGAAAATTCGCAACCTTGCACTTTCGCACGTCTTGCATCAACCTGTGAATACCCCTAATATTTTTTTTTAAGCCTCAATTTATTATTTATGCTGATTATTTAAAGTTTTTTTCTAGAGTTTGGGGAATCATGCAATGGCCACTTAAATTTGTCAATGATCTTAAACTATTTTTAATAAATCTCTAGTCCCCTGAACTATTCTTTAATTGGACTCGTAAAGTCAATATCATTGGAGATCTTGGTATAAAATTTGCGAGTAAGTTTTCTTTTGGTAAACTGAAACTGAAAAACTGAACTAATTTCTCCCATTTATTTGGAGAAATAGTCCGGATTTTCTTGATCCATTACTATGGTTACATCATGCTTCAATCATATGGAATCTTACGTATGCGGTACATCATGCCTTAAGAGTGAAAAGAATTAAAAATTCTGCTGCCAGATCAATGCTGAAATCTTTCTATTGTAACCCTCGTATAATGTCTGAAATCATTGCAATCATTGCAGAATTTATTTTCTCCAGAAGACTTGTTGTCAAACGTTTTGTAAAGTATTTTTGTTTAATTGTTTATTTTCGTTGAGTTCTTTAAATATTTTTAAGTAGTTTTAACTTGAATTGCAATAATATTAATATTTAAGTTTGTAAGAATGTTATGTTTAATTAAGAATCATGTTCAATATGTTAAAAATATAAACTCAATAAGAAAGAGAGAATACATCTTTCGTCCTGTATTGGAAAGATTTCAAATTTATATAAAAAGTTTTTTATCTGAAAATGTTTTATAAAAAATTTACTTTTAAAAAATTTATTTATATGCAGGTTAGGGTGTTTTTTTAAGTCTGTTCAATTTTGATCACAAAGAAAACACATGCAATTTAAACAAATTATCATGAGAGAACGAGTCCTGCAACTAGTTTTTAATACAACTTCAGGCATATTCCCACCTTCACTGGATCTGATGAACGTCACCCGATAGATACACTCTAATATTGATCGTAACACGCTGATTAGCCTTATTTTGACCTTCATATACTGCTGTCGGAAGATAAGACTCAATTGAAAAAAATTTATCCATTATATAAAAATATGTTATATAGAAAAAAAACAAAAGTTTTTTAAGTAAAGTCAATTTGTATGGAAGTTAGGTAGTTTTTATTCGGTTTCGTTGAATTTCATACTCAGAGTGTATATTAAAATACTTACTTTTTGCTTATAGCGAACCCGTTTAAACTGAACTATCGCCTAAAACGAACCAATTTCAAAAGTACGCGTTTTTATTCCAATAAACCATGCATTTTTTTTCGCTTATTACGAACTCGTTTAAAGCGAACTTTCGGTTGTAACGAACTTTATTTACATGCAAAACTTGTTTATTTTTCGGTTAAAACGAACCAAAGAGTGCCGTTATGTAAAAAATAATGTTTGCTCTGACAACACTGTAACACACAGTGTTTAATTTTTTCTGTCTCCAATCCGGGAATTCCCCTAAGTTTAATGTTTGTTTGCTGGAACACGATTACATATGTTTTGATGACGACCTTTTAAATATGGAAAAATTGGACGAAAAGCTATTGTGCAGCTGGTGGAGACGAGCTTGGCGACGATATAGACAACGTAGAGCCAATCCAAGTCGCAACTGACGTGGATGCAGTGTGTAGCGTAAGCTATGTAAGAAATTTTCTTCAGTCGCGCGACACTGCAAAGCAAATTCTTGACCACTTGGCCCAAGTGGAAGTGTATTTAACTGAAACTAATATTGCTACTAAGCGAACTAAACTAACTGATTTTTTTAGTAATAAATTTTTTAAATTAAAACATCTCAACATGTTTTTAATAAATTTACAAAGGAGTTAATGTGCACATACAATTGATTAATTCAAGTCTTCATTTAAAGCGAACTTCGTTTAAAACGAACCATTTTGCCCGGTCCCTTGAAGTTCGCTTTAAGCGAAAAGTACTGTACTGAAATATGAAAAGTATATTGATCTTTATTTTTTAGATAAAAGCTTTAGATCGAATTTCGTGATGATAACTTGGAAATTACGGCTGTAATCGTAATCACAGACAGACTGACAAACAAACAGACATACAGACGGACAGGGCTAAATCAACTCGGGTGTTGATGATGATCAAGAATAAATATACCTACCACACCTTCTTATGGGCTTTACAAACGGATTGACAAATAAATATATCCTTTTTACATACAGTAGACGCTCAAAAATTAGAACTCTCGAAAGTTCGAATCCTTCGGAAATTAGAACTAGCGTTTTTAATACATTATACGCTCTAAAATTAGAACCGTCAGTTCTAATTACCAAGCGTTTTTTTTTTTTTGTTTGCTTTTAATACTGAAAAATTGCATAGTCGTCATATCATATAAAATTTTTCGTATGAATGTTCTGTCATATCTCTCTTTAACGACGCTCTTGATGTCTACTCAACGACAGAACAAGAGAGAAAAATATGTTTGAATTGAGCGAGCACAATTTTGTTTTTGAAATATTTTTTTTTTTTTAAACTGTGATGAATTTTAATGTATCGGTATGTTTTGTGTTCCTTTTATGTGAATAAAAATAAAAGAACTTTAAGCCAAAGTGTTTTTTTTTTTATTTAAAAAAAATTTTTATTTAAAAAAAAACCTTTGGAAATTAGAATTTCTCGAAAATTAGAACTACCCCAGGAACAAAGTGGTTCTAATTTACAAGCGTCTACTGTATTTAAAAAAAGGTCGATAAAGGCAAGTAATATTTTAACCCTCTAATGCATGATTTTGCACTGGCCTCCCCCCTCCCCCCTGGACTTGAAAAATTTCATATATTTTTACTTCCTACGTTTATATGTTACATTTTCATATAATCATTTTCATATACGTGCACACCAATACATATCTTTCCCCCCCCTGCAAAAATTCCTGCGGATGCCTATGATAATAATCATTACATAGTTACATAGTTAATAACATAGTTGAATCAAAAACGTTCTTCGAATATTACTGAAATATTAACCCGATGATTTTATTCTTTTAAGGAAAAAGGTTTGTTTAGAAAAAGAAAGCTTAATGCAATCTCCTATTCCGATAATGAATGCACCCATTACGAAAAATCTATCTTCAGAGTATCGGAGAAAATTAATTATGCTTTAAGTATTGATGACCTAACATAGAAATTGTTGCAAAGCAAATATCTTAAAAATAAAAAGAAAAAAGTAATACAATATTTTTGGATCAAATAAAACAATACTCTCTTTACATATTATTTTGAGCTCTTTTCTAGTCAAAAATACCAAATTAAAGGAAAACTTCAAAGCTTCTCAACCCTGAATTTCTGATCGAATAACAATTATCGACATCACTGTCTTTAAAAACTTTATTGAAAGAAAACCTCCATTATTGAGCCCCAACACAAGAATTTTTCGCATTCAAAAAGAATTGAAATAACATACTAAATATTGTATGTCCAAGACTACTTTCAAGTTTTTTTTTTCTAATGTTTCAATATCAGGATCCCGGAACGCAAATCACGGGAACGCAAATCAATGAACTGAAATTATTCGAATATGTCTCTGAAATGACCTCCCTAGTATGTAAATATGTTTCTTAAATTTAAATATTTTTTGTTTTTGTTTAATTTAATGCATTTTGTATACAAATACTTTTAAAATAGAAACAAAATCATATTTCAACGAAAAACCTATTGATAAAATATGCAATTTTGACTGGTTATATTTTTATGTTTAACTTTTATATTTATACTATTTATATTAATGAAAATCTATACTCATGAAAATCAATACAAATTGGAAAAATCGAAATTAAAAAAATTAATTGGGATGCTTATTGTTGATAGCCACATTGCTTTGAAGGAAACTTCCCAACAGCGCATAATTAGTAGAAATGAGTCTCTTTTCTCAAGAATATCTACGAACATAACGAAAAATAAAATTTTATCACCAAACAATTTTTTATGCAGAAACAAAAAAAAAAAAAAAACATAAAATGCCGACCAACCAGCTGCCGGCCGATGAATGCTCTACGAACTACACGCCTACGTTAAGTGCACATGCAACCAATAAGTGTTAATAAACAGCACCGAAGACTCACTAAGAGCCCCCTATCCACAGTCCGCCATCTTTTGCCAACTTTGCAAAGGCCCAATGCTATTGCTTATCCAACGCAGACACGTGAGTTTGCAAACTCCGTAACAAATTATAGGAAACATGCATAAACATTTACACTGCGGCAACAACAGCACCAACAACAGCCAGCAACTCTCCACAATAACAAAAAAATACAAACAACAACTACAACTACAACATCGGTACCAGCCACATCTGCTAGTATAGCATTCAGCAAAACAAAACAAAACAAAACAAAACAAAAAAAAATAAAAAAAAATCACTCCAATACTGCTCGGCACTTAGAAAAAAAAAAAACAAAAAGAATGCAGCATGGACTCGGCTATACATCCAAGGTGAAAGAAAAAAGAACATCGACCAAAAACAATACGGTATCTAGTCACTTCCCATTAGCGACGAATAAGAAGACTCATTTAACTGATATGGCATGGTATGGCACCAGTGTTGCCAGGTTAGGGGAATTCCCACTAGATTTATTGGTTTTTTACTGGTTTGAGGAATTTTAGGGGTAATAAATCTTTAGGGGTTTTTTTAGGGTGACTTCAAATTTTCTAGGGGTTTTTTAGGGGTATTTGGAGAGTTTGCCTTTGGAAATAAAGATTTATTACTTTTCCTTAAAACTATGCAAAAAAATTAGGATAAATACTTTTTCCTCCATATTGTGTAAAAATCGATTTCAGCAACACTTTATAAAAACAGCTGAATTGGCAACACTTCAAATAAATTACCAATAATTTTCCACTTCACTTCAAACTCGCTTCGCGCTTAACTTACAACTCTGAGTAAATATTAAAAACAAAGCAAGTATGGGGAAAACTGACGAAAAGAAAAGGTATGCCCAAAAATATACAAACAAATGGGAGACGGAGCCTGCTTTCAAAGGTAAAACTAAATTTTAAGGCCAATTTCAGTTTGGACAATTGAAAAAGCAACTACTCTTCAGCTGCCCCTTGAATCTGAAGTTTTAACTCAATAAATTTTAAGTTATTTACAACTGTATTTTTGTATATTTTTCGAAAAAAAATTTTAGGGGAATTTTAGGGGGATTTGAAATCTAATCAAGGGGTAAATGATGAGAGGCATCTGGCAACACTGTATGGCACAGCCGTACATGATTCTCTTTCCTTACATCCGCGCGAACTTAGCCAAAAGCTGAAACGAGCAAATACACGAAAATCCAATCAACAACTTTCAATGTGCTTCTGACGGCCAAAGCAGGCCGGCAGCAGATGCACTCTTGATTCCCCAGAAAGACCCACCCGACACCGACAAACAACAACAACAACGCAAATGGCTCTCAACAGTGCGCTCAAACACATTCCACATTCGTGATTGGCTTGACACAGAGGGTTGCTGTCACACAAAACTCTCCAAGGCGGTGGACAAACGTATTACGATGCTGGCATAGGTTTAGTCTACAAAATACAACGAAGCTTTCCGGACGTGACTCGAATGTATAACGCAAGAACCGCGGACGAACTAATAAAGTTTTAGAAACACGCCGTTGGTGATTTGTGTGCGGAGTGATAATATTTTTCAAGTATATAAATCATTAAAACTAAAACATACAAACGTCTAAAATTGTCTTATAAGTGCAAATTAATATTTAAATAAACTGTGAGGGAGATTTGCAAAAATAAATGTTAAGTGTAGAGTTTTAAGAAAATCATGGTTAAATCTCAAGGTGTGAATGAATCAAATGAGATCAGCGACCAACAGAAAGCCTTTGTACTACATCAACACCTTAGCAGCATTCAGCATCAGCAGCAAACCGAGCTGCAGCAGTTGCCATTGCTCAAGATGGCACGAACGCCCCACCTTAAGTCAAGCTTTTCCATTAACGCCATCCTGCCGGAAACTGTGGAAGATCGCCATGACGAGAAGTATATACGACATACCCAGTCGCCACAAGTCAGAATATGTCAGTCCCCGTTGGATTCTGAAGAACACGATGTCACAGATGCAGATTCTGATCTAGATGTGACAAGCATGTCTCCCCCGCCTCCGACTGAGGGCAGTGAGATTAGCACGAATAGCATCGAGGAAACTAAGCGACAGTGTCGCATCAACAACAGCGATATTGGAGGCGATAGCGATGCTGATGAAGTTGATTTGGATGCTGACGTTGAAGGTGACGTCGATGAGGACGTAGATGGCGATGCTGAAGGAGACACAGATCTCAAGCCGGGTGAAAAGCCCATCAAGGACAAAAAAGGTAACGAAAAGCCGCCATATAGTTACAATGCCTTAATAATGATGGCCATCAGGCAGAGCCAGGAGAAGCGACTTACCCTCAACGGCATTTACGAGTACATCATGACGAACTTTCCATACTACCGCGACAATAAGCAGGGCTGGCAGAACTCAATTCGTCACAATCTTAGCCTGAATAAATGTTTTGTCAAGGTACCACGACACTACGATGATCCCGGAAAGGGCAACTACTGGATGCTCGATCCGTCGGCAGAAGATGTATTCATTGGCGGCTCTACGGGTAAATTGCGCCGACGCACAACAGCGGCGTCACGTTCAAGACTAGCTGCCTTCAAGCGCTCCTTAATTGGACCGATGTTTCCTGGGCTCGGTTATCCACAGTTTGGACAGTTCCTCTATCCGCAAGCATCAGCAGCTTCTGCTGTTAATGCACCCAGTCTGCTCGCTAGCATGTACGGACGCTACAATCCTTTTGTACCAAAGAATCCTCCTCTAGGGCTACCAATGCCATTCTCAGGACCACCAAACCCCGCCTCAATTGCTGCAGCTAACTACAACAACATGGAGAGACTGCTTAGCGCCAACGCAATGTCGCATCAAGGTCATGCAAGCTCCTCGCCACTCCCAGCAACTGAACTTTACCAGCGGCTGCAGTATCAACAGCTACTGCAGCAACATGCAGCAGCCGCTGCAATCGCAGCCCATCAGCGACAACAACACCTCTCCGCTAATCATCAGCAACTTCTAAGCCATCATCAACTACCTACCAACCACCCCCAGCCACCACCACCACCACCACAGCACATGGTATCACATCTTGGCCAGCCACCTTCGCCCAATGCTCGTGTTTCACCGACGGGTGCTTCACCGCCTAACACAGCACCCATACTCAAGCCAGTTACAGTCGTGTCCCGAAACAGCTGAAATGATCGGGCTCAATGCCAGATTCACCAGAGTATCCAGTGGAAGCCTCAAGAGCGCTTAGCGACCTGCATACTTTGTGCTGGTTGGCAACTAGTTGTTTGGAGAAATGCAGTCATAGTAATTGTATCCTTGAGTTGGCCTGTGAGGACCATTGGGGACACTCAAGAAACTGGTTCGACCTGGCAAGGACCAGCCTATATGATTTCCAGTCTTAATGAGATACTCTTTGGTTTGAACGGTTTTTTCTTTGATCCATATCATGGTTGTACCGTAGCCTCAAGAATCCTTTTCAGAAAATGCCGTGTAAGCATTTTACTCTCGTACTCTTATTAGCTGGTCTCTTGTGAGGACTATATCCACACTGATAAAGCAGATTACCGCCAGGTTTATTTTAAGTATTAAAGCACGTATGTAAATACCTTAGTGTAAGTATGTATGTATGCAACCAAAAGGGGTAAGGATCGATCAAGGAATTTCTTTAGCCTAAAATTTAAAATAAACTTAGCTAAGGAAGAACTGAAATTTGCTGCTTAGTTAAGATGTATAACATATTTAAATTAAGTGTTGTAATATTGTATGTATGTATGTAAATGTCTGTATGTATGTAAAAAGTTACACTCTAGTTACGCCTTAATGTTAATGTAAATTAAATAAACAAATTATTTAAATGTTGATTGAAACGAAGTACAGAAGTGAAAGAAAATGAAAAAGAAAAAGAGAAGAAAAGCTAGTGACAAATAAAAATATATACGTATGTATTTATTTATGATATAAAAACTAGTGTTCTTTTCTCAAGCCATCAAGTACCTAGCGGTTGATCAAACTGCTAGTGTTCTAATTAATTCGCTGTCGCGACAAGTCGGCATTTCAGTTAGCAGGAAGTCCTTTATAAACACATCGCTCAGATCATCTCCCCTCGTACATGTTAAATGTTGGCTGGTGTGGCGTCGATGACACGAGTGATACAAACTTTAACTGTGTAAATCCAATAAAATCGAGCGCATGGCGCACACACGCCGCATGCACCGTGCTCGAGGAGAAACTCGTGTACTGGCAGCAAGTGTCTTTATGGAATGATAGAATGCTCAGAATGGTTCTCGATGGTTGGGAGTGCGTTGTTCAAATTCGACTTTTTAAATCAAATCATCCGGTACATTGTGTGCGGCTTGTGCGCAACAAGTGTTCGCCAGCAAACAAACATGTTTATATTTTGGTAATTGTTTTGTTTAGGTCGCATTTCAACCCCAATCCCCAACAAGCTAGGAATGTCGGTTGCTTTCACAACTCGAGTTAATTCGATGTTGTTAAGCTGGTTGTTAGTCTTGCATAGATGTGGTTGTTTTGTTACTTATTTTTTAAGGATGGAGGAACATTCGATTCAGGGCAAAGAATAGCGCAGTACCTTGAACTCTCTGCACCGATATGTTATCAGAATTTGACGCATTAACATACTCCCTATTCAAAATTACGTACATACTATATCCAATTGTCGCTGTCATCTCTCGGTTGCACATTTCAATTTAGCGTCTGAGGGTATTATTTATACGCGTTACAAGATCTGGTCATTGTCGAGCATCGTATTATTGCGAATCTGGTCGTTTATTCAATTCAGCTTAATTTGGTTTTCTTGAAGTCGTTGTTATTTGTTGTACTTTAGAATCATGTTTGCGGGCAACACAATTCCATTCAACTTGCCAATTATGAGCTCATTATTAAATCAAAGCGAATTTATTTAACTGTCTGTCCGTTAGTCGTGTTATTCGTTAGTATCATCTTCAGTTCATATGAATTAGGAAGCACTACAGATGGAGTGATAGGCCTAGAATAAGTGCATCATTTTCATTTCCTCGTGCTCTTAGAGATATTCATTAAGGCCTGACATTACTAAACACACTTGAAAAATTCAAAATTTATGGTTACTTTTGCAGAGTAGAATAAAAAAAGCTTAAAAATTAAATTAAAACAAAATTATTATTTTGTTTTATATTATTATATAAAAGAATAAGATAAAAGTGGAACATTTTATTTGTAATCTAATAAAATAAAAAAGACGACTTCAGCGAAGCTATTTAGTCATTTATTTTTATGACTCAAACTGCGAAACTCAGAGCGACCCAGGATAATCCTATGGAAGAAAAAACAAAAATTCATTTTCGACCTTTTCAATATATTGAGAATTAATGCCGTCAAATTATGTTTATTGCCCCAATTCTGTCATGAAATTAAAAAATCATTATTTATTGTGGTAATATCAAATTAATTCGCTTGTAAATGAAAGGACTTTAGCCCTTTTCCTCCTCTTGGAGAATTTTTTGTATGGGAAAATAATGAAAACAAGCCATTAAAGTCGTTTCAGCCCTCCTTGGGCTACAAAACTGATAAATTCAGTTAGCTTAGCACATCTCTGGCACTAGAGATGAACACTAGAGCACTAGAGAACACATCCGCCACTGTTTAGAAAAATCATATATTTTTATTTATTGAAAAAATCTTCTCTAGATAATCTTTCTGAAGCTAGAGTTAATATTTACAGTCGATGTGTTTGGCGAAGGGTGTCAGTTCCACAGATTTGAAAAAATATTTTTGAAAAAATGCATTTAAAATATAATACTGTTAAAATTTAGTGCTTCAATTCGTTACGAAAAATGAGCCCAAAAATGTTAATAAGATTTGTAAAAGAATGAAACTCCAAAATAACTGTGCTCGTTACGCCTGGTTTTTAGGGTGTGATATTAAATTATTTGGCCAACCTACTCGTATACTTAACTTCAGGGTCGGTATTGATAGAGCAGCTAAAATTGGTGTGTTTTATTGTTGAGGTCAATGATACGGGCTAAGTGCTTATTCGCTTAACGTAGGCTTTATTCGAATTATCTAAGGACGCGCATGCAGCAGATGACCAAAGTATTAGAAAAAGTCTTACCGAGTCTTACGAGTCTTACCGCCTTTTCTAATTTTCTTAACTGAGCAGGATTTTTAACTGTTCTCGTTTCATAAGTTGCAAAAAAGTATTTTTAGTTCACCCAGTTATTTTTAAATTTTTAAAAGTTGAATATACTCGTAAAGTTGAGCTTCTCCTGATAATATCATTGATCAGATCTTCAGCAGAGGTCTTATGACCGAATAGAGTAAGAAGCACTAAAATTCACTTTCATTCATTGAGGTATTCCATGCAGTATAATGTGTTTCAATTGTCCCCTTCTCAAATTAACTTTTATGAATGATTGATTGCGTGGTGATGGTTCTTATCAACTCGAAATAACTTTAAATCACACTGAAATGAAATCTATGGAATAAACAATTTTAACTATTATATTAGTTACATATTTTAGTTCTTAACTCTCCCGTGATATATCAAAACTACGTAACTCTTTTTCGGGACATTAAGGTTTCACTTTATAAGTCATTAATTTCGAAATATGAAGGTAAATGCCATGCAAAAACCCACCTTTATAAAACGTAAAAGGGGTATATTAATCTTTTCACTCCATTTGTAACGCTCATAAGAAGGCGTGGTAGGTATAGAAAAGTGTATATTTTCTTAATAAGCATTACCACCCGAGTTGATTTAGCCATGTCTGTCTGTCTGTATGTCCGTCTGTCTTTCTGTGATCACAATTACAGCCGTCGTTTTCAAGCTATCATCACGAAATTCGATATTTAAGCTTGTATCGAAAAATAAAGACCAAGTTCGAAAATGAGCTGAATCGGATGAAAACCACGCCTACCCCTATCCCATACAAAGTAAATTTATCAAAACGGTAAAATCTCTTAGAATTCCACGAATATTAACATATGGACTTGAAATTTTGCAAATGAGCTTTGATATTTAATATGTACTCTGAGTATGAAATTCAACTAAATCGAATAAAAACCACGTCTACCTCCCATGACTCCCCCTCCCTCGTGAATTTATCAAAAAGGTAAAATACGAACACATTTAGTCAATCTTAACTCAGTGTCAAATTGATGGAATGTGAATTGTAATAATTGTTAGAGCTTTCCAAAAACGTAGTTTTAATGGATCTGTATGTAACACAAATTAATTAGGCTTTAGTTGATTTGATTTTTTATTTGGAAATGATTAAATCGATTTTGCGATAATCCATAGTATGTGAAAATGATTTAGTGACTTGCAGCCACAAGGGAAGAGGAATTCAGCAAAAATTAGAAATCTTCCGATTCTATTAAATAAAAATCTCTTGAGTGGATTAATGAATTCGTGAAATTTTAAGAGTAAAATTACAAGTCTTTTATAGGTATAGTGCATCAAACGAAATTGTTCATTTCAGAAAAATTATGTTCATTTTCGAAATTATAGAAATTTCAATTACACAGAATATCGGCAAAAGAACTTAAGAAATTTATTAGTTGAACTGATATAAATGGAGCTGCTAACCAAGATGACATACTCAGACTAATGCTTTAACATAACGTACATTTTACTTTTCTAAGTAAAGTATGCACGAAAATTTAAAAAAATTTTATTTCCTCAATTCTCAAAAATCTATCACGTCAAACATTTTTTGTTTCAACGTTCTAAAAACTTGTACTGTTCATTTAATTGCCTGAACAGAATGCACGGCGTCAGCTCGAAATAACATCGCCAACGCCTGTCAATTCTTCTTTTTCCTTATTTTTATACTCAGGTGCTGTGCTGCACGACTGCAGCACTCTCCGTTGCTTAATTTAGTTGTAGGTGTCCCGAATATTTTCCCATATTATCAATTTCAAACTTCCAATCAGATAATTAAATAGTTTGAAGTTTTCATTTGAAACGAAATACAAACGGAATGTCAAAAATATTTGAAACACGTAAAAAAATTGACATCACTTTTACTTTTCTAATAAATTCGCCACCAGTTTTTTCGCCCAGAAGAGAGTGCAATGTGGGCAGCAAGTTGTATATAGAAATGAGGAGGTCCATAACAAAACACAATAATTATACAGTACCATTTTTTTGGATAATCAAAGAAATGTAATTCAATATGCATTTGATTAGATATGGAATTGTTGCGTTTTGATCTGTAATTTGATCTGTTTGCGTTTCGGTTTAAATATTGGACCATGCTATGTTGGTTACATAGATTTTAATACGTAAAATTGGATTCAGCCAAAAAAACGAAAACTTAAAAAGTGTAATTATTGCGGTTTGTAATGGACCTCTTCAAATAAAGTCTATTTCGGCGGCGAGCGGCCAGCGGCGAACGTTAAATCTTGGTTTCATACATTTCGTTCAATTTCTTGCCACTAGCCGTTGACGCCGTTTAGTCTGTTCAGGCAATACAATAATAAAAATAGACTTATTATTCCTTAAGACAAAAAAGTTCCAGACATAATCTTGCTGAATGGCATGGCTTACTCAGTTTTTACATATCATGTCTTACTTCTTTGTGGTTTCAAAAATTATACATCTAAGAACTTTTAAAATAAGTATTAGGTACTTTTATTCTTAGTTTCTTACTATTTTTCGAGTATATAAACCTTCTATTTACGTAAGATCGAATAACAAAACCTTGATTTTTTAAACCGAGTTTGTTGTACTGTGCTATGGGCTATGGTAAGCATTTCCTGATCAATGCAAAATGTTGACATTGGATTCCCTCGCTTTTTACTTTTATTCACTGCTCGAATTAGAAATTAAACTGAACATTATCATATTTAAAGAAAATCGTTCTAGTTTGGAACAAAGATGCTCTCTACTGAACCAAAGGTGAGTGTTTTGCGAATAAAATCATTTTGTGCTGTTCTTGTCATTCTTTTTAATTTTCCCTAAACTTAGCTAAAGTTTATAATCACTAATTAATTATTTGAGCTTAAATGCTTTCTTGATAATACTTGATAATCCCGGCTCAGCAACGTCTGCGAAACTCACCTGACTTGCTGTCTGACATGGCAGCCATTGTTGACCCGTGTTGCGGTGCTTTTTTGAATTGCTACGCAGCGTAATTGTGGCATAACAACAGTCAGTGTGACAGCAGGTCGTCATCTGTCCGTCCGTCCGTCATTTACATGCCAGGCAGCGTTGTCAGGAGGCAACATTTGGAAACTATTTACCATAACAAAGCACGACGCAGCACCTTCAGTGTCAAAAGAAACCGCGGCACAGCGGACCACGGATCCGATTTGGATCAGGTGCTAATGGTATGCATTTGTTCAGGCGCACGCATACAAAAATACAAACAATCATACATCGGCCGCCCCAACGACAACAATGAAAACCAACTTATGAGGAACGCAATTATCGTCATTAGAGTTCACCTTTGTTGCTGTTGTTGTAACAGCAGTTGTTGTTGCGCCAGTAATAGTGGAATGGCGATCTTTTAGTTGCGGCTTGTTGAATATCGATGCACGCTATAATTTAAAAAAATGTTGTTTTTCATGCTTTTGAATAGTTTGTGTACCGAACCATTGTTTACAAATTTATCAATTGTTTATGCTTCTCATAGTTGTACGACTTTGGTATTCTTTTTCTTCTCGTCTTATCGTGAACAATAAAAGTCATGCTGAAGAAATGATTATGTTTCACTTTTCAAGAGTTTAGCCAACAACTGCAACATTTAATTACGAAGCCGCCGTTTGCGCGCCATTCAATTGCTGCCAGAGTTCAAGTTACTGTTGTGCATGTTTGTATTGTTGGTAAAACTTGAGCGTACTTGTAGCGTCTTCCTAAGCTTACGAATCCATCGAGCTTTTTCGCGCAGAAGCGTTTTATTAACTGACCACAGATGACAGCCAACAATGAAATGGCGTTCATTCGAAAATGGCATCTGTCACTCATTTTTAAAGGGTTTTTGCTCAAAAACCCACTTTTTATGACTTTCCCAATGGTTATTGCACATAATAAAACAAAAAAAAAATTTGAAAATATGTTTATGGCAGCATATATATAATAATGAATATACATTGACCGAACTTCTAGACTTTGACCGAACTTGTTATGATCAAATTATATTGTGCGTGTTATTAAATGTTTGTACACAATTGATCGAGAACTGGACCTACTAGTTTTATGCCGTCTCCGAACGGCTAATGTGCTTATTCTCAAGAAGCTTAACATGGCATTATTTACTCTCTGAGGTTTGCAATTGTCTGCAGAGAGGTGGCGATCAGAAAAATTCATTCAATTGAAAAAACTCTCTGTGTCAGATGGAAATTGAACCAGGGTTCTCTGTCGTATAGCCCACGCACTCTACCCACTGCGCCACGGCCGCCACTGAAAATAGTTATTTTTATTTATTTATTTTTTTTTTCATAGAAATGCTTACACCCTTAAATATATTATAAGGGCATTTCTAGAGAATTCGAAAAGTCAGTGGCATTTTGAATTTTCCGCGTAGTAACTTTTAATGCAACAGTGGTCCTGTCAGGTATCATCTGTTAGTAGACTTCTGCCAAATTTTAAGCGAGCTGTGTGTTTGACAGTCATTAAAAACAGACAACCTCGTGAATTTTAACGAAAATGGAAAAAAGTGATGTACTCATGTACTCATCAAGCATCTTAAGCATCACCGAAAATCTTGAAAGAGGCCGTCACGCCAGAATTCGTCAATAAAATCCATGGAATGATATTGGAAGTTGGCAACTCAACACATTTTACATGAATATTTGGACACGAAAGTGCTATCCGCACGATGTGTGCCGCGATTACACACACTCGACCATAAGCGCAGCCGTGTGACCACTTAAAAGGAGTGTTTGGTGATGTTCAACCGCAATCCGAAGGAATTTTGCACCTTTTCGTAACCGCAGACCAACACTCCAATGATCAAGAAGGCCAAGGTGGGTCTGTCGGTCAAGAAGGTCATTCAAGTCGTCGGTTCGGCAAATCTCCGGCGAATATTATTCACTGTTTGACAGATTTGACATTTATTTTAATCGAAAACGACCGCATTTGGCGAAGAAAAAATGCTCTTCCACCATGATAGCGAACGGCGCGCACGTCTGTAGTCGCCATGGCAAAAATTGGGCTACAAACTGGTACCCCATCCAACATTTTCTTCAGATTTAGCCAATTTTAAATTATTGTTGGGTTATAAAGAAGAAACATGAAAATTAAATATAAATTACAATATCTATCAAAACTGTAAGGTGACCGACAGTTAAATAATACCTTTACAACCTGTTATTGATACACCTTTTTGGTCTTATGGCTATAAAAACTACAATTCAAATTTTTCTTGTTATCATATTTCGAAATAAATGCTCTCAGCTTCTCATTTCTAAGGAAATTTTTCCAATTTAATATTGAAAATGGTTAACTATTATTAACTTTTATAAATTAAATATATCAACATTTTCTTTGAACGATATGATTTGTATGGATTTTTAGGATATTTTTCGATCTTTTATGCGTTGCGAACAAATTTTATATTCATTATGCTTTCAATGTAAACATCAGACTTTCAATAAACTGGTTAAAATAAACATAAAAATGCTTCAACCTTTATTTTATACATTAATTTGAGTATCTGGATCTCTTATTAAATGAGTCTTTTCAGAAGCAGTAGAATTAAGCAAATGATACGGGAAAACGAACCGAACATAAAAGATGCTTATAACCACGCAGAGCGATTCTTTCCTAAGCCAAAATTAATTATTAAAGATTATAATAATTATTAAACATAATTCGAATCATTTAAAAGATAACACCCTTATAGACTGGTCACATAAAAAATTTTGTATCTAAAACTTATTTTTAAAACATACCTCTTCCAAGTAAATTCATTTTTTTGTGGATTACAAAGCAAATTTTGACCCACAATAGACAAAAAACACCAAGTCGTATAAAAAAATATTTTTATGAGTTATAAAATTGCGGCATTTTTATATGTTTACTTAATTTTTATAATTCTTAAAAAACATATTTGTTGTTGTAGCAACCTGTTGCTTCATGAATTATTTGGCATAAAGCTCTCAATATAATTCTTAAAAAATATGTTTTTTAAGAATTATACAAATTTAGTAAATATTTTTATGTTTAATTTAAACAGTAATTTAATTAAAACTTGATTATACAGGACTATTCATTTAGGGTTTTGTGGGAAAAGTGCAGCCCTGGCATTTGGCAGTTGTCAAATGTCCATGTTATCCAGACTGGTTTTTGTGTAGTTAAAGATTTGCCATTTAACAGTATGGAAAGTTAAATTGTTAATTGTTGATTTTTGTTAAATGTGCTAGGTGGATATGTGAATAAGCCATATATGGGGCTCTGAAAATCCTCAAGCGATTGTGAAGAAGCCATTGCATCCGTCAAAAGTGACTGTCTGGTGTGTATTATGGTCCGGTGTTGTCATTGATCTGTATTTTTTTGAAAACGATCAAGAAGCAACTGTTCGGACAGTCAATTCGGATCGCAATGGTCAATGTTAACAGATTTTTTTGTTTTTTTTTTTTGCCTAAATAAAAGATATGGTTCTGGACGATGTGTGGTTTCAACAATATGGCACCACAAGTCACACAACAGCACCAATTAGGGCTTTGTTGCAACAGAAATTTGAAGTGATTTTGAATAAAAACACCGAAAAAAAAAACATAAATAGTCTTTTATTTATGTTTTCTGGGGGTCCGAAAAAAAATAAAATAAATAACTGGCCATATCAGCCCTTGAAAGGACTTTGACCTAGCTTCTTAGGATCAATTGTGTTGTGCGTGTTAAGTTTGTACACAATTGACCGAGAAATGGACCTACAGGCTTAACGCCGACTCCGAACGGCGATGAACGAAATGTTCTTATTCTCAAGAAGCTTTACATGGCATTTTGATTACTCTCTGAGGTGGTGGCCGCACAGAAAAATTACTTTAATTCAAATAATTTTCTGTCGCTGCTGGGGTTCGAACCTGGGTCTCCAAGTTCATTGACATAGCGGCCACACACTTTAACCAACTACGCCACGGATGCCACAGGTCTGTCTGGGGGTCTGTCTGGAATATTATTTGGCACACTGTGTACAAGGGTTGATTTCAACACATATGCAACAATCTAAGTAATTTCAAAGACAATACGAGCATCTCGTACCTCCGTGGGATTGATTGATGTTACTGATTGAATGGTCAAATATTTAATGTTAAAACACAAAATTTCGGTAAATTTATAACCTAGAGAAGTTATTGCGAACATAATTTGTCTTAGTATTACAATGTAAATGTTGCAGCAACAAATTCACAATTGTATTTTATGTAGTATTTTATTTAAAGCGGACCGTTGAAAATCATTTTTTAAGACCCGGAGATCGCGGGTTCAAGTCCGATCTGGAAGAGAAGAAAACTTTTCAATTGAAATTAACTTTTCTGATCGGTAGAGGTGACTACCTGCAGATAATGGCAAGCCTCAAATAGTAAATATTACAAGTAACATGAAAAAGTAACCATTTAGAATAGGCGTAAGATGTGATCTAAAGTTATAGTTTTCAGTCTAGATTTCAATTATTCCTGTACAAATACTTCATACCACCCTGTGCTCAAATGGCCAAAACGAACAGTATTTATTTTTATTTCCGTTTCCGTTTTTTATTCCCATTTCAAAGCTTATTTTCAACATGTTCAGTCCTAAACATAAGCAAAAAACTTATGTCTACCTTAAACAAAGCAGATGCTTGCAAAATAGCTCATACGACAAAGTTAGCAAATTATGTGTAAGCACCAAAATTAATCCTTAAACGAAGCAAAAGACTATAGTTTCAATTGCATGATGGTAAATGCGAACAACGGTGGTGCTGCTGTTACGGAGGAAACACCAACAAAGTACTTGATGTTGTAATCTAAGCGCATAATCCGACCCGCAATCCGACCTAATAATGAGTAACTTAATGCCGCAAGGAAACAACTTGTTGTCTTAATCTGCGGTTGCTGATGACCTTTCTGAAGAACTTAATGTCCTTACATTGTTTGTTTATCTATGATGTGGAAATTGAAGCTGAAGATGAGCCCGATTTAATAGCTGATAAAAGCAAATGTCAACTATCTTATCCCATGGAGTTTAATATGAAGTGTAAGTGTTTTCTTTTTCTCTTCAATTTCGCAAGACATGATCATTCCATTCGCTAAGATATTCCAAGCAAATTTTGGGTTTCATATCCGGCTCAATCATGGCTTGCAAATATACATTCGGAAATACATAGAATCAATTTTCCCAGAACAGCACTTAGCACTCAACAACGGTTTTAATGGCTTACAGTGAACGCATGACCACGACGACTCTTACGCAAAAAACGGTAGAACGCATTTATAGACAAAAGGAATCCGTGTGAAAATTAGGCCACCACGAACAATGCAGAGAAATCTCCGATATCAACTGTTGGGAAACTAGCAAATAGTATCATTGATTCCAAGTGACTGCCTTCTAATAAAGTCAAGTTGTTAACACAAATCTTGAAGTCAGCTGGCGCATACAATGACCCACTCATGTTATAGCTTTTCGATTTTGAGGGTGACTTTAACACGCATTCGATTGCTATGCGAAATACTGCCAAAACGAGGAAAGAGAAATGAGAAGCTTGTTGTTCTCAGTGCACTCTAAGGTCGTGCACGCATCTCGAGGGTTAAGTAAGTACAAAGTCATCAATCGCCTGCGCGTTTAGATACTTCAGAGCAATGTTCACAAGTGGCTCACATCAGCGGGATCAGGACAAAATAAA
Source organism: Pherbina coryleti (assembly GCA_943735915.1). Classification (NCBI taxonomy): domain Eukaryota; kingdom Metazoa; phylum Arthropoda; class Insecta; order Diptera; family Sciomyzidae; genus Pherbina; species Pherbina coryleti. The sequence continues at coordinate 842,565 of OX030948.1, forward strand.
TTCGCATCATATTTAAAATAATAATAATTGAGGGAACTTCTTGTGCAGTATTTCAGCACTGATTCCACACTGATTCAGCTGAAGAATAACGAAGATTTCCAAAGTCAAGGGAAACTCAAACTTGGCAGCCCACACACAAGCAATCCAGCAAAAGAATAAATGAATAAAAAAAAAGAACAGAAGCACAAATCATCGAATCGCTTTAGCAGTTGTTACTACAATTAAATAAAATCTTCGTCATCGTGAATTTAACTTCCCGTTTAGAGGGCTCTTCATTCAATTAAGCCAATGAGTGTGTGTCGGGAATTGACTTGATGACAACCATAACCAGGGTCCACAATTTTCACATTTGCCGCAAAACTATCCCATGCAAATGAGCGAATTTGTGGGCACAATATGAGCATTCAGTGCATCTTCAAGACATTGAAAGAACACCTTGTATTGCTATGCCTTTGCCTCGGAAGTAACCATTTCAAATATAAGGTCGATTTATTTAAGCTTTAAGTTTCAACTGAAAACTTTTAACATGTAATCAGACATCAGTCATGAACTCTCAAACTATCGGAAATTGAAGACGCTCTTAAAAACCAACTCGCGAGGGTAGCTCTTGCGAGCCTCCACCACACAAGATAAAGAAAAATTATGTCACATGAACCACAGGTCGTGAGTCAACTATCAGCGAACCAGCATCATGGCAACGCAAACGTGAATCTCGTTGCCTCTGTTGATGTCGTCGAGAGTTGGAGCCGGCAGCACATTGCTGTTGAGGGTCAAAATATTTATCACTTGACCCCCATTGAATTAATTAAGTAGTTTAAAGACAAATTACATTTGTTGCTGTACAAACTTCGTTGGTTTCCATTGCTCCGTCAACTTCAGGCAGTTGACGCATGTGCCTCAATGCGGTGTGCGCAGAAAGTGCGGCAACAAGGCGTTGCTTTGAATCATAACAGGCACTAGCTAAATCCACGATGCAGAGTCAACAAATTTAATTGATACAAATATCTCTGAGTCTGAGTTTTGTTTAAGTCGGGCAGTGATTGACTTGGATTAAGAGCGCTTTTTACGCTAACCACAGAAATCGTCCCGACCAGATCAAGCCCCGTTCATTTGCTCCATCCCGGTCTGTTTTGTGCTTACTTTCGACGCTGTCAACAGAGATTTCGTGCATTGCTAAAGCTAAAGATGTGTTAATTAACGAGAATTAACTAATTGCTTGGAGCAAAATATTTTCGTAATTTGATCCCAAATTAATTTTCCATTCAACTGCGGTCGAACAACATGAAGACGCGTCAACATAATTTTGGCTGTTGTTGTTCCTGAATCTGTTGGATCTGTTTGTCGGATAAAATGAGGTGTGCCGACAATTCTCTGGTTGCTTTATGCGGATCCACATGATTTAAGGGAATAAATAAATGAAGCACTCTTCTTCTCTTCAACCGACTGGAAGCAAACGACACAGGGTGCTTGTGTTATTCAAAGAAGCTTAGACTTTTTTCATTGATTTCTAACCGATTCGTTGATAAAAAATTAATAAATCTATTTATGTGGTATTAATACAAAAAGATCAAAAAATCTTATGGAAGATGACATTTACGTGTTTCATATTCTATTAAAGAGAACTTGTAGAGTTAGTTAGTCTCTATAAATAGGTCACTTGTAGTCATCGTCTTGTTGCGATTTAAGTATATTTTAGAGAACAACCGTTTCCAGAACAAATACTTAACTGACGTCGAAGTTGCTCAATAAATAATAATATTTTTAAGTCGCCTTCTTTTTGTGTCTGCTTAGTAAAATCACAGAGAGTACGAGTAAATATCGCCATGTAAAACTTCTTCAGAACGTGAAACTTACCTATTCGAAGTCTACATAAAAAAATAAAACAATTGACCATAAGACGGTCAATCAAATTCGGCTTGAGAGGTTAAAGATGAAGTAAGAGATTAAAAATACTTTTTGTATGTCAGTAAGAAACATTATTATCCTAAATTAAAAAAAAAAAACATATGGACAAACCAGTGTTTTGTAAGCATTTCCCATCATTGAGGCTGAAATATTTCGTACGATGAAGTAATTTCAGAAGTGGTCAATTCATACGTCTATTAATAACGCGGAATCGTTCTCTTAAATATATCAAGGGACATTTTTTTATTTAGTCATCTAACTGATAGCCCGGGGACTATTTAAAATGGTCGAAAAATCGAAAAGGAAATGATACGTGCTGAATACTGAATATCATCATTTAAAAAAAAATGTGTGTGGTCGCCACGCACGGTAGAAGTTAACCCAAAAAGTAAAGATTTTTTAAGTGGTTTATTGATTAACTCTTTAATATTGTCTTACCAAAAAAGTCCCATTTGATATAATGTCAAGAGTGGATTAAATCTGTTTTAATATAATTTCAAAAAGTTTAATGTTATTAAGACAAATAAGAACAACTTCAGAGTTATACAATCACAGCAAACCCATCATATCATACCAGACCATACCAAACCATCATTCCATGATCATCATACTTAACATCATACCATACTATCATCCTATGCAGTCATATATTATCATAAAATTATGTGATATGTAGAATTTTATATCAAAAACATAAAGATATAAGAAAAATAAATGCTATATTCGTACAGAAATATACTCTGTGTACTCTTTATTTCTTGGTGTACCCAATGTATTTTAAACAGGCAGCACTGCAATCTGCATGAGTATGCATGAGCAGCAAAGTCTGTACACACTCTATCGCGAGCCAGCCAAATGTTGATATCTGGTATGATTTGCAATTACTGCATAAAATTACTCTACAACTCTGTAACTTAGCAGCAGTCAGTGTTTGTCTTTTCGTTTAAGGTTGATGTTTTTGATATGAATATCAAAGACATGCTTGTTGTTTCAGCTGGGGTTCAAACCTGGGCTAGCATTAGTATCGAGTGAATCATACTCTGCTTAAAGCTTTTGGTCACTGCCGCCACAATTTCTCGCTATATTCGTCATTGAAGAGTGAGATTTTCCAGAGAATATTTTCAAGACTAGATTTGTGCTGTTTTCGTTTCTTTAGTAGAACCATTCAAAAATTGCAGCATGAATGTTTTTGTCGCAGCCTGTATTTTTAAAAGAAATGTCTTACTAATAAGGGATCCATCTTCTCACAAGCACGCTTACCACTTTTTGGGATAACTTCTTTATCATTAAAACATGGCAAAGTTCATGTTTGCTTAGTCGCTTATCTGTCCATTTGGATTTATTTAACTCTTTGCCTCTTTTCTATAAATATTATTCCATGTTTGGCTTTATTCAGCATAAGACAGTCGCTGCTTATCGGCATCTAATAAAAAATTCACTGAATGCGTACGATTTTCAACATATGCGAATTAAAACGAGATATAAGCCAAAAGAAACAACACAAAAGACCTTACACAATAGGAAGAACATTTTGATTACACATATATATGCATAATTATGTTGTTTCTTGAACTTATTGTAAGACAAATTTTGGGTTTCCTTCCATACACGATTCCCCAAAATGGTCGACGATTGTAAGCATCCAAAGGAATCCATAAATCACGAAAACATGTTTGAATATTTATGGGTTAAACATTGTTAACAGAGTCGTCAGAGCCGTAGGTAGCGACAGCCTGCTATTCCGCTACATTGTGAATACTATATTCCAAGATGTATTAATTTCATTTATTGTCATATTTGTTCTCATGACAGAATAAGGACACCGCCAAGCAGTGCTTCAACTCAGTCCCAAATCGCATTAAGCCCTAGTATTCAGAAGCATTGGCACAAATGACAAGGACACTCCCATATTTAACACATGGAAATGTTCGGCAGTTGGGCAATTGTTCGAAGCATCATGAGTTAGACGAAGGGGATATAAGGTGCTCTGCGGATGCAAGGGAACAGGAACAAATGAACAAACGAGCGCAATCACAGCCAGCCGCAGGGACTGAGCGCGGGTTAATGTAATGGAGAATGCCAGTCCCAATTATGGGCAGCACCCTTTGTCAGGCATTTAGTGCCTGTCGTCGCAGCCATTATTTCATGGACCGCATTTATTCGCATATGCTCGCACTCTCTCGCTCCCTCCCATTTGGTGTATCTTCCTCACTCACGCATTGACGCTTTATTTATTTGTGTTTATAATACAAAATCAGTTACGCTTTTATAGTTTTGTGTTTTCACCCCATGGAATGTTGTACCGCGGTGTTTACATTCATGGATTATTGTTGCCGTATGTCCTGGAGTCCTTGTTTTCGCATTTACAAGATCCGTACAACCATCACTCTAGTTGCGGATGCATCAACAACCCTGGCGCATATAACATCGACTACACGGATAAAAATAAAAATAAGTAATAATTTTACCGATTTGCACCCTAATTCCGGGTGATTTCGGCGGCAACATGGCACATATAGCAACATCATGCAAGTAATTCACTTAATAGTTGTTGTGTAGCAGTAGTCGATGTTGTTGTTGCTGTTGTGATTTTGTTGATGTTTCATTGTTATTGTTGTGATTCATTTCCATGCAAGGCCGGAAGAACAGCGAAACTTTTGCCCTATCATTTGCAGGACCTTAGCCTACTAGATGTGACTTAATCTAACCAACAAATTTCGAACCGCATTCGAATGCGGCACATCGTTAAGTATGTGTGTGTGTGTGTGTGTATGTGTGAGTCTTGTCGAGTGAGCGCATTACACGGATCGATGTTTTACGCACTATTGACTTCCTCAGCATGCAACGGGTGTGTTAATTTGTTTGCCTAGGGATCATACATTGAAATACATACATATGAACAAACATTCGCGTACATCGGTATATTAAGACATTAAATTTTAATTGTTCAGATTTAACGAGGTGCGGCGTTGATGCGGTGCGCCGTCGCAGTATTGTTTGCGCATTTGATTAAAACTCAAAGCAGAGGCAGCAGCATCAGCACCAGCAGCTGGATGAAAACCCAGACGACAGCAGAGCTTGTTGTTCTTGGATCAAAATATTTATTCAAATAAAATACAGCGTGATAACAAGTTTTTACAAATATTTGAATCTAGAAGAGTGGTTGGATTGAAACACGGGCTCAAAGGATTTAGAAATTAGCAATGAGTAAATCCAATTTTAGATATAGTACCAATTAGAGCCCTGCATGAGTATAATCACAAAGCGAATACACTCTGCTTCACTGCTAATGAGTACACTGTAACTGAATAAAACTTAAACAACAGGTCGTGTAGTGAAGAGCAAATCTGCGCACGAGCTTCACTGCTTATACCTTATCTCTTCTCTCACAAACACTGTTAGCACTGATCTGAACTTTCAGAGGTTTGCGTTATTTTTATTTCTATTCGGTGTTCTCGCATAACATACTCTCCCATACACTGCAAGCACTGATCTGTACTTTGAAAGCTTTGCGTTATTTTTGTTTCTGTTCTGTACTTCATTATTGCTTAGCGTTTAACCAAACCAGTTTTCTTAAACAAAGGAGGTAGGACAGGCGACTTATTCGTTTTTTTTTTTAAGTGAAAATTCTTTAGCACCGTTGTGATTTGAAACTCGATGAAATGAAAAAATCACACGTAAAAGGAAATTTGATACATTTTTGTATTAGAGCCCTCGTAAGAAGTGGCCGGAGAGAATAGGTGTCAAAGGGAAAAATGTTTCTTTTCCAAAAGTAATTGGGGTCGGTCATACATATTAACCTTCTTCGGCCCTTCCTTAAAGGTCATCTGTTCAGGTGTATGGAAAAAATATACAAAAATCATAAAATTATTTGTATGGGAGCCCCCCTAAGGAGTGGTTGGAGAGAATAGGTGTCAAAGACAAAAATATTTCTTTTGCAAAAGTAATGGGATCATACATATTAACCCTCTTTGGCCCTTGCTTAAAGCTCTCCTGTTTAGGTGTAGGGAATAAAAAAACAACAATAAATAAAAACAAACAAACATATTTCAATTCAATGCTTTAAAGTTAAACTTTATGTATAATTTTATATATTAAATTTAGACTTGAGCAATAATTTAATATTATTGATTATATTTCCTAAGTTTCCTACTGTAAATTTATAATAATAATTTTTTGAAAACAAATTACAAATTCTAATAAAAACAGTTAATTCTTGAAAAACTGTTGAAAAAGTTTTATTTCTTTAATCGTAATGAAAACAATGAAAAATAGCATGTCTACATATATATTGTTTGCATCTCTTTGAAAGTCACTCGCAAAACAAAAGATTCTTGCTCATAACAACATAATGCGCAAAATGTTCAGTGTATGTGTAGTCATATTCAGTGTACCTAATGTTTGCGTTACTTTTTATTGCAAGAAGCTGGTCTTGCTGTTATAAGTTCAGCAGTGTATTGTTACTCTCGCATAAAATAGAGTGAGAGTATGTTAACATACGAGAGCTTTGGAAAAAAAGGTCAGTGTAAGCTTTTTATCCGACAGTAAACGAATGTATTTGAGTATGCAAAAAGCATACGCATCAGAGACCTGCAATTATTCATGTTTTTGAGTCAATGGTTGACTAACACAAGAATGAGTGTTAGTGGATTTAAGTCAAAGAAGAATTTGCACTCATATCCACTTATACTCGTTCGCTCACTTCACACAAAGCTACAAAGAATAAGCTATCTGCTGATATAAACCGGTGCAGTGCTCAACTCTCTCATTCACTCAATGTATTTATTTTGCATACCGTAATGACTCACAACACCAATAAACACCATAAGTTCAGTGCAATGACTTAAGTACTTAGAATCATGTTTAGTCCAGCTTTCTTGTTATTTGAATTTTTTTGAAACAAATTATAATTGTTTTGCAAAAAGCATAAGGCTCAATACAAAAATACTCAACTCACTCATTTTCTCACACGAAAAAGTTAACAAATCAGCAAAAAGAATAAGCAAAGGCAAAACACAAAATAATACTCAACTCACTCATACTTATTTTCCACTCAAATGAACAAGTGAGTCACATAAGATGATTAACTCAGAACCAATAGAGTAATAATTTGTCTATACACATGTGTGTAGAAGTACTATGTGTATTTTTGGCTTTTGGTGGGAATGAGTCAAAGTATTTTGTTGAGTTGGTATAAGTACACACTTGCACCAATAGTCATGGCTCATGACTTAAGTATAATAATTTCATTAGTACTCATTGCAGATCTCTGATACGCATGCAGGGCTCTAGTACCAATAATATAAGTGACAAGCTGGACTCTTTGTAAAACTATTCGTAAATCTGAGAAAAGTTGCTATAAATCTATATAGAGCGAGGAACCACATTTTTAAGATATAACATAACTAAAATTGTTGACTTCTGAATATATGTATTTATGTACTTGTGTGACTGGACAAGCTCTATAGTAAAGCTGAAGCAGTATTGTACTAAAAGTATATGAAACATGTGGTTGAAATACATATATATCCAAAAGTACTCACCCACCTGGATAAATAATTCATAGAAATTATTGAATATATTTTAATTATTACAGTTATATCGATAGCAAGTAAAGTTCTCTAACAATTAGGGTTTTCACAGTTCCCTTTTAAAGTTAATATTAAATTTGTTTTCAATGTTAATATACATATATCAACTTTAGAAATGCTTCAATCAAATTGAGAGCATCCCTTCACGAAGCTTATTCTAAAATTGACATAAACGCGTCAACCCCAAGAGGAAATCCTGGTTACGACCCGTAGACGTTATCACAGCCAAAAATTCTAAAAGTGGAAATGTATACATACATATGTTCAAAACACAAGGAGAAAAGTTTCACTCATTCATTTAATACGGATCATTTCAAATAGTTCCATTTGGATCTGAATTCAAGGTAGAAATGCAGAAAGGAATAAAGCGCAGGACCGTAACCTCGCCACGATTCGAACCCGGGACCTCTTGGGTAGCAGTCAAGTAAACTACCTACCGAACTACAGAGGGGTTTAGATCAAGGTTGCCATTTATGTGGAAAAAATCCCATTCGTGGTAATTTTTAATTGTTCTCGGGAATTTTTTTTTTTTTCCATGGCATTTTTTAATTCAGCGTGGTATTTTTTAATTAGCGTGGGAATTCAGTGTGGTATTTTTTAATTGCCGTAGGATTTGGGAATTTTTTTTTTTAAATAGTTTTTTTTACATTTATTGAGCAAAAACTTCATATTAACTCATTGCCATTTCACGCATTAAACGCTCTGTTAACAACACGATTTTATGTCGTAAGTTACGAATGTAAAATACCTTAAATTTTTGTTGCATATGGGATTTATTGTGGTATTTTTTAATGCGTATGGTATTTTTTTGGGATTTTGAATTGCCTATTTTAATTTTTGTGGTATTTTTAAAAAGCGTGGCATTTTTGTGGTAATTTTTTATGCTCGTGGGATTTTTTGTGGTCTTTTTTAATTGTGGTGGGATTTTTTTATTTTTTACCTTTGCCATGGTAATTTTGCTGCTATTTAATTTATGGTACTGTGGGAAACAGGTAATTTCCGTGGGAAATGCTCCGAAATTTAACTGGCAACCTTGATTCATGCCGTAATGAGACCGCGGAGAGAGCCGCTCAAAGATTGAAAATGTATCAATCATTCCACGACATTGCATGGAATTATTTCTTTATGAGAATATGCGGCACGGTGAATCTTATAAAACAAAAATGAAGAGTTTGTACTTATCCTCACGAAAAAAAACCAAGATAAATTTTGACGATTCCAGTTTGTGGAGGTAGCAGCTTATGCAACAAAAATAAAATATTGTCGCAAGAATTTATTACTACCTGAGCAGTAAGAGTGCAACACCATTAAAAGAAAGGTGCATTGCATTATAACTCCGTAACTATTGACGCTGCGGTCAATTTTATGGAACGACAGTTCCTTCCAGTAAAGCTAAGATTTTAGGTCATATGATAAAAATATAGAAATAAAATAAGTGGAGTCATGAGGCCTCTGAAGGAACCCCTTAAAGTACCCTTAATGCACCAAATGCAAAACATAAGCAAAAATACAAATGAAAAAAATTTAATTTCTTTAAAATTAAAAAAGAGACAAGGCAAGAATTCTGATTAGATTAGGGCAAGGATAAAAAAAGGTTGAGGCAAGGATTTGAGCAAAGACCAGGACCTGGGAAAATATAAGGAGTATCACATAGGTTTATACAAAGATTAGAACATAGAATTGGAGAAGGATTAGAATAAGAATTCAGATAACGATTGGAAAAAGGACTATTACAAGGATTGGGAGAGGGACAAGATTGGGAAAAGCATAGTTAGAAGAAAAATTACAAGAAATATAAGAAGAATTTGGATACACTTAGGATAAGATTAAGGACAAAGATTGGAAAAAGAAGTGGGATGAGGATAAAGAAAAGGATTCGAACAAGGAAAAAGTAAGGAATTTTGACTTGGATTAAAACAAGAGTTTGAACAAGAAGTAGGACAAATATTACAACAAATAATAGAATGAGAATAATAATGAGGACAAGTTTGGGGCAAAGAAAAGGATGGGGACAAGAATAAGTATAAAAATACGCTGTCACGTTAAAACCTACTAGGATACAGGATCCAGGATACAGCTAATTTCTTTTTTTATTATTTTCAGATATACATAGGTATGTATATCATAGATATTGTATTCTATAGTATATGTACAATACTATAATATTCTATAGCAACGACATAGTGAAATAATACTCGCTATTACCTACAACGACCGACTGGAACGTATGTTACAGTTTTCGACAAAATTCAACTTTGCTAATCTCGAGAATTTCGAAACATAAAAAAAATATAGTAGGTTGTATTAATATAATATATAAATTTTTAATATGCCATGATAGAAATAATGCATTTAACATAAAATTTTGGCACAAGTTGAACTAAAGATTCTGATTCTTCTATGATTGGTTATCAATCATAATAGTCTTTCATTTTATATATGTGACAAATTTGCTTTTTGAGGTTAATTTTAACCACTCACAAAAAAAAAAATAATTGAGTCTTATATTCGAATATATACGAGTTTATCAAATATACGGGTAAAATTAAAAACTCCTATTATACACCGAGAAAAAAAAACAGTTGCAAAAATAGTAAAAATCAACCTAAGGGTGGAAAAAAAACTTATGGAAATTTTAAACTTATGCTTATTCACCAAAGTAATATATTGTTTTAAGCATTTTTTTCTATAAAACAATAAATTAATTTGGTGAGTAAGTATAAGTTTTTAATTTCGATACCAATTCTTTTCACCTTTAGCTAATTTTACTACTGTTTTTTTTAGGTGTATTCATTTGTTGTACATGAATAACATTCTATACAGAAGTTTTTTTAAAATGGAAACACGATTATTTCTTTGACAACATGAAAAAAGTTAAACAAATATCAAATTCATAGCAATTTACAACGAATATGATCACCAAAAATATTCATTTTCATTAAGAACAATATCAGTTCCCAAAAACTATTTTATACTATTTCAAGCAATAATGTTTGGTTTACTTGAATTATAAAAATGAGGATGTATTGTGGATGCGGATATTGAAGTGTTCAATACGTGAATGTCGATTTTTAAATAAAATCTTCCTTCTCAAAATCAAAGTATGGATAAAAAATATATTAGTAGGTACTTTCAATTTAAGCTAACGAAGCTATGTGTAACACGCAGATGAACGAGTGAATCTGGAAACACAGTAAAACAGACTCAATTTTCTTTTTTTCTGAAGCTTGGTACATCGATATTGAGCAGTTCGAACAAATGAGAGTGTAAATTTGCGTGTAAACACTTAAACCACCTGCTGGCCTAGCCGATCCCTGCTACCTTGGCACCTACAGTGCTGGTGCTGCGCAATGAATTCAGATGTCGATGAAAGCCAAACCAACTTTATTCAGCCTTTGCTGCTCTTGTATATTTTTGCTTTACTTTTTCTCGATTCCGTAAAAATGAAATATATCCTTATTTTAGATTTGCAACAATAACAAAAACAACAAAAAAGTTGGCCAACGAGCAATACCGCGCTACGCAGGCACAAATTGTAACTCGTAAATCGAGATCAGAGACATTCACGAAAATAAATAAAAACCAATATAAAACCAAAAATAAAAAACTGTACGAATAAACACAAAATACAATTTTCAGCTCAGAAATTGTGATAAAAAGGATCACAGCGTGTCGCCTCAGAAGCGTTGATCATTCATTATTTAAGGATTGAAAAGTTAATTAACATTTTTGCAGCGCTGCATTCCCCTCGCATGTATTTATTGAAAAAAATTATGGGAGCAAATAATTATATTGAAAATATTGCAAATTCAAAAATTTTGGTCAGTAGTCTTTGAGTGTATCTTAAGAGCGAAGGGTTTTCTAAGATTTTAATATTTTTTAGAGACTGTTTTCATTGATATATTTGTCGGACATATATATTTGCTCCGAATATTTTGATCTTATAATGAAAGATTAACGTTGCCCAAAAAATAGAACAAACACACACCCAATGTATTCGTCTGGAAAGTCTTACTAAAAGAACCCAACTGCATTTGGAATACGTTTCTAATAGTAAGAACACAGATGTTTGTCGTGAAGCAATTCGACATAAACATTCCAAACATAAAGTAAAGCCAGGCATTTGATTTCAAGATATATCGAAAACGGATCCAAATAGGCACATTTCTATTTAGATAGAGGTTAAGTTAAGAGGTTAGCATGGAACTTTAATGTTATGTAAAACAAATTTTGAGAACGAGTATATGATAAGAATATTTTTTCATGAGAAGAAAATATGCTTCCCAAGTACGCACACATCGAGACTCAGATGGGAATGTCATTTATAAATTATCAGTATTACATTATCCCATTCAGCTTTTGATGACCATAACGTAATCAAATACGTCATCGACTCTAAGCTCATCAAAACTTAACTCAAAGGGTTGTTAGACATTACTTCAATTTTCAACGACAAAACTAGAATTAGACCACAATAGGGTCAGTTCACCAAGTTCAATACCATAGATATTCGATATATTTAATCCAATCAAGAATATAACAAGCCGTAAGTATTTTTATACATGAATGTGTCAGAGTCACTAATAAAAATGTGCTTATGTTTCAATTCAAATTTGAACAGAGTAATTCAGTCGATTCACAATAAACAACACCAACAACACCCGCATCAATATGTTGCTACGATAAACTCCCCCTAGAATAACTTGGCTATACTGTGCGGCTGTGTTTAATTCACTACGAACACATCTTAAGGGCAAAAGAAAAAACGGTTATGAGTTCCTTTGTCAAAGCAGACGACAGACGTCTTCGTATGTCAATCGGGTGTCAATTGGCAATTTTGCGTGTCACTGAGTAACACTTTATGGGCAAATACGGTCCCCCAACGAAGTGTCACATTAGCGTAATCCGATTATGCACGGATCAGGTCTCCCGCGGTCGGTGGATGGAGTTAAATATTTGAGGCAAATTAAAACTGCGAAGCTATAAAAATACGTAATCATTCGGTTAAGGGTCGGGTTTGGCTAACCACAAGTTTGGCTAATTTCTGTTACTCGTAAAAAAAAACAAACAAATAGAAGAAAACAGCTGTGCGTAACATGTTCCACATGGAATTTGGCCGAATTTCTTCAGTTGTTTGGCATCACGTTAACCAAGCCATTAAACAATAGAGGCCACTTTAAGTCGCATCGTTTTTCATCATTACTTTATAACATTCAATGATGCCCTGAATTAGGTAATTGTCAGTTTGGACTACAACATCCAGAGACTTTGTTTGTGAACAGCCGGAGTCCTGCTCGTATACCTCAATACGTGCGTGACTCACTCCAGAGTATCGCATTTCAGAAACGTCTAATTTTTCAATATTCTCATAAATGTGTGCACAGCTCATGATGTCTGGTCTGTATGCAACTAAGCGTAATGATTCACTGCCATGCCAAATCTGAGATCCAAACAGTGACTAGGCGCATTTATGCTATAAGCCGCATTTTGTTACATTTGCCATTCCGCTTGCCTCGATTTCAACCGATACGAACGAGTACCAGTTGGACAAAAATCTCCTGATTTGTACTTTTTTGTTTTGTGAAATAAGGGTTGTTTGTTGTTGTTTGTTTTTGTTTTTGTTGGTGTCGTTGTTTTTGCAGAAGACGAAGAAAAATTAGAAAATCGTTACAAAATTATACATTGTGCAAATATATATTTATTTATCCTGCCTATGGAAAGCCAAACAAAACAATACCTTGTCGTCCTTGCTATGTCGATTATTTGCGCAGCTTATCTTTGATTGTAACTCGATATATTTGTTTGGACCCGGACATGGCTGTGCGTTATGAATTTGAGTGTTCGCCTGTGTGACGAAAGCCTACAAAGGACTATCTGCATTTGGTAACAAAGTAATAAATATTCACGCACAATAAATGATTCTCCAATTTTTCGATAGCAATCGAATGCAGAACAAGAATCGAAAACGGAACAAAAATTTAGATATGAAAGGCAAAAATAAGCCAGCCTGACGTAACATTCCCTAAATAACACGAATTCCATTAATGATACTCAGCTATACTTTCGATGGTAGAAAGGAACCCATTCCCATCGAACCGAGCAAGCAAAAGTTACAAAATTAATTGTTATATTTCGAATGTGAAGGTGCCTCTCATTATTTATAACCACAGTTTATAATTATTTCTTTTTAAACTGTATTTTTTACCATAAATTACTAATAGTCTAATTAAATCGGTTAACAACCATCTATTTTAACCCAATTTTAGAACTACATAAGTCCGAGTTTTTACCATAAATTGAATTTTTTTATGAAATCATTTCTTACGGCCTACGTTCAAGACACTTTTACATAAAATTATCACACCCAGTTTCGGATGATTGGAGAATTCGGTTTTTAGGTTTCAGTTTTTGAAATCAGAAATTTCAGGCAATTCGAAAAACCGGTTATTTCGAGTCCAGTTATTCGACTAGTTAATTCTTATTTTTCGTTAAGATTTCTATTTAAAATTTTAAATTCTTTTCACATTTAACGCATGACAGCAAAGATTGGTTCTTGGCCTCAAAAAGAAAATATTGAAAAGTTGTTGGTACCATGACTTTAAAACAGTGAAAATACAACAACAATGAAAAAACAAAACAACAATGAAAAAACAATGACTATTGGCGCTACGGCAATTTTTACGGATCGAAAATAATAATAAAAAAAGATTAATGACGCCACTAGGCTCCTCAGGGAATCGCTTTATGTAATATTGATACACCAACGGGTCATTGATTTATTGCATGGCTATAAGGTTAATGTATCAAAAGCTAAGACAAGGATTTGGACACAGACTTGCATAAAGCCTTAGATCCTTGCAAAAGCTAGGACAAGGATTAGGACATGGATTTTAATAAGGACTTGGATCCTTGAAAAAGAATTAAGAAAAATATTGGGTCAAGGTCTTGAATCAAGATTTGGGTAAGGATTTGGTCAAGGATTTGGGCAAGGATTTAGATAGCGATCATGAAAAGGATTAGGACCAGTTTTAGAATAAGGATTAAGGCACAAATTTGGACAAAGGAAGTGAAATAAAAGGACATACTCTTTGAAAATGATAAAGACAAGGAATATGTTTGGAAATAACATTCGTACGTTTTCCTTTTTTTCAGATGAAAAAACCGTTTGTGAAAAAATCGCAGTTTTTGGGTTACTCGAAAAATGGAATTTTATATCTTATAGAATATTTGACAACAATTATTTTCATGACGCAATATTTCTGTAGGGACAGCAACATTTTCTATTAAAAGAATTGTCTCATCCGCTTGCGATCCTCTTCACCCTTAACTATATGGAAAAGTTTTTGAAGTCTTGGAAAATATTGTTTTCTTAGAGAAATTATTCCGGAACATTTTTATGAATATATTGATGATGATGACATTTGCATGGATAATCTCGGATAATTTTTTTTACATTTAAAAACTAAGAGCTAATTTGAACTTTAATTTTATCCGACAGGAGAACAGAAGTTGTTCATTAAACTGACGGAAATTAATCGCTTCTTAAATAAAATTCAATTGAATGGAATTAATTAATTAAACTAAAAATTAACAGTATTTTGTATTGATATTCTTGAATTTCGATTTCATCACTATGCGGAAGTTGGAGTGCCCATTTGGTTTGGTGTGGCACTAAAAACAGTTTTTCTTTTAATCCAAATTCAGTTTTCAAAGTAAAATTTTAGAATCCAAGGAAGTATTTATAATATGCTATACGATAATAATCGTGGCGTCCGTGGCGTAGTTGGTTAAAGTGCGTGGCCGCTATGTCAATACACTTGGAGACCCAGGTTCGAACCCCAGCAGCGACAGAAAATTATTTGAATTAAAATAATTTTTCTGTACGGGCGCCACCTCTCTGCAGACAATGGCAAACCTCAGAGAGTAATCAAAATGCCATGTAAAGCTTCTTGAGAATAAGAACATTTCGTTCATCGCCGTTCGGAGTCGATATATTCACGGAATACTAATCTGAAATTATAAAAAAAATTTGTATGTCATGCTGTGATAAATACATTTTAAACCTCTGAGAGCTATGAAGGCATATTTTATTAACGGGTTTAACCATTATTATTAACATCACGACCACCAACACCACCATTTATTGACACACATAACTAAAATAGAACGTTTAACTGCATAATAGCTCTAAGCATTGAAGACGATTCTATTTATAGTGGACGTGTTTAATAGCGATATTGAAGTGAATTTTCCTCTTTAAAGAGATTATTAAAATTTTGTTATAAAATTGCAGAACACTCACTCGGTTCGTTCTCAATAAAAAGTGTTTCCAAACGGCATCTTCAGACCAATGCGTTAATTCACTTTGGCACCCTGTATACAAATTTAGGTAGATTTTT
Organism: Pherbina coryleti; assembly: GCA_943735915.1. Taxonomy (NCBI): domain Eukaryota; kingdom Metazoa; phylum Arthropoda; class Insecta; order Diptera; family Sciomyzidae; genus Pherbina; species Pherbina coryleti. The sequence continues at coordinate 858,460 of OX030948.1, forward strand.
TTTTCTAAGGTTTTATATGATGTCTTCTTGAGTACACCGCAAATTTAAAGCCAGTTCTTAAAATAATCAAACAACCAATTTCGGAGCACTTGTGGTAGCAAAGACAAGATGTCCTCCTACCCTCCCATAATTACCCTCTAATATTGTTTGAACCCGATACTGGTTGGTATTGTCTAAAAGACCTTTATTTCGCGGCGCATCCTGTTTAACTGAACTTTTATTCTTTTAATCTATTTGCTCCTGTTTAACTCCATTTCCGTGCATTTCTATAGCAACTAACCTGAGCCAGACTATATTCTGAAAATAAGAGCCAGGACACAATGTTCGTTCGTCGTTTGGCGTCGCATTGTTTGCTATCGAGGCGCGTTCAGTGCGGTTCATGGTGCGCTTCTGTTGTTAAATAAATTAAGATACTGAATTAAGAGAATATCTCAAATTACACACTTGACTGTTGCTGCTGCCGCTGATGGTGATGCACTCGTCGATTCGGCTTCTGCTTTTATTTCAAGAATCGAAATGAACAGTTCGATAAATAAGCTCTGTAAACACTAGCACATCGCTTCTTACAGGGTGCACAAACAAAACTCACCAGTTGAAAAAGCCCCAAGCGAATTTTAATTCTGGCGGCTGACTCAAAAACTTCTTTGCTGAGGTATGTGCTCAACTGGGTTTATCATGGTTTCGAATCTGTGGGAAATGTTGGCACCATTTTTAACGGCTAATATCCAGCAATCAAAAATACTTTATGGGTTATGAAAAGCCAATTGGAAACTATTTTTCCTGCAACATGAAAACAAGCCGCCTTGCGTTGAGCACGACCAGTGTACGGAGCAACAGCGGTGTGTCGGCGTGCTTATCGCCTAATGAAGTTGACAACACATGGATTAACGCACTAAGAAGTGTCCGAACCAGTTTGTTGCAGGACAGGCATGATTGTGGAGAAAGAAGTGAAGAGAAGTTTATAATAATTACCATGGCAAACATGCACACATACTTACCAAGCCAACGAGCACGACTCCACCTTGGCAGTCAACAACAGCAACAAACCTAAAGCCAATCACGGGATACTGGATGCTTGAGACACAATCAAAATAAACTGAGCCATGTCACCATTTGTATTGAGAGTCATAATTACGATGTAGACCCAAAATGGGAAGGAAGCCTATCGTCATTATGGAATTTTAATAATATCAGAATCCGCACGGAAGAAGCCTGAAATAAATTTAAGCAGTCCACAAAGCGCTGGACTGGTCATTGTCGGTGTAAACTTAAGAAGAAGGCTACAGAATTTCGCCAAGAAGAGAAGCGCTGCAGCTTAGAGTCAAACTTCCAATCCTCCTGTTTCGGTGCTTTGGGCTGCTGGCTAAGACCATCTGAGAGAACGAACTCAAACGAACTTCTGACTGCGGCATGCGCAGGCGCGAAGTGGCTAGTAACCTGCATGACGTCGAATGGGATTTGTTTGATTTGATGGGATGCAATATGCAAATGAACGAATGTACAAATCGTCCGTCGTTGCCGCAAGTGGTTGCAACGACTGTGACGTGGCCGGCACACTGTGCTCCCGATCACATCTTGCAGCTTAATGTTTTCTTGTATTGAACCATTCAACCTTATTAAAGCATCATTTTCTTTCGATTTGTTTGTGTTCGGCCTAAGATGAAGTCAGAACCAGAATTAAGTTGTTCCAAGGTAGCACTGTAGTGACATTTAGAATTATACGATGTGATGAAGAGATTAAAATCTTTTTCGGTTTGAAGTTCCGAATGAAGCCTACGAAGATCGTTATGCAGTACAAGTTTTTTTTTCGTTTACATAATATTGTAGTGGAAGAGGAGCGGGAGGAGTATAAAGTGCTAGATGGTGAAGAGTGCACTGATGTAAATTTAACTGAGGCGCATTCTTTGGAGTGTATGCTAGATACATATTTGATTGAAAATATGTTTTAATTGAATTAAGGAAATACCTGAGAGCGAATTCAAAATACAAGAGACGTTCGAAAATTGAGTTTTTTTTATAATGAAATATTTTTTTACTATGAAACTGATAATTTTTCTCAATTATTCGACACATATGTGCAGGATATGTTTCACTAGATGCGATTTAATTCACACATGCCTATTATCCTATTCCGAAACAAGATCGACTTAGCTCAAAAGGTGACCTAGAAACATAACTTGGTTCAAATTAAAAAAAGAAACCATTTTCAGAACGAATACGGCAACTGACAACCTATCCCTGGGGTTATTTGTCTGCCGGGGGAGGTGGGGGTTGTTTTGCAATGTACATCGTATTTTTTAAAATATTTATATAAAACTAGCTGATATTCCCGGTGTTACTTTGGACTGCAGTTTAATAAATTTATATTATTTTTGCGAAAAGAATATCTTCCTTGGAAAGTAATTATATTTTCCTGTATTTATACAGGAAAACTTTATTTTCGTAAATATCTCCACCCCTCGCCACCTATTATGTTGAAATTTGTTCAGACTTTCTTTTTATTAAAATATTCTATGGTATAAAATCGTGAAATCGGTCCACAAATAAGAATTTTTAAAAAATGAGAACCCAGCGCTATCTATGGGGGTCTAACACAAACAAAAACAATCCGGTGAACTATACAAACAAATGATGTGAATACAGTGGTTTAGCCGTGATGGTCAGACATACATACGCAACAACGTTTTTATATGTTAAGATATATTATTAATATAAGATAGTCTCTACCTCATCCAAGGACACTCCTCGAAAGATAAAGTCGACCTATATTTAAAACAACTGGGTGCTAAATGTCACAAAAATTGGAAAATATTCCTATTATTTCTCGAACATTTAAGGCTTTAAAATGTTTGGTTTTTAAGCCCAACGTTGCACTCTCATACACAACCTACTCAAGTTGTACCAACAATCGCAAGATCGCAATATTGTGGAGAGTATTGCTTTGTTACTTGAATTGTTCGAAGTAAAAACCTTAACACGTACCGCAGAATCAAATTCACCATGTTTCTTCGACTTCCCGCCACGCTTAGTGAATCCTACACATATTTCACTTGATTGCGTCATCGTTCTCACTAATCTATCACACGATTTCGAACCAAGGCAGACTTGATTGAATAGGTCAACACCTAAAATCCTTGCTTCCAAGCTGAAAATAATATAATGGAAAAAAATTACTGAAAATTTCATCGCAATAATGACTGCCTTGCCTATTAGAGGATTCGAGTTGACCATATGACAGACTTCTACAACCAACGACCAGTAGGAATATCCAGAAGATTAAGCCTGTTCTTTACCACTTTAAAAACATTAGAATACAATCGTGTGGCAAATAATTTTTGCAAGAACTTTTCCGCTGTGTTCTTTCACCTGAATTTATGAAATATTTTATTCAAAGACTTTTAAGCTCTATCTAGTCCACCTTCATTGTAATTGCAACATCCAAGATCCGAACAATTTCGCGATATAAGTCACAGATTCTGAATAAATAAGAGAACAACTTGTTTACTTTCAATGCATTACCCATTTAAAAAAGTTCTAGCCAAATAAGATCAGATCATTTCCTATAATGTCGATTCTTCTTGTACACTCTTGCGCACAATTCCCATTAACTCAGCAGTTTGGGTTGGCATGATAGTGTTTAGTACGACTTCACACATATTTCGGGCATATTGATTAATGGATCAAAGTCTTTTGACACGAGCTATTTCGAAAAAATCCTTTGTTGATTTTGCTGTGTTGTACACACATATTTAAACTCTTTATTCAATAAATTTTCAATTTTGACGGATTGTGAGCTAAATAAGTGAGCTTGTGGAACGCGGTGCGGTACGCTGAGGTTCTACCAGATTATGTGGTGCAACTATGAGTATGTATGGTGCCAACGATTCGGCGTGAACCAGAATATATCGGCGGCCACTTGGCAATTGAATCCGCTGATGATGAAGCTGAAGCTGAAGCGTATCGTCATTGTGTCTTTGTTGCTGTTGTTGTTTCTGTTGCTGTTGTTTACAAATCGTGAGCTAAGTAGTGAGCTCCAAATGCCTCATCATACCATAACCACAACAATTTTTATGTTTGCAGATGGAAGATTTCTGTAAGTTGTTTTGTTGTGGCATGCATTGTTGAGCGATCAAAGCGAAGCGCTTTATTTGTTTCTTTGTTATTGAATTAAAATATAATTATTCATTTTTGACACAGTTATATGTCAAGTTTTTGGTCGGCGTAACAACGCCTCATAACCTCAAAACCGAAAGCCCAAAGGCACTTTAAGTAACACCAGAATATATCAAAAAGCTGGCCAATAATTTAACTCACCTAAGGAGAAAGTCAATTAAATACCGTTTAAAAGCTTTATATGAGTATATTTTTTCGAAATGTTTACTAAAACTAAGGAGGAATTATTAGGAAGATGGACAAAGTTGAAAAATATCTCAGGGAATCATGTGCAGGAAAGCAATAATTTTTTTAATTTTAAATTTAACAATAGTGGAATTATGAGGAATCCTTCAAAAACGGTTATTGCGGTTTTCAATTTAATAAAGGAGTAAGGATCAATCTTCAAGACACTAAATCCGTTTTTGAAAGAACCGTATTAAACCCAAAAACAGCAGAAACTGAACGTTTTGTAATATCTACAGTTGGTCCTGTTGATTGATTAGCTTGTCCGCAGATATCTGTCAACAAGGAATCGAACAACAAATGACGCTACAAAAGATTCGAATATCCTAAATGAACACAAAGCAAACCAACAATATTTTGCGGATGTGTGCACAAACAGAAATACGGTTGATCACTTCAGGAAGCATAGCAACAAGAGCAAACTAACTACCCGATCAACTCTTTGGAGAGTTAAAACTACTCGAGAAGAAAAGAGGCTCATGAGCCTGCATACAAAGCTGTGTCCCTACTGTCAATAGAAGCTAAAAATCTCTCTAGTTTGCACAATACAGGCTATCAACAGGCACTAAAGTACTGAAATAATCTTCCCTTAACTCAGAGAAATTATAATCACTTAGAGAAAATGCAGTTAAAATATGTGAAATATTTTCTTAAGAGCAGCGTTTTGTGCGATAATTTTCTTTTAATGTGTGATTAATGTTTTGTTTTAGCTTTAGCGACTTTATATTATTTATATATACAGTTTCATAATATTTGCGATGAGTCTTATGTTATGAATATAAAATTAGCTTTGAGATTTCAGAAAAAACAATGTTATTATAAAATAAATTAAATTATGAAATTATCATTTTTCAAATGTTAATCATAAAAAATATAGTAATTTTCAATTTCCTGTGAAATTTTAGGTTTGCTTCTCAATGAAGGGATACACCAAGTTCAAATCTTAAATAAGGTGAAGAAAATATATCAACCTAAAAACGTTCGAAAAACTCTTCGAACTTGTGGTTCAATTGGCTAGGATAATTTCTTTTTTTTTAACAATATGTATATTTTTAAACATGAGATATTTTGAAAAAAATAAAGGTCTACTTAACAGAACTAATCATAAAACATTCCTTTATGATTTCCTCATATTAATGAGGAATAAGGATTACGAACGTTCACGGACTGGGACAATTACTTATAACATACTGACTACTAATTACTTATAACATACTATGTAGAAATAAATTAAGAAAGCTTAGACAGAAAAAATTAAAACTCGGAAATAGAAAATTTAAAAGTTCAGTCCGGAAAAATATTAACACAAATTACTGTGAAATATTAAATAGTTTAACTTACTACAATTATTTAATTAATATTATTATAAAAGATAAAAGGAATAAATAAATACAATGAAAGCTCCCATAAGCGGACACCGACGGTCACCTACTTTTTGTCCGCATAAGAGAGATGTCCGCTTATGGGAATGTCGTAAACAATAATATTAAATTTGTAATTAAAAGAAAAAAATGGGCATTGGGATATTCAAATTTAAAATAATTTTTATTTTTTAATAGACAAACAACGAAACGAGTACAAAATTAATTCATATTAAATATGTATGTAATTTTTGTAACTGTGCAAGAGTCAACGTTAAACTGGATTGTTCTTGCAAAACATTTCAATGATTTACCCCATGATACAACCAAGAGATTATGCCATGCGCAGGTTTTGCCGTAAGGTGACGTCATTGGACCATATAATAACATTTATCACTTTATGTAAGAGTTGCCATCACTTTCTGCACAGAAATTATTTATAAAGAACTTTATCCACTCCAAAAAAGTATTGAATTTTTTAGGATTTTCTTGAAGAATATTATACTTTTATTTCATACATAAAAATGTTTTTATTTTTTAAAAAATAATATTAATAAAAAAAAATAAAAATTTGAATGAGAGATGGCAACCATTCTTTTTGACAGTTCGCAAAACAAAATGTCATCGGATGTTTACAAAAAATATTAATTTCGCGTTTTATTAAAGAAAAAAGCCTTAGAAGCCTTTAAAATTTAAAAAAATTAATTAAAAAAGTTCAAGTGAAGCTAACTGAAGTGTTTAAGTGCCGATTTGCAATATATTCGAAGCAAAAAACAAAAACAGAAAAAAAACATAAACATGAGATGTGCAGTGGGCAAATGTAAACAAACCAGTAGTAAAAAATCAAGTAAGAAGAATGACTAACAATAATTTTTTTGCAATTCAGGAACGAAATAATATGTGTTCATTTAATTAATATATGTAGATACCAAAAAAAAGGTACACTTTTACCGTTTCCCAAAAGATGAGAAACAAAGAAACCTTTGGGTAGCTTTTTGCAACCGACCAAGCACAGAAAAAGTACGAAGAAAAAGTTTCGAAAGAAACTTAAAATTCGAAATGGGCAAGTTAGCACTAAGTTGATTTTGGAAATATTAACTTTTGCGGCTGTATTCATAAAAAATGATTAACCTCTTATAAAGCCTTCTCTTATAAAGCCGTTAAAAATCTCTTTTAAATGATTTATAAATGAGAGAATTTTAAAAATGGATGAAACCTTCAATAAACCCTCAATAAAGCATTTTTAAATTTTATTTTGTTTTCATCTGAGCACAAATTATGCCAAAAGTATATCAAATTGTTTTAAAATATATCAAAAACAAAGAAAATTTCAAAAAAATTATTGAAAATGTTTGTTTTTGGAAATGTTTGGATTTTTAAAAATGGTTGAAACGTTCTATAAATCCCTCATTTGAGCACAAATTTTGTCAAAAATAATTAAAAATATTTCAAAAATTTGTGGAGTCCAAAGGCGGACTTCACGACCACCCTGATCGCCAAGAGTTTAAATACAGGCTTCGATCATACATCTTGAGTTACAACGAAGGCGTTCTTAGTTCTAATGCAGATGTCGAGGTCGACCGTACACCTGATTTGGAAGATGTACATTGTTCTTTAACAGGTACAATTTATAATCGTATTTTAAAAGAAAAATATTATCTTTTTATGGAATAATTGGCTGGCTACATTTGCCAAAAATTGAAAAGCGAGCATCCAGCTAGTGCTTCTAATCCTTTAGTGGACAGTGGCTTTACATGGGTCAACCAAGGTGGTCTAAGCAAACCTTCCAATAGCTTTATCAAAACACTACACTTTTGTGATGCAGTTTTTAAAAAACTAAACGGGGACCAATTACTTCTGACAAATGATTATTTAAAAAAACACTTAAATGAATCTGAAAACATCGACGGCAATGAAAAAGTAAAAAAATTGTTTTTTAAATGCCGCATGTTCTCCGCATGAGAATTCTTAATACAGAAATTGCTAACAATAATTATAGAAAAAGAGAAAATTTAATAAAATAGCAACATAAATCAAAATTTGTTTTACTGTTCTTTATAAATAAAAGAAACAATCGAATAAAATATCAATATTATATAAAAATTCTTCTAATTGGGTTTTTTCTTTAATTCCTTAATTAATTTTCTAAATAAAGAGCTATTTCATTTTTTTGGAGGAAAGAATGAAATTGTCCCACTGTCATGTTTACATAAAATTTCCATACAAATTATGAGTTTGACAACTGATCCTATTAGCCAATAGGAACACTTATTGCGTGACGTCATTGGCCCGACATGCGCAGAGAGTTTCAATTTTGTTTGCGCATTGGCGTGATCTGTATTCTATCATTCTTGGATATAACTATACAAGGTAGGAGTGACAGTTCTTTACTCTTGAACCAACTGTCAAAAATAGTATAAATAAGAGAACGAAAAAAGAAAATAAAATATACAGACAAATGACAGTCGATGAAAGACACTCGTGAGAAAATAGCCAGTTGTCACTCCTACCTTGTATTTATAATTGTATCATGGATTAACCCATAAACTAGAGCAAACGCTGAAACTAATTGTTTTACTTTACCGTTACAAGTGAGAAGCGCAAAAAATTATGAGTACATTCGTAAAAAGAGAAGAAAAAAAAAACCCCGAACATGGTATAATAATACAAGGTAGCATTGACAGTTGCTTGGGAAAACATCTTCTGTCAAAAAATATACTCAAAAAGAGAGCGCTCACAATCCACCATTGAAAACACAATGTTGAAAACGTTGAAGTGAAAAAAAAACCACAACCTCAGCAGCTGCAGATACATTTTCACAAGCTGCTGTTTTTGACAGGAGATGTTTTCTTGTAGAAGAGAAAATGAGCAGTTGTCAATGCTACCTTGTATTATTGTACCATGCCCCCGAACTGTCGATAACACCAAAACAAAAAAAAAAATATATAAAAGCAGTAATGTTTGTGATAAAAAAAGACAAAATTGTCCGCTTATTAAATCTTCGCGTCCGCTTATGGGATATTCTTTTTTCATAAACATACATGTTTCTGTGTCCGCGTCCGTTTATCGGAAAGTCCGTGTATGGGAGAGCAAACCAAAAATTGTTCGTTCCCAAGTATGTGTCCGTTTATAGGAGATGTCCGCTTATTAGAGCGTCCGTTTATGGGAGCTTTTACTGTATATTAAAAAAAAAAGATAAATAAATAAACCAAATTTATATTTATAAAAATATGCTGATTGTTAAATAAAAGAAAATATGTGTTCTTTTATTTACTTTCAATACTTATTGTTTATTAATAAAAATTGAAATTATCTGACTTTATCTTAATTTCAAATAAAAAAATTTATTAATTAATCTACAAATGTAAATATGTTCACATATTATAAAAACGGTCTAAATTACGCAGTTTAAGAAATCATATAATTTATGCTTATTTATTTACGGGTTTTACGTGTATGTTTGAAAATTTAGTCAAAGGCAGTTAATTTTTTTATAGTGTACTTCAAATCCATAAATGAGTCCGTTATTGCAATGCTTAAGGCAGCAGAGACGCGAAAGGGGGTTAGTTTTTGGGTGAATATCACTTCGAAGCACTGCAAATTTTTTATGAATTTATGTTAACAAAATTTAGCTGGATACGCTTTATTTTTTTGTTAAACCGAAAAAGAAACTTGGAGGAAAATTCCTCAGTCAAAGGCTCTTGGTAGAGCTAAAATGGTCAAATGGTTTTTTATTGCTGAACTCTGTTTCATAAGAGGTCGTCCTAGTAAGAGAAAAAGTCTCTTATGAGCTCTACAATGATTCTGCTCGATGGGAGCTGCATTTTTAAACAGCCCGAATTTATATTCAGAGCAACCTTAACGCACAATGTTAAATTTAAAAAGTGCGCAGTCTAGTGCCATTGGTACAAATATATCATCAGTAAAAGATAGTATATTTCCTTTCTTCAAAAGGGTTACTTCGAATCAAAATGGGTCTTTTTTTTCGAAGGCTATTTCGAATCATAACAGGGTATACTCCAATTATTATTGCCCATTTTAACTGTAAGTTTTAACAATACTTTTCAATAAAATTGAAAATGTCGACAAGATTTTAAAATATCATGCGGCATTTTACGCACTGCACTCCTTTCTTTAACCCCGTCCTGGCTACGCCTCTCAAAAACATACACCTACTTATATGTATATGCAAAACAAATACTCTGTATTCAAAAACTACAAGATTTAATAAAGAAAATAAACTGTCAACATACAAAACAAATCATCATAATAATAAACACGAAATACCGAAATAAACGTATACAAATCCAAAGTATTAAATCAACAAAAGACAGTATGTTACGAGCGAACGAGCAGGAGAGAGAGAGAAAGAGAGTGAGAAAGAGAGAGAGATTAGAACATATGAGTTCTTACAGTACGGCGGACGGATGGATGGATTGCTAGATGGATGGTTGAATGCACCGCATGGAATAAATGTCACTTTTAATAATTTTTCGATCTGTAAACAGCAGTTGAAGAACAACAAAACGGACAGTCAAAGAATTGCCTTAGGTGATACATCATCATCATCATCAACGTTGTCTTCGTCGTCATCAGCAGGACTCTGTTGGCTCTGAGGTGCCTTTCATTTCTGTGCAATGGGTCAACTCGATCTCATCTGTCATAGATCGATCGCACTTAATTCAACGAAGTTTGTGTGGAGGGATTTAAAAAAAAGCCAGATACCAGAATCAGCGGGTGATCCTATAAATATATGAAAATCTTAAACAACAAACAGAATTGGTTGTCAGTTATTTAACAAATTTGTTAATTTGACAATTCCATCGAATGTTTTGGCCTCACTCACTTTGTGGCGTATTGAATGATTCAACTCAGCGGAAAAAACTATTAATGTTGATCTAAATATGCACCCTGTACGTGTTATAATTCCAAACACTCACTTTATTGCTTTTTTATTGATCTTATTCACATTAATTATGACGGAATAGATGATTCAATAAAGTCTTTAAAGTTCGGGAAATAACGCCAAACTCAAAAATACATAGATAAGGAACATTCACCTGCAACATGGATGTGGCCGATGAAATTTTTCAACGCAGTCAGAAACTTGACAAAACTCATTTAATCCCGCTTGGAATAGCTCTGATAACACAAACATTCTTCTTAACGTTACTAACGTGGGTATTTTACGTGGGACTTTATTTTATTGAAGCTGTTATCTCTCAAATTATCCGAACTTTGAAGATGAACGCATTCCATTACCTTCATCCAAGTTAGAATTTTTAAAAATAGCCGGATTTGGAAACTTTTTGGCAAATTAGTACAATTAGTTTACAGTTTTTTTAAAGTATGAGATAAACAAACACTCCTCATAGCTCTTAATCCTTATACACTCAAAGTAACCACATGGTGTCGGGGATGAGCAACTGAATCAAATCAAATCAAATTGAATGAAAATAATGAATAAAAACTAATGTCACGATATATTTATGTAAATATATTTTATTTTCTTCTTTTTTCGCTCTTTCAGCTTATAAAGCGGCAGTTTAAAATTCGAATTATATTTTTATGATGTCTTCATTTAGCTGTCTAGAGCAATTTTCGTAGCTTATCGAAGCTGGCCACTGCTGAGTATACCATTTTATGGATACAAACAAAGAGCGAGTCGAGTTCGACTTCAAATAATGCCGCCATGTTGGATGCTTAATTTCGACTCACTTTAGTCAGATACGTTGACAACATAAGAAAAGCACAAATGATTACACACCTGAAGATTAACCTAAGTTATGCTGTATAACTCAGTGGAATTGATGACAAACTAATAATACCCATGCAACATTCACCATACACAAAAAAAGAGCAAGATCCACGGCTTAATAAAATCAAACAAACAGCAACAACAACAACTGCTAATAAGTCTGTTATCAAGCGAGACCTTTGAGAATCCGGTGTAAACATCTTAAGAATATTGAATTCAAATTTATGGAACCTATAATAATCTCAACGAGCCCAAAAGTTTGGCCGCTTCACTTTACCAAACAATAAGCTACCATTTCAAATCGGCCTCATTAATGTGTATCTCCATAATTGGACAACATAAATATTTAGGCTACCTGTCGATTGTACTCGTACGGGAGAGGTTAAACACAACGAAATCAAGTCAGTAAATAACTTGTGTCATTCGAATGAGCTGCTTTCAACAAGCTTAGCATGAATCCAAGTCAATTCGTAGATTTTAAGAATATCTATAAACTTCAACACGTCAAATTTGGAGTGACAAAATAATCGAATTCAGCAGAAAGAGCAGCATTAAAAAGTTTTATTATTATCTCGAGAAAATAACTGTAATCAAAGATTGTACAATAATCAAACGATTATCCAAGTAGAGCGAGCAAATAAATTAACCGAAACTCACACATTTTCTCACTCCCAAACGGCTTTTGATCTCATTTTCACTTATGCTGATAAAGCTAAATGTGAGATTAAGAGTAAATATCCATTCGATGTTTCCTTTGTCAGCAAAAGATGCCCCAATGGCTCCATCGCCAAATGAAAATAGCTCAACAAACTAACAATAACCCCGACGGGTTTTTCAATATTAGCTCGAGTTTGTTTTTAACCGACTTCAAAAAGAAGGAGGTTCTCAAATTCGTTGGTGTGTTCGTTTTTTGTTTTTTTTTTTTTTTTTTTTTTTTAAATGTACATATGTACATCGATAACTCCTAAAGCACTTGCCCAATTTCCGTAATTTTTTGTCAACAGATAGATACCAAGAAGGCGGAGGTCCTTTTTCAAAAAAGTGGGCGATATTCGACAAAGGGGCGTTTCAATATAAGAAAAACACTGTCTTTTAGTTAATATTGACACTAGGGTACTGAAATTTACAGTAAAAATACTGGGTCAAATAACGCCCACTTTACTGACCGTCAGTAAAGTGGGCGTTATTTGACAAAGGGGTGTGGCCATATTAGAAAAACACTATATATCGAATAATATTGACACTAGGGTGCTGAAATTAGTACATGGGTAGGCATAGATATTACAAATTACAATTAACTTTTAAATTAAGGTTTAAAATTACTACAGTGTCACCAAGGCAGCATAGCATCAAATAAAAAGTTTAAAATAGTGCACAGATGGTAAAAGATCATGATTGTGTTAAGTCGGTTTTTTGTTTTTTTTTTTTTTATTAAAAAGTTTTTATTCATATCCTACTTAATTGGTATTTTTGAGTCCAATTTTTTGTTATTATTTTTCAAATGATTTTTTTGTTTTTGGATTTTTTTTTTTATAATAACATTTTTCACACAAAAACAAAGGTTAAACCTTTACATGCCGTTTTGGGTTCACAATGCACTTCTTTGTACTTAAAATGGAAACATGATTATTGATGGAAAAGCATTTATTGAAATAAAATTCATTCGACTTCACAAGGAATAACCAAAAAAACAAAAAATTGCTCAAACACCATTGCCAAACGGTAAACATAGTCCGATTCCAAAAGCACCGAGTCCGGACATAGCCTCGGGCAACGCCGTAGATAGGTATTTCATAAAGGGGGGATTACTGAAGCAAAATAAAATTATATAATTCAATTCAATTCAATTTATTTGCGTTATATAATATTACATTTTTGTTTCATACCAATAAAAAAAAATAAAGCGTTCAAGATTAATTATACTTTTTCTGCTTAAATATGACATAGCTTTGTTTAATATTAGCGAAAATTTAAAAACGAAAATGGAGGGAGAAAAATTTACAAAACCCTAATAAAAAAAAAAAAATTATATATTATACTAGCCTTTTCCCGGCGCGCGTTACTGCACCCTGCAACTATATGGGAACATAATAGGTGTATTCAAAACTTTTCTTAGACTCATAGTTTGACACCACTGTCATTTTCCACTGCCCGTTACAGTTTCCCAGTACTTTTAATGTTCACAGAAAATTATTTTTATTAATAGATAAGCATTTGGAAAACAGCGATAACTTTTGATCGGAAAGAGATATTGGTATAATTTTTTCACATAAATTATTCTTTGAGCTTAACTATTATATAAAAAGAATAAAAACAACTTTTGAAAAAATAAATTTCTTTAAAAAATCACTGGGGGTAGGGTCATGTTTTTTGATGAGAGAAACAGGTAATAAATTTTTTTGTAAAATTGGAAGCATTTTTGCTATTAAACGCCATGTCATGTGAAAGGTAGTTGAAAATTCAAATTTGAGTTTTTATTATTTCAACAACAAAAACAACTTTTGTGTCATTTTTTGAGTAAAAATTCAATAGTTTGGACCTTTTTTGAAAGAAATATTAAAATATAACTGCTAAGATAACGGTACCTTTTAAATTGTTTTTATTAAGTGCTTGAATTGAGTTTATCAACGAAAAAAATGTGAATGAAATATATTCAAAAACAATGGAGTTATTTGCATCGCAAATAAAATAAACGAATTTCTGATAGTTTTTTGTTATTCTAAGGAAACGATGTTATTAGAAAAATACGTTATACCAGAAGTTTGTGCAATTTTAAAGATATGTGAATGTTTTTGGTTTCAAAATAACAGGATTTTCTTTAAATTAATAAGTCGAGCATTTTCGCTTGAAAAAAATACGCTAGTAGTTAGATTTGCGTTACTTGTAGAGGGGCGGAAGAGGCGTGGTCAAAACTTAGTATGCAATAACCTAAGTTAGGATTCTAGTAATATGTGAGCCGAACTTGAGTTAAATCCGTTCAGCCGTTAAGATTTGTATAGTAGTCAAACAAACAGAAAATGATTTTTATTAATATAGATTATATTTAACTTAATATCTGCTAACAAAAATAAGCAGTTAATAATACGCAATTTGCAATTTATCTGCACACATAATATGGCAAAATTAAATGTTTTGGAATATTTGCGTTTTTATTTAATATAGAAAAATGTTCTGGATTGCTAAGGGGGAGGGGGGGGGGGTGGAGTTGAATCCCAGAACCCCCTCCCTCATATCTACTGCGTTGGCCTCGGGTATCAATCTCGAGTCAACCCTTAGCAACCTTTTTTCCTTGTGTGACTCAGAGCCAAGCGTATCAAATGCACCAATTATTCATAATCCATGAGACAAGTTATTGAAGGTTTTAAAAAATTGGCGTCAACATTGCCCTCAATATCCACTTTTTGTATCATCATGTTGATTATTTTTGTCGACAGATAGCTATAGAGTCCCCTGACTACCAGAAAACGTACCACCAACGTCCGATTGAAAATAAGTAAATATGATTTGTTCTTGCAAAATTATTACCAAAACATCAATTCTAATAAAATTACTTAATCTTTCTGTTACTCGCATAAATCGAGGAAAAATTCACCAGACGCAGTTCTCGCGGAAATTTCTTAGTGGAGCGAAAATGTTAATATGCAAGATGAAGAAAAACGTAGAGAAAATTGACAACTGGAAGTGAATTCAGACACAGATTTGAATCACGGCTTGTGGTGATAGCCTATTTCAATCAGAACCAAAAAACCTAGAAAGACTAGAAATAATTCAAATTTTTATTTTTTTGAGTTTGTTTCATTATTTTTATACGAAAAATAAAAATAAAAACTTGGGCTCCAAAAATATCGACTTAAGTAAACTATAAAAAAATAAACGTAAACTAATATCGCAAAACCCTTTGAGGGTTATAATTTTACAACGGCCTTCTTTCATTTCGCGAATGGGCCTTTGGGGCATCTTTTTCGTCTTGCAATAAAAACTATTGTCATAAAAAAATACTCAAAACTGTTTTAGTTCCCTTACTTAATTTTAATTTATTTATTTTAAAATCCCTGACTCAAAAATAAATAAAAAAAATATATATTGCATTCGACTTTTCAAATATAGTTTTGAGATAAAAAAGCAAATGTTATTTTTATTTCACTTGGTTCCTATGAGATGATATGTTTATATTTGTATTAATCTCAAAAATAAGTTCTAGAGACATTGAGGCTAAAAAGTCAATTTCATGCATCCACAAATCTAGACAGACTTTAATAGTTTCAATGTGAACACGATTTCACTCTAAATCCAACACCGTTATTGTTCGAAAATACAACATCCCGAATGCAGTCAAGTAAAGAAACTATGATTGTTGTGTACAATGTAGATGCAAAGTTATTTAAAATTGAGTCTAAAATTGACAGAATAACTATTTTTTTTTTCCGTTTAAACTAAGCAGTGCTATAAATTTTTGATCGGTTTACTTATATTCGTACATATATTTTATCCCTGCCTATTTCTATTGCACATAATAGAATGTTATCCATTTAATAAATACGCAAAAATAGTCATATTTAACACCTCTTGTATTAAAAATCTTGTGCACATGTGGATTGAAAATATCCCATTCAGCCCATTTTAAAATACTAAAGGAACGGATAATGTGTACGGTTGCAAACCACAGGTCAATCGTAGAACATTACTTGAGCATTTCTAATATTCCAGGTTTTGGGGCGCCGCACAGTGTCAGATTCTTCAATAATAGCTGCACAAAGCCCCCAAAAAATATTTGTCCCAATCACCAAAGTACCTTTTTTAATTGAAAGTTAAAAGTCTAAATAAAACATATTTTCAATTTAGTAGTGATAGTGTAAGAATATCCTAACATAACAATACAACGAATGTCAGGTATGTAGTACTGAAAAAAAAACATATGTGACCCGGTCTACGAAAAGGGACCTTCGGTGTGAAAATATCATTTTTCACTTTTTTGGCGATTCGGATAGACTAATGTGTGCTCTTTCTAATGACAGCTGTTTTCTCGAAAACTTGTTTTTACACCGAAGGTCCCTTTTCGTAGACCGGGTCACATATGTTGCTTGCATTAATAGTTCCACAAGTTGGCTGTGATATTGCGATTTTGAGAAGTAATTTTTGAAAAGTTTTTGATAGTGAATAAAAGTGTAAATAATTCTGAACCGATTGCGATTGCGATTCTGAACCGAAAAATATTTGCAGAAATAGTGGTAAATTATATTTTGAACAATTTTTGCTGAATAGCTTATGTTTATGAATTTTGTTAAACAAAACAATAATATTGCTGTCTGCATCTTTTTTTGCCGACACTTGCCAAGGAACCAATTTGCACCAGAATAAAGAGGAACCTGTGTGCATTAGTGTTTAAAAAAAAAATTGTGCTCCCAGTTGCGGCGCGCTTGAAAATTAGTCCCGGCATTTCTCGTCTTCAGCTTTTTGAAGTGTGACATTCAACTGTAAGAAGTGATAGGTTTAACCGAATTGTGGACTATATTCTTGGAAATTGGAGTGGCGGATCGCAAACTTAAGTCGATAATGACAAAGTAAAAGAGTTTTCGAAGCAGTTTTGCTCAAATTTGGATGACAGATGAACCAATGCGAGAAGAGTAAAAACGCGATTTTTGAAAAATAATAAGATATCTAAATTCTATATTTTTTATTTTTACGGTTTAGTTCTAAGGCTATATAAATATTTAAAAAATAAAAATATTCTGTTAAATAAGTTATTACTTTGTGCATTTTATATTTTTTTTTTTAATGTTGAAAATTTTAATATTTATGCTTTTGGTGACTTTTTGAAATTATATATACGCACATAGTGGGCGTGGTCGTCAACTTATTTTTTCAGGTCTTTACTACTATAACATGAGTATTGAGTAAAAAAAGCACGTAGCAAATTTCAAGTTGAAAACTTTTTCTTTGTGAATTTTATCGTGGTTTTTCACATATCATTATATAGGACGTAGGCGTGGCTTGCATACGATTTAATTTATTTTCAGCTAAAAAATGGATATAAGAAATAAATGCTTCAATACCAAAATTCAAGTCTAGTGCTTTGTGTTAATGAATTTTATTGAGATTTTTCCTATTTTCAAATGCGTCATTTCTATGGAAGGTAGGCGTGGCAGTGCCTCCAGATTGTTCATATTTTTACAAAACATGCATCTACCCCAAACTAAGCCACATGTCAAATTTCAATGCTCCATCTCAATTAGTTTCCCAGTTACAGAATTAAGTGTAGCTATTTTTGTAAAATTTGACACTGTGCGTCGCATTTTAAAGATATACCCATTGACATCAATGAGTTTTCTTCGATTTGACTAATATAATGTTTTTATATAGTTGATAATAAAAATATTTCTAATATGCTATAAGACTATGTTGTTTTTTTTTTGTTTTTTTTTTTTTTTTTTTCTTAACAATCAGTATTAAAGTCCACAAACATTGTCCGATACACTTCATTAAATAAGTAGGTTATAATTATTCAAATAACAGTAAAGCGCTTCATTGCAAGTTCCAATGTAGCTATGCGTGAGCGGATGAGTTTTCCTCGCGGCGGCTTGGCGGAGTTGGCCAACCGCCCTTTACTGAATAATTCACTTACCACATTGTAAATTAAGCAAATTGCAGGAAAACCTCACACCCAAGGAGACAAAGTGAAGAAGGACACATAATGTAAAGTGTTCAACCGTCATGTAAAGATTTTTTTTTTAATATGCACTTTGTGTGGAAAACGATGAAGCACCCACCCTAGCCACGCACTCGTCCAGCAGTCATTGTTAGTCAATCAAAACAGCTACCAACTTCCAGGACATGCATGAAAGCCCTGTTCTTCTATGTCGCGTCTTCAATTTTAACCTGTTCGAAAGTTTTAAATTTATCTACACCTGGGACAGTTCGCACCGGTGGTGATTGTCTCGTAGTCTTTGACGGACCGTCGAGCTACCAAAGCGGGGGAAATAGTTATTTGTGTATATCGTGTTCGGTTGTATAATTTGTTGGATACACAGTTGGGAGTTTTTTGGGCGCGAGCGCTTTCAAATCACTTTAAATTGGGCTCATTAAAAATTAAACAGCAGCATGTTCAGGTAAAAACTCTCACGCATGCACCTGATGCTGTCTTCATTTCTTTATATTGTTGCTATACAGAGTACACGAATATGTCATATTTATAGCCTTAAATTGGCCTCAAATCACTACAGAAACAAACACCAATCAGCTGTGTTTAAATCGGAGCAACGGACCTGTTATTGCGGATCTATAACTCATCAACAGCTTCTGTCAAAATATTTAAATGTTTGCTTAATTATGTTCGTCGAGCAGCAAATTAAAATTCTACTAGAATCCTATTTGGCACCGTTCGGACGATGTTTAAAGGCTTCCATCGGTTGCTTTACGATCATAAATATTAAATTTAATATCACATGCGGTTCGGTATCTGTATTGTTGTAGTTGTTCAGAGAAAAACAGAAACAAAACAAATACAAATAATGGCCAAGATTATCAGAATCTTCGTTTGGCATGTTGTGAATGTAAATTAATTTAATTTTAAGGTTGGTGCGAAAAAACTTGCTACAAAATATTATTTTTCCAAAAATATTACGAGGTTTTTTCAGCTCAAGCTGTGCCAATTCATTGTTGCTATTGAAACAAGGATCTGTTTGGCCGTTGTTACTCACTCCACGTGGTTCTTTTATCACTACCCGCCTAAGTTTTCTAATTGTAGCCAGATCCTATATTGCGTACACCTTTTATATGTAAGTTGATAGTATCGAAAATCTCATATTTACCAAAGAGGTGCCGAAGGTTAGTGAAAGGATTCCATAACGAGTGCAGATAACCATCGTGCACACTCTACTATGCTGCGCCAACAATGTGGCGCATTAACTGAACAATGTGGCGGCAAATCATTAATCGAATCAACAGTGAAATCCTTTTTTAAAATTAGACAGATTCACATACTTTTGTCTGGCAGAAAATTACTTGCAACACGCCTGCAACTCCACTCTTGCGATAAAAGGATTGTGTTGATGAAATCCGATACACATTCACTGAAAATGCATCTAGCACGAATGAAGCTAATGGAAAATAAGCGTCAGAATAAGAACCCCAGAAATATTTGGATTATATAATTGTTTTTGAGATATACTCATATCATTTTAAATTTTCTCAAAATCAAATTGTGTTTAACACCCAAAATATCAAATATATATACATACATACATATCTTTACATTGGAATTAAAACTTGCTTACGCGGGATTTCGCATTGCATATGAATTCCAAACAGCTTAAGTACCTCCGGCAGTTTGACGTCCAGTTCTTCTATAGCATGTTTCAAAATAGACATGTCAAAGAATAACTTGCCGACAATTGAGTCATATTAAAATGTTTCCTGTCCGCCCATTAAGGACCATTAATAATTATTATCGGAACTCATCTATTTTGTGTGTCGATCTTTTAAAGACCACACAATGCACAACCAATGTTTTTGTATCATCGTCGTACACTTCCAAGCGGCACAGCATCGAACATGATGACATGCTATCGTTTTAATCAGAAGCTCCTGTCGCCTCTTCTGCACGCACATTCACTTGAGGTGTTTTACCGTCGGCAGTCAAAACAAGACCTACATTAAGATTGAGATAAAACCAGAGAAGCTGACGTTTATGCATGTCAAGAGATGTACTTAAGGGCATAGACAGATTTTTCAAAATCGCTGCGCCATTGATTGTCCACGTCTTTCAAACAGTCAAACAGTATAAGGATATAAATCTGTTAATGAGTCAACGAGAATGTTTATTCCTGATAAGCATCACTTACACTGACAGCGCCAGTTAATATACTCTATTTCTAGCTGTTATCATTGAAAGTCAGATAAAAAGAAATCCTTAAAACTATCATGAATTTAAGCCATTTGCAATTTTAAATAAATGAAACCTTATTATAATAAACTTAACAATAATGTTTGTTGTTGTTGTTATTTTATTTCTATCACAGACTGCATATTCAATATTTACAAGTAATACAATGTTTGAGATTTTATCTAGAGATATTACAACAAATAAGTTCAAGGTATATCATTTTTAAAATACTCACTTAAAATAATCTTGAATTATAGGAAAAAGATAGTAAAAAACCTATATTAATATCACAAGTTATAAATATGAGGTCGTTTTGAGATCAGTCTTTTCGACTCCTCTATAAGAATAGAGAAAGAAACCACTGACTATGACAAACTCCTCAAGAGGGCATGGGCTGAAGTTCTGCATCTATGAGAAAATGACAGGGTCAAATCGTTTAAAGTATAAGATATCAATTTTATTTGAGTCATAGAGTGTAATTCTGATGTAGGAAATCTATTTGGCAAGTTAAAGATAGTCTTTAGATTCCTGTTTTGGATAACTTGAAGGCGCTTTAGGTGAGAATTTGCACAATCCTTCCAAACGGGACAGGCATAAGTCAAAATAGGTCTGATACACATTTTATAAAGCAACATTTTATTCTTTATATTTAACTTCGACTTAATAATGTTTGTTAAGAAAAATGATAAAATCAAAAATTGAAATTGCATAATTGATATGATATGATATGAAAAATTTTTTAATTCTTCCTTTGAACGTGGCAGTCAAGGTAACGTCATAAAGAATGTTTTTTGATAGTCTCTGACAAAATTTTGACTGTGAACTTTTAAATAATTTTCATCCCAGAGTCTTAAAATGGATACATTCAAATCTAAGCATTCAATTTTCTTTTGTCAATATTAAGGGGACTTTCTCCTGAATTTTTGAAAAAAAATATGCTATTGACAACAATACTCCTTTTGGGCATCATTAAATATAAGTTTAGGAATATAAAAAATGCAAATATTTTTTGGGCGTCATGCAAAAAGTCTGCTTTAGACTGTCCTGCAACAAATTTTCGTAAAATTCAAAATGTATAAGACTCAAATTTAATGTATAAGACTTAAGATTATATTTATAAGACTCAAATTTAAGCAATTAACCTTTAAAATACATACTTCATCGTATTTCAATGCTTTTATATGAATAATTCTGAAAAAAAAACAAAAAATCTACAACACCTATTTTTTGGGATGATTCACCCCTATTTAAAAAAGGGGGGTAGTTTTTTTTGAAGTTTTAGAGACTTATTTTTATTAGAGTTTTCTTATAAATTATCTAAAGTTTTTTGGTTTATTACAATCGGTCAAGTAGATTCGGAAAAATGTCTTACCAGTTTGATAATGGTAGTTTCGAGAAAAACGCGTTTGAAGTATTTTACCAACAAGCGCGGACGCTGTTTTAAATATAACTATAAATTTTTTTTTTTTATTGAGAATTTCTTAAAAGGAATCGAAATATACAAAAATAATTGATTTTTTGAAAATTATTCATGTGAATAATTTCCCCTTAATAATGTTGGCTTATATACTACGTACTATTTTATTGCAACCTCGGTTGATCCGCAGAAAGCGTCCTATGTCGTTTGCTATTTATTTTATTAGAAACTATATCTCCAACTTTTTGTTAATGCTCATTTTTAGATCCTTGTAAATTTACTCATGGTGGCGTCCGTGGCGTAGTTGGTTAAAGTGCGTGGCCACTATGTCAAAGAACTTGGAGTCCCAGGTTCGAACCCCAGCAGCGACAGAAAATTATTTGAATTAAAATAATTTTTCTGTATGGTCGCCACCTCTCTGCAGACAATGGCAAACCTCAGAGAGTAATCAAAATGCCATGTAAAAGCTTCTTGAGAACGAGAACATTCTGTTCATCGCCGTTCGGAGTCGGCGTTAAGCATGTAGGTCCGGTTCTCGGTCAATTATGTATAAACTTAATAACACGCACAACACAATTGATCATAAGTAGCTAGGTCAAAGTCCTTTCAAGGGCTGAAATGGCCAGTTATTAATGTAATAATAAATTTACTCATTAATATATTCAATCAACCTTGATGCAAAATATTGAAAGTTTATTTTGAAATATTTAAGTAAATGCTTACAAGTTATATATTCTAGTCTGCAGGATTGTACACAAATCAAAGATACAAATAAATAAAAAAAAACAATTCGATATTTCATCCTTGAAGGACTTATGTGAATGTATGTTTAGATTAGGTCTGTTCCCGTACTCTAAAGTTTTAGTCCAATTTACCATTTTTACAGGTTTTAGTCCGAGAAGCGTTCCCGTACTCGAAAAAATGGTAAAAGAGAGTGCAATCGAGAGAGTAAAAAATTTCCCCTCCCTGTCAAAAGCTGCAAGTTTTAGTCCGAGAAATTTCTTCTGGCAAAAATGGTAAAAGTGTCAAACTGCTTAAAATCATATGTTTACATGTTAGCAAAACAATAAAAGTTCTTTGAAATAAATAAAAAACTGTTCGAATGGAAACCAAAAACATGGTAAATTGTGTAAAAACTAAATATAAATGCTTATTTGAGAATTAATTTTTATATTGTTCAAAATCTTCAGAATGTCGTCTGCACTGCCAATGCTCCACATCAAACAAACGATTTTATTTGACACTTTACACAATTTTAGTCCAAAAAGCGTTCCCTTACTTTTTTCTGTTTTTCAATATTTTTTAAAGAGATTTTTCCTTACTCTCACGTTTTTGACAGTTTTACCATTTTTAGCCCAAAAAGTACGGGAACAGACCTATTATTGTTGCTTTAAGGTACATATTTCCTAATATATAAAATATTTTAGCTTTGAACCAAGGATTTCAGGTGGAATAGCTATTCAGTTAAGTCTGCCTTGGTTCGAAATGGGGTGATAGTTTAGTGGGAAGGAAAGGACAATCAAGTGAAACATGTGTAGAATGTTCTAAGCGTGGTGGAAAGCCAAAGAAACATGTGAATTTGAATCAGAGGTAAGTGTTATGCCTTTACCTCAGCCAATTCAAGTTATAAGGCAATCTCATCCACAAACTTCTCTACCATCAACTACAACTTCAAGTCGTAAATATTGATGAATTTTAAATTTCAGTTGATTAGAAATGAGGAGAGAAAATTTAGAAAGGTTTTTTTTAAAGCGAAGGACCATGGCCTGGCCGGGAATCGAACCCGGGACCTCTGGGGTGGCAGTCGAGCACGCTAACAACTCGACTACCGAGGCGCCCTAACTGCATACAAACTTGAATGAACATAAATTGCTACACACATGTTAATTCAGATTTTTTGACATTTACGTTTACAATTTTGATATATTGCTGCTATGCATGGTATAATTAAGAAGGTGATCACGAATTTTTGCTATGTAACGTGTCATATGTATATTCGTTTTAGCTTGCTCATGATACAATTATACAAGGTAGGAGTGACAACTGGTTATTTTCTCACGAGTGTCTTGCACCGACTGTCATTTGCTGTATATTTTATTTTCTATTTTCTTTTTTACTTTTTTCGCTATCTAATTTATACTATTTTTGACAGTTGGTGCAAGACGAAAGAACTCTCAGTCCTACCTTGTATAATTGTATCATGAGCTTGTTCAAGTCCAATCAACCGAGCACAAAGAGCACACAAATAAAGTAAACTAACAAATAAAAATGAAATTTTGTAAAATTACAAGGAAATATGAAACAAATTTGTTTAAATATCTACAGAAAAAGTAACAAATCTTTCTTCTTTTTTTTTTTTTAAAAAAGTCGTAACGTTTTGAAAATTCGTGTTCAACGTATTTTAAAACGAAAATAAAGCGTAATAAGCCTCCTCGAAAGAAATGTGCTTCGAGCGCCAATGCAACGTACTCACCCTCACTCTGAACAAAAAAGGAAAACACATGTATTCGCTTTGTTGTTAATGAACACAACCTTTCATATTAATTTATTTCAAAGCAGCCCTGATCCAACTAGTGCTGCCAGATGAATGATTTATTCCAAACAAAAAAATTATTCCGCAACTAGCGACAAAACGCTAATTTAACTCTAACCGTTATTACCTATTACAATTAAAAAACATAAAAAGTGTTGGTAAGAATTAAGAAATCTTTAGTTTTACAAAGTACTTAAAAAAAAATATATGCACCTAAAATTAAAATAAACTAGTCATATCATTAGGGACTTTAAATTTAAATCAAATTTTGTTAATGAATTATGTACTTCAACACAGTAAGAAACCATATAAGTATATTTTCACATCACATTGAATAAAGCTAAAGTAAATCACAATACTGTTTTAGGTCGGACGTTTTACTGTTCAGGACAACTCAAGTAGAAATATTGCATTCTATTGGAACAATTTCCAATCTGACCTCATACTTTGTTCATGGGTGGTGGACGTAGTACCGTTTTGGGTTATTCACAATCAATCGAGATAAGTAGAGAAATTTTTTACACTCTTTTGACATGAGTTGATAATACAAAGTTTTTATTCGTTGAGAGATATGGGTGTTTTAAAAATCCATTAGAAAGAAAGCATTTTATTTAGAGCAATACCTATACTCATATAGGGCGTTTTCCTGTCGTGTATAACTTGGTTTGGGAAATATAACTACGCCAACAAGACCTCTTTCACCTTTGTTTACGTTGAAAGGGTCACTTCTTTGTTAATTCTCTAAAGGGTGAAAGCATTTGTTTCCAAAAGTTTCTTTGTTCTCTATTTTATTCGTGATGCTTTGGCAGTTGCAGCTAAACGTATTGAATAAATTTTTTGTAGGTTCGAACACTTTTTCTAATTTTGTTTATAAGTGTTGTGTAATGCTAACGTTTTTGTTGACAAGGAGTTTTGTTAATATTAAGCAAGATTCACAGAGTTGATATAATCCTCGAATAATTTTTATTCTATTCAGGGAAACAAATACGTACAGATAAATTATAAAATTTGTTTTGAACAGGTGAATATCCACCAACTAGTGGACATTTTTTGTAGCAAACCATATCAATCTTAATAAGTCGCACTTTTATATATGAAGTCATTTCGATGTAAGGACTCGTTATGTTTCATTTCATATGACTTCTTTATTGGGCGCTCTTGACGTAGCTTGCGGGTGACCGACCGATTTGACAGCTCATTATGTATATCCGTATTTCGCAAAACCGACCTTACGCAATATTATGATCTAGAAATTCTTCCAACATTAAATTTAATTCAGGTAATGTGGAATATACGGCTAATGGAACCCTAATGGCTAATTGACAACTATCTCTTTGTGTACATAGTTTACAGAAAAATATTATCAGCACGAACTTGGCATTATGCGTGCTACCATCAGTTGGTAAATGGTGATATCATTAGTTTTCAGTTGGCGTTTGAATGAAAACGTATGTAGTTGAATTTTTTTTTCAGACAAGTGTTTTCTTCTAAATATTGAAAAGAGTATTTTTCAGATACTTCAAATCGCAAGCTAAATAACACTTTTAATAGGTAAGTATCTCAATTTGAAACATTTAAAAAATTTTATTTAATTTGCTTTCAAATATTTGCTAATTGGCTAATGTGGAATACCTCAATTCCATTGTGAAATCAAATTCTACATTATCCGCTTACAAATTTATGTTTTATATAACAGACACTATTTAATCCTACCAAAAAAATTAGAAACTCGAAAATGGGATCCTGATCCTGAGGTCCTTAAAAATTATTCATATATAACTTCTTTTAACCCAAAATAATCATATGAGCAATAGATCAAAAATCACATTGAAATCCTTCCGCTAATATGTTTGCTAATACATATTCGAAGAGTACCAAAACAAAGCTAGGGATTTCACAATACACGAGCTTACTCTGTATTGTTACTTTCCGAAATATATGGCAGCACAGAGCGGCAATAATATGTGTTTCGCCGTGCTTTGCTATCATTCGCCGCAACCGGAATGACAGTGACTGTCAGATATTTTCTGAATTCTTCGTCACACGCTTATTCGTTGGCAGACTCTCTTAATAATTAGGCTTTATCTCTTCTGTTTTGTTTTGTAGCCGGTCGAGTAGTGAGCCAGTCGAAATCTTTCATTCATAAAAAAGGTTTTTCATTTCAATGTCAAAAATTGCAATATAAACCTTACGATCGATTCCACAAAATTTCCTGTGTGTATTAATGTGTGAAAGGTAAGTTTTTGTTGGATGAAGCATAATGGACTGCCACAGTTCATCCATATTTCAAAATATTAGTTTCAACATTAAATTCATTGTGGCAAAAATGAGAAAAGTTGGATTGCTGTAAACAACTCAACTAAATAGAGAGTTGCTATTACCACGCCCCATTGTCGTTGCCCACAACTGCTAAATCTATTGTTAACTTTAGACTCACTTAAGACGCTAAAAGCCAAACTAATGGCCACTTTTGCTGTCATCATTTACCCGAACATTCAATGAACTTCAAATATTCCAATTAAACCTAATTTAAAGGTGGCCCTAATTAAATAAATTTCTTCCAGATGCACTTAGATGTGGATGAAAAGGATTTCTTAACTTCATTCCTGAAGGTTTTGTATTTTTCACATTGTAACTCAAATACAATTTGGATTTTATCAAGTTTTTCTATCCATTTATTTCTGCAGGCATTGACATGAAAAGCCTTTGCTTTTTAAATAAACTCAAAGCAATGTCTAAATAGAATTTAAATGGGCCATCGGTGCGAAAGTGACCTTGGTGTCCTGAATAACTCTTCAAATTGACTCCTAAATACATGCATATCTGACGGTGCACTTGATCGATTTTATTCCTATCGCTTCGAGTTGAATGTTCTTGAGATTTATTTCTATGCTGCAAGTTTTTGCTGTTTAAAAATCCAATCGAAGCATAGTCCGCTCGTCTACGAGTTCGTCTGTCGATGGGTTTGACACGGTGCCATGTTCAAAATAGCTTCAGTTATTTTCGTGCACTTATCTTAGTCACATCGATCCTCTGTGAACTGGTTTTTTGTACGTCAAACTACACCTCTATACTTGGCAACCATTTTCGCTTGTGGCATGCACGCGTTCATTGTTGGGAGCAACTGTTGGCTTCCATCCTCAAATTGTGCCACTAACTCAATTGATGATCTCACTTCTTTCTGTTTTATCTACCCACTCAGAAATCCAAATTCAAAGTAACGATGGCACCAATAAGCGAAAAAAGATCACAGCAACAACCCCATCTCAAGGACAACAACAACCATTCGCATTCTCATGCGAAAGAAAATGCTAGCACTAGGCATAGCAAAAGAGGCCTAGAGATACTCGACTTTCACGAATCCTGGCTAGAAGAAATGGAGCTATACAAGGACAAGCTGTTCGTACAGAAGCACAAACATCAGCATCTACTTGGGTCGCATAACCATGTCCACACACCTCAAGGCTGTCAATATGAGCCCCATATCGTAAACAACATTACCAATAACAACAACATCAGGACTGTGAAAAATTCTGCCAATAACATCGAACCGACATCGAAGCAACGAGGTGCTGAGCAAACAATAAACAAGGCGCGCATTACTATTCGCCAAACCGCTATTAGCGTTGTAGATGCCGCTGCAACGACTGCTGCGTCCCCCCCAAATGATGTAAAACAAAGTGGCAATGTTCAGGTGGTAAGTTTAAGCGACCAAGTATTTGACTCACTTTTTTGTGCATGTTTGACTGAGAAATGCATGCCAAAATTATATGCCTCATCATTGAGTGTTGGACTACTAATTAGTCTTCTGAAAGCTGTTTTTTATATATTTATTATATCGAGTAGATCGATTGTTGCTTTGCTTCCTGCTCAGACTGCATCATTTCTAACCACTGCCAACTCTTTAAAAAAGGTACTTTTGCTAGCCTATGACACTGCTTTTAAATTTGTTAAGTATTAGTTCGTAAAAATCGATTGTTGATTGTTTAAAAATTTATTTCATCATACTACCTTTTACCGCCATTTACTTGTTTGAAAATAACATTAATTTAGAAATACTAAATCTAATAGTTACGCTGATCTTCAAACTTTTATATTTTATTTGCTTACTTTTGTTTTGAGCGGCCTAAGTGCTAGCGGCCTAGGTTTTGTACTGATACTAAGTACAAAAGGTACAATAGTTAGATGCGTCCTTTTGTTGGTTCTGAATCGATCGTATTTATTAGAAACCCTTCGCAATCACTAACATTTGGAAGTTGTTTTGTTTTTATTTGTTGTGCATGTGTGCTTCCCTAAACGCAAAAGTTGATTTTAAAGCGACCACGAGATGACGCCAGCTTAAGCAAAACGAATACTGGTCATTCGAAACGCCAATCTAATGCGAAAACCCAGGCAAATGCTACAACAAAGAATAGTACCGCCGCTGCAATTCCTCCATCTGGCGTCAGCAGTGTTAACATTACAACCAAACCTGCCAAAATAATTGTCAATCAATTCCATGCCAGCAGCTTGCTTAGCTCCCACCAGCATGAGGAAAAAGCTAAAATACTAACACTTAATGGCTTAACTAAATCGGCGGCCACGGCCTACGAAACAAGTCTATATGCCTCAAACTACTTGCCGCAAGACAATAAAACAGGTCTTAGCTTCTTCAATGGAGCAAAACAACTTAATGGTGAACAATCTAATTACATTGGAGTTTCTTTAGCCAAATGTGGTGATGGCGATAAACTGAAAAATGGCGGAGCAGGGGACGATCCATGTGCAGGTAACTGCCTAAGTATTTTGCTAAAACAACCAACAAAAATGACATGTTTCTTAAAGCCATTGACGATGTTAATGAATACACTGACAGCGATACGGATGAGGAGTATACGGGGCAACCGTTTTTTCTTATGGAAGATTCTACTGTAACATATCAGAGCCGTAATATTCGACATCCGCAGGAGCGCATACCTTCAGAAGAAAGTGAAAGTGACCACCCTGAATACTTTCAACCAAAGTCTATTCTCTCGCCAAGTATTTTCCCGAATGTCCCGCCCTACTTGAACTTCTCATCTCATGCCGTCAAAGGTCCTTCAATGCCACAAGCACTACATAAAGTTCTGAAATGGAAGCTGAGTCCGGTGATGCCAAAAATCGTAAAACGTGTTGTGCTTAACTCAGGTTTTAGAATAATTAAAAGTATTGCGTTAAACAGTTTTTATGTTGCGAGTGTTGATGAGAATCTTTTCACTGCAGACACCACTGATTGGATGGCTATTTGGGAAAAGCATATGAAAAGTCCAGGATTTAGAACGATACGGTCTCATCAGAAGTATAACCATATGCCGGGCTCTTTTCGTATTGGCAGAAAAGATAGCATGTGGAAAAGTCTGCACAACAACATGAAGAAGTTTGGAAATAAGGAATTCGGTTTTATGCAAAAGTTCGTATGTTTCAATGGAGCATAAAAATTTTTAAAAAAATGTGTTAATTTATCTTAAAGGTCTTACGTTATGCCTGAAGATCTGGAGAGTCTGCGACAGGTGTGGCCGAAAAATGCCTCAAAACTTACGAAATGGATCGTCAAGCCACCCGCAAGTGCCCGAGGAACTGGTATACGAATTGTTAATAAGTGGAGCCAGTTTCCCAAGGATCGTCCCCTTGTAGTGCAAAAGTAAGCATTTTGTAGATTCTTTAAAAACTTGCTCACTTTATTCGTTCGGTTTTCTAGGTACATTGAACGACCGCTGTTAATTAATGAAAACAAATTCGATTTAAGGATATACGTTATTGTCACATCAGTAAATCCACTGCGAATATATATGTACAAAGATGGGTTGGCCCGGTTTGCATCAGGTGAGTAAATTTATTTGAGTTTAACAGTAACATTTTGGATAGGGTTCACTTAGCGAAGTTATGCTTCAAGAAACTGGTTATATTAAATTTCCATTAAATTTTCTGACCGTATCTTAAGTCAAATACAGCTCGGAATTGAACAGCCTTGATGACCGCTGCATGCATCTGACGAATTATAGCATCAACAAATTTTCGCAGAATTACTCAAAAAATGAAGACTTTAATGCTTGCCAAGGACACAAGTGGACCCTCCAATCGCTATGGTCCTGTTTAGAGGGTCGTGGTGTGAATACCAACCATCTTTGGGCTACCTTGCGTAACTTAGTTATTAAGGCAATAATAAGTGGCGAATCTGGACTAAATCGAACATACCGCCAAAATGTTAATTTTCGTTATAACTGCTTTGAATTATTTGGTTTTGATGTGCTACTTGACGAAAATATTATACCTTGGCTGCTTGAGATCAACATATCGCCATCACTCCATTCGGAACTACCATTGGACTTGCATGTCAAAGGACCCTTAATACAAGCTGTGCTAAATACAGCTCTTTACCAGGTAAAGTTTTTTTTTCGCATTATTAACTAAAAAACATTTTCCTAAACAAACTTATCTAACAGGTCCCTCCAAAGTTGAATGAAAAACAA
Source organism: Pherbina coryleti (assembly GCA_943735915.1). Taxonomy (NCBI): domain Eukaryota; kingdom Metazoa; phylum Arthropoda; class Insecta; order Diptera; family Sciomyzidae; genus Pherbina; species Pherbina coryleti. The sequence goes on from OX030948.1 coordinate 889,296, forward strand.
CAGAAGGAAATACTAGAAGAACTAGACCTGAAAGGCCCGCTTTGTCATGACAAGCGAATATTTACAACATGTCTGACCGCCGAGGAGGTTCGAAAGCATAATCAATTTACCAACCGTTCAATAGAGCTACGCGAAGAGTACATTGATTCTATCCTTGATACACTGTTGCCAGATGACGTGCGGTGCCTGATTATTGCCGAGGATGAACTATCACGTTGCACACCACTGGAACGTGTGTTTCCTACTCCAGATACACATATTTATTTGAGATTTATCGACAATCCCCGATATTATAATCGTCTTCTAGACGCGTGGGAGCATAAATACGGACACAATCGATCAAAAGGAATTAAGTTAATAAGAGAGTTATGTAAAGATGGATATCATCTGGAAGTATCTGACGCAGCTCTAGAAAAAGTAACTTATATTTATAGCCGAATTTTTTGTTGTAATTTCTTTTATTTTGTATAGGAGCCTAACGTGGCTCTTACAGAAATTGACATGCTGCATGCTAAAAAGAGTGAAGATCCACTTAACGTTGGTCAAGTCGGTGACAGCGTTAGTGTAAGCGGAAGTGGTCATGCCTCAAAAGCAGGTTCGCCCGATTCAACTGTTGACTCCATGTCAACAATAGTCACCGTACCATCGAACTGGAAGGAGCCGGCTGAGGAATATAAAAAAATGCCAAAGGATTAGGAAACGTAAGCTTGACATATGTAAGTCTAAGCACATTTTTATAATTTATAATGATAGTTAAGCTATTAAATGTGTACGGGGAAGCTTTAGTGGAAATAACCAAAAACTGCGTAACTAGAGTTAAATAGTTAATTTTTTTTTTTTTTAGACTAAACCAACGCTCAGGGGATGCCCCCTATAAATGCGTAAGCATTGAGTTAATCCGGAAGAAGGGTGATAGTTTAGTTGTAGGGTGGAAAGATTGAGTAGTGTCGGTGAAGATTTGTCGTGAACCTACACAACTGGAAGCCATCAGGGAACACGCTCGCAGGGAAATTACTCCACAATATTACTGTGCGACTGAAGAACGAATTATCTCTGTAATGCGATGTTCTATTGGACATCAAGGCAATGGTATAGGGTTGGGCTTGGAGTGTTGATCGAGTGTTGACCGAGTGGACCTGGGAAATACTCGAGCTGGTGGCGTCAGGTCTTGTACCTCCCATGAACACTTCCCATGGTAATACCTATATAAAAGGGTAAGGCACCCAACATTGCGTCGATGCCCGAGAGAGTTGAGAGAAGGTTAAATATTTTCATCCCCTATCAAATACATCGCATGCCGTTGAATTCGGTCCAGAAGCTCCAAATAGGATCTTGAAGCCCCTGCCCAAATGTGCTCCATTTAATATTATTTCAGCCGTATTCATAAAAATATTTTAAAATAGCTTTAAAATGTTAATTAGTTAAAAAGCTTTTTAATGTTAAAAAGCGTTTTAAAATTTTATTATTTTTAAACATGTATCTGTAGTTAAAATAGGAACACTTTCGATTTGAAGTGGGAAGAGTGTAAATAATGGTTTGTGTATTAGATAAATTCGATGACTTTTTATTTATTTGACACTATTTCGTCAACATTTTGATATTAAACCATCAAAAGTTTTTTGAAATTACCCTCTGCACCGGAAAAATTGTAATTTTATTATCTATTTTTGTAAATATTTTGAAATGTTTGACAAATTTTCTTGTTTTTATTTTATTCTTTTGGGAATTTTTTATATATTTTGACAGCCGTATTCATAAAAATATCTTAAAATAGCTTTAAAACCTTCAATAGTTAAAAAGCTTTTTAATGTTAAAAAGTCTTTTAAAATTTTGTTTTTCATAAAAATGTTGTAGCTGCCTTGTCGTTAAAATGGGAACACTTTCGATTTTATGTGGGAAGACTGTCAATAATGGTTTGTGTATTTGATAAATTCAATGACTTAATTTATTTGTCACAATTTCGTCAACATTTTCATGTTTAGACATCAATATTTTTTCGAAGCTACTCTCTGCAGCTACTCTCTGAAAAAATTGTCATTTCATTATCTTATTTTATAAATATTTTGAAATGTTTGACAAATTTTCTTGTTTTTATTTTCTTTTTTTTGGGAATTTTTTTATATATTTTGAATTTTTTTTTTACATATTTTGCAATTGTTTGAAATATTTTGCATGATACAATAAATAGAGGTATGATATGATATTTTGTATAATTTTAATTATTTTTGACAATTTTTGTGCTCAAATGAGAACAAATAATTTTTAAAAATGCTTTATGAGAGGTTTATAGCACGTTCCAGCCATTTTTAAAATCCTCTCATTTATAAAAAAATATTTTCAAACACTTTTTGCCATTTTGCTCGTTTTTGATATCTTTTGAAATAATCTGATAAATTTGAGAACAAAAATTTTAAAAATGCTTTATCGCGGGTTTATTGAAGGTTTCAACCATTTTTAAAATTCTCTCATTTATCAAACATTTAAAATAGTTTTTTTACCGATATTAAACATTTATGAATAATATTTTAAATTTTTTCAATTTTTTTTTTTTCTTATGAAGGCTTTATAAGAGGTTCATCATGTTTTTTCTGAATGCAACCGTTAGTTTCCTGATAAAATATTATTTTTTTTTTACTTTGACAATAATTCTTTATCTCTTGCAGATTAAATAAAGAAAGGATCAAGACTGAATTTTGGAGTCCGAAGCCATCATTGTTGTAAAAATTTTTGATTCGATTTTATAAAAATAAGAACTTGTTAAAGAAAATAAAAAAATTGGTTAAGTAAAGAACAATTTATTAAATAAATTTAACTGTTATTTTTATTTTTATTTTGTTTTTTGTTTTTTTTTTTTGTTTTTGATTTTTTTTTGCATTTGTTGAATTAAGTGGAGTCACAACAACGCACTATTGGGTAAAGTCAATATTCGTTAAAACTACATTAAAAGGCCTTTCAAATTTTTAAAAATTGGCCAGAATTCACATTTCATTACACCATAGTGCAATAAAAAGATAAATTTATTAAAGTAAATCTTAGCCAAGTTTAGAAAAAAATAATCCGAAACATTTATTTTGTACTGTCGTTTGTGGCCTGTTTTACTAGATTGAAATACATATTCTAGGACGTTTTGCTTAAGATCATAACCGAAACATATTTGAAGTGGGAGCAACATAATTACGTGTCAAAATTTATTAACATTTATTCCTTTCTTGACTTTTCAAAGACAATATAGTTATGTATATGCCATATTTAAGGTGATTCTTTTGTGACTGGGCTTATTGGCAACAATTGGATGTCGCCAACCAATCAATCAATTTCTTATTAAACGGGCGACCAACATTATATGTTTCCATTTTCTCGTAGCACACGAGGCACACGTGCCCCCCCATAAATGTGAATATGATTATCAAAAATTCATGTAGCCCCAGGGGATAGTATAAATTCTGACGATTGCGTAAAATACTGTTTATTTTTAGAATATATTAACAATTTTGCAAACTAAATTAAATTCTTGTGGTAATATACTACCGAAATCTAAAAAGTCAAAATTTCTAGTTACCACGAGTGAAAAGTTTCCGAGTAGCACGCGGCCTATGTAGCAATTTATCATTCCTGCTGAAATTAAGCTTAAAAGCTTTACATGCTTAGGCCGCTATTTGAAAACTTTACACTCGGATGATGAAGTTTTGACAGTCTGAATGAGAATTTTTGGCACTTGTGAGTTTAATATAATTGTCAAAAATGTATGTAGCCCCAGGGACTAGTATAAATTTTGACAACCCACAAGAGAATTTTTGAATACATTCAATCAGCATATCAGTTAATTTTACATGAATGCTTTTACAACTCTGTCTTATGTCAACCATTAAACCTTTTTCATATTCTAAGTATCTTTAAATTTTCTTGATCAGATAATAATAATTATTGGAGAAACATATTAAATTTGAGATATTTACATGATTGATTTTAATGACCGTTTTCTCAATGTCTGGTTAGTCTACCAAGTGCTGATTAAGCAACCAAGTGCTGACTAAGCAACCTCCGGTTAAATCATTAATTGTGGATTTTTCAATTGTAAATACGCGAAAACTTCATATCATCTGTCTTGTGTTTATGTTTTTTTTTGTGATTTTGTGGCGCGAAATGAAATAAAAGTGGATAAAAACAACGGACTGCCAAATTTTAATCGAGAAACATTTTTTGTTTTTGAATTAGTGTGTAAAATAAATATAAAATTGTTTTACTCTACTCAGTTGTTATTTTGATTAGCAGCTAACCGGAACCACAACTTGCCGTTAACTTAATCAGCACTTAACCGACAGATAAGAACTAACCGAACATTGAGAAAACGATTTTTTGTTAACCACTGGTTAAAGTTCTGTTTAGTGCTTAACCCTTTAATGTCAAATGTTGCTTATAGGCAACATTATATATTTTCGGCCTTAGTTCATATAGTATTTGTTATTTTTGCTAACGGTTTTTTTCCAACTAAAATTAATATATGTGAGCATTCATTTACAAAGTTACATTTACATTTACTGACCGAGGGTTCATTTGCGAGCTAGTTGAAGTGTTGTTCAGACAAGTGCAAACAAAAGTGGAAAAAGTTGTTCTACAAAAATTAAAACAAAAACTAAATACGCAAAATTTTTTTTATAAATAGTGAATTTTATTATAAAAAATAGGTAAGAAAATTAAATAAAGTTTGCAAAACTAAAAAAAAAGTTTTATTCTTATGTCAGGAATTTCATGAACACAATGTTGCTTATAGGCAACATTTGTCCATAGTAGCAATAATTTTTGTGTTTTTTTTTTTTTGCAAATGCAAACGCTGGTGTCGTAAACGAAAGAAGTATATGAATATACCAAGACCTACTATTGGCGAGTGTTATAACATTCATATAGTAGGCGCAGACCTGGCTGACATGCTATCAGAGTTGTATAAAATCAATCATTGTTCCAAGAAATAGTATATGCGTATTGTATACTGGTGCCTCAACACAGCTGTAGTTAATAGCTGGTTGTTGTATAGAAGAGACCTAAAAAATGAAGAAGGAAAAATGAAACATATGTCACTGTTGAATTTTCAATTGATGATAGCAAACGAGCTTCTACACGCGTCTGATATTACGCCAGTAAACCAACGCAAAAGAGGTCGTCCATCAGCAATCCTTTCAAGCATGGAATCAGATTCACCGTCTCCAGCACCATCTAACACTTCATCACAAAGTTCATTGTCGTCAAAAAAACTATCATATGTATCAAAATCTCCAAAATACATGCGTCTTGATCAAGCCGGTCATTGGGTTGAATGGGGACCAAATGGAAGGTGTAGATTATGCCATACCGGTATTCCAAAATCAAAATGTCCAAAATGTAAGGTACACTTATGTTGTAACCCACAAAAAAATTGTTTTGTTTCATATCACACATAAAATGTATTAAAACTTAATAAAAATATCATAAAATATCAATATTCGTTTGTGTTTTCAAATGTACCACAATGGCGCAATGTTGCTTATAAGCAACATCTCATAACGATAAAACCAGAAGTGATAGAGGCTTGAAATTGATATCAGTTCATATTCAAGGTTCAACCAATAACCTAATATATTCAAAATATTTTTAACCACGCCCACTTTAATTCTGACATCAAAGGGTTAACCGGACATTGAGAAAACGGCTCTTAAATAGTTAAGGTATACAAAAAGTACATAAAGAATTTTCATGTAAAATGCCAAAAGAACAAATTCTGTATCTGTGATAAAAAGCTTTCGTTGTGACACTACGTGAACATACCCATAGCGAATGAAAATAAAAAGGAATAGTTGCAGAGATTACCAAAATATAAAATATAGAAATTAAAAGCATTTGCACTAAAATATAATCCGAGATCTTCACATCCAAAAGCAAGTGATGTCAACTAGAAATAAGCGCAATAAACGTGAAGCAGGGAAACTCGTAATTCTCAATGAAGAGGAACTCATCCGTCAGGTGGAACTACGACCTATTTTGTACGATAAGTCATTAAAGGGATACCGCAAATCGGCGCTGCGTTATCAATATTGGAAAGAAGTTGGAGAAGTAGTAGGTGCTACAGGTGCGTTGTTCATATCCTTGTCAAAATCTTATTTTCGCTAACACTAAAGCTTCCCTCTCGGCTTTCAGTTGAAGAGTGTCGTCGCAGGTGGCGCTCGCTTAGAGATGCTTTCTCGAAACACTATAAATACTTAAATCGTTCCGAAGATGCAGCACTAAACAAACGCAAAAAGTGGGTTTTCTATGACCAGATGAGCTTCATGGCACACTACTTGGACAATGCATAGTAAGAAAGTGGAATGCAAAAATCATCAAATTATTTCTGATTGTTTTTATTATTAACTAAGCTGTGAAATAGAAGATACTTTGCTCGAAGACTTTCCCGATAATTCAGATGATGATCGCACGATGGTGCTTCATGAAGGTACCGAGAACTGTCGCTTGGGTGAAATGGACACGGTTGAGGATGGAATACTTCATCACATAGAAGTTGATGAAAAAGTAAATGTTGGAACTCAGGCGCAAAGTTCGGCAACCATTAGCGATGAAAATCATTTTATTGCGAGTATTTTGCATAATACAGCTATCACGCCTCCGAGAGTTCCAAATATTCCACAAGCATCAGAAACAGAATTAAAAAAAACCCATAGAAGATTGCCTCCTGAAGATGCACCATCATCGTCATCGGTAGCAATGTGTTTGGATGGCGATGAAAAATTTCTCATGAGTTGTGCACCGATTCTGCAGCGTTTAACACATCGCAAAAACGCCTTGGCTCGTCTTAAAATCCAACAGATTCTTTATAATATTGAGTTTGATTCGGACGAAAGCTAATGAGACAGTTTAGAAATAAAAAAGTCGAATTCTTTCCAGTTGAGAAGCAGCAAACAGAGAAAACGCCAAGAAATGTAAAACAAGGCTTAACAAAAATGTCAGGGAAGTAGCTTACTGCAACATGAGCTGAATTTTAACATGTGCGCAAGGTGGGAAGATTTGTTTTTGATACCTTCTTGTATAGTTTAATGTGATCCATTTCAGATTTGCACAATATTGTTGCTCCAACATCGCACATCCACTTGGGGCAATGAAAGACACGATTTTTGATCACTTTTTATAAACAGATAAAAAGTTCGTACTATATAAGCTCCAAAAAGAATACTCAGATAACTGTTTTCCAGATAATATTTCGTTGGTCGCTCAACTCAAGGTAGACTAAAATTGTAATTTAAAAAAATTTAAGTATACAGTTAGTCCTTAAGTATCGACAATGTCAAAAATAACAGGAATACTGTTCACTGAAAACATATCAAAGCAAACAAATGATTTTGTTAAACATTAAGTAATCAAATAATTTAAAATAATTATTCTTACCAAATAGCATTGACGCCTTGAAAAGTTTTTGTGAACTCGAAGTTTTTGATGCAGCTTTTGCTATTGAATAAAATACTCATATGTGATTCCTTATAGAACGTTATGACATAGATATCATCTCATTCGTGTTATTCCTTGTGAATTATTGTTTCTTCTGAAAAGATCGGAATGGAACATGCCCTGAGAAAGTTGTATGGCCTTTTTATATGCCATTGTGTTTGATTTAAATCGAATTTGAGATGTAGGTAAAAATTCGCGTAAATATAATTATTCTGGCGCTCAATGAATAGTAAAAAAAAAAAAAATTTTTATGTAATTTTAAAGGTGAGAAATTTATTTGTAATTATGTCCTTGGGTGCATTTCAATCCAATCAGAATTAAAAATGTTACAGCGATTTTTCTATAATTTCATTGAGATAGACAAAATCGCAAAAATATAACTTTTCTGACGATCAATGAAATGCAGCCAAAGCCAGTGTCGTCAGATGAAATTACCATCAAAATTCTCTTTTTCCCACACTTAATTCCCACAAATTACCACACTCACAAAATACCTCAAAATACCACAAAATACCTCAAAAGAAAATTTGAAGAAAATTTGTGGTAATTTGAGATATTCTATGGTATTTTGAGGTATTTTGTGGTAATTTGAGGTATTTGTTTTCTCACGCGTGGTAAATATCTCACATGTGGTATTTTTTTCCCACGCGAGAGATTTTTACCACAAAATACCATGGGAATTCCCACATCCCACAATCGTTGAAAAATACCATAAGTTCTATTTATCGTGCTTTTCTGGCAACATAAGCCAAAGCAGTAAAGAAAATCCTGCAAAAGTGAGAAAGTCGAGCAACAACAAAAAGTATGCAATAAAAATTTAAACAAACAAGCATAGATTCCAATCATGGTATAATAATACAAGGTAGCATTGACAGTTGATTGGGAAATCATCTACTGTCAAAAAATATACTCAAAAAGAGAGCGCTCACAATCCGCCATTGAAAACACAAGCAATGTTGAAAACGTTGAAGTGAAAAAAAACAACAACCACAGCAGCTGCTGATGTATTTCCACAAAAAGCTGTTTTTGACAGTTTATGTTTTCCTGTTGAAGAGAAAATAAGCAGTTGTCAATGCTACCATGTATTATTATACCATGATTCCAATGAAATAAAATAAAATTAACATGGCTTACCGACAACTTTGTTGATAAGGTTTTGTAGTTTTAGAGTCTATCAACAAAATCTAGCAACATGAGCTTATCGTCACTCTGCTATTTACTTCGTCTCGCCACCGTTTTCGCCGAGCCCATGTTTGCGGGGTTAACTTTGAGTAGTATTGCTCGAGTGGTTCTGATACATAGCATGTTCAAACCGAGCAGTTAATTATGTTAAATCGAGTTAATGAAGCTAAATCGAGTTAATGAAGTTAAATCGAAAAACAAGTTCTCAAATAAAGTTTTGATGAAGTTACAATTGTTATTGGAAATTTAACGTGTTAAATGATTTAACACGTTTCGAAACTTGTTAAATCACTGGTTTGTGTTCTTGCTAACGTCAGAAAAGCTTTTTTGCTTTTTAAACGCATCCAAATCTGACAAGAGCTTTTTATTTTGATGTTTTAAATTTAAACAAATAAATTCTTTGACAAATTTTTCTTAATTCTGTGACACATTTTTGAATTTATTTGAATATTTTGTTATTTTTTTTATTTATTTTTATATTTTTTAATAAACAATTTTTTATTTCTTTCAAAATATAAACAAATAATCTGACATTTTGAAACTAGTTAAAGCAGTATGAACGATGATGTCAAAAAAAAAGCTTTTTTCGAATAACACGTTAAATAAGTCGGTTTGAACATGCCGAAGTTCTATATTCTATGTAGTCTATAGAATATATAGCGGCAAAAAATTGAGTATACTTGAACGTCGCCTTGTAGGTTTGCCTAGCCGCTGCTAGATGTGTCTGCGAGCTGCAGCAGCGTAGGCGTACACCCATTGCGACTCGTTTGGTTTTCCTGTTTATGAACCAAGTCTCTTTAAGTCACTGCTAGATGTCACCACAAGCGGCAAAGTGAATTTTTACTTCAGAAATTAGTTTAAAATAAAGCGCAACGAGCAACAAGAAGAAAATTTGTTTCCAAGATAAAGCCAAAAGCAGTTGGTGGATATTGGAAGGTTGGTTTGAAACCAACACCACTTATGTTTTTTTTTTAATGCTTCCACTTTTAATACCGTACTTAACCCGTTGCGTCGTTTTGTGTGAACTTTTCAGTGAATGAAAAGTTAATAAGAACTGATCTAAAAAAATTCTGAAGAATCTGCCATATGGATTCTTGAAAAAAAAAATGATTTAGAGTTGGTTAAGTAGGTTCATCCCGAGTAAAACGATGAAAATTACAAAACTCGTGCGAATTTTTTCAGAGATTTTGAAGACATTTTTCGATTTTCGAAAATTTTTTCAAATTGAAAACGCCTCCGAAAATTATTTATTTTCCCAGTTCTGTTTCTAAAGAAAATACACCCACTTTAATGTACAAGCAAAAAAATGTTCGCGCCAATTAGAAAAGAATAAACTGATTTGAGGTTAGAAAAAATGTTTCTCCTGAGAAACTATTCTATCGACGTTAATTCTTGGTTCGGATTGGATACTTACCCTTCTAGACTCGAAAAATAGAATTCAGTACATTTCCGCTAAAAATGCACTTTCGAAAAACTACACCCTAAAATAGCAAATATATCGAGAGCTTATATTCAATATGACCTATCTACAAAAACACATTTTTACAGGAGAGCAAAAAAAACCGTTTTAATCTTTCAGTATACAATTATTTACTAATCAAAGTACTAGAATATTGTACAATTTGGTTAATAAGTTTCCATGCTAAAAAAAAATTTAATTTAATCTTATACTTTTCCTCTAGGTGTAGATACGTTATTTTGTATATTAAAATTTTTTATTTTTTTGTGTAAATATGTCTTTTTATTCAATAGAAAAAATAAGTTCTTCGTCAATTCTTTGATGATTTTATTCAGATGTTCGTTGGTTCAAATATTATCAAAAAACTAGGAAAATATCGAAATAGCAGGAAAGAATAATAACGATGGCCTTTTAATATAAGTACATTTTTTATTTGAATTTCCCACTGTGAAACGCTTGCTGGGCAACATTGTAGCGTGGTCTGTAACAAAAACTTTCTAAGCCTCCCAGCTTATGCTCCAAAACATCGAGAAAATATTGTTCCTGGTTTCTTCATCAAACTTGTGACAGTGCCTTACTTTGTTTTTCAAATAAAAAGCTGACGAGCACTTTCGACCAATTTTTCTTTCTATTTTTTGAGTTTTTTGGTCGCACTTGCTGCCAACAGTGGAAAACCCAAAGTATTGCTTACCCCTCATGCGGTCCTTTCATTAGACTTAGAGACATGATTTCTCTTTTTTCTTCGAATAAGGCTTATTAGCAATTTATCGTCAGCGTAAAAGGCCTTAATATTTCAAGAGAACTTCATCCGAATATATAATAACCCGATATTTGTCCAATTTCTTCTTCCGTCGATGATGCATAATCAGTTGCTATGCATTTCATTGCATTTCCTTCTTTATTTTGCACTGTCATTGTAATCTACCACGATTTTTTAAAAATTTTCTTAGACATCTCGAAAGAATTGTGTAGATGAGTCAATTTGCATTCACAAAAAAAAAAAAAAAGTTGTAGTAGATAAGTAAAACAATTAACGATAAAAACTATGCTAAACTTTTTTCTTCGTTTTGAAATTAATCTCACGAATCACAGATGACTCAACGATTTCTTTGCGATAAAAAACGAATTTCGTGGAAAATGTAGATAGGTCATATTGAATATAAGCTCTCGATATGGTTTTGGTCGGTATTTATGTATTCCTTTAAGAATGAAGTTCTAAAAAGAGCTTCCATAGCAATTCTTAATTTTTGTAGAGATTTTCTATAGTTCAGACACAAACCTTACAAAGATGAGCAACGAATGAAAAAATGTTTTTGAATAACAACTTAAGCAAGGTGGCGTAGAGGCTGCGTAAAGCCTTAAACAGTGCGTAACTAAACAAGAGTTGAACGGATGTTTAAGAAAATCTATTGAATAAGGCTGAGTGTGTTTACTCATCAAATTTTAAGTTATTTAATGTTTTTGTGGAATTTTCACAGATTTAACTGTTCATTTATAAAGTGATTTTATATGGAAAGTAGGCGTAGAATTGGTTCTTTTCGCCCTTTTAAAAAAAAGCTTAGGCAGTACAAGTAGTGTTATTAACCCATTAATGACAACGTATCATAGAGTAAAGTAGGGTATTTCCGTAGGGTAAACGGACTCGTGGCGTAGTTCGTAGTGGAGTCCCAGGTTCGAACCCCAGCAGCGACAGAAAATTATTTGAATTAAAATGATTTTTCTGTACGGCCGCCACCTCTCTGCAGACAATGGCAAACCTCAGAGAGTATTCAAAATACCATGTAAAGCTTCTTGAGAACAAGAACATTCCGTTCATCGCCGTTCGGAGTCGGCGCTAAACATGTAGGTGCGGTTCACGGTCAATTGTGTACAAACTTAATAACACGCACAACACTATTGATCATAAGAAGCTAGGTCCAAGTCCTTTCAGGGTCTGAAATGGCCAGTTATTTATTTTTTTTTTTTTAAAGTAGGGTATTGTGATATACATGTTTGTTTTACGTCGACTGCAGGCAAAATGTGCCACAAAACACATACTTATTAGTGTTAAACCACTTATTGAATAATTTTGAGTTATTTTAAAAAAAAGTGAAAAAAATCAAATATCGGTGCTTGGAAAAAATGGCAGGTAATGTGATATAGTAATGCGGTAAATGTGGTATAGCTTCCATTATGGCTTTCATTTCCTTTGGGTTCCATTTTAGTATTTCTCCCGGCTTTGGCATGATTTCATCTTGAAACATACAAATAGATGAATATTTTACAGAATAAATAGATAGTAGACATGACTATAAATGAAGCTGCCAGTTTCGTAATAAGTTCGGCCAATGTGATATATCGATATATTGAGCAAATTGATATACCACATTGTCCAAATTTCACTATATCACATTAACCGAATACCACTTTTTACGCAAAAAAATCAATAAAAAGCAAAAATATTTTCCTAATGCAAAACTAATAACATGTTCAAACCGACTTCATTTAACGTGTTATTCGAAAAAAGATTTTTTTAAACATCATCGTTCATACTGCTTTAACTAGTTTCAAAATGTCAGAATATTTGTTTATATTTTGAAAAAACTAAAAAATCGTTTATTAAAAAATATAAAAAAAATAAAAAAAAAATAAAAAAATAACAAAAATTCAAATAAATTCTAAAATTTGTCACATAATTTAGAAAAATTTGTCAAAAAATTTATTTGTTTACAATAAAAACTTCAAATTAAAAAGCTCTTTTCAGATTTGGCTGCGTTTAAAAAGCAAAAAAAAAAAAAAGATACAGTATACCGTGTATACAGTAAAGAAGTGAAACTTCTTTATCTTCTAGAATAAGAACCATTTTAGTGTAAAGGCTCGATTGTGCAATCGTAAAGCTACGCAACGTAACGTGGCGTAGATTTCTATTTGGAATAGAACCCATCGCTGCGCTAGGTTACGTTACGATTTCACTAACCACTTACACTTATTTTTCATAAGATAGAACTGCTTTACGATTGCATAATCGAACCTTAAAGGCAAAGAGAGAACTTTTTAAGCAAAAGAAATACAATAAAAAGTTTTTTAAAAAAAATATTCTGTTTATTTAATATTCATTGGTATGGACCTATGGCCGAAAAGCAATTAATTTGATAACCAATTTGCGTCGTATTTACATATAGATGTGAATACAGAATACAACTTGATATATTTTTAATTCAACATATGTACGTATTAATATTACTCATATCAAATTATACTTTCTATTATTAATAATATTTCGATATAAAATTATATAACTACAATATGTTTAAAATAGTTATCTATTAAAAGAACTTATTCTAACTTTTCTTGCGCACAGTGTCAAGTTAGCATCATGGGCGACAGCACATGCTTCATGAATTTGGGTTTTTATATAATTTTATATCGCAATATTATGAATAAAAATATAATATGTGTAATATGAGCAAAATTCATAGAGGTTATATTAATATATTGAATTAGAGATATACCAACGTTGGTATTCTAAAAAAATATGAAATATATATCTACTTTAAGATCATAATGCGCTCAGGGCAACTCTCTTATTCACTTCTGCTTCGCTGAATCTTTCTCTTTTCTACTCGAGTCATGGCAACCCCCCTGTCTACCACACATAGAACGCAATCAGCACACAATCTGCGGCTTTTGCCACCCAGCGGTAATCGAAGCGCTTCAAAAGCACTAAACAAGCGCTTCTGCCATAGCGCTTCACACATCTGAAGCGGTTTTTAAGTAAACCAAATTCATATTTAAATTTACTAGTAAACCCGTATGACGTTAAAACGCCAAAATGCGCTCGCGATATCTTCGTTGTGAGGCTTAATAGAACATCTATTCTGTCGTTAACTAAAATTTACCGTAGCACGTCTCCTGAGCGAGTTATAATTCAACGATACTAAATTTCTGTTGGATAAGCTGCTATCTTCACGACCTGACCTTCCGTGCGTAGAATTGGGCTTATCACCCAATACAGATGTCTTAAGAAGAGGTATAGGATGTTTGAATTAGCTGTGCAAAGTATGCTCTCCTTCAAATGAGCTGGCGGCGATGCCAGTAAAGGCTCCTGGAATAGCGATTTTGCATGAACTTGCTATTTTGTGGCTAGTGTATCAATATAAAATATATTTGTACGTTTTTCGCTTCGCTCAACTGCTTTAATAATACAATAGTATGAAATTGAAAATTTGAGAAAAAATTGATCACATAGTTTTAGGCATTAAATAGAAAGCTGGCTTTCTTCGTAGAAGATTGATTTGGTTTTCTTATTTAAATACAAAATTTTTAAGAAAAAGTAAGACCTTATTGCACATCTACAGAGCAAGACCTTTCTATTGATACCCTCTTTATAAAAATCGCATTTACGGTATGGATTTGATGGACATCACAAAAAAAGCGCTTGCGTAATAAAAATATAGAATAGATATTGGATATCCTAGGATCAAAGCGCTTGTTTACAAAAAAATAGTTAAAAAGCTCTTTAAAAAAAACAAAAAAAAGCTAGAAAATTTTAAAAGATGCGGGGATTGAACCCGGACCACTGGCATTACTTTCAAATGTCTTATCGTTCTGCTATTACCACGCTGTTTTTGATGCGAACAAAATGTGTATAAAAATCTGAAAAGCACATCCTCAAAGCATATCAAAACTACACATAAAAAGCGCTGTTTCTAGGAACGCTTTTTATTTTGCCGCTGGGCATCTACAGCAAAAGTAGTTTGATTAATTGGTATATAGAGCAAATTTTTGTATGAAGAGTTTATCTCGTTGGATAGAGCACCGCCTTTGTAATCTTGAGTTCGGAGGTTCGATCCTCAGAGGAAACAAGTATATTTTTTAAGTCTTTTATACAATGTATATCCATCTCATTCTCTCTACTGTAAAACATATCTTTCTTCTTTATCGTGTAACGAAATGAAGTAAATTGACCTTGAATTTCACTCCTCAATATTCTCGTTCAAATTTCGAAGCGCCGCCTAAGAAGTTTCACTTCAAAACTTTTCTGACGTTAGCAAGAACACAAACCAGTGATTTAACGAGTTTAGAAACGTGTTAAATTTCTCACAACAATTGTACGCCTTTATCTTCATCAAAACTTTATTTGAGAACTTGTTTTTCGATTTAACTTCATTAACTCGATTTAACATAATTACGTGCTCAATGTGAACGTACTATTAAAGGAAATTTACTACGGCCACATTGTATAAAATGTGAACTTGAAAAAATCGGTTATTTGAGCCAACCCAGAAAAATTCCTTGGATGATATGTTCTATGGACCAATGCATCAGAAACCATTGAAGTTTTTTAAGTTATTTTTTGGTGTCGCACAGTGTAATTAATTAATTAATAACGTGTTGGTCAACAACAAGATGCAAAAATGGTCTTGATGTTCGAAAATATTTATTAATTAATATTAAAAAATTAATATTTAACTCAACCAAACCTTACAGGCAGACATAAAAATACATATTTTTCAAAAGTTTAAGAGTGAAAAAATGTTTTAACGTAAATTCACATGTTTCTTCGTCCTACATCCTACTCATGTTTCACTTGATTGTCCCTTCCCTCCCACTAACCTATCACCCCATTTCGAACAAAGGCAGACTTGACTGAATATGTTTACACCTGAAATCCTTGGTTCAAAGCTAAAAAAAAGCAAAATTTAAAGAGTTTGAAAAAAATCTAAAATATTATACTTTTGTTTATAAAGCCGCCGTTTTGGAAAATACTGCACTCGTATCACGAAAATGACCACGGAATCGAAAAAGTGCCCCCGAATATAATATATCTCTTAAATTTTTTACTACCCCATTTTTCCATGCCAAATATATTGACAAGAAAAAGCTAATGAGCACGCTACAGATTATTTTGTGTTCCAAGTTTACAATTTTCTATTATTTTAGAATAAGTATTTGGCCCAAGACCCAAAAGGGAAATCATTGTATCATGCAGGAGTTGCAGAATATACGAGTATAAATAACACTTAAATCGTATAACCTACAGCCAAGGCGAACTTATATTCACTTCACCTCATATCAGAGATCATATATTTTTTCATTTGGGATAATAGCATAGGTTCTATGAAAACGTCATTGGTTTTTGTGTCATAACTTTGGTTTGGTTCACGCTAGAAGCTACAGATTCTGTGTGTATGTGACGATATATTCAAGGAATATAGCAACTCAGTTCTAACTTAAGTCTACTTAAGCCATTATTACTTGTGGACACAGATATGTTTTATAGCAATCACTTATTTTAATATAAGTCATCAGTCAATGACTTAACTTCTTACCAAGGGTTCCTTCAAAATAGTTATTTAACTTTTTATACCCAGACACGAACATGAGCCAATTAATACAAGAACTTATAGTGAAATTATTCTGAGCTGTAATCATACAGCTCCGAGCGCTTCGCAGTAATTGTTGACGAAAAAGTGAAAGTGTCTGTGCATCTTGTACTCATAAACTACTACCCCTACCCACAACGACAAAAAACGCCCACAATTAATGCGAGCATTAGGCGCACTCAGTTCAATTTTGTTCTTTTAGCTTCATTTGACACTTGTGAACGAACATGAGCGATAATTATAAGTGAATCTGTAGTGTTTCGATAAAATTTCAATTACAATTGAAAGATAAATAGCTCATGGGAATATTTCTTATCAGCTTTAGTTGTGTAGCTCCCGTCAGCACTTTGCTCACAACTGCGTCACTTGTTTACATCAATAGAGTTGAGTTTCGTGTGGAAATTAAGATCCGACCCAGTAATGATAGAACGAAAACAACATCTCTGTGGTTATGCATCCAAAATACCGTGGTGATTGGCACTGTAGCTCTTTGTAATAATTGCCTTGGTTGGTTCGTTTTAATGACCAGCTAGACTTTATTTCCCAGCAAGTATTAAAAAGTCTGAATAATAAAATGCGGAGGTCAGACTTTATTAGGAATTTCCCTAAGTGTGGATTGTGTTGAGTATCTTGTGATAAAGTGTGGAACTATTTAAACCTTCTGTTCATGCTGTTTCTTAATTTTATAGCTTCCATTTAATCTTCAAGCTAATTTTATGCTTTCTGGCCATGTTAAAATTGCTTTTGATTTCATTAGTTAATTCAATTAATGAATATGGCGCAGGCGAAATATAACGTCATACATCAGTTTTATTTTAATGTCACTCATAAACAAAGCATAACATTTGGCAATGTATCACCAGATTTACTTTAGTGCAGACAGATCCAAACGTCTACACATCAAACGTCTACACATCAAACGTCTACACAGTTAAGTGCGAATCAATATCCGAGAGCATTCATCTGACCAACTGTCCTCTGTCGGGTCGGTCGTTGTTGATCTAAAACTTAATTAATTTCATGTTTGCACAGATTTCAATGTTTGGCGTTCCAATTTTACACAGTTTGTCGACGTGTTTCTGTTTGTGTTGCAACAAATCGATTACATTGGCTGCCATTCGTTCTCGGGATTAGTGGCAGGAGAGGGTCCCTAAATGGGTTATGTGGCTGTACGAAGTGAGCAGAGGTTAAGGGAACAGAAAATAATACGCATTGTTTATTAGGCTCATTGGTTGCACGGTATGTTTCGTTCATATGACGAACAAATGACCCCAAGGACTTAATTAAAGACATAAACAAGCGGGTGTCGCACTCCATAAATATTGCGAATCCAAACAAGCTGATTTTAATTGAAGTCGTTATGTGAGAGTGCAGCAGCAGAGCGCATGCCATGTGATACAAACAAGTGGCCTAAATGAGCCGATGTTTGAATCCAATTGAAATACGATGAGCATGCAGCAGTTAAGTGTTGTCCGTGCAATTGGTAGATTATGAGGAATTAGCGACGCTGACTTTGTTCAAATTTGAAGTATCTTTGAAGCCTCTGAAGTAACCAAGTAAGTTGTTGCAATTCGTTTGCACGATAACAACATGTGCTCCGCTTGCTACTTCAAATGAAGCCGATAACAATATTGTGGATAGATTAGTATAGCACGTTCCTTAGTTAACGGATTGCACCAGGAAATTTTGCAAGAACTCACAACGTACTTACATTCAAGAGTTTAGCATTTGCAATTGATTCATAAAACTTAGTCAGCTAGTTTTGATATTTTTCAAACTGATAAAAATGGTTTATTAACATCAGCCGTATTCATTTAACTATTAAAAGAGGTTAAAACACTTTTTAATGTTAAAATGTCTTATAATTTTGTTATTCATAATTATATTGAACATGCTTTGTAGTTAAAATAGAAATGCTTTCGATCAGGGCCGGCCCGAGAATTTGTGGCACCCTATATTATTTAACAAGCAAAAAAAAAGAGTAAGAAACCTCTTTTTAATTTGATTTAAGGGGACATATAGGTAACAAATTTTAAAAAAAAAATTTTTTCGGGAATTATTTTTCATAGAAGGAAAAAAGATATCGTTTTCAAACTTTGCACACATATTTCTTAACGTTAAAAAAAAACAAAAATAATTTTCAGAATTTTTGTAGTGGTTTTGACATTATTTGATTTTTTTAAAAAAAATGTCAAAAAATTGACGGTGTGCAGGATATCCCAGTCCAGTCTGGAACATCTGAGGAAAAAAAAAACAAAAACAATTTTTTTTTTGTATTTTTTAAATGTTTAAATTATTTACATATTATGTAAAAAACTCCCAACTTTATTTTTATATAAAATTCAATATTTGATAAAATTGGGCTTTTGTCGGTATTTTTCGAACTATAAGTACAACAAATAAGGCATATAATTAAATATATAAAACTTTCTTTAAATCAAAACAAGGAAATTAATATATCTCAAACCGCTGACTAAATTATACTTTTAATTATGTTGGCGGAGGTTTTTTATCTACATAAAAAAGAGAGAACTTATATTATCCATAAATAATTTTATTTTAACTTTCACCAACAGTTTTTTCCGAGCTTTACTGGCGCAAAATTGTTGATAAAATCATCCAGTTCCAATTTCCTTACTATATCGCGTTCGATGGAAAGGGTAGCTAAACCATCAAGACGATATTGTAGCCTTTTAGACCGCAAATAAGTTTTTATTAATTTAAGCTTAGAAAGGCTTCTTTCTGCACTCGCTATAGTTATTGGCAATGTTATTATGATTCGTAATGCAATATATATATTTAGCAATGCAGTTGTTAAATTATTTTCTAATAAATAATTTATAATTTCAATAGGAGAATCACAGTGATCTGCAGACAAATGATTTTTAAGGTATTTTAATTCGTCAAATAAATTCAAGCCGGAAATATCATTTTGATCAGTTAAGAGAAGTTCTAAATCCATGCAATATTTTCGTATTTCATCATCCATTATGTTGGTGATATTGCCAAAGTTATATAGCACTTCGAATTGATTGTAGTGTTCGTGAATAAGTTGAAAGCGATCACGTAATGATTGTATCGCGTTGTCCAAGACCTTGTTAAAGAAATTAACTTTAAAGTTTTGCATTGGATCATCCAACACTTCGTCACGTTGTTCTTAATCAAATTGTCTCCTTATTCGGCGAACTCGTGCGTGTTCAAACTGTACATCAATATCTAAATCAATTGCAATTATTTTAGCCTCCTCCAAAATACAAGAAAATTTGGCATCTGTTCTATAGTCTTCAAGGAACATCATACTCATTGATGACCACGTTACTGCTTGGCTGAGGTTTAAACTAACTGCCCGAAATGCTTTGCTAGTTACATTTATTTCAAATAAAATATCATACCATACAATTAAAGAGCATATAAATTTATATTTTTCAATTTTGCGTCTGACTTATTTTTCGCCACCACTGTGGCTGTGGTAACATTAGGTTGGTCATCATCGTTCAAACAGTCGTGTTGTGTGTGTTATGAAATGTTTGTACACAGTTGATCGAGAACTGAACCTACATGTTTTATGCTCCACAATGCTCATGTTCTCAAGAAGCTTTTCATGCCATGGTTTACTCTCTGAGGTTTGAAATTGTCTGCAAAGAGATGGCGACCCATCAGAAAATTTTTTATTAAAAAAAAATTTGCCGCGAGTGGGAATCAATCTCGCGCTCCAGGCATGCAAGCTACACACTAAGCACGCATGCCACGGTCGCCATATATGTTTCCATATATATTGATTAATATATTTTTTTTAAATATGTAAGGCGCCCCTAACTGTATGCGCCCCAAGCCCTGGCCTTACTGGCTCGGCTCTAGGGCCAGCCCTGCTTTCGATTCTAATTGGAAAGAATGTCCATAATTATGGTTCAGTGAAATAACGCCCAATGAAATACCGCCCACAATAATGAATGAAATAACCAAGTCACCAAGAAATGAAATACGATTAAATAATAATAGCTTTAATAAAAAAGTTGCGATTTATTTAATTTTATTTGGTCGTGATTTCATTTCTGATTTTGGGCGTCAATTCATTATGAAATAAAGCTCAAAATAAAAAGGGAAATAAGCCCAAAAAATTACAAAGTTTTCTGAGGCGAAGTTTCGAAGGTTGGTATTCAAATAGGAAAAACTTCCAAGAATTCAATACGAAGCTTTGAATGATACGCAGTTGATTTGACAATAAATTTTTGGTCACTTTCTGAATGATGGGTAATGCATAGATGCAGAAAGAAAATGCGGCTACTTGTTTCAGTCAGTTTTCAATGCGCCATTGAACGCGTTTCATAAATGTAAGTTCTCTGCAATGTACCTTGCATTCACATGCTCGCGGGGCATGTAAAGCCAGATTTGACAACTGCTATTGATTCCTTGAATTTGCAGTTGGACGTAAAGTTGAACGGCAGCTGTCGGCATGCTACTAACTTCGTACATGCTTGGACAATTCTCTCGCTGCGGTCTTTACTAATTACTCTAATTTTCGTTGCCATACAAACCCTCTTTGTATGACTTATGGAGTCGCAGAGTGTCTTAACGAGGCACATTGCTCAGTAGAAATACAAAAAATGTTTTTTAAAAATGTACGTTTTATATGTTCACAAATACGATCAAATAAAGCCTCTTTTAAAATTAAGAATCCATGGGTATGTTCGTGAACTGCAGTACATATTAACTTGCCTTTCTTCATGCTGGCGTTTTCTTTGTAGAACTTCTGCAAATTCAAGTACGAAGTGCTCTTGTAGACGCATGCGACAGCAAAACTCGCTCGCATACGTTGCAAATCGCTGATAGAGGATTAGTACTTCTTGTAAAATACCTCCACTTACAGGATCTCCCTTTTTTTATTTATATGTTTATAATTATTTAACAACGAAGTTTCAACGAAGTTCAAACGAAGTTTATCACACAGGCACATAAAAATGTTAAAATATTTTTGAAACTTCGAATGTTTTTCTGCATATTGTGTTAAACGACTAATCAAGCTTTGATTGATTAAGATAATCAGCAAGTAACGAAAACTTCGACGGTTTTACCTATTGAGCTTCGAATACTTCAAAGTTCAAAAACTTCGAATAAAAGTCATAGCCCTAATAATAACATTAAAGAATTTAATGAATTTGCTAGGGTTATATTCTTAATTTAAATTTCTAAGTAAAATATAACTTCAATATTTTACTTTTTAAGCGTTGATAACTCTTGAGTTCGATCACGATACGATTCGGGATCAACATACATTCTTCGTGTGTTTTGATAATTCTTGTGTTTGTTGACTTCTGATTCAATGTCGCGTGCGTGCTGTACTTACTACTCGCATCTTCAAGATCTTAAATGCATAAAATATTTTATGACGGTTTCTGGGAACTCTCCGAACTCTTGTTTGCTCCGAAAAATAAAAACAAGCTAAGTGAAAACAATAGTAAAATTGACAAGTCAAAAACTAGCCTTCCACGCGACTTATAACATATCATAGAATAGCTAAATTGAGCTGCCGTTCGTTAGATTCCCGTTTTAGTCCTTCAATCATTGTTTACTCATATCATAAAATTTCCGAAGGTTCCCAAAACTCTTCGTTTAATTATTTCATTGCGCACAATAAAACATTCAATAGTTAATAGTCAGCAAACGGTAAACAGGAAGCAAGGATCGCTCAAAACTTTTTCTGTACCAGAGCCACCGCTTGATGCGCTCTCTCTCATGTGCATGTTTTCGTTTGGCACATTTACATCACAAGTGTGCCAAAATGAGCAGCTATTTGTTGTCATTTTGACAAAGTCACTAAATTTTAGACGCTGATCCCGAGAAGGAGAAATGTTTACGCTTCAAATACAATGGATCGGCAATTATTGAACCTTCTGTATTTTCAAATTTCCGTCATTAATAACACAGGCGGAGGCCTGTAGCTAACAGGCCGAGGTCTGCCGAAATGTGAGTGCAACTTAATAGCGGCTATTCGATGTTTACGAGTGTTCTTTCGGCCAAGGTGAATTATATGGATAACACCATAGCTTTGTGTGCTCGTTCGTCCGATGGTCCTTTATGACAGCCATTAGCGCGATTCAGCGGAATGCGCGTGAATTCGTAAATAATACTAGCGCGTATCACCTTCAATTGCAATGGTTCAACGAAAAGCTACGCAGGTAACTCGCAGTTACCGGTGCAGGGCGCAAAATGTGCGGGCATTAACGGTCCCAGTAGGAGCTGCATGAGGATAAAGATCTGAAATAATTATTCATCTCAGGTGGGGGGTAGAGTTACTGTGAAGTAACGGGCCCACGTCCAAGGTGAACAACTTGAAACTTGGCACTGTAGCGTATCTTCCTTTGCAGCTCCTGCTGTTTTTGTCAACGCAGATGCTAATTACAACATTAGTCATAACTAGGCATGAAGGAATTGCTTTGCCAACAGCGTGTTTGGCCCAACTCAGAACCGAATACTTAGTTACGCTCGTTGGATTTGCTCACAGTTCAAAGACTCAAATTTGGCCTCAGAACTAATGTCGCACGGCATGCATTTGTGTAGTCTTGATAGTTTCGTCGAAAAATCAAACTAAGTTTTTTTTCCAATATAATAATGATAGTTTATGGTTAGTCCTAAGGTTAGTGCAAAAAACAAACCTATAGTATTCATAATGGAGTTGCCAGAACATGTTTCTTAAAACATTTGGAGGAGTTTATTATGTGACTAGATGCTTTAATTTTTAAATGTTTCAAGTTTTAAGCCTGGCATATGTTTTTTTTTTTCTTTCGTTTTTTCTTTTCACACAAAAAAAAAATATACTTCAAAAATTTCTCGTAAATTAAAAAGCAATTTAAGGAATAGTTCAAATTTTTTTAAGCTCTTTCCCAAATGGGTTTTTAAATCAAAATTATAAATCCGCATTGAAATGTTCTTAAAAACTTTATAAGTTTTTATTTTAATGAAAAAAAAGTTAAATTTATTTAAAAAAAAAAAACTAAAAAAACCGAAGAAGGTAGCTCAAAAGCCCAGGTATTCGGGCGTTACGGGTAATTTGATAATCAATGCCCGGGTATTTTTGAGCTTTCTAGCTACCCGGGTAGTTTAGAAATTTGTAAATTTGTTTGATTTGAATTTTTTTAAATATACTTTAAATTTAACCCATTTACATCGCGAAAAGTGTCGGGGGATTTTATGGTGGCAACAAATTATATAAAATTTGGTTTTGGCATTACGCTAAATTTAATATTACTTAAATTTTATTAAAAATGTTCGAAATACTCAAAAAGGTCGAAACTACCCGGGTATTAGCCGGGTATTACCCGAGCATTCGACTAAAATTAATTTTAAACAAAAGTTTTCAAATAAATAATTTATTTTTATAAATACATTTCTATTTACAGAATAAAATTAATTAACAGTAATTGAAACCCATTTTAATTATTGCATTCACAACGAAATTTTCACAATTTATTGTGGAAAAAAAAACTTAAAAAGAAAAATATCAAAAATCGTGAGAAGTTGAGCTCTGATTTTGGATAACCTCTTTATATTTTCTAAATTTTATTTACTTGTCGATAAATTGTAGGAAACAGTTAGATATTAAATGTAAACTCGTGTTTTGAATCAAAGCTCATGTGCAAAATTTCAAGACTTTAGATGAATTTTTAAAGATTTTACAATTTTATACAGTCACTTTGTATGGGAAGAAGGCGTGGCTATCATCCTTTTATACGAATTTTCAAAGGCTTGGATTAATTTCTGTGGAATTTTTAAGGATTTCATAATTTTGATAACGTCACTTTTTTAATTTGATAAATTTCTAAAGTAGAGTGCGAGCTAGAATCAAAGTAAAATTTCAAATATCAAAATTATTTTTGTGCAATTTTTATTTTTTTTTTTATCATTTTGATACAATTATTTTGTATGGGAGGTATACGTGGTTGTCATTAGATTTGCCAAATTTTTGAACTTGATCTTTCTTTCTTTTAAAAAAAAAAAAAATTATTGAGAAACTAATGTAAACAAAAACAGTTAATTGGTTACGACTAGGGATGTAACGGAACTTCGCTTTCGGTTCCGAAAGGTCGGAATTTCCGATTAATTTTATACCTCCGACTCCGACTTCGGTTCCGGTAATTTTGAATCTGAGTTATAACGAAGATCGAAAGGCATTAATTCAATCGATTCGATGCGATTTGAAGATTCATTTTCGATAGAACTAACACTTCTGTCTTTTACTCCGATTCCGACTATGGCTCCGATAAATCAAATTGAAAAACTCCGGTTCCGGTAAACTCACCTCCGTAACATCCCTAGTTGCGACCATGGTATAATAATTACAAGGTAGCATTGGCAGTTGCTTTGGAAACCACGTCCTGTCAAATAATATACTCAAAAAGAGAGAGGATATGACAGGATATGTTTTTTTGTAAAAGAGAAAATAAGCAGTTGGCAATGCTACCTTGTATTATTCTACTATGCTTACGACACCGAAATAAACATAGCTTTCAGGGACACAAGACACTTTTTAATTGTAAATCAATCGACTATTCCGCGACGTTATTCCACGTTCCACGTTATGATTCATAGAAGCTGTCTATTTTTTTTTTTTCTTTTAAATTTTGCCATACATTTTTTATTTAATTTAATTTAATTTTATTTAATTTAATTTTTAATTTAATTTAATTTAATTTATTTAGAAAAATAATGTCCACATATAAGACAAAGTCTTTTAAATGCAGTAAGAATAAGAAAATAACAACAAGTAATAATCAACAAGTAAGAATGACTTAAACTATGACAAGATTTTGAATAATAATTATAAATTGGAACAATTGATAGATAAGTGAATTAATTTAATATTGTAATGAAAGTTAAATGCAAAGAAGAAGATTTAAGAGAAATACATAGAGACTAGGAAAAATATAAGAGAATTTCATGCTTAAAGTTGCGTTTATTTGAGATGATTTTAATTCTTAATGGCAGCGTATTCCATATTCTAATCGCATTGACAATAAAAAAGACTGCTTGAGTTCAGAAAATTATATACTGGTATGATAAGATTCATATTTCTATTCGATCTACTGAATTGAAGTTTTTCATATAAATAATATGGGGTTTGCGTATAAATCAAGTTATGAAGGAATATGCAGTTTCTAACGTCCAAGTAATTAAATATATTACAACCAAGTACTTGATTGCTTAAATGACTAATGCGGTCACACTTTCTTAAACCATATACGTATCTGACAGCATTATTGAATGCAAGTTGCAATTTAAGCTTGGACCTAGAATCAAGTTTACTGAACACAATATCTGAGTAAGAAATAATTGGCATTATAAGTTGAATCACTAACTTTCTTCTGGTGTCAATAGGTACAAATGATGCAGTCCATCTTAGGTTACGTGGGGCAAAAAACATTTTACTCACAACCGAATTAATATGATCTTCACAAGAGAGTTTTGAGTTAATGTGGTAACCGAGATTTTTAACACGTTCGACAAATTTCAGTTCAACACTATTTAGATAGACTGCCGGTAAATCATAAATATCGTAACGCGATTTACATATCGGCAAAACATATGATTTAAGGGGGGTTTAGGAGCAACTTGTTGAATTCAGCCCAATCAGCTATATTAATCAAGTCTTCGTTAACCTTAACACACAATTCATCCACAAGACCAATGGGACTGGATAGGTACAATTGAAGATCATCAGCATATGCATGTATGGAAACATGGCGGCATTTACTGAAGATATCATTTATAAACATTGTAAATAGAAGGGGACCAAGTACAGAGCCCTGAGGCACCCCACGGGATAAGTAACTAAAATCAGACAGACTATTACACACCCTAACTCTTTGAGTTCTTCCAGTTAGATAACTATTTAACAGACGGACTGCAGTGCTAGAAAAACCGAAGTTAACCCTAAGTTTGTCGGATAGTAGTGAATGATTAACCGAATCAAACGCCTTGGAGAAATCTAACAAGCACAGAAAGCTCATGTGCCCCAGATCGTATGAGATTCTTATGTCGTCTAAGATCTTAACAGTGGCTATAGAGCAGCTATGGCCCGGCCGAAATCCGGACTGAAGAGGAGACATAAGGTTAAATTCTTTTAAGTATTCCGAGATTTGAGAAGCCATAAAAGACTCAAATACTTTTGATAATGAAGATAATGATAATGAAGACTTATAGGCCGATAATCAGATGGATTGCGAGCAATTGATTTCTTAGCCACAGGGATGATTGTAGCTGTTTTCCATACGTCAGAAAAGCAAGAACTTGTGAAGCAATGGTTAATAATGTGGGTCAACGGGCTTAAGATGAAAGGTGAAATGAGTTTAATAAATTTTATGGATATTCCATCTTCGCCAATGGTATTTGATTTTATTTTATTGACGGAACGAGCTACATCACACTCATCTACAGCAGCAAACTCAAAGTCAAATAGACATTCCTCAGCAAAACCCCTCAAAATATCAGCAATCCCATTATCAGAAGAAGCTGTGCTCCCAATAAAATATTCGTTTAAAAGATTTGGATCAATGCGGCAACCGGTAGGTTTGACATTACAAACCCCAGCCTGCCTAAGATTATTCCAAAGCTTTTTCGGAGGTTGTGTTGAACTTAGCTTGGACATGAAAAAAATTCGTTTAGAAGATCTGACTGAGTTGTTAGCTTCATTTCTGGCTCTTTTGTACAATTCCCAGTTAGCAGTTGTGGGGTTTCTTTCCATCGATTGTAGGACCTGTGTCGATTTTTTAAGGCTGATTTAACACTATTTGTAAACCAGGGACAACTGATATTAGGGATTCGGTGTGTTGAAAATAAAATGCCCAAAACCTTTTTTGTAGCGCAGGGTCGATCAAATGAAACAACTTGCGACTAATTATTAAAAATGTTTAATAATGGCGCTCAAAATATTCTAAGGGAATAAAAATGTACAAGTTTAATGGTTTACTGATTAGCTTAACTTACGGTCTTGAGATAGTTCGAATTATTTAAATTTGATTACAATGAAAAATAAATTGTTTAAGAAGAAATTATGTTATATAACAACTTATTCAATGCTGCCTCCACGTGTTGAATGACGTTTTAAAATTTTCTTATTCTATTCTTTGTTGCTTCTCTTTATTGCATTTCGTTGCAACAAGACAGATGAAAAGGCGTTGCCAATTATTCTTACACCCCCCCACGTTGACCACTGTCAACCACTGGACTTGCAACGTCTATTATTGCTAGTTTTGCTGCTGGCCGTTCAAGAACACTTTCCGTGGTTTGGACAATAGCTTTACGGATATGACCGTCTTTCGATGGGGTGACTTCCAGAACTCGACCCTTAGGCCATCTTCGCTGCTTACAATCCGCGTCGATAACTATCACCAAATCTCCTACTTTCAACTCTCTGCAAGGTTCGAACCACTTAGATCGCCGTGTTAGCGTAGGAAGGTACTCGTTTATCCATTTTTTCCAAAACCGTTGGGCCATTTGCTGAGAGGCTTTCCACTGAAGTTTCAGAGCCGTTGCGTCATCTGTAGAATGGCCTAGTGCTTTTACGTTATTTGCGCTTCCCAACAGGAAGGTATTTGGAGTGAGAGGGTCTACTTCCACGCTATCAATTGGTACATAGGTAAGCGGACGTGAATTTATGATGTATTCCACTTCTATGAGAGCGCTTTGCAATACTTCCGGTGATGGATTTCGGTGAGGAGGGATCATGACGTAGAGAGCTGCCTTAATGGAGCGTATGAGTCGCTCCCATACCCCTCCCATATGTGGAGCTGATGGAGGGTTAAATTTCCACTGCATTGTAGGTTTTGTAGTCTCCTCTGCTACGCGATCGAAGTTTACTTCTTGTATTTGTTGCCTTAGGAGCCTCTCTGCACCAATGAAATTTGTGCCTCTATCGCAGTAGATTTCTCTAGGCTGTCCTCGCCGGTTGGTAAAATTACGCAAACATAGCAGAAATCCATCTGTAGAAAGTGTTGATGTCAACTCTAAGTGAATACAGCGAACGCTTAGACATGTAAATATCACCCCCCATCTTTTTTCAGGTCGACGTCGGACAGTGACGTTCAAAGGTCCGAACAGATCAACCCCAGTAAAGGTAAAAGGTGGGCAGTAACTGGCCAGCCGTGCTGTTGGCAGCGGAGCCATTTGAGGTACCTGGGGCCTGGCCAAGCTGATGCGACAGAGAAGACAACTTTTTTTAATTTTGCTGACAAGGCGACGCAAACGTGGAATATAAAATCTTTTTCGTAAATTCGCCACGACAGTTTCATTGAAATGATGTAAACACTGGCGGTGCTCTCGAATTACTATAAGCTCTGTAACACGGTGAAGCGATGGTAAAATTATAGGATATTTGGTATCAAATTGGCAATGTTCCGAAGCTTCAATACGCCCTTGAATTCTTAAAATACCAAATTTATCAATAAAGGGTGTGAGCTTACGCAAAGGGCTTCGCTTGGGTAATGCTTTATTCTGTTTTAGCAAAATGATGTCAGCTGCATAGAACTGTTTCTGCGCCTCGATGAATAACGTTTTCTCGGACCGCTGCAGTTCATCGGCTGTCAATAAGCCTTTACAAGAAATTTCATAAGCTGAATTAGCCTTAGCGCAGCGAAAATCAACAAACCTTCTCACGTAAGCCGTTGTTCTGAGCAAACGATCCCAATTACTAAAGCGTTCAAAATCAATAATGGAGTTAGGTTTTTCATGATGGGCTACTGTTTTTTCTTCTATAATTTCTTGCAATGGCTCATTCAAATCCATGCTTGTGAACGGTGGCCACTTTTCTTCGTCGTCTTTCAAAAAAGATGGCCCTAAAAACCATTTGCTTTTCATAGAAAGATCAGTTTTGTCATGCCATTTTGTTGCCAAGTCGGCTACATTATTTTTTGTTGATATATACCGCCAGTCGTTGGCATCGCAAATCTCATGGATTTCACTGACTCTAAACGAAACGTATTGTGTTAATTTTTTGTTGGAGTGGATCCAAGCCAAGACCACTTTCGAATCGCTCCAATAGTAGACATTTGCAAATTTTATACTATGAAGTTCTTTAATGTTTTTTGCTAAGCGTACGCCAAGTACAGCGGCTATCAATTCCAACCGTGGTACAGAAAGCAATTTCAATGGTGCGACCTTCGTTTTGGCTCCAACTAAGCTGACTTCAACATTTCCAATGCTTTTTATCCGAATATAAGCCACGGCAGCGCACGCAACAGTGCTCGCATCTACGAAAACGTGGAGGTCAGTTTTACATTCTTCCCATTTTACGGACGCGATCAAATAGAATCTTGGCATTCTTATGTTTTCTAACAGCGGGAGCTGTTTTATCCACTGAAGCCATTTTTTAAATGCATCGTCTGGGATGGGATCATCCCAGCCAAGCTTGCAGCGCCAAAGGTCCTGCTGTAATATTTTTAAATTAATGAGAAAGTGTGCAAGATATCCTGGTGGGTCGTAGATAGACATCAGCGTTCTGAGTGTTTCCCTTTTTGTCGGAATGCGCTGACCAGAAAGAATATCTTGGCTTGATTTATTGTACTTCAGCGAGTACGTGAAAACGTCGGCTTTCGTATCCCAAAAAATGCCCAAGACTTTCTCTATTTCATTATCTGGACTTGCAAATCTATAAGGGATATCTAATGGCGCTTCGTTCAATGATTGTTCAACCTTTTTTGAATTAGAGCGAAAATTTCTAATGTGAAACCCGCCCGCAGAATGAATCAATTTAATTTCTCTTGCCAAATTTACGGCTTCTTCTTCAGAGTCAACGGAATCGAGTAGGTCGTCTACATAATGGTTTTGCGTGATAGCGCGCACAGCTCTAGGAAATTCAAATTCAAACCTGGCCGCATTCAAGTTTTTCACGTATTGCGCTTGAAAAGGCGAACATGTGGCACCAAAAGTCATTGAAGTCATGACATATGTACGCGGTTTTTTTGTTATGTCACCGTCTCTCCATAAGAACCGTTGTGCATGTTGGTCAGCAGGGCGTATCAACACGCGATGGAACATTTCCTGAATGTCAGCAGTTAGGGCGACTTTCCTTTCCCGAAAACGAAATATAACTCCCAATAAAGAAGCAGTCAAATCAGGACCCTTTAGTAGCACATCATTCAAAGAGAGGCCATCGACCTTTGCTGCCGCATCCCAGACTAAACGTACCTTCCCTGGCTTGTTCAAGTTTTTCACAGGGAAAAATGGAAGATACCATACGTGTGGATATTCTGCGTCCAGCTCTTTGAGTGAAAGCTCGCGAATATAGCCATTAGATAGATGTTGGCAAAGTTGATTTCTTACGTCATCGAGCAATGCTGGCGAGGATTTGAACTGACTTTCTAAACATCGCAATCGTGCTAAGGCCATCGAAAAACTATAAGGCAGTCGAATTTCATCAAAACGCCACAAAAGGCCGACCTCGTAGCGATTGTCTTTAAGGATTGTTGTTTCTTTCATGATTTTTAAAGCTTTTTTCTCCTCAATTGTGAATGAAGCATCTTTATTCTGGGTTACTCCCATTGATTCTACTGTAAAATAGTTACGAACCAATTCATCAAGGCCTTTATCACTTGAATTTTGACATTCACAAATATGAAAGTGAGATGCTACGATTTCTTCAGATAATGATTTTGTGTAATTACCGCCAACACACCACCCAAGTCGCGTTTTTGTGGCGATCGGATCGCCCTCACCACCTTCTTTTATCTTGAGAGGAACTGTCAAGTGCCAGTGATCAATTCCGATTAAAAGTCCCGGTTTTTTATTATAATATGAATGAATGGGCAAGTGTTTTAAGTGCGTAAAATTTTGTGCGAGACTGTCAATATCAACGGTTTGGGAGGGCAGCTCAAGACTTGGCACCGAGCGCACCTTCAAGTCAAAGATCGTGGTTTCGTTATCTTTCGAAGCTACTTTGAGCGTAAAGGCGCATGATTTTTCCACGACACGATGATTTCCTCCAGTCCATTTAAGCATCAAGGGTTTTGATTTTCCTTTGACTTGGAGGCTTGCAACTAAGGAGTCATCGATCATTGAAATTGAAGACCCTTCATCGAGAAAAGCGTACGTTTCAATATTTGCCCTGGGTCCTTTCAGTATAACTGGGACTATACGGAACAACATGGAGCTTCTGTCGATTTGGTGGCTCATCTGTGTTGAAGTTGAGGGTGATATAATATCAACTGAAGGGGTCAAATTATGACTATGGAGAAGTTTATGAAGGATTTTCTTACATCCATTTAAACCGCACTCGTTTACCGCTTTACAAGGTGCCCTGTGCCGGTATAAACAGTTACGACATAATTTAAGCGATTTAACCAGCCTCCATCTTTCAGATATATTTAAATCATGAAATTTACGACAATTACTAACAGTGTTACAATTTCCATTGCAAACCTTACATTTTATTGTTTGCAAATACGACGCCTTGTTATTTGAGTCAGTATGAATGTTTACTAAACTATGCTCTTTTGAACTTTTCCCCTCGGTTTTACTATATGGAGCATGCGGCATAACCGAACATATTTCCATTGCCAGTTCTTCTAGCC
The DNA here is from genome assembly GCA_943735915.1 of Pherbina coryleti. Lineage (NCBI taxonomy): Eukaryota > Metazoa > Arthropoda > Insecta > Diptera > Sciomyzidae > Pherbina > Pherbina coryleti. Next base: position 921,332 of record OX030948.1, read on the forward strand.
ATGACGAAAATAAATGCAAGTCTACTTGTGAATGTAGGCGTCGAAAATGTGCCCAATTCAGTTTACTTTGTGCAGGCAAACGATCAACCAACTCTTGCAGCAGCAAGGGATTTCTAAAATAATCCTCGATATTTGATGCCTCTACTGCTGCACATAAGTTCTTGACAGATATTGAAAACTGAATGAGAGTTTCCAATCTATCGGCTTTCGGCACCGGCTCGCGTTTAATTTTTTCTATCTGCGCGCGAATGACTATTTCAGGCCGCCCATAGATCATTTTTAAACTTGAAATAATTTGGGATACATGAGAGGGAAGGGACAACTGACTCTCAACAAGTTTTCGAGCATCACCTTTTAGGCTTTTCTGAAGCCTACTTAGATTTTCAACATCTGTGTAGCCACATACTAGGGTTGTCTGTTCGAACATGGATATAAATATATGCCATTCTTCTGGCTTACCTGAGAAGGGGGGTAATTCCTGTTTGATAGCTTGCCTAGCAAGCATGCGTTGAAAATCAGACGGTGAGTTGCTCATCTGGGGGTAAGTGGGAATAGATTCAGAGTTACCTGTATACCTTTGCTGCGTCATACGTATGGGGACTGCTTGCTGTTTTTGTTCTGCTTGTATGTTTTCCTTCGTAGGCACGTTGGCAGGAACAGTCTGACGTATCTGCTCTACAGACATCTCTGTTGACACGCTGTCGCCTTCTTCATCACTCATCACCTGTAACAGCTCCTGCTGACGTTTAAGTAGTTCACTCTGACGCTTGATCACCTCTCTCTCCCTTTCCAGCAGTTGATTTTGTTGAACGAGTAATTTTAGCTCGCACCGCTTTCGTCTTGAAGATGATGACGAAATTGAGCGTTGTTCAGCATGCCGAGTAGATTCTGCGTTTGCCCCGCCATTAAGAGGGGCTTCTGTTTGCAGCTCCGTGTTGCTTTGCAAGCCGAGCTGCAGTTGAGTTTTTAGGTTGCAACTTGGGCACCTCCAGCTCTTGTTGGCTATTGAGTGGTTTACTTTGGCGCATCCGAAGTGTGACCAACCTTGGCAGCTATCACATTGTACCATGTCTTCTATATGATCTGGTCGATTGCAGCGAATGCAGTTGTAAGCTGTGTCGTCTGCTTGAACACCATCTTTTGGATCATTACCAGGAGGCATGGTTGACAATATTTTGAGAATGTTGAAAATAAAATGCCCAAAACCTTTTTTGTAGCGCAGGGTCGATCAAATGAAACAACTTGCGACTAATTATTAAAAATGTTTAATAATGGCGCTCAAAATATTCTAAGGGAATAAAAATGTACAAGTTTAATGGTTTACTGATTAGCTTAACTTACGGTCTTGAGATAGTTCGAATTATTTAAATTTGATTACAATGAAAAATAAATTGTTTAAGAAGAAATTATGTTATATAACAACTTATTCAATGCTGCCTCCACGTGTTGAATGACGTTTTAAAATTTTCTTATTCTATTCTTTGTTGCTTCTCTTTATTGCATTTCGTTGCAACAAGACAGATGAAAAGGCGTTGCCAATTATTCTTACACGGTGACTGACTAAAGGAACATGGCAATCAAATAGTGCATTGATTTTATTCATAAAAAAAATTAGCTTTTCATCAACAGAGCTTAGTAACCAAGACTCGGGCCAATTAATTAAAGACAAGTCACTGTACAATGAGACAGAATCTAAGGATTTATAGTCTCTAAAAGAAAAAGTTTTTTCAGTTATGACTGGTGTTAGGTTTATATCGAACGAGCAAAAAATGAGATCATGGTCAGATATAAACGATAATTGATCACAGAGCAAAACCGTAGAAACATTTGATACTACAAATAAGTCTAGTACGCTCGGAGAATCATTATTTGCAAAGCGTAAAATTAAAATTTTGCGTGGTGGTATAAATATTTACGTGTATCTCCTTAATTCCGATATTGTTTAATGTATTAAATCAAAGAAGAAATTATTCCCTAAAATACTTCAATCAAGAATACTTATTGTAGATGGTGGGGCACAAGTGCACTCCAACGTTCATATCAAACATATTTAGCAAAAGGGCTCATATTTTGCCAGATTATCACATGTGTCGCTATTGAAGTCGCCTGAGTTGGAAAAATTGGAAATTGGAAACTGGAAAAATTAAGATGCGATAAATAAAGGAAAATTTTTTATCTGTCTGTTAATGTTTCCTTCCTTCAACATTCAGTTCTATTCAACTATAGCAGCAACAAAAATGGAATAGAAATAATGCTTTCTAAATACTGTGTGGTCCTTCAAAGACTTCAACCGATACCCAGCAATGAGGTGCCTTTGAATTGGTGGCGTTATTCAATAAATTATAGACGCAGAGATTAAAATTATTTCTTAGAAATTTAAAGTGGTTGCGTTTTGAGTACAGATCTGAAACGAGAATCCATGTATTTAAACGGAGTAGATTTCAATCTGCCTCCTTGTCTGTCAACAGTCACAAATGGATTTGAAGTGCGCCTGTTTGTCTCTCATGTTGGCAGCACTAACTGGAAGTTGTAGTTATGCTTGGCTCATTTGAACTGTAATTAGTTGACCCAGATGTAAACAAAATAAGCAATTTTAAGAAAACCAATTTAAGTACATGCGAAGGACCCAAATCCATATTAGTGATGCCTAATATCACGTCCACTCCACTCTACCAGTGCACTCCAATTACGTAATTTATGTGTTCGTGTTACTGTAAACATGGGACGATTTCATTGTATCCGACCCATGACCAGAGGCTCATTTTTGTTACTGAGCTCCTTAAATTACACTTGTGAATGTGTGATATTTTGAGATGTTATGTCGCTACACACTGGCTGTTTCTCCTCACTTGTGTATTTAAATAACTTATGTATTAAATTTTTCGATTTTTTTTTTTTAAATATTGTCGACGTTTAAATGGTCTCATTTTTCGCTTGACAAAGAATGTTTGTGCGTTTAGTTTTGTGGGATGCATATGTTTTCGGTGATAAATTATTTGATTTGTGGGTGTGCCGTCATGTTATCCACACGCATTTTTCACACTTTGGTCAAGTTGCTTTGTAGGAAATATGAGGAAGTTCTGAGTAAAAAATTCAAATTGAAACTAGAAACAGTTGCATTATCTAAAAGTTAACAAAAATATTTCGAAACTGATAATCAATCATGTGCTTGTAAGAGAGAATGTGAGTTGCTTTCATTGCTTTCACGCACTTCTCGATATATCTAAAGATCTCACCTCAGAAACCCACGGAGCTACTTAAGCAATTGATAGCTTGTGACTTTCAACACTACATGTCCGCAAACACAAAATCAATTAGCTGTGTTTAATGAATTTTTAAAGATTTTCAAAAGACTTGGCAACAAAAGGCACCTCTGTGATGTAGCGATTAATCATAGAAATTGATCAAGTTCCAAGTGCGTTAGTTTGCTAGTATTCACGTGGTATGTTGTATGTGGTATGTGGAGTCCCCGTGAACTCCCAGAAATCAATTACAAACCATCGTAAGCAAACAGTATGATTTGCGTCGGTTGAGTATGATCGCAAAAATACTTCAAACAAGCCATCATTAATTATATTCCAATTTATTTTTGAGATGAAGATCATCAAAATATCACTGGAAATATTCGGTCTAGCATTGTTCATAATCATGGTTAAAAAATGAACACAACTCATTTATCACAGCTCTTTATGAATGAATTATGTTCAGAAAATGAGGAAATTTTTATTTCTACGATTGTTTAGATGTTAATGAGATCTATGTGCTATTTGTTACATTATATTTTAAATATAAATTTTTATTATATTCGTATTCAGCATATATCCAAAATTCATTCTTTATTATTATTTTTATTTTGTACAATAAGACTTGGTCTTTTATAGTACCAGATAATGATTAATCTAAACATTAAAGTATTAAAAATAAAAACTCAAATCAAAAATTACAATTCTATAATATTTTTTTTAATTACTCGTAGATCACCTACGCGATATAACTTTTAAAAGAAAGGTAAAACTATTTTTCAGGTTTATCTGTTGCTAGACACACATCATGGTGATGAAAGAAGACACATTAATACCTTTAGGTAAAATTCCTGTTGAAAGCGATTAAAAATCAGTAATGAAGTTATTTAAACTTAACTTATGATGGAATTCAAAGTAGACCTACTGTAATTTTAATAAATCTGATATTATTCAATTTTCACAAAGTCCTGTAAAACTCTTTTCGAATATTCTCATGTTGGAGCTTTTAAAATAAAAAGCTGAAGTCATTTTAAATGACATAAATGAAGCTAATAAGGCTAAAAATAAAATTGTAAGGCTCTATGTTCAATATAACTCGTAAATATAGGTTAAGTCAATGTAAGTATCTTTTGAATCATGGTTTTATACCAGTTATAAAAATAAACAATTATATTCAGCTTATTTCTAACTAAATATTTAAGAAGGTTATGAGTTGTATAACATATCTTCTGAACAACCGAAAAATGGTTTCGAGAAAACGCATTTTAAGATTAAATGGATGCATTAAAAAAGTCGAGTTCTCTTCTGTTTGGAATAGTTCTGTTATTTTGTTTTCAGTTGTTTCCACCGGTTTTGACCAGAATTCGTAGACCGCTGTTTCATTCAATCTATATGTGAATTCATGGAGCAAGTTAGTTATAGTGGTAAGTACAAAAATCAAAAATTTGAGTCAATATGAAAATCCTTCATATAATTAGGATATTTAACAATATCATCAAAAAGCAGTCTTTTTTTAAAAGAATAAAAAAATGCTTGAATCAATTTTGGATCTTATGACGGTGGTACTCAGGAACAATTTTCTTCATGTTAAGAGGGACTTTCTTGGCAATAATTTTCCAAAAACGATTTTTTTTACATATTTCGATTCCTTTTACATTCACAAAATACCTCCTAAAATTTGGTAAAGAATTCTCACTAGAAAAAAGGTTATATTTATTTTTGTAACGATGTCCGCGCATAAATAGATTGTAGTAAAAATTTTAAACGCGTTTTTCTCGAAATTATAATATTCAAACTGGTAGGACATTTTTTCTCCGAATCTACTTAACCAATTTTAATAAACCAAAAAATGTTTCATTACACAGTGCAACACGAAAAAAATAACCATATACGGACACCACTACGTGATAAAAGATTTAAAAAAAAAAGACCCGTGTCTCCCAATTTTTCCCAAAGTCATGCACTTTTTTGTTTATGGGCCGCCAAAGATTTGGGGTCTCGGTATCATTTTCGCAAAAAAGTGATCATTTTCTCGGGCTCATATCTTGCAAACCGTTCAGAATTTCGATTTACTCTCTGAGGCAAAGTTGTAGCTCTTGTCATAAAGAAATGTAGAATAAAAAAAAAATTAAATTAAAAAAATTTCGGCAAATTTTTCACTTTTGCGTGCTACCTAAACAGTGTTAAGAATCATCTCTAGGAAGTTTATATGTTCTAGAAATTTGTTTATTGAGATCTTAAGCAAATTTTTGTAGTTGATTGTTTCCTTGAATTTTGAACGGTTTGCTACCTATGGACCTGAACACGGGAAAAAAGGTAAAAAAAAATCGAATTTTTTTAAGTTTTTTGCGATTTTGATCTGGAATGTTTGTTCTTTATGACAAGAGCTACAACTTTGCCTCAGAGAGTAAATCGAAATTCTGAACAGTTTGCAAGATATGAGCCCGAGAAAATGATCACTTTTTTGCGAAAATGCTACCGAGGCCCCAAATCTTTGGCGGCCCATAAACAAAAAAGTGCATGACTTTGGGAAAAATTGGGAGAAACGGGTCTTTTTTCTTAGTCTTTTATCACGTAGTGGTGTCCGTATATGGTTATTTTGCCATGACTTAAAAAATTACACACAGTGTTATTTACTAGACAAAAGTCTCTAAAACTTCAAAAAACTACCCCCTCTTTTTTATATAGAGGTGAATCGTTCCAAAAAAAGGAGATTGTATTGATTTTTTGAGAATTATTCATATAAAAGCGTCAAAATATGACGCTCAATAATGAATTACATATTTTAAAGGCTTATTGTCTAGTTTTGAGTCTTAAAAAAGAATCCATTTTGAATTTTACGAAAATTTGTTACTGGGGACCCAGAAAGTGTCCTACATTCTAAAACAGACATTTTGCATGAAGCCCTCTACAGCAGTCAAGAGAAATTAATATAAATTGTTAATAAATGTAATAGTTTCTTTTACAAAAATCTTAAAAATGTGTGGTTTTTTTTAAATTCAAAAGAAATTCCCTTAAATTCAAAATTTTGAATTATGGCAGTCTTCCGATGTATGTATGTAGATAAATTTTCATCAAAACTTGAATCAAACCTAGTGAGGCATCAAAGTAATAGACAAAGACTTAATAATATGCTGAATAATAATCGGCATTTGGCCGCCACAGGAGGATTCAGTTTGATCCTCAGTTCGATGAGACTTCAGCATCCCCTTCAATGGCCCTTTGATAGAGTCTGATGTCTCAGATTCTGTATTTGTCGACTTTCTGAAACTTCAACCAACGTTCATAAAAAAATTGATTTGATTATTTCATTATTCAAAGTTCTCAACCACAAGTTAAGTGGTCTTGCAACCATAACCTATAATTTTATAAACCAACCAATTTGGAACGAATTTAAAAAAAAAATACCGACAAACGAATGACAGCTTGTATTGTTCACTTGCGTTACTTGATTATATTTATGACCCGAAAAAACAGTCTTAATAGCAATCATTTGCAATAAAATTCGCTATCAACTTCTAAACTTATCAATAATTTTGGACATTTTTGTTCTATTCAGATCTCGTTGCAACTTAAGTGACACCATTAAAACGAGCAGAGTAAGATAAGCTAGAAGCCATAAAAGTTAAATGTTTTCGAGCCTATCACAAATGAACATAGAGTGTGAATGCAGTCATTGTAGGAGGGGCGTAAGACGGTGCCACTAGCAAATAAGTACATACAATCGTTTTAATAACGACATGATTTTTATTTTGAACATTCTATGTGATATTTATTTGAATTGACCTGAAACACTTTCCACAAAAATTGCAAGAAAAACAAAGTAAAAAAAATTAAGCGTACTCTAAATACTCGTTCTCAACATCCTTTCTCGAACTATTCGAAGGTAGAATTCGTTTTCAAATGATTCGAGCGAAGTATTGAATAGACAATAGCTTCTTCCATCGGTTTACCTGCGCAGCCATTAATTACAAGGGTAAAGAGAACACCCCTTTCTGCAGAGAAATGTCAATATTTTGGTTTAACGTGGCGGGTTTATGGCATAGTCGTAAAAGCCTTCATCACAAAAGTCTTAGATATAGTAGGCGCGGTCTTTTTATGTAGTTTGTAGATTTACATTTGCAAGAGAGTGAACTGAGTTTCGCTACTAAATAATATGTAATGCCACTGTATTCAAAATGTTGACCGGATTAACTTTTCAACAACCTTGACAGTTTACTTTTTGAGAAAAATATTCGATTTAGTAGTCAGATTCTCAGAATTGCATACCTAAAAGACAGACGTACACGAAAAATTTCAAACTTTGGCGATTTATAGAAGAGAAGTTCACCACCGCCCGACACGAAGTTTATTGGTACCTTTTTTTTCATTGACATGTATCTATAACATTTATGAGACGAATAGCGTCATATTTTAATAATAAATATATAATTTTATGACACTCTTACAATACCAGGAAATCTTTAAAAAGGTGCATCTAGCTTAAAAAGTTGTCACGCAATAAAGTGGCGAACAGTAGTTTTCAGCACAGGTCATAATCGTCAAATGTCCTGCTTACTATTAATTTTTTTTATTTGACCTCGATGTTCTATTTTTTGTGCACTACTTACAAACCTATATTTTGAGACATAAATTTATAATTTTATGATGTTTAGGATGAGACGTTTGGGATGTTCTGATTTTTTATTTAAGATTTTTTATCTATTTTTTATGCACTACTTACAAACCTATATTTTGAGACATAAATTTATGATTTTCTGATGTTTAGGATGAGACGTTTGGGATGTTCTGATTTTTTATTTAAGATATAAAATATCTTAGCTACTCTCTTTAATGTATGCATCATGTTTGTTTGAAAAAAAGCCTGCCGTAGCATGTGCTATCCTTAAACAACTCCTGCGGAAAATTTAATCCTTTAAGCATGTGTTGCATGCTGAAATATCCAATTTTAAGAAAGTTAGTCGCACGCATGATGTTTGTTTGGCTTAAAGTCCTGTGACAAGTCAATTGCGAAAGACGACGAATGCCGCTTATCCGCGGCGCAAACAACATCTTTGCTTATATCAACAACTCTCAAACTCTTAAATGGCGGTGCTTTTCGATAGCAGTGCTAGTGAATTCCGGATGTTTGCTTGCTTTAATGTTTCATTCACAAACAATTTTAAAAACGATAGCCAAATATTATTTTTAAATTGGGAAAGTTTTGCGACCATGAAGATATGAAAATATGGGAAAATTGCGTGGCTTACTTACATAAGAGACAAAATATTCTCTTGGGTTTTGTTGAATATTTTATTTTCAATATATAGATGAATACTGAAAAAAATATTGATTCGCATTGCTTATAGTCGAGTTGTCTCGAAATTGTAACACGATAGCCCAATTCTGTCTTCAGATTTTGATTCTACGCTGCAAGTTAGTTCAAAAATGACCCACCTCATTTTATGTAGACAAGTCTGAAGCTTATTTCATTTTTGCAGCTCCCGCTCACGAGTCAGATCACTGGAGCCAGTCAATATTTTAAAAACGCTTTCGTTCGGGAGCAGGACTCCTAAACTCGTCCTAAGATAGTTACATAACGCTTTAACAAATTGAAATATTTTAAGACAGATTCATGTACAAAAATTTGTTGGAGAGTATCAACTCTCCAACGATATCGTTAACCACTGTCGATATCGTTAACCAATTGTCAGATTGCAAACTATCGTTATAATTTTTATTCAGAAGTCTTTCAGGTGTCATACATGCTTCAACAACGTTACCGAATTTAAGGATTCAATTGTCCCAAAATTTCAGTGAATGAGCCCCAAAATCAACTGGCTGAGATCCGATGTTTTATCGAAAAATTTAGCTTTATCACAAAATTTTCTCAATTGAAGCGAATAGAATTCACATGAGATTAACGCAGTTACATCCAGAAAAATTTACAGTTAGGTGTGGTCTGTGAGCTGGTGGAGTCATCAGACCACACGAGTTTTTGTTAAATTATGAGACTTATCAGCACGTTATGGCAGAGTAACATTCATCAGATTCAGCGATGGTGGGGGCATATCCTCGAAATTGTGTTTGAAATATAATTGCAGGATGTAATCTCTCGATTGATAAACGGCCCAGCCGAACAAATACGCGGATATTTAATGAAATTTTATGTGTTTTGTTCAAAACCAAAATCCGTACTAGTTAAAAAAAAACACCCTTTATAAACAAGTGGCGACCGAGGTTGATCGCGTAAGCGTGAATGTGTTGATGATCCCGGGTTCAAATCCTATATGACACGGAAAATGTTTTCAGTCGAAATTATTTTTCTGAATGGCGTTTTTTATGTATCAACAAGACAATTCATCTTTGTTAAACTTATAACAACATCTGTAATGTGATATGGTCCTGTCATTTGAATGCATAGTCAGACCAAAAGGGTTTCATCACATTATTATCAAACTCTCATTGTTTAAAAAAATAAAGTTCCATTATAAAATTCACTTTGCTAAGATCAACCCTATAGAGGTTCTTAAATTTTATATGAAGGTGTTAAAAAATGCATTTCAAAGCCATTATAATATAATGGTTAATACCAACCGATTCACGACCCTAACCTATCCTATGATTTAATAAATGAAAAGTTGCGTTTTGAAGCACCGTTTAAAGAAAATTTCTTAAGAGCCATCCTTTACATGCATCATATAAAATATTTCTATATTTAAACGGTGTCAATAATACAAAAATTAGAATTGAATATCCATAGAATATCTGATATTTTTGCTTACACACAAAGGAATTTACTTCTGTACTAATTTTGAAATTCATAAATGTCCTTTTAATCAATACTCTTCCCTTAAGTTGAGTTAACTTTAAAGCGAACTAAATTAACTTCAAAAGTTTTCTTGCGTGTTTTTTTTTTTCAACAATAAAATTCAAAACAACGGTCTATAATAATGTTTGGTGGAATTCTGGTCTGAAACAAAAACCATGTCTTAAAAAACAATTTCGACTGAATTAAATTCTCGTTGATTGGATTAAACTATTTGTTGAATAATAAGTAATTTGCTGGGACAAACAATGTCATCAAGTTCTTCACTGGTGCACCGATGCTTGGAGCAATTGTTGTGAAAATTGCGTTGAGAAAAGAACACGTGGCAAAAACGCTCTCATCCATTGGTTCTGTGGGTTACAAATAATGGGTAGGTAAGTGAAGGAAATAAGTAACTTCAAAGAATTCACAATATGTCGAGAAACCTGCCAAAACAGGCAACTGTCCTGACATCAGTGATAAGCAACGACAAGTAAAAAAAACAAAAAAAAAAAAATCTGAAGCAACAACAAACAGAACATCAACAAAAACAATGGAACCAATAAACATTGCCTTTAAATCCACTCAACACAGCGATGCTTACAGCACAATCGTCAGCATTAGTGGCAACAACGGCAGCAGCCGACCGTCAGCCTAACAGTTTCCGCTTGTTTACTGCTCGAGCTGCCATTCAGAAGACACCATCCGGCACAGACCGAGATAGAGGTACAGCAATAGCCAATCCTAAGCCGCAATTGACGGAGGTGGGCGTGTTTCCATTGACGATTGATTACAGTTTACCCGGATGGTATACAACACAACAACAACTCAGCTGCCGTTGGTCGCTGAATTTCTCTTCAAAACCAGTCTGCAGCGGAGCAAATGCAGTTATTACGGAGTAATACACAGCAGAGAACACACGCCAAACCAGCACCAGCACCAACGCACACTAAGTCAAAATCCCTTATCTAAGTCAAAAAAAAAAAAAAATCCGAAAAGAGAACTATCACCATCATCGCCATCACCACCACCATCAACAACAACAGCAACAGAAACACGAAACCCTACTCAACAGCACACTAAGTTGTATAGAGAGCTACTCGTTGATTTAACTCGAAAATATTTCAACAGGCCGGCATTTAGTCTGCATTGAGCCGTTGTCGGTAACACGTCATCGCTTATCACTTGTTTAAAAGAACTTGTACCAAAGTAAAAGAAAGAAACAAACAAAAATAAAAATAAAAATTAGAGTCGTGATAAACTAACTCCATTCAGTGTAAAATACTTAAAAACAACTATTTTAAATTCTTGCAACAACTCAAATATGTCAACAACATCAGCGTCGCCTGTCAGCAACATAACCGTAGACGACGAACTTCATATCAGAGAACAAGGTAAGCAAGCGTCGGCAACTTCTCAAATTGACCTCAACAGACTGCTTCGTCTTAGTTGGAAAACAGAAAATGGACTTAATTATAACACAAAGATTATTCTCTTTGCAGATTTTGGCCCTGAATTTATTGTGATCAAGAAAGAGCGCGAAAGCAGTATATCGCCCATGCTAACTCCTCCGCACACGCCGACGGAGGAACGCAATCGACGGTTACAAAACAGCCCGTCTTATGAAATGGAGCAACACCGTGCTCAACAACAGCAACAGCTGCACCACTCGCAGCAACATCAACATTTTCATCAATTCATAGAATCACACATGCAGCCGCATTTTCACCAACAACAACAAAATCACCATCATCATCATCATCTTCATCATCAACACCAGCAGCAACAGCAGCAGCATCGTCTCTGGCTGCAAATGCAGCAACATCACAACCAACAACATTCCACAGCAGCAGCAGCTGCAGCTGCAGCAGTACCATCATATGCTCTACCTTACCCTCAGTCCGCAGGAACAGTTCCATTTTTACCTGTGACCATGCCTGCAGATACAGCTGCGGCACAGCATCAAGCGCTGCTTATGAATCAATGGATTCGCAACACAGCGTTATACCAACGAAATCAACACAGCCTCCACGTGCGACCATATCCCGGAATTCAAGGACTTCATCCAGGCGTACGTTTGGGTGCCTGTGGAATTCCACCAATGAAGCTACCCGGAAGCTCAAACGGAGCTAGACCAAAGAAACAGTTTATCTGTAAGTACTGCAATCGCCACTTTACCAAATCGTACAACCTTCTCATCCACGAACGTACCCACACCGATGAGCGGCCATATTCGTGTGACATTTGCGGCAAAGCATTCCGCCGCCAAGATCATCTTCGTGATCATCGCTACATTCACTCCAAGGAAAAACCGTTTAAGTGCACCGATTGCGGAAAGGGTTTTTGTCAGTCCCGCACACTAGCCGTGCATAAGGTAACCCATCTGGAGGAAGCACCCCATAAATGTCCGATTTGCCAACGAACCTTCAACCAAAGAGCAAACCTGAAGAGCCACCTGCAGAGTCACTCCGACGGACATGTAGAACGTGGTTCTACTTCGGAGCCAGAAGCAACACAGGAATTGATAAAGAGTCAACCAGAAATGTTGCTTCCACTCAAAACCTCAACAGACAGCAACAGCGAAAAACTGCCATCTTCGCCAGTGCTTGATCTCTCTTCCTCAAGTGAGAAACGTGAGAAACCGAGGCGCTGTCTTGGATTCACCATCGACGAAATAATGAGCAGATAGATAGCCTTAAGCGCAATTCTCTGGATTTCGATTTATGCCGCCCAGACTAGGGCGCGATTGTTGGTGTTGGTGATCACAGCTGGAGATATACGAATGCGCCTCCCTAACGATGGATCTTCGACGACTGATGGAAACGAAGGAAACGTTTGAAAACCAACCCATCGGTGAACATGTGTACCATGTGGACATCTAGTGTAGTCGATAACTTAGTGTTATCGATAACGTTGAGCACACAGAAACACTCACTCATATTACTAACTCACAAACTAAAATACCAAAGCAACCAAATAGTATTATATTCAGAAACAAGATTTTATGCATTACTCTCGGTTAGTATTGCCACCTATTAAAGTTTTGTTCCAACTAAGTAAACTATGTACGTATTCCTAGATAGAATAGAGAGTTTCTTTAGAGTACCTAATAGAGATAAGAAAGAATGGCGTTGGAAATATATTTCCAAGACTGATTTCATAAATGAAATAATCTTAAGTTTCTTAGCTGCAATTTAATAAATTTTTATTTACTTTAGATAATTCGATTAAGATCTCTGTGAGTCATCTAAAAGCTACTGAAAAATAATGACTACCTAAATAAATATAATGAAAATTCATGTTTAAGTGATGTGTTTTTTCTTCATTAGTAATGATAGGCGTTAATCTGACTGTATTTGGGACTTAAAGTGCTGCTCTTGCTTCAATTCAAAAAGGAGAACTAAGAAAAGGTCGAAAGTAAATTCCTGAGAAAAACTGGCTAATTTTGTAGAGAATTTTTGTTAAAATAATGAAAACTTTTTGCTAGAACTTCTAAATGGAACAACCTAATTAACCCACAATTTGGGTTAAGTTTGTAAATTTTCGTTTGGATTTGGTAAAGTGGCGTCAATTGCCTCGTATGAGCTCATTTCATACTAAGTTGTCCTAAGTCGTTTACCCATTCGACTACTACATATTCAAATTTTTTATTGAGTTTTTATGTTTCAAGAGTGTCATATCATATGTTGTGATATGACTGAAGCGTTAATACCATTTTAATGGTAATAAGGTACCGAAAAGATGCGAAGTAACGTTTATTTTTACTTAAAAATATATATTTAGTATAAATTGTCCGCTTACTAGGGTTTATTGCGTTTATTTGGTTTTCAACTTCTTAAATCGGTTTTCCACACAAGTACTATTATAAAAAACTATTGTAACTTATAGACCCAACATTTTTTAATCACGTTCAAGTAATACCGAGATCTCGCCAATTGATATTAAATAGAGAAAATTGTTTATTTCTGCAATACACCCTTTCGGATATCTTCAATACTTCTTAACTATAATCCGTAGAAAAATTCGAAATAGTCTACAGCAAACATGCCCACGTAGTTGCCCGTAAGGCCCGCGTGGCCCTTCATATAATTTTTTTTCTATCTTAGTTTTGTCTTTGCGATGAGCCAAAATTAAAGAATACCTGCAAAAAATAACAACACAAACCGCTCTCGTTCAGTGTTAAGCACATTTTCCAGCGAACTTTACAAAAATAATTGCATGCACAGCCAAAATAAAATAACGCACGCTCGATGATGTCGATGCTGAAACTGATTGTCCCGTTACTTGTGTGTCGAGTAATTTTTCGTGCAAGCATTGTTATTGTAATAGAAATTAATCCTTGTCGCAGTGCACTGGCAAATAAAATTAAGTTCATTGATTTGTCATAATTCTAACATTGAATATATTTTAAAAAAAATAAACCAAATTTTCTTGCAGTGTACTTCATGACATGTGATTTTATTGCATTATAATTGTTTTTTGTTTTGTTTGATTTTTTGATAAACACAACAATGAGCAACATTTTGTGTTTGTTTTTTGTTTTTTAAGTTTTGGCCCGCGCTTAAAATTTCTTGGGGAACCACTGGTCTAAAGTATTAATCCATAGCAACAATTTCGGGATAAAAAATTAGTCATCATCGTTCGGTAACGCAATCCAGTCACTGTTATGGCCTAACCAACACTATTTTCTAAAAAAAAACAGACAATAACGCCGCCAGCCCTATAGCGTGGTCATTCCATTATTAATCATGGGTTTCGTAGCTCTAAATGGAACAATTGGACTCTCATCACTCTGAATAATTTTGATTGAAATAATCATGATCTCTCTATTCAGTGCAATTTCAATATATCAGTGCATTATGCGTGCTTATATCGATCCATATTTAAAAACATCCTAATTTTTATTTGTCAAATATGTCACTGTCATTTTTATATTGACAATTCAAAAATGGCGCAAATTTTAAAATAAAAGCTCTCTTGATAGACCCTGATACTCGTGGTCAATTTTTCAATTCTTATATCACAATATTTATTTGCAGAAAATTCCTATGAACTTCAAAAGCATAGACATAGACATAACAAGAAATAACATATCTTCCTCCTTTAGCATTTTTCAAGCCTTAACTGGATAGAATAGATTTAAATGGAAATAGAAAATAAAAGTTTTTTCTTAGAAAAAATAAAGAAGGAAAGCTTCTCATCTAAGCAGCTAATACTGAGTCTTTACCTTCAATACCAAAATAGTTTGAAACCAACGTGACAGAGCAACAAGACTTTTTTGCGAGAGATATGAAGTATGTTCGGACAAAATTCGAGTTTCTCTTCTCATCGTTACAGATGATGTTGAACTAAAGTATTTTGTGTTGATTGTCAAAAAAATTTGATGGATAGCTTTCCATAATTCTGTGGTCTGTGAGATTCCCTAAACTTTGAACAGAAGGAGAAACGAAGATTCATTGAACATGGCAAGGAAAAATAACAAAAAAAATTCATTTAAAATATTTTAATTCCTTTAAACATAACAAAACAAAAAAATAAAAAAAGGTTAAAAATTAACAAAATGTTGATTATTTTTTTTTTTATCTTGACAATTAACAAAAATGGTAGAAAAACAATGTGAATGAGAAGACCATTGCCATTTTTCAGAAAGTTTGATCTGCAAGGGAGAAGATCTGTTTAGTAGGATAATTTTAGGCTTGGTTTTGTGAATCAGTCTACACTTAAGCAGCTTCTTATGAAAATACCTTTTTACCAAAATTTTTAAAAATTTGCGACTTCAAAAAACTAAATTCAATTAATGTAATGGAATGATCATCTTCTTTAGAGAAATCCGTTTATTTATTTTAATTTTATTTTAAGAACCATCAAAATTTAACAGAACTCACAACCTTGAATCTGGAACAGAGTATATATTCTGTTTAGAAACTTTTTTCCCTCGATACAGCATAAAACAAAAAAAGTGTAATTTCGTAAAATTCCCGGAGGCCCTTAATTTACTAGTGACACCCGGCGCGCGTTATTGCACCTAGCAACTTTATATGAACATAATAAGTATACTCAAAAGTTTTCTTAGACCCATAGTTTGTCATTCTCCACTGCCCGTTACAGAGTCCTAGTGGCAGTGACTATCATCACCAAATAGTTATGCCATTCTGAGTTTCTATGTAAGTACTGTAACTTTTACTTCCAAAGCTATTCGATCTCAAAAATTTGGCTTATATGGACGGGGATACACCCTCTTGTTTAAAGCTCGTCCCAGTTTTGTAGTAGATGGACATTACAAAGTGGCAACTCCATACTGAGCATCATTGTTATACGGCATTTAGTTACAAGGCTATTCGGTAACATAAATTTAAAATGTATGGGCGGTGCCTTCTTGTCCAATGCTCACTCAATTATGCCAGTCAAAGGACATGACTCAATAGTACGTTTTGTATCATTGATGTATGGCTAATAGTGCGATAGTTATTCTGAAAATTTGGGATGCCGAAAAAGTGCCACGCTCCTCGTCCAACGCCCATGAAATTTTCCCAGTGAAATGACACTTGTAAATTGAAACCGAATACCAAATTCCGATGCTGTGCTACCTTTAATCCTAAGTTATTCTATATCGCAGATTTGGAACCTTGCAAATATTTCCTCATATACACCATATACGCACAAATACAGGTATGTTCACTAAAATGTCTATAACTCATGAGCTAATACACAAACAAAGATCGTATGTACATAAAAACGTTGGTATTGACGTAACCTGTCATGGAAAATTAGAAATAAAATCGGTTCACGCATTACAGAGAACATTGGCATAACTCCTTCCGTGTTCTACTTATTCTGGTCGATGGCTCATGGCCTGACTGAGCAACTCTCATTCCTATGAAGATATCAAAACTTGGGTAAATTTTTGGATAGCCTCAACTTATTGTTCCTTCGAAGAGGAATTTATATGCTCTAGATAGATGGAAAAAAGTGGTGGGTAACGATAGACAGTATAGTATAGTTCGAATTGCCTGATGATTGCTATTTTATTAAAAATAGCAGTCGTTTTCACGAAAAAAAAAAAAGGCGAGAACTTATGACCTTCGGGCCTTGCTCCAACACTTGACAGTTCTGCACTAAGTAATGTTCGCAGACTTCTGAGGCGACTTTTTTGTTTGTTTAGAAAAAAACTAGATCAATCTTTTTGTTGCAGGATAAAACGTAAACATATAGCTCAATATATCAAACAAAAAATACTTGAACAAACAAATGTATTCTTAAGCCACTCTCTGAACGAAAAAACAATAGTACATTTTCCAAGCCCGCTTAGAAAATGTTGTTTGAAATTTTAAAAGATTGTATCATTCAACAAAAAACTTATAAGTAGTTCTCATCACAGCTCGCAAATGCCGCGTATAGCACGTAAACCTCGCGAATTTTCACTACGTATACCAGCTCTTCTCTTTTTCCATACAAAAAAATTTACGCTGTGCAAAACTCGAGTGCATTTTCAGTTCGTAAACCTCGGATGAATTGACTGGTCTGGCAACAGTTGATTTACACACACGTAACCTGCAGGATGTGTTCATGAAGAGGTGTATACAAATTTGCGCAAAAACGAATACACGAGGACCACTAACATATTTGCTTCTAAACAGGAAAATCAATGCTAAGTTAATTTATTTATTAAGCACTAGTTAAATATTTTACGCAACTATAAAATTAGATTTAATCGCAGATCTGCGATCAACTACCAGTACAGTCCCCAACTTATTAGTTAAGACATATCCACACATACCTCACCGTCTTTCAAAAATACCCATTTCTATAGTAAAATCATTTATACAGTGACAGTGTATTAGATACGCCATATTCTACTCTAATATCCCCAGTAAAGATATTGCTGAAATTGATGAATGTATCCCACTGTGCGACCCCACAGGACATTCAAATTACACTATTTCTTGTTGCAAAAGCAACTGCAAATAAAATGAATATGATATTTTAATCTTGCTGAAAGGTAAGACCGATCGTTTGAACAAATAGCAAATCCATCCCAAAAAGCTGTTAACTGTAAGGGCAGGCTCATGGTTGTTTCTGTTACGCCTGGTCAACCGAACAACCTTAAAACAGGATATGTATCGTATACAACTGGCTCTGACACGACGTGAATCCAAAACAATCGACAGACAGGACATGAACTAGTGTGTGCAAACAAAAAATTAGACACGCACATAGTACACAACACAAATGCACCAAGCCACATAGTCCTGGATATCGAAATTGACCAAAATATTTTGTGAAAGTCGCAGCAGGAGTTAACAGTGATCAGATTGGTGTCCCTTTAACCTACAATTAGGTAAACCTTTTTCGCAACTAGGGTGGCATGCACTCGTACTGTACATACTGTTTTATATCACAATCTGCTCACCCATCAGGACAGGACATACTCATAACTGCTGAAAGTGAGCCATCTCGTGGCTATGAACAGCCAGGATTAAATGCATTGCCAAACACAAAAAGAACAAGGACACAACAATAACTGACAAAACAAATATTCCAAGGCAGCCGCACGCATGAGGGCTCGCACATGCTGCCAACGATTGGAACATTTAACCAAAGCGGCTTGCAATTTTTGTGTCTTATTTAGCCTTAATGGGCAAGATGCTGATTGGCCTCAATGTCGTTTGTTGCCATTGCCAACAGTCTAAAGATGTCGAAATCAGTGCTCGACTCGGAACACAATGAATTAATTTAACAGTAATTAAATTATTTCGATCGCTGTGTTTTAACAGCTTGCCGCCATAACTTATCGGCTGCATAAGGCCATTGTTTGTTTTTTTCAGAAAAGATGGGCTTGGTTTGGGTTCATGTGTGCATGTATTCCAACAACAAGTTGTTGTTTTTTTGTTTTTGTTGTTTTTAAGCTTGCGTTTATGTGTGCGGTAGGCAATTTCTGTCGGCTGGCATTTTAACCGATTTGATTCGAGTACATCTTGTTGGTGCTTGGTATTTGGTGTTTGGTGCTTGGTGCTGGTAATAATGTTGATGGCAGGGTGGTTGATAACATCATACATAGGTTCTTTTAATTGAATCTACGTGGTTTTGGGGTGCGGAGCAAATTGGTATTGATGTTTTGTACTCGTGTTTCTGTAAATGAGCTATTCAATTAGTTACATTTGTGACGCTATCGTTTCCGCACTTCAACAACAATGTCAACGAGGTGTGGCTGCACAGGAATTTGTTTGACGATCTGGTAAACAGTAGTTTTTCAAATAAAAGTGTTACACTAATGGAGATACCAAATAGTCAAGAGTGCTCGTTGAAGTTGCTTGTTAAGCATGGAATAAGTATGACGAGATAACGTTACTCAGCAATCGTTGAAATAAATCACCGTGCAGGCAACTTGGTTACTACTTGGGTAAATGTCAGTGCTTGTTAGGCAACTTCAAATTAATACCATATTCTTAAAATTTGCTGTATTAAAACAACAAAGCAAATAAACTTAATAGAATTACATGGAAAATATTGATTAACTGGTCACGTTATTAAAACTGTTTACACTATGCAACAAAAAAAAATTAAAAACAAGCAGTCCCAATGAACTTGAATATCTTGGTTGATCTACAAAGCGTGTGGTTTAAAGCTATGCATGGATTTTATTTTATTAAATACATATTTTATACATTTTATACTTGTGGAATGGTCGAAACATGCGATTATAAATTTAAAAATTGCTTTTTATGAAACAACTGAAATTTAAGATCTCTTTGTTTTTCCCTTTTTATTTTCAAAACAAATATGTAAATATATAAATAAAATAGAAATGAAACTGTTTTAAGGCGGGTGAACAATTAGGATTTTTCTCCGTCTTTAAATTTAACGGCTATAAGTAGGGATCTACCATAAATAGGAGGATGAAACTTAAAAGTGGTTGTTATATTATAAAGATTTTATACAAAAAAGAGGAGGCCACTTCTTTGCAAATGCTTTAATTGCAGAAATGAGTGTGACACTCCTACTGTTTCAAAAGAGGGCTGTTATATATAAGGTTTATTTAGTTTTAACCCTGCATCACTAACCTTGGGATGGAATCCACTACTTCTGTGCAAGATTTCTAATGAAATATTAATTCTTAATTTTTTGTTTTGCATGTAACAAATTAATTCTTTTAATGAAAACATTTTAAAATGGTAAAAATAATCTTGAATTTATTTAAAACCACACTTTTCTTAGTTTTAAGCAATTAAGTAAGTCCTTATAGCTGAGAGTTTATTATGTGGGTGGAAAACACCCAGAGTTAGTTGTGCCGCAACTCAGCAATAGGTTAGTAACCCAGGGTTAAATATGTTAAAGTTAGTTTTGGTCTGTGTTCTTGGCTTTAAGTTTTCAAAGCCAACATAGTGTAACACGCTCACTTTTCGAAAAGTGGATGAAATATATAAAAATTATTTTTATTTTCAAAAAGGAGGTGAAGATGATGAAGATGATGATGATGATGAAGATGAAGATGAAGATGAAGATGAAGATGAAGATGAAGATGAAGATGAAGATGAAGATGAAGATGAAGATGAAGATGAAGATGAAGATGAAGATGAAGATGAAGATGAAGATGAAGATGAAGATGAAGATGAAGATGAAGATGAAGATGAAGATGAAGATGAAGATGGAGATAAAGATGAAGATGAAGATGAAGATGAAGATGAAGATGAAGATGAAAATGAAGATGAAGATGAAGATGAAGATGAAGATGAAGATGAAGATGAAGATGAAGATGAAGATGAAGATGAAGATGAAGATGAAGATGCAGATGCAGATGAAGATGAAGATGAAGATAAAGATGAAGATGAAGATGAAGATGAAGATGAAGATGAAGATGAAGATGAAGATGAAGATGAAGATGAAGATGAAGATGAAGATGAAGATGAAGATGAAGATGAAGATGAAGATGAAGATGAAGATGAAGATGAAGATAAAGACGAAGATGAAGATGAAGATTAAGATGAAGATGAAGATGAAGATGAAGATGAAGATGAAGATGAAGATGAAGATGCAGATGAAGATGAAGATAAAGATGAAGATGAAGATGAAGATGAAGATGAAGATGAAGATGAAGATGAAGATGAAGATGAAGATGAAGATGAAGATGAAGATGAAGATGAAGATGAAGATGAAGATGAAGATGAAGATGAAGATGAAGATGAAGATGCAGATGAAGATGAAGATAAAGATGAAGATGAAGATGAAGATGAAGATGAAGATGAAGATGAAGATGAAGATGAAGATGAAGATGAAGATGAAGATGAAGATGAAGATGAAGATGAAGATGAAAATGAAGATGAAGATGAAGATGAAGATGAAGATGAAGATGAAGATGAAGATGAAGATGAAGATGAAGATGAAGATGAATATGAAGATGAAGATGAAGATGAAGATGAAGATGAAGATGAAGATGAAGATGAAGATGAAGTGGTATATAAATAGTTTCACCATGCTTAAAAGTTAAAAAAAGTCGTTGAGCATATATGAATCACTTGAATTCTTAATTGGTGTGTCGTTGCTCGATACCTCTTCAACATTTTTTGCAAAAGTATCGGGCCAAAAGATATTGGTAGAATATTCTTGCGAGTATTCATACAACACATTTCTTGACACATTAAAACATTGTCAAGTGTGACTTAAGCGTTATAAGCGGGTATGGGCACCACTACATTTAAAGTTTCTGTGTTGTTTCTGTGTTTGTCTTTTGTGATTGCTTTGTTGTTGCGTTTTATGTTGCTACATAAGTCTTTGCTCTCAATTGCTCCCAGCTGGCTCCGAAACTTGCTGCGTGCCCATAGCTGGTTATAAATCTTTAGCTCCTCTTTCTGACTTTTTTGCAAGGGGTTATTCAATAAACGATTTTTTTTAATATGACAATGTAAAAGTGTTTATAATTCTTTTTTGCTTATTTTAACTATACAAATTTTTATATATAATGCAAAAATCTTAAAGAAAACAAATAAAAATATAACATCGCACAACAAAATAGCAAAGTTTAAAACATACTTTTTATTTGAAAACCGATTTAGTTTTTTTTTTTTTTTTTCTTACTATAGCCAACAAAAAATATTCCACAGTTTTTTTAATAATTTTTTGACATTTTCCAGTTTTTTATCAAACAACATTATTTTTAATTGGTGAGATGTTATGAGAAAAAATGGACTTTTTCGTCTATGACAAGCTTTATTTTTACTATGGTATAGTCATGTCCCAATATCACAATTTTAGTACTTGAAATCATAATTTCCATTTGTTTGTGGCAGGAAATTTTTGCTTTTCACCTATTAATTTGTATGAATCGAACTAAAATTAGAACTAGACCTAAAACGTTTAGAACTAGACAATAGAAAGAAAACTACTTTTATGTGCTCGAGAGTTCAACTTTGAACGATCAATCGAGTTAATGCCATAAACAGGCGGTCTTAACTATTGATAAAATTCTGATGAAGTCAAGGTGTTACGCACATCCACATGTATTTATGTCACCTTCCATGTGTCACTTTCTTCTGTGTGTTAAAAACCAACGATTACATCTTTAATACAGAATTTCTGAGGAGCAACATAGTGGTAGGACTTGTAATCGCTTTATTTGGTTCATTATATTGAGTTCAATCTGTTGGCGAGACACCTACGGCTATTATTGACCCTCAGCGAAAGTCACTTAAAAATGGTTTTTTTACGTTTGTTGTCGATTATTCTATTCCAACTGTAATAGCAGCACAGAACGATTCGATTATCCGTCTACGAAATCTTGTCTCAAAATGCCCCTTACCCGTATCTTTTGACCGATCGCAGGTTTAGTTAATTGACACTTCCAATAGCTGTGACAAAACCATTCTTTTATATTGTTGTTTTGTTTTTGGTTTTTAAATATAACATTTCATGGTCATTTCACGAGTTGTCATTTTTTGGTTTTTGTTTGGAATCGTATTCATGGGCTATTAAATAAATGTATTTGTCCGTTCGCTGTCTTTATCTCAACTCTGAATCAGGTGACTTTTATTACAACAATGTAGACACAGAGAACTCCATGGAGGTCGAACATTTCAATCACGTTTAGAACTTAATTGAAATTAACTTGTTATTGGACAGGTAGTTAGAACGGATCGCACCTAGCGCCTTTATATGGCTTACGGCTTCCATAAGCGACGATTGTTTCCCAGTCTGCTTTGGTGGTGGTCAAAATAACGTATTTATTAGCAGATCAAAACAAGTTCGTATTAACCCTTCCAAGTCCCAATCTTCTTTACCTTTGAAAGATCCTTGAACAAGCCACTTCGATTTATTTTTTTTTAATTTTTTCATCTTCTGCGGATAATGGTGACGGTTAAACTTACAAAATCCTCAAACATTCATGATGTGTTTGATTAATGGCCCAAGAACGGAGTTTTCAATGTAGCTACAAATCGTTTTTACACATTAAATACGCTCAACTGTGTAGTCAGCAACAGCTACAAACATGGTGTTGGTTTTTTAACTTTTGTGTTCATGAAATCAATTGAAAATAATTTGTTAACTTCGGACGTAACTATAAGATTCTTAAAAAGAAAAATAAAAGCAGAGGAATGCGAGCGAAGATCGGCAACTCATTGATGCTGAGCAGCTCTGAAACGTGGGTGTGTTGATTATCGCTGGCACTGGATCGTTGATCTCTTTCTGCGCACGTCTGCGTTTTCAGTTGGACAATAATCGATGAAAGCAATCGATCAATGTAATCAATTGGCATTGTTCAATTACCCCGTTGAGCTGCAGTGTTTGAGGCCCACCTATGTGCAAGGTTCGTTATAAAAATCAATATTGTATGATTTCACATTGCATCAAATTTTAAGAATTTGACTAAGTAGCACAGTTTTAAATATTTAAAACTCAGTTTAAAATTGAAGTTGAAAATTGTTTCTCTTGTATACATTTCTCTTAAACAGCTACAGGAAAAAACGGATTTCTTTGAAATACTCCCAATCTCGTAGTATTTGCAAGTTAGGCAGGATTTATTTAAAATCTGGGAGTAAAAATGAACAGTCGTGTTGGAATAAGCAATGTATGGAAATAGTTGTGAGCAAATGGGGGCTTTTACTACTAAATAAACAAAAAGGTTGAATAAAGAGGAGGCATATTTAGTACGCTCTCAAGAATGATATATTACCAGATTGCGCATTGCGCATGTCTCCATCTTTGTTGTGAGTAATGGTGACGTAGTTCGAGATTAAAATTAATTTCATTTAAAATACGTATGTCCACAACAAAGTCAATATATTTTTCAGTGCTGTTTTTGAAAAAAAATGCATAATTCGTAGGAGTGTATTCTCCCATTTGTACCCATTTACACAAAAAGCAGCTACGTTGCTTGATGTGTTTGATAGAAGTTTAACTGTTTCTTTGTATTTATTTCGTTAGTTTCGTTTCGTTTATTGACAAAAATTTTGAACCAACCAAAACGAAAAAAACCTGCACCAATGACGTAAGTAGATCATCACCAATCATTTTTGGTACGCACTCAATAATATGCACTAAATAATTTTTTTATTTTTTGATTTTATTATGTTTGACATTAGTAATCCAAAAAATGCCTAAGATTTATACGTTTTATAATGACGAATAAAAATATATTGCTAGAAATAGAACAATAATAGTGTACACCTATAAATGGTTAAAAAGAGAACTCGTCTCCAATGACACACAAGTATATGGAACACTCTTTGAGTTATCATTGAATGTATTTTAGTTTTTTCCGAAATTAATAATAAATTCTGGAGGGTGACATATTTTTCAAAAATACATTTTCTCCTCTTCTGTATTTTTGATTGAAGACGGGACCAAATAAAAATTGCGCAGCTAAACTGAACCATAACCTGAGTGAGATTCATGAATGGACAATAACAAATGGTTTATGTCTAAATCCTCTTAAATCTAAACGCTTAGTTATTTCTAAAAAACAACTAGATTTCACAAATCTTCCAAGAGTTCTATTGAACTCAACTGAAATTGGATACGTGCACAATGCAAAGAACTTAGGAATTCTATTTGATGGAGTTACGATCCCTATGGGCGACGCAGTTTTTTACACCCTAAAAATTCAAAAAGAATCTTGCAAAATCTTATCCTATCCCATCCTACTTTATGGCAGCGAATTATTCGCAAACTGTAATTTAAAAAGTAAACAAAAGCTTAAAGTGTTATTCAACAGCATCACTAGATATATCTTTAACTTAGAGGTAATTGGCCATGTTTCTTCCTTAGCCAAACAAATATTTAACAAGACATTTGATCAACCACTAGACTTGAAAAATCTTCTTTTACTTTATAAAACTATCTATACAAAGCAACCATCATATTCATACAAACGGTAAAGATTCACATTTTCTAGCAATTCAAATCAACTTGTTCAGTTTAGACATGTGTCTTTAACATCAGATCGCCAATTCTTTTTATATGTAATCAGGCTCTGAAACTACCTTCCAACTTGTATTTTAAATAAGAGTTACTTTAATATTTTCAAGAAGGATCTCCCAAATTACTATCAAGTGCAATAAATAAATTTAATGTGTCTTAATGTGTCTTAAATGTAAAATAATTTGTCATGTCTCTCTTTCACTCTTTTCTCTCTTATCCTAGTTTGGCTGTCTGTCTCCTTTCTTTTCCTCTAATAACTCATAGTAATTAATTTTTTCTAATAAATCACAATTTTTAATTACTGATGAAATATATTATATTATCCTTATTCCTTAACACATTCATTCTTTTAAATTAAGTTAAATTTTTATAACGCTAAGTTTAATCCTTTTATATTTTGCCAAACTAAAGAATCATGCACAATTTGTCGTTAGGGCAGTTTTATAAGATAATTTTTTCTTAATGTCCTGAGCTGTATATCATAAATAAATAAATATGAAAATTAAATTAAGGCATGTTGCTACTTGGCGTGCTCGGTATTTGAGTGAACATTTAAAAATTTTTTACAGGAAAACGGTAAGAGATAATGGAAAAATTGTTTTTGGGTGATTAAATACACTCAAAAAAAATTTTACAAAAACTTTTTTTATATATTTTTCACATATTTTTTTATGTATGAAACTTTAATTTGAAGTTTTTCACATTTTTATACCTGGTTACCATCGTTGCACAAAATTACCTTGTCCGATTATCTCCAAATTTTAACCGCATACTTTTCACATGTATAGTTTCCGTGTGAACTAAAATATTGCACAAATTTTTATTTTTTCTATATTTTTTTTGCACAAAATCCAGAAAAAAACTTCAGTTTTTTACGATTTTTTTTTTCAAATCTTATTTTTTGTCAAACTTAAAAATTTTAGTTCACACGATAACCATACTCATATTATTTATGAATTTTTTTTCTTTTTTTTTTGTTTCTAGGTGCTACCAAACTTAAGTTATTATGATAACCATCAGCTCTTTCCGATATCGACACATCAACTTAAAATTAAAGTTTCATACATTAAAAATGTTAAAAATTAATAAAAAAAGTTTTTGTTAAAATTTCTGTAAAATAATTTTAAATGTACACTCGAATACCGAGCGCGCCAAGTAGCATCATGCCTTAAATATTTTTACTGTTTTCCTTTTATTAGTGAATTAGCTTTCCTTTCAGTTGCATTGTACTGTTCGACTCAAACAGGCTTTCGATTGATAAGAAAACTCGAATTTACTCAAAATAATTTTCTTGTCATCCACAAACATAGCAGCAAATGCCATAAAAATTAAAATTGGTCGAATCTTTTGTTTAAGGCAACCTTGTATAGGCAGTCAAATTTAAAAATGCATAATTACTTGACTCATGACCTTGTAGAGCAGAAATATCGTGACCTTGACAACAGATCCTTCAATATTCTTAACCTTAAATATCATCCAAGTTTCAAATGCATCGTATTGACAAAATCTTGAAAAATATTTACGAAATAAAATATAACAAAATAACGCATTCATTAAATTTGACAAATATACATTTCTGAAGTACTGTTATTGCATAATACTTAATCTGATGATTATATAAAAACTTAAAACCGAATATTTATCGAATGACTTCGAGAGCCCGGAATTTTAGTACACGATTATGCATGTATGTACGATTATATATATATGATTATAATGTACGATTATGTATGTATGTATATTCTACTGAATACTAAGCCATAACAGTTTGATACCAAGACGTACATACATCAATCTACTGAAGTTGGAAGATTTACATAGTAACACCAACACAACTACAAAATGTTTCATCTACACTGCGAATTTAGAGTATTAGCGCCAAAGGATTTTCTCATGAGTTAAAAATACCCAATGTGCGACAAATTTCGCCCGAGGCTGTGCGCACCATTTACAGCTGGCTATGTCGAGATCCGATCCGGTTGCAGTCGGTGCCGTGCAAACCAGTGGAGTGAGATGCGGTGCTTTATGGTGTGCGTCGGCTGTTGATGACCAACTGCAGCCATGGCTACAATTTAGTATAAACTTGATAAACAATTTGGCCACAGCAGTTAGTAACCAAATGGATGGTCCACCTACTCCTCCTTTAGCAGCAGCAGCAGCAGCATCAACGCCATCAAAAGTAAGTCTGGCACAAATTTAGCGAATCGCACTTACACACGTAGTGTGCTCATCTTGGCAAAGAGTGTGTCCGTCCATCCGTACGCCTTGGCTGTTAGTAGAATGCAGTCAGTCAGCCAGCCAGGGCTGCAGTAAACAATGCCTCAGGCAACAAGATTCTGAAGTAACATAAAAACGATGTTGAATTAGAACAAATTCTAAGAGATGTTGAACATTTTTAGCATGTTTAACAACACACAATATAATTTAAGCAATCCAAGTAATCCAACTCATCAGTCGTCTCCAGTGCATCCCTGGATTGTTTATTTTTTTTTTATTAAGGATTGTAAAATAAAATATTTCAGCAGCGATTGTAAACGGTGGGGTTTGCTCAAACTAAAAGCGGTTCCCATGCAAGTGTCTACAAATATTTTTGAATTATTACCTACGTTTCGTTTCTTCTTTTTCTCCTTATTTCTTTTTTTTTTTTTTTTGTGGCTTACCAAGAGTCAAATTGGTCGGCACACGCTCCAGGGCACACGTCATTTCCCACGGAAGATCTTTTAACTTTCGAGGTTACATACCACATTGAACCGCTTCTTGTACCACTTAGTTATCTGGCCCCCGATGCTTACTCAATTCAATTCTTCGTCAGACATATTTAAGCACGTAGGTTTTAGATATTCCATACATTTTATTTATTTGATAGACCTTTGAAGTGGGTGAAGAAGTTAGAGAATGTTTTTTTTTTATGACAGGCAACATATACATAATGCTGAGGACTATAAAAGAACTAGAACAAGTCTTTAAACTTGTAGCTACTTAAACGTTATCTTGTCTTAAACTTCAGCAGCTGAAGTTAATTCATTTTCTTAATGAACCAAGTCAAATTAAACCCATAGTGAGATTAGATATTTACATTTGCAAATGCTGAAGTTTGGAAAAGTCGAACTCACAGATTTTGAATTAAGAAATGATGCAGAATATTTGCTTATTTATGTTTTATTAGTTTTTTAGATGAAACTATCGGGTCAAATATATGCAACAACGAACATTTTTTTTACGTAAACATTCTCAATTTTAAAATAAAAAGGCATTTTTAATCAGCATAACGGGATTTCAATATTAGAAAATTGTAATAAAAATAAATTAAGACATGCAATATTTCAATTCCCCTTATCGAAAGGGTATCTATTATGGGTAAACAATAGTCATATTTATTCTTGGTTACTGATGAAAATTTCTGGGCATTTCAATGACCATAAATATGAGTGACTTTAATGAAATTTCAATATAGTAACGAATAAATTGATTCGTTTTTAAGTCTAGAAATCACTAAAAGACAAATTACTGGTTACTATTCCCCATTTAAATTGTTTTTAATTTTCTAAATATATGTTTCTGGAATTAATAATACGTATAAATTCTAATTTCAATTTTATTTTGCAATTATTAGTAGGTAAGATACATCATCAATACGAAATCACCTAGATCTAAACTCTCTTATGTCTAGGGAGGAGTTTAATTTGAATTTGAACAATATTTATTTTGTTTTTTAAAATTCTTTATTTTGAAGAATATATTTGTGTTGACTGTTTCCTCCTATTTCTTATTTAGTTGTGGATATTTTTATAATTTTCCTTGAGGCATTTCACAACTTTTTATGTGCATCCTTATTGTATATCACAAAAAAAAAAACACGTGATTATACTCATATTACAAACACCAACTCCAAATTAATAGAGAGTACTCACGGAGAGATTTTTTTCCATACGACCTCTCTAGGAGAGTTGGTACCTTTCATGCATGAATAAATTTTTTTTCATAACTGAATAATAAGAATATAAGTCCTTAGAAGGACTTGGACCGAATGTTTAACTATCAAAAGTGGGTATTAGTGGAAGATACAAAAATTGAGAAAATGTTTTTTGTGGTGTACATAAAACAGAAGTTGGTCAAAGTTTTTTTTTCAATCAATATTTGAGTCAATTTTGTCCAATACGGTGTCTATTTTTGTGTTGACTCCTGATGAACCTTCAGTTTTGTTTTGACTCGCTGAAGTTATGTTGTACCGGTAGGTTTCCAAAAAACTTGGAAAAGGAATTTTTTCAAAACTCAGCGACGTTTCATTGAATTGTTACTCGCTGAGTAATAGGTGCTATGATTAAAATAATGATACGACCCTAAAGGCTAATTCTTTAACTTCATTATAAAAACAAAAACAAAATTGTCATTAGGACGTGGTGGGAGCTGCATAAGCAACACAACTGAAAATTTGTTAAATGGAATTATTACTCGCTGAGTACTAGTGCTAGGATTAAAAGTATAATACGCCAATAAAGGCGTGTTATACTAAGCCCTCACAACAAAATTAGACAAAAAACTTCTGACGTCATGGGGACACAGAGAGAGCCGCTCAAAGGTCGATAATGCAACATTCATGCAACGGCGTTGCATCGAATTTTTACTCGGTATATAAGCTTTGACAAATGTTTAAAAACTTGGCCTTACGACAAAAATAAAAAAATAAATTCTGACGTCGTCAGGTCGTGAAATAGCACCTTATGTAACAGAAATGTAATATCGTTGCCTGGAATTATTACTCACTCAGGAGACGTGCTACGGTAAATTTTGTATTACGACAGCATAGATGTGTTATTACTCGTATTACGCCTCACAACTTAAATAAAAAAAGAGTGGCAACCACATAATGCAGTAAAAATGCTAAAACGATGAAAAAACGTTGCATAGAATTTAGAATTTTTGTTACATCTGGCTAAACGGTAAATTTTATGGAACTTAAATGAAGGTGAGGTCTTCGGGCATATGATTAAAATAAAAAAAATTAACTGCGTCATGAGGCCCCTCAGGGAACCTCCTAATGTAACGTATATGTGTCATTTTTGCTGGACTAATTGCATGCAGCTTAGGCAAAGTTAATACACCCAGGAAAAGCACAACCAACGTAGAAGCAAAAGCAAAGTAAAAACCAAAAACAACGACAACAATAACAAAATAACAACAAAAATCTAGCGAAGTTCCGACAAGCTGAAAACAAAAGTTATGATTTCAACAGTTTTTTTCGTGGCAACGAACACTGCTCACAAACAGCAAAATAACACAATAAAACCGGCCTATGAAACCGGAAAAGGACTATGACAAGAATTAGGATATGGATTAGGACAAAAATTAAGACACGCCTAAAAGACATCTTTCCAAACTAGGAAAGCGATTCGGAATGCTTGGTTAGTCAAGAATTTGGTCATGGATTAAAACAAGTGTGTGGACAGTAAGTAGAAAAATTATTTCGAAAAAAATAAATAACGGAAGAATTAGGATAAGTTTCGGAACAAAAGAAAGGACAAAAATAAGGACAAGGGTAAAGAAACACACACGTCTTTTTACAAAATAATCACTTATAACGATGAAAATACTCTTAAGTCATGTTTTTAATTTTGTGTAGAATTTACCTTTGATTTTTGTCAATGTACTTGATACCTATCAATAACTTATACTAGCACACACCATTTTACACTATTTTACAATGTCACTTCTTCCATGGTGATCGTGCTTGTTAATGTCACAAGTACTTAATTATTTATTCTTATAAATTTCAAGACCATTTGATCTTAATAACCGTTAATTGATTATATTGAGTGAACGTATTGATGATTATTTGCTTTGAGT
Source organism: Pherbina coryleti (assembly GCA_943735915.1). Taxonomy (NCBI): domain Eukaryota; kingdom Metazoa; phylum Arthropoda; class Insecta; order Diptera; family Sciomyzidae; genus Pherbina; species Pherbina coryleti. The sequence goes on from OX030948.1 coordinate 952,616, forward strand.
TCTTATTAAGTCCAGTCGATGAAGAAGAACTTGTAGCAAAAAAATTAAAAATACTTTCAACTGTAGTCATCCTCTGTACTCGCACAATCCAAGTGAACAGCTGAAATATTCTGTTTTATCTCAGGCACGACATGATTCCTGCTGGGAATTTGATTCTTCATACCGGCCCACACCAGTATCAGTAAAGTTGAGCTGTGGATGGGGCTGTTGAGCTGTGTTGTGTTATGCTATCTGCATTAAGAAACCCACACGTTGAGCCTGATACTTTTAATTGGCTTGTCGCACTTTGTGTTGTGTGTTCCACTAATAGAAATGATGTCGATAGCACCTAAACACGATATCCGTTTCAATTTGTTTGGATTCTTGAGTTTAAAAGGTGATAACTTTGTACTTTATGGCCCTCGACATGTGGGCCACCCATAAAATTGATATCGAAGTAAGCAGATCGCATTAAGAGCTCTTCTGTCCAGAGAAGCCAACGCCATCGCAAACTCTTTGCGACGTTTCGTTAGTTCCCTTAATATCTTATTCTTCGACTATTCGAGTTGTTCTTCACACTTGATTATTGATGTAAACAGTCATGATTTATGGAACAAACACATCCATCACTGACACTAGGCTCTGCTTTAAAGTGAAATAAAAAGAATATCCTTTTTACTTTGCTAGACATGCCGACAAATGTCAACTTCTTGACAAGAGTAAGTTTCTAGATTATCGCCTTACATCATGATAACATTGTTTTGGTTCATTCCATCAGTAAAGTATGTATTTAAAATATATACCTAATCCGTTAATTCTTTTAACAACTATTACCATTATCATCACAAACTTTTAATTCTTTTCGCGTTGGTTTTAACTTCAGATTTGTTTTGGTCTGTAGAAATCCAGAAAGTCTACCCGCGTCGATTGTTGAATTCAATGGAAGAAGAGGCGAGTGAATAAGCACAATGACATGGCGCATTCTTCTCACCGGTGGACGCATGTCAGTGATGAGTACCCGATAATCACAAAGGAAATTTTCCGAACACACCAATCGACAGCCACTCAGCGTGCATCATTGAAGTGATGTCCATACATTTGAGTACGTATTACTTTGTGGAAGGCTCAAACAATAAAAACAACAACAGCAATAACAACAAAGTTCGGGAGAGCTTTGACTTACGACTGTTGAGAAGATTTTCGGCGTGCAAATTGCCATTTATTCACGCTTAACAATCGTTTTGATTGTATTATCATAATTCACTGTATAGATATCCAATAAATTCCTTAACGTAGGCTCACTCATACACATCCTCATCCTCACTCACTCACTGCAACACTCACCGGTTTTTCAATTTATTTTTATTTTTTTTCTGGTAGTTCTCTGGCTGTTATGGTTAAGGTAGTTAATCTACCAATTTGTGCAGAATAAATAGTTTTGGCTTGCGGAATATGGGAATTTTTTTTTTTTTACAATGCCAATCATGCCAAGTCATAACCATTTAATAACACTTATCATTCGGATTTCGAAAGATGAAATGTAGTCTTATTCCATTCCGCGTCCAAGGATTTTTCTACGAAAATATTGCGTGGGTTTGGTTGTTTTTTTTTTTAATAATCATTAATAACCAAAAATATACGTAGTATATATATAAGGCTATGCACAATTTTTTGCAGTGTTCGTGACAGCTCGTGTCTGACAGAAGATGATGCACCAATTGATGGATTGAGTGATTGAGAAAGTCAATAGCTGCCAAGATAAATGCAGTTATACATATGGCGGACTTCGCTTGAACTACTGAGCTCTTATGTAGGGAGCACAAAAAGAATCCTGGTTTAAGGGGGTACTATATATCCAGAGGCCAAAAAAAAGGTCATGTTTGTGAATTTTTTTAAGGAAACCTAAGGGATATTTTTAAATTAGGGTTTTTATACCTTAAAACATACACATTCAAGAGTATGTTTAGTTTTTGTTTTTATTAAAAAAAATTTAATATTTAGGTAGATACAGCATTTTTTACAGAGCGCTGTGAAAAAAAGGTGAAATGCGGTGACCAAGATTGCTCCTCCTACTTGTCTCTAAAAATCGTACTTTTCATAACCGATTTTGAAAATGTTAATTTTTTACAAAATGGCGGACTTCCGAACGTAATTTAACGACTTTCGACCAAAAATTCGTCATTATTTTTCCTATAACTAATGAACCAAGCTACAAAAAAAAAATCCTTTGACAAGTACGAGATTATTATGAATAAAATAATCTTGCAAAAAATCAAAACGATCAGTTCACGGAGTTTTGAGAAATCTTGGTCACCGACTTTGAAAACATTGTTTCGAGAAAAACGCGTTTAAAAATAAGGAAATAAGCCCTGCGCGCTCTGGAAGGCGGTTCATTCACTAGGCTATAACATTTTAACCACATATTTTTGAGACTTGAAGCTTTTAAAAACAGTTCTGCGTATATAAACCCCCTTAATTAGTTGACTGTATTGATAGAAGGGGAAAACAAAATTCAAAAACTTTGCATGACATCTAGTGTTCGTTGGTGATATAATAAAACATGTTGAGAATAACTTTTCAAGAGATTTAATTCTACATCACCAAAATTTGTGATTGGGGGTTTTTTTCGATGTTGAGTGTTTGGAGAAAAATGAAATTGTAGTTCATAGATTTTAATCTTTTAATCTCTTAAAAAACTAATCACAAACATAGTTCTTGCCATGGCCTTTTCAACGATATATACAACTTAATAATCGGACTACAACTAACCGAGTTATAGTCAAACAACTGATTCGGCAGTTTTTGCCACGCCCTCAAAAAAAAATATTTGCACTCTCGTAATCTTCTCGACATAACAGTTGAGTTAAGTCGGTAACATTTTAAACTTTGTTTAAAAAGACTAAGCCTTCTTGGTAAACAGAAAATATTTATGATTTCTGACATGTAAAAATATTTATGATCTTTATGATTACGAGTATATGAGGAAATATTCCGTATCAAATACTTCAAGTAAATCTTTCTCCTGGCTTAGGTTGAACTTGAAATTTAAAAGATGCATTTGAAATGGAAAAACTTTATTTTTAAAAAAATTATTGTTAATTAGAAAAACCTTTTTTTGAGGTGTTAAAAGTTTTTTTAAAAATCTATGTAAAAAAAATGTAAATGTATGTTTGTACAAAATCTCAAATCTCCGAAAGTTCTTCATCGATTTTCTTGAAATTTTGGCACAACAGTAAATTTGAATAGGGTCGTGTTTTCATATAAATGTTGGCACTCCCCCTTTTCCCACCCACAAATCTTTAGTCATGCTATATTTCAAACGGTTTGTGGCGTATAGGACTAAAATTTGGTAACTTTTTTCATATGGTTACTGTCGACAACTGAACTAAAAAGGGGCGTGGTCGAACTTTATCTACGACCACTTCTCAAAAATCATTATAATTCCTGAGTTGTACATGGTTTGATAGTGAAACTTGAGATCTACATACCATGGGATATGGGTCCAAAGCAATGTCTGACTTTAAAACGACTGGGCCGATTGGACTGAAATTTTAGCGGTTTATTTCTTTCGAATACGAGCCACAGCAAAGCGTGGCCACAACACTAATGTATTAAACAATTTTTGTCGATAAGATTTTTTTGATCAGTTTTGAAATGGTCGAATTTAAGACAAGATTTTTGATCATGTTATAATATTAACTAAAATTAAATGCATTTTTGTATCATCTTAACCTTTTGACATCTGATTTTTTAAGAGGAACAAAGTTTTATACAAGCCTCTATTGCCGGAACATTCTAAAGAATCATGCTTTTAGAATTTATGAACAAATTGAGCTGCTACTGAGTTCCATTTTTACTTGTTATTAATTTAGTTGCATTATCTCAACATTAAAAACTTAAGTGCCAACAACAGAAAATTCTATGAAAGAAATATTCCCACGTTGTTTTTCTTTCATTCGATTGTCCTTTATTTAATCTATTTAATATGAACTTACTGTCCAAATGACTTCTGTTAGTTATTGATATCGAACATAAACTAAACAATCGCGCTTTGTTGACGTTGGGGTTCGACATGGTGCTTGACATGTTTAAATGTTATCATATGTTTTTGTGAGGCCCTTCTTTGCCAGACAATGGAACAAGTTAAGCTGTAGAAGACTGAGCTATTGTGTAGTCAATACACAAGTGCATTATTCCAAGGTGCATTGAAGTGGTTAGCTGCTCCATTGTAAACAGATAGTAAACCAAAAACGTTTGGTCATTTACACTACACGGTTATTCAGAGTGACTTCTAGAGAATTGAATTGAATCAAAAACAGAGTGAAGTGAAGAACCATGGAATATCTATAGATCTCATTTTTTTTCATCATCCATTTAATCGGTCGAATTTTATTATAAATCGATTTCATCGAATCAATACAATTGAACGCCGCTGGACCAAATGAAAAACACCAAAACAGAACAAAAACATAACAAAACAATGAACAAAAAAGAAGAGTGAAAACAAAATAAAAAATAAATAAAACTCAAATGAAATAAAATTTAAAGAATAGAAATGAGAAGAAAAGAAAAGAAAAAATAAACGCTCTTGTTGATGTTTTTTAAGGTGAGGGAGATCATTTCATTGCTATAAGAGCCAGCTTTGTAGCGAAGCCAGCTAGTGAGCCAGCATCTTAACCTTTACAAAAGGCCAAACAATGGGGGAGCAGTACGAGTAAGCAAGACGTTAACACAGACTTATAGGCAACGACAATAGAGGCTATCAATAGATGCTGAAGCGATCTCTGTCATTATGTTACACTTGAGTCGAATGACAGAAATTAGTGAAATTTATTATTGATATCCACTTAAATTTATAGATCAGAGCACAAAAGAAAAGCCACCATCACCATCAGTAACAGCGTTCCTCAACCAACGCCATCACTCTGCAGCACACAGCTGCAAGGGGAATTATAGAAGAAGCAGAAGAGTAGGAAGAAGACGACATAGAGAAGACTAGTTTTTCGCGCTGCGCGTTTGATGGCGGACCGATCTGATTGGGTCCGTATTGATTGTATCGGAGTGAATCCGTTGATGCCCATTGTTATGAATAGGAACGTGAATGCGGTACTTAAACGATGATCTATAGCACGATAAATAAGTTCGAGTCAGTTTTAAGGTGTTTGTTCGTTATAAATTTTCCGAATAATAAAATACACTAATGGTCGGCCTCATTAGAAGAAGATGACACGCCACGCCACCCAGACCCAGATGACACCACAGGATCTCAGATATTAAATTCCCGCATGGGACCTGAACACTAGATTCTTTATTACATTTTCGTAGAATTTCAGTCTTTATGGCAACAATAGAATTATTAAAATAAATTTTATTGATTTCAAACATTGAACGCCATTGTTCAAGATTGAAACAGAGCAAACAGAGCAATCAGCGCACGGGCAACGTGAGCACGATGATGGTAATGGAGTCTGTCCAACTCGCTAAGTGGAAATGAGCCAGCCCCTCCAATTAAACAGTGGCCTAAAATATGCAAACGCGCGAGTCATAACTCATTTTAGCAGAGAGGTTTCTTTCAACCTGCCCAAAATCCCAGACAACTGCTACTTTGCATAATTTTCCAGCACATCAGACAGGCGTTCGTCCCCACTCGACGCTCTTTTGCGTCCGACACGTATGATACGAATGTGTATTAGTATATCTGTTTTTTATGCATCATAAGAAGACGATGTGGAATAAGAACCAGCAGATGAAGAAGACGAAGTGGCAGTGGCTTAAAGGGTTTCTGGCACATTCTTCCACATACTAAACGCACCAAAGAATCACAAATACGACGGAAAGCGCCTTGAAGCTAGCGAAGCAAGAAGCTCTTTGGGAGGATTCTCTCGCTCGCTACTGAAACTGGACCCTGCTTCGGGATATGCTTAATTTATGGGAGGGTATTTGAAGGAATGCTCCACTTTTTAATCAATTCATTTGCATACCACCACGAGTCCCTACTTAACATGACAGGGTGTATTTCTTTCTTTCTTTTTTTTTTTTTTGTGGTTTGTTATGATTTGTTATTTTCATCGAAAAACTCATTACAAATCGATATGGGTGAAAGAAAAGATATTGCATACCTGCATGACTACTATATGGGAGGAATATTTTGTACCAGAGATGTGTGTGTATCTTATATTTGTATGATTGGTGAAGTAAATTGCGGCTCCACAAGAAATTCTTCAGCTTTAGAACGAATGGATGGATGGTTTGTGCCTTACCTTCCTTACCTGGTGGTTGTCTACATATCCACACGTCCGTCACGTCGCCGAACAAAGCAAAAAATTAGCAAAACTCATTTCGGACTTAGCCTCCGGACTTGAACTTAATTCGGAAGCACAGCAGGAGGTTCTAAGTAAATAATGCCTTGTTCCTTGCACAATCTTAATTTGCATTTCACTTTCAGATTAAGGTTGAGCATATATCCTGCTCCATAGAGCAGGGTATGCATGGAATTAATAAACGAAGTTCGTTTAAAGTTTTCAAATCAAAAACAAAAAAAAAAAAAATAAAATCCGCAACGCTTAATTTTAATTGTTTTCGAGTCCTATACGAAATATGAGCAGCTTTATAAATCGTATCTGTGAGTTAATCGCTCATATAGGGTAAGCCATAAAGGCATGAAAAATATGCAAAAATATCAGGCACTCTCGCTCATTATGTGTCTAAAAATAGTTCAGCGCTAAAAACCCTTAAAACAAATATTCATCATTGATAACGCTGAAAAGAGTATTTTAACCCATAATGATGACCGAGTTATTATTGAAATTTCATATTTTTTTTTTTTATCTTACTTATATCTGTTTTTTTTTTATATCTGTAATACCCTAATTGCAAAAGATTTTAAGGCTACATAGTATAAAGGATCTTCTCACACCATGATGATTAAATCACTCATTTTTTGATTGGAAACCTATTATTTGCTTTGCAATCCATCACTTTTGAGAGAAGCCTCTTACGGATCATTTAATTTAGAAGAGAACTTTATTTGGAAAGAATAAATCACTGTCGATGCCATAAAATATGTTTTTGCTTAATGCTGATTCAATAAATTTTAATTTTCGCAAACCGGAGTGCATGAAAATGTTTTTAATAAAATTAAAACAAATGAAGTTTTAACAATATTGACAGTTAATGGTTTACTGAACGAATCAGTATTAAATTGTTGTGTTCTAAATATTTAAATATATTTCTAGAGATAAAAATATATACATTTGCTGAATATTAAGAGAACTCACGATTTTTGTGTTTTTTTGTGTTGTATTGAATTTGATTTGAAAATTCCTGTCTGTGTTAGATTGAAGTTAGGTTAGAGGCTCTGTTATCCACTCAAGCTACTTAGCTCCTACTTATACTGCCAATATGCCGAGAAAGTTACCCGGAAGTTTTATTTTGACAGAGAGAATGCTTTAAAATTATTAACTGTGTTTTTTTAACTTTAACAGGTTCAATTTCAAATGTAATTTATTTTAATGGCAAAGGTTTAATTTGATTTGTAAAGTTGAATATGATTTGGAAAAAGTTTAATTTGAAATGTTTAAATTTGTATTTGATGTTAAAAATTAACAACTATTTATATTTGATTTAACATTTTCCAAATAATCTAGTAATACATTGAAAATGCGCCTAAGATTTTTCTATGGACCTGAATTCAGAAACATTTGTTTTTTAAATAAAGTAGAAATTTTACGTTTAAAGATTGTCTGCTTTTGTTTTTGATTCCTTAAAAAAAAAATTGAAAGTGTGCATTTAATTTTTTTTTTTTGTTTTTTTTTTTGATTTTGCAAATCGAGTTTGGAAAATTTTTTATTTACTTAAGGAGTGAAAAATTTCAGAATGACTGATGTTTTTTCGGTTTAAGGAATTCGATTAAATTCTTTCTTATCCTTCTCGGATTAATACAATGAAACAGATCAATTTTTCATCTTTGATTTTGAAAACCAAATATTAGCTTTTTTCTGGTTTGCTATTAAGGTTAATATACGTGTAACAACCAAAAACAGGAGCTGTTTTAAAAAATTTTTTTTAGATATAAGAAGTTATTATTTTTTTTAAATTTATACAGGTTATTGTACATAAAAAATAGTTTATGAAATATTTTTTAAAATACAGTTCTGGCTTTTATACAGAGGGCGCTGAAAATGGCATTGAAAAAAAGACATCCAAAACGGTTCGATGGATATGGCCTTTCCCATGTATCGGAAACAAAAAAATCAAATGACATTTTAAAGCATAGACCTTATATTAAGCATCCCCCCTACGCAAGACCACCGGGGTTTTTTTTTTAATTATGGCGGAAGTTGAAGTGAAAAGTTCGAAAAATAGATACATTTTTGGGCGCTTCTTTGTTTATATAAAAAAAACAAAAAAAAGTAGATACTTGAATTTTGAGGGGATGCTTAAAGGACAAAATAACGAACAAAATTTAAAAAAAAACCATTGAAATTGAACCAATAGATTTCGAGTTATCTATCGAACCGTTTTCAAAAAACTAGTTTCGAGGAAATCGCGTTTAAAGTTTTTTATTTGTTGTATGGAGCTTAGACATAGGTTAACGAAAACCGTTATAACTTCCGTTTTTTTTTAAAATATCGATTTAAAAATGTGTATGTATATTCTTACAACTATAAAGAACACATTAAACAAAAAAAATAAAATATTTTTCAGAATTTCAGACCAAATAAAAATATTAGTTTTAAAGCATTTTTCAGTTCTCTTCGAAACTTTTATTGTTTTTTTTTTTTGCCATAAACCACTTTAGAAATTCTGGGGGAAAAATTCAAATAATTTTTTTATAATTACAGATCCTTTTCAGATGTTATCTGCCGATTATATAAATATTTTATTTTTTCAATAATTAACTTAGCTTTTTAAAAAATTGAAAATTAGTTTGCTTATTATAACACTTTTAGTCTTCAAAACGTTCAAAACACGTTCTCCAAAGTAGACAGTACATCAATACTTAGACACAGACCTCAACATCTTTAACAAATTTTCTGACTCTAACCTAAATTTTATCCAATATAAAGTATGTTTAAGATACAAAATTAACTCCACCTAGTAAAAATAACCATACTAGCAAACAATCTAACCCCACCAACTCTTGTTGCAATAGTCATAAAAAATATCGTTTCAAAAATAAAGAAGTCATGGATTTTTGGTACAGAATTTTTTTTTTCCTTCTATTTTCGTGTTAATATTTATACAATGTTTAATGACCCTCATAATAGGAATGTGCCTTGATGATTTTTTTTCTTAACTTTCTATTAAATTAGATCATAGTTTATTTTTAACTTAACTCAGTCAAATTAACAGTAATTGCAGTCAAAAGCAATTTTCAAATTTTTTAATCACCTCAAGAAACAAGATTAAGATTTCACACCTGAAAACTACTATTGTTTTTATGAATTGCTTAAAACATTACTGTATGTTACATTATCTGCTTTCAATAATAAGGTTTATCGCTGCTCCATTGACATTTATTCCAAGCAGAAATCAACCTCAAAGATGCTTATCTAATTCGTAGAAATAGGAACGTGAAAATATCTTGGTGAATAATTTTAAGTGACTTTTCGAATGATTGTGCTTAAATTTGAGAAGATTCCTAAACGAACGTCCAATAAATGCCAACATAATACTACCAAAATCATCGGAATCGGAGCTTGTCCAATGCAAGATTTTCTCGGCATTTTACTTTAATATATTTTCTACACAGGATTATTAGGGATTATTATTATTAAAGTGGCTTAGTTTTGCCACTCGAGGTGTTTGATGTTGGCATGTTCAAATTTCGAAATCAAATGGAGATTAAAATTCGAGATTATCCATTTTCTCATTGCTTGACGATTCAATTGCTCACAATAACAGTTTTACTCCTGCGCTAATGATATCAATCGGGCGTCTGTGATATAAGTATGCATATGATGCGTATTTAAATAAATTCAATTTAACAACTGCGACTGTTACCAAATAAAATAATCAAAAATTTAGGGCGCTCTGCTAGGCGTGGGAACATTTTATTCGCCTCTACTTTCGCAACATTCCCCATTCAATGATACTGAAATTAGAGTTCAGAGTTAAATTGAACGTCGATTTTATTCCAGTTAAAAACTAAATTGTTGCAATTTACTTGTGAAAAAATAAATTTCCTCAGCATTGACTGATGGACTGCTGAAACGATGTGATGGACTTGCATGGATGTTTGGCTGCGTTGCAGCTTAAATTGAACTAATGGCGTGGGGCTACGTGAGAAGCAAATTTTTATGTTTATTTTTTTTTTATTTTTAATTCGGCGTTCGTATTCCAAAAGAAGTGAACAACAATAATTGCGGAACACAATTATTTACGACTATATGTGCTATACATATATATATATGTATATGTATGGTTAAATGTGTGATTGCATTCACATATGGAATGCTTGAATTCCCACCAATTCGATAAAATTGTAAGAAGAGGTTAAATGATGATACGTGCCGAATGACCTAATGGGATGTTCGATACATTACAATTAAACGAATAACCTGAAAATTTGTGTTGCTTTTATGTGGATTCCAAAAGGTGAACATCCAAAAGAATTTTGTCGATGATGGAAAAGAAAAGCTTGTACTCTTTTCAAAGGTTTAAAATACTAAAGTAAGGATAAATAAGAAACCCCTCTTTAATAATATTCGTCAGTAATTATTCACACAACTGAAAAGGCAGTGATTTTGAAAAAAAATCTGTGTACTTTCTGGTAGGACTGCTTCCTAATTAAAAAAAAAAAAAATAACAAGCATGTTGTTTTTTTTTAAGTGAAACTTCTTTAACCGCGACGGGGAATAAAACCGATGAACCAATTCGCCGATGAAATACTTCGCGAAATACTTAACATAGTGTTACGCAAAATAAATAATATAATATAGGCTGTGTTCGGAAATGCAAAGAAATGCGCAGCCTGCAACAATGCAACGTGCAAAAACACAAGCGTACGCAGTGTAATCAAAAATGATGCAATAAATGCTGATGTATAATTGACATTACAAAACACATGAAATGTGCAGTGCTGCAAGATTTGCATTTCAAAACTTAATACTTCCACTGTAAAAGCATGTTGCGAATTTTTGTTGCATTTCCGAACACAGCCATAGTATGGACACAGTAGCTTTTCAACTGCATTGTTCATATATCGAGTAATTATAATATTGCCAAAAAAATTCGAGGCATATGGAGCATGTCTTTGATATTCATATTGAAAACAAAAAGACAAACACTGACTGCTGCTAAGTAACAGAGTTCTAATGTACAACATTTTAAAGTATATTTCAAACTTTTGAGAGTAACAAAGAGTACACAGAGTATATTTCTGTATTGCATTAATTTTTCTTATTTTCTTTATACAGAATTCTACATATCACATAGTTTTATGATACATATTAACCCTCTCTAGCCCTCCCTTAAAGCCCCCTGTTCAGGTGAAGAGAATAAATATACAAAAATCATAAAATTTGTATGGGAGCCCCCATAAGGAGTGATCGGAGAGAATAGGTGCCGAAGGGAAAAATTTTCTTTTTGCAAAAGCAATGGTGGTCGGTTATACATATGAAACCTCTCCAGCCCTCCCTTAAAGCCCTCTTGTTCAGGTGTAGGGAATAAAAATTTACATGTGCCAGCAACAAAGCTGTGTAATGTTTTGAGTTTTATGTTTGAGAAAAAAAAATAAAATTTGACAAATGATTTTTGTTTTTGAGCGTAAAATAAAAATTGAGAAAAAATTTCATTTCTGAGCGAAAAAATGAAAATCGTAAAATAATTTTTATTGTTGAGCCATGGTATAATAATATAAGGTAGTATTGACAGTTGCTTGGGCAACGACCATCTGTCAAAAAAAATGTCTGGAAAGAGAGCGTTCAATTATTTCTTATGTTTTCGCCATTGTTTATGTTTCAACGCTTGCAAATAACCAAACATTTTCTTACAAAATATTGCGTATTTTATTTAATCAATAGTGAATTATTATTACTACAACGAAGATAACTTGTGAACTTTGTGTTATTAAGTGCAAACATAAGAAAAAATGTTGAAAACGTTCAAATGTAGCAACCTCAGCAGCTGCAGATGCATATGGACGAAATTAAAGTTTCCAATTATTATTAAAACACCACGGCTGGAAAACGTTAAACACATATCACACATAATTTTTTCACAACTTTCATTATTATAATTGTGTATTTAACGCACATATTTTGCGGAATTTATTTATTTTTACATTCGTTTAATTCTTGTTGCACGAACAACTGTTTTTCACAGATGGTCGTTGCCTTGTTGCTGAGAAAATCTATACTTGTCAATGCTACCTGTATAATTGTATCATGTTGTTGAGCAATACAAAATACAAAATAAACTAAAAATAATGATTAAACTTTTAGTTTTTTGGATATCGCTTATAATAATTACGATCCCTGATTAAAACAGATTTAATTTATTCTTGCCATTGTATGTGGTGGGACTTTTTAGTAAGACAATATTAAAGAGTAACTAAATTAACCACTTAAAAATCAACTTTTTTGAGTCATTTCTACCGTGCGTGGTGGCGACACACATTTTTTTTTTTTTTTTTTTGAGTTATTTCAGTGGATAGTTACACCTACTACTTTAAATCTACTAAGTTCACTTATAAATTTATCCTTCTTTAAGAAATTTGTATCAAACAGGTTAGATAATGGATAAAGAGATATGATATTTATAATACAAATATAATAAAATTTATACCACGTATGTAACAACATTAATGTTTTTTTCTGAAAAAAGTACTAGCTTTAGAAGTTAACATCCCGTCTCTTGCTTTAAAAATTAGACTGACGAAATAAATTAATTAAAATTAGATTATCGTAATTTTTAGAACTTAATGGAGTAATAATGAAAGGTATACAAATTTTCTATTTTTTCTTTTCTTGTATGATTTAATGCGACAAAATAATATTTTTAGTGCTTCACAGTCAAATGGTTGTTTCAATTTTAAATGCAGCTCAATCAAAAATTAAAATTAATAGATTCTGTAACTAATATATAAAAATAATCAAACCTTTCGTGTATAATAAACGTAAACCCATAATAAACCAATCATACTATACCAATCATCATTTCACGGACGTTATATCAAACCCACTATTTGTTTCCCATCATAGCATACCCATCATACCATAAACATCATACAATATCTATAGGACCAAACCCACCATTCCATACCCATCATACCACACTCATTATATCCCATACCCGTCATACTGCACCATCATACTATATCCATCATGCCATACCAATCACACCACACCCATGAAACTATAACAATCATGTTCAACCCATTCTGCAATGCCATCATACCTTTTGGTCATTCTACACACATCTGCCATACCCGTCAAACCTTCCCACCATATCATTGCCTTTGAAAATTCTTTTGCTTGAAAATTAAAAACCAAGAACTAAATTACATCAACATGATTGTATTAAATCAATTTATACAAAAATATGTTAAAATATTTAATTATTTCAGATTTTTATCACCTTAATGTTCATACCTACTACTCTTATTACGAAAATTAGATTTCAAATCTTAATTTGAAAAATTTTATCTGAATACTTTAAACTTTAAGGACTTTAAAGAAAACTTTTAAGTTTAAAGACAAGATGCAAATTGTTCAGGAATCTTTCAAACTACATTCCAAGCAATGATATTACTCATAGATAGTAGAGATGGATCTGTTCGATTTGTTCCCATTCAGTTCTGTCTTCATGGTGCTCAAAAATCTATTATGACTGAAAATTACTGAAATCGACGCCAATAATGCAGAAAAAATACTTTCCAAAAAATGCTCCAAATAGATTTTCTGTTTTTTAAAATAAAATCGAGGCCTCAGAAAACTTCAAAACTCATAAGTTTTACCGAAAACTTTGATGAGGCTTTAGGAATGTGCCCTTTATTATAATAGCACCTTGCTACAATTGCGAAAATAATAGCTTAAACTTATAAGCTGTTACTAATTTTAGAATATTTTTCAAAAATCAATGTGTGAATCAACTACAAATTAAAGATGAATACATAACAATATAAATTACAGCCACATGTCTCTTAAGAATGGTGTTAGATATTAAGATATCGCATAAGTGATGAGTATAGAGGTCAAATCTGCCTTGATTTTCCATTAAGTATCTTTGAGATGTAATGACATGACGGTTTTAGGGCCATTTTAAATGATTTGTTTTGACAAATCTCTTTAGTATAAGATTTATAACGTATTTAGTATAAGATTTATAACTTGACTTATGACTAACTGTATCAACTGTATCTCTTAAGAGCATATTCCCAGTATTTAAGATAATAATATATTCAAGGTTTATGTCCATGCCGCCTTGTCTCAAATTCATTGTCAAAGTTAAAGATTGGCACTAAGCTTTACTCAAATCTTTCAAACCATTTGGCTCATTAACGACTCTTTCTGCAGATTTGCAATAACTCAAGTTAGAATATTTTTGAGATCTTGTAAGTTGCTCACTCCTCCTTGTCCAGAAGATTCATACTGCAGTTACATTCGCTCATGAGCGGCATTTTGTTTTATCTTATCGTCTTCAAACGGAAATTAGAGATGAGCCATAAAATGTTATCGCTGATCACGATCTTGTAATTCCAGCCCACGCACCAAAGCGCGTCAACCACTACTAAAAAGTTCAACAGCGATTGCAGTCAACATTCAGTTAAACTTGCTTTTTGCATTTAAGTAACATTGGAATGGACATAGGAGAGGACAAGATATACGTGCTCGACGATTGGGTAAATTATGTATCGACAGATGACATCGATGGCTGTTAATATGATCAGGAGACGGTGCCAACACCACAGGGTTAATGATGCCAGACCATAGTATAAAGGCGCAGACTTGTTATGACTTTTCGCTGTGCGTCATTTGCAATGATATAGTATGGTTGACTTGGAAAAGTTAACCTCGTTTATATCCTTAGATGTCTTAAATGAACGCAAACAAAAAAAAAAATATATATATGTATATGCAAGGTAGATTGACAAATGTTGGAATACACTGCGACAAGAAATGTACTCAAATGTACATATCTTTGAGAAATCTTAGACACTCAAAACACATTTAGTAATGGGGGAGTTGTATTGAAATTATCAAAGCCAAGAGCAAAAATTAAGCAATATTTTAATGGATTTTAAGTGTTCGAGTTCCTAAAAGTCAATAAATATGTTGTTAACAACAATTAATATATTTTAACGGTTGTATTTCATAAAAATTTGTAGTTACACTTATAAGTCTTTATAAGAAAACAAAAACCAAATCGAAAAACGTTATTCATAAACGTCCGACAACGATAAAAAACTCTTTCGAATTCGCTACATAAATGGGAGAAGTTTTAAAATGGAAAAACTTCCATAAACCTTTGATATATCAATGTGTGTGTGTGGACCGCTCGATGCCAATTCGAGCCTAGATTCGAACCCCAGCTGAAACAACAGACATTTTGTTTTTAATTGAAAATTGGTTTTGCTGATCGATCGTCACCTCTCTGCAGACAATGGCAAACCTCAGAGAGTAAATCGTGTCATGTTAAGCTTTTTGAGAACAAAAAGACCCCGTTCGGAGTCGGCATAAAACTCATAGCTCCTGTTCTCGATCATTTGTGTACAAACATTTAATAACACGCATAACACAAGGTCTGTTCCCGTACTTGCAAGTTTGTGAAAACTTTCGAAAACTTGCACAAGTTTTTACTAAATTGCGTTCCCGTACACCAAAAACTTGCAAAAGATAGCGACAATGAGAGAGTAAAACATTTCCCCTTCTTGCGATAAGTTGCAAGTTTCTGCTACACAAATTTCGTGTAGTAAAAACTTGCAAGTTGTCATGTGTTACCAGAAATGTAAAAATTTGCGCTAGAATATAAAAAAAAAACAGGCAGACAGGTGCATGAAGTAAAAATTTGCGCTAAAAATGGAAAATAAAAAGAAAGTATTCAAATTAATTGTTCGCCAGGCACATATAGAACATATATTAAATCAATTAGTGCAGCTAATTTATCAGATATTGTCGAAATCCTCAAAAATATTTTTTCTTTGAATTAGCCAAATGTTTGCCTAACATATGTTTGATCAAAAGTTGCAAGTTTTTAATTAAAAGCGTTCCCGTACTTTTTAGCATTTTTAGTGCTCAGAGACAATTTTTTTGCTTACTCTCTTGAATTTTGCAACTTGCAAGTTTTTGCTACAAAAGTACGGGAACAGACCTACAATTTCATCATAAAAAGTCACACTCCTTTCAAGGGCTGAAATATACAATTTATTTATTTATTTATTTGTTCTGTATAGGCACAAATGTTTTTTATTTAATGTCTATCATGGTTGAATAAACAAGGTTGTCTCGGGGCTGATCGTACTCTCTTCTCAGTACCCATAATTGTCAAAATCAATGCTAAGCAACAACAACAACTTCATCGGCTTGTTATCAATTTTTGCTTTCAGATTTTGTATGAGCTTTCAACTTCGATTTGACATTTATAGGAACTCGCTCTCACCCATGCGACAACCTTATTTATTCAGCAATGATGTCTACAATAAAATTAACGAAAACAAACGTAATTTTAATAAAACGTTTTAAAATGAGATTCACAAAACCTCTGCCCTATAACGGCTTCATAATTGAGAGAAATTAAAAACAAAAAACAAAATAGCGGAAACGTATTGTTAACTTTTATAAAGCAATATTTATATTTTTTACACTACGCTGAGCAAAAATATCATCAGAAATAATTAAAATTATTTGTACATTTTTCAGAAATACATTTACATTTGAAAATTACATATATTCAAATATTTACAAAAAGAAAACGTCTACAAAAATCTTTTGAATGCTCGAATATCGAAATGTTGAGAAAGTGGTGACCATGATACAATTATAAGGTAAGCACCCTGCTCTCCAATATGAGCCTACCTTGTAACTGTATCATGGTTGTGACAAATAGAGAAAAAGCCATTGAATTTATTAAATTCACAAATCTTTATTTTCACTCAAACGGAACCACTTTAAATTGAAAGTGTGTCTATTTTATTTGAAAAGTTAAAACTCCATCAGATCTCCTTGTGGTCTCCAGCCTGACAAGAAATATGGTGAATCGTGTTAATGATCAATAACAAGAAATTTAATTTGAAGTCCCTAATTCTTTTTTATGATGTTTTAACGTCCACATCCGGGTCCAGTAGCGGAAGTTATAATTTTCTATAGGCATGCCACTGACAATTACTGTTGACAACAACGATTTTTTTCATTTAAACTTTGGGAATTCAGCTTGAGAAATAAATTTCTGAATTTCCTTTCTCCGAAATTTTTATAAGAGACTGCGCTACTCGCTGAAAATTGATTTTAGTTGAATTAGGAATACAAAAATATGTAGTAATACTTTACTAGAGAAATAAATTATAAAATAAAAATCCTGAATAGCAAATTATTTTAGGTCCAGAATAGAAAAGAAATTAATTTAACACTTATTTCCTTCTCAAAAAATCTTCAAACTCCATATTATGTCGAGACACTCAAATAGGCGAAAAATCCATGTCACGCAGATACATTTAAAGAGTAGTTGTAATTAAACTTTAACAACATTTAAATGTAGCAAAAGCCATTTAACAAGAAATATGTATGTAGCTACACAATTCTAAGAAATGTTCTTTACATTTTCTCGCATTACTTCTTGCAGTTTACTTCCTTCCATAGCAACTGCATTAACGAATATATTTCACACAAGTGACATAAGTCTGCGGTACTGTTTTTGCTCTTAAACATATTAACAACCAACTCAACCATATGAAGACTTGATCAGCAAATCTGCTGAACGAGCCGAGTTTATGTTTCGTAACGAACTGTTGTTTTAAAATTGTTTGCAAGAGATCTTAATGCCAACAAGCTTAGCTCCGTACAAACCACCATTCCTGCCATATCTGCCTGTTTGTATGACTTGTGAACATTTCGAAGGCAAGGGAAATGTTGCAGCAACTTAAGAATTGTGTTGGAAGATCAGCTTGGCAGCAGCATGGTACACTCGTACGTTGTCTTTTGGCGAATTGCCGTGGATCATTACGCATTGGCCAAACGCGGTAAATGCACCAAAACGAGCGAATGACATGTTCGAGCAGTATTAATCAAAATAATATCTGCATAAGTGGTGGAAGACGCTTGGGTCAATTTGCCATAGTATTTTAGCGCAAAATTACAATTTGATGAGAAAATAAATTGTGGAAATGCGTATGCGCGGTGTGCTTGTCCGTTTCTTCAGATTAAAATAAGCACTTATATCAATCTGGCCATTTAACTAATCGTAGTTCTGTGAAGAAGCTTAAGAGCTAAAAATGAAAAAATTGAAGAAAAAAATACAGGAAATTAAAAACAAAGAATTTGATGAAAGTAAACGTCTCTGCAAAAATCTCAAGCTAAGCTCTTAATTCGTGGAGTGTCAAAATATCTGGCATTGGTTGAAAAAAACAGTCAACGGAAGGGCTGGCTATATCACTGGCTATATCAAGTACCATGTTGTTTTTTTTTTTTGTTAAGCTGGACGCAAACTATTCAGGGATAACACAAATAATATATACAATATCTTAATAGGTCATGTTCGGCAAAATATTAACCAAGTAATATTAAAAAATTACACTAGCTTGCACGGAAATTGACCTTAGCTAAGATGGTGTTTTTAAGGAGTTAGGCCACTCTGGAATATTCGAAAAAATCGATTTTTTTTTAATGGTCCCTTATAATCTCAAAATGATGTCTCAAAATATTACGGCCGGGAAAAATAAGTAAGTACAGTGGAGTCGGGGTAGGGTGAACCCCTAGTGCCGTGAACATCTCGCTAGGATGTACGTAAAATTGTTTATATAGACTACTCTATAGCGTGAACAGTGCAAACCTGTGTAACGTGAACAGAGTTCTTGAGTAAATTCTAATAAATAAATAAAACCAAAGAAGACGAAAATAAAATCGCAACAAATAAACAACGGTAAACACTATTTACCGTTTACCATCTCATTTTTTTTGTGAAATGTAAGCACAAATAAAGTTCAGTCAAGTTCGTGTTTAAAGTATAGCAACAAGCAATCGCAAGCACGCAAAAAAACCAAAATTTTTATCATTAAATGAAAAAAGCGTTTTATTGTTACAAAATCATGTATGTATGTAATGGTAATTTATTTTTAATTGATGATTTAAATGAAAAGGTACAAAAACTCATATTTTTCTGAACTGAAAATTAATCTCGATGGTATGAACAGCCTGGATAATTTTGTTATTAACAATAATCTGATGATTTTTTAGGGTAATTTTCCACTTTCCTGTTAAGAAGTGCGTCATTTGGCAGAAAATCAATACATCAAAAATATCCTACGTACTTCTATAACAGATATTATATTAAATCGCAAAAACGCTGCACAGCAGTAGTTTTGAAATTATCGCTTCATAAAAAAATATTGTATACAATCACTGATATGTATAATAAACTCCCTTTTTTGGAATCTCAATTTATTGTGTAGTATATCTATCTAGTGGATATATATACAGATATTCTATGTAGTGTATCTGAAAAAATGGGGATGGGAAAAAAATTTAAAGAGAGCATATTTTTCCGACGTCTAGAGTGGCCTTACCCTTTTAGACTAATTTGGGCTCGCTGATCACGAAAATAATATTCATTTTCCAAAGAATAGTTTTCGAGATATCAGCAAAAATATTTTTCATGCAAAGAATCTTAAGAACTATGACTTTAAATTTCACGTAGTTAATGTCAATTGAAAGGGAAGCGATATGCCGTGTGTGTCAATTGAAGTAGTATTTTTTGAGTTATGGGCCTTCGAATTAGAAAAAAATGTATTTTTCCGCCTTTTTTTTAATTTCATATTTCTATTTGCCCTTATTGGCTTTAAAAAATTTGATAATTTTCCTTTGATTCAGTATGTTTAAATCGGAATGAAAGAGTAAAAGTTACGACATATTAAGTAAAGGCATGTTGTTGTAAATTAAGTAAAAACTAAAATGTAATTAGAAATATACCATTGTGAAATATATATTGTGGCGTCCGCGGCGTTGTTGGTTAAAGTGCGTGGCCGCTATGTCAACGAACCTGGAAACCCGGGTTCGAATGCCAGCAGCGACAGAAATTATTTGAATTAAAATGATTTTTCTGTACGGCCGCCACCTCTCTCCAGACAATGGCAAACCTCAGAGAGTAATCAAAATGCCATGTAAAGCTTCTTGGAACAAGAACATTCCGTTCATCACCGTTCGGAGTCGGCGTTAAACCTGTAGGTTCGGTTCTCGGTCCATTATGTACAAACTTAATAACACTCACAACACAATTGATCATAAGAAGCTAGGTCAAAGTCCATTCAAGGGCTGAAATGAGCAGTTATTTATTTTGCTTTTTTAATAAAAAATTGGAGTTCTGTCTAATAAAAATAAAGATATGACAGCGCCTGAAGCAGAATTATCTTTGTCGGAGGCGAAGTCAAACAGCCCCTATGATTAGGTATATTCGTAGTAAAAAGAATTTTATTGTTTTGATGACGTCAACTTGTGTGGGACATAGGTGTAGTTTTCATCCAATTATTCCAAATTCTAGCTCATTGTGCGTTTTAATTATCAACGCTTATCACAAGTCAATTTAGGCACTTATCACAAAAAATTTTAGGCGGAATCGAACCAAACAAACTGGTACCATTAATGCAACTCCTACTCTTTGAATGAGATATCCTGGTAATTATGAAACCTATTGAATTATAGCACAAACTTTTATAGAAGTAATACACAAATAATTAGATATACGCGGTATTGGACCGCAAGGAGTAGTACCACCCATGAAACTCCCACCTTCTGAATTAGATATCCTGGAGAATATGATACCAATAGTATTAAATTTTGAACTTGTGTTAAAGTTTGTCACGAAAAAAATTGAATATAGTGGAAAAGAGGAGGCGTGGCATCTCTTAAGTAATTTGCACACTTTAGTGGTATTTTGTAATTTATGTACTTAAACCTTAAAAAGAGTACTAGGTCGTAGCAGTCGCTAAGCAAACACTTACGCGTTTGCTAGCTAGCCACATAAATTGGTACGTTGTGGAGGCAATTTAGTTGAGTTGCTAGCTCCAATAGATTTTTCTAAAAACTATATAAGCAAAGATATTAAATAGGTTTTGTTATTTCAATTAAATGGGGATTCTACTTTTTGTCAATAAAATTACCAGATCTCAAACATTCAATTACAAAAAAATGTTAATATATTTTAGTTGAAATACAATATTTTATTGTATTCTTGGCGTTTTTGAACCAATCCTTTCTTTTTATTTATTTTCTTATCATAACGAATAGCTTACCATAAGGAATATAACCTAAATTCCCTTTCTCTTATATCGAAAACTGCTTGATTGAGAATTAATCTTTGCAATTTTTAATATTAATGCCACACGCAAGTTATAGTGAAAATTTCTTGCGAGTAAAATTGGTTGATCCTTTTTTGAATGATACCACTACGGAATAAATAAGTAGAACATTTAAATTGTTGTATTTTGGTCCAGAATAATTGGGAAACTTGATCATAATGCACAAAGGAAATTCTTCTATAAATCGGCCACTTTCGCAATTGTTATAGAAAATTTCAACAACCTCACCTGTGGCCCATTGCACAGTCCCACTAATAGAAAAAGATTTTGACTCATTAATTTAAGTCTCAATTTTTGGCTTAAACCTCTTGCATCGTCGAAGGAGTCTGACAACGCTCGTGGGTGTGTAAAGCATTGATGATTGTCACAGCATTGCCAACATTTTTCAGCTTCTTAATGTTGTATTCTTCAATTTCAGCGCTTTTTGTGATTATTCACGTTAAAAATTTTCAAAAATGTGTCTAAAAATGTACCGGAAGTTTACCGTTTACATACAATTTGGCCACAAAGTGACAAATGGTAACATTGATAACGCAAATGATAACAAATGCGGTAAATGTTCGTCAAACGTGATCAACTGCCACCCCAGAGGTCCCGGGTTCGAATCCCAGCTAGGACATGATCCTACGCTTTGACCTTTCGCGTTTGCAATTTTCTTTCATTAAGTAATCAGCTGAAATTGAAAACTCATCAATATTTACGACTTGGAGTCGTAGTTTGTGGATGAGATTGCCTTATTACTTGAATTGAATTGAATTGAATTGATGCACCCTTCGCTCACACTAATCTACCACCCCATTTCGAACCAAAGCAGACTTGGCTGAATAGGTATTACGCCTAAAACCTTGGTTCAAAGCTTAAAAAAAAATGATAAGGTTATGTATGTTATACTCTGAAGTACAAATCATACTCCATTATGTGTGTCAAATTTAGTAAATTAAACAATACAATAGAAAGCTTACGTTTTATTATAAAATTGACGTTATTAATGCTATACAACTTACAAAAAATAATAACTTTACATTAGGAAATAATTGTGTACAAATAAATGTACATACTAAAATAATCAAAAATTATGAATAAAATCATAATATATATCAATCATTACAAGTACAAGTAAGTAACCTGTTCAATAATGCATTATCTACATTAGCGAAGATTGTCAAAAAAATATTCAATAATAATGGGATTATTGGATTACAGGGGGTGCCGAATTAGTCAGGGGCCAGATTACCGGGGGTCCAGTGTAAAAAAAAGATGAACGCTGGTTGTTGATTAAAAATTTGATTTGTAGACAGTTCTTCTAATGATACTCTTAATAAACATTCCCTGAAATTTTGTTGTTCTGTCCAATTTGACTCATTATCTGGTTCATTACGAACACTTTCCTTATTTAATTTAGTATTGCTAATTATTGTGTTAAATTGTTGTTTAAAGCAATGTGAACAAAAACCAAGACTCGACTTTCATCTCTATTCAAATGCTGAGTGCTCCCTCTTGATGCTTCTGAATATACGAAACCGTCTAGTGGAGTTTAAATGAACTAAATGTTGACAATATTTAAAAACATTTCTAAGTCTATATTTCAATTCATGTCGCGATCAATATCACAATATCCTAGATCCTAGGACCTACAAATTAGAATATCGTGATATTGATCGCAACATGGATAGGAATGGAGGCTTAGAATTATTTTTAAATATTGTCGAAAAAATTCATTTTATTAAAACTGCTAAAGACGATTTTATAACATTTATTGGTTTTTTTTGTTAATTATTTGAATTTAAATCTATTGGTGTTTTCGTTTCTACAAAAAAATGTTGCCCTACCACAGTGCAACATTTTTCAAGTGTTGCACTCAACCCTCAAAAAGTGCAGGTTTTGAACACAAAACACTACCCTGCTTACTCAATCAGCTGATATATTTATGTGCGCCAAAAATAAAAAAAATTGCTTTATTAAAAATATTATTTAAGTGTCAAATTATGAATGCATATATTTAACCTTGTCTAACACACGCATTTCATAATATTTTCGTTTAAAGCAATCAGCTGATTTTCAGGGCAACATTCTCCCCTCAAAAAATTTCGCAGGGCAAGAAATGTGCCATTTTTGCCCTATATAAATGTAACATTTTAAGAAACGAACACAGATTTTTTCACCCGTTTGCACTTATTTAACAATCGAACACGAAAAAAGAAGAGGGCAATGAAAAGGTAACATTTTCTGGTAGAAACGAAAACACCATAAGTTATAGTCATGAATTGATAGAATCTGATAATGGTTTGATGAGTTGGTGTTAAAATCAGCACATTCTTAGGGGAAGCAATGAAAGCTAATAAGCCTACCAGTCACCAAATAATAAAAAATTAACAAAAATTGCAAATTTCTATTATTTTACAGGGTTTACCAACATATGAAAGTAAAAACATTAAACAATTTAATTTGAATGTATTTGCATCCATTTACAAACTTCAGCATAGCAGTTATTTATTTTAGTTAGTAATAAACAGCTGTTGCAGCGAACAACATTTGCTTTAATGTTTTTGTTGTTGTTGTTGTTCCATGCTGTTCGGTTATTTATAGCGAGCGAGCGAAGCGAACGACGTATACATACAGAAGCAGGCAAGCAGCAAACTAAGCGAATATGTATCAACAAAGAAAGATATGGAAATATTTTTTTCAATAAATTTCTAAACTAAACAGAATTTCCAAATTTGGGCTTCGCAGACACCTAATTTAAGACCAGTAGAACAGTTTAAACATTCTTCATGCAAGTTTTAAAATTATCAAAAATTATGGCTTCAAACCTATGGACCTATTAAAACTGGGGCGTTGCACATTTAACACAAATTTTCTATTTCAATCGTAAGATCTTGAAATATATTGAAGTAATAGTTTTTTTATTAGAAAGATGGTGTACCTTCAAAGCTTCTTGAAAAGCCTTTCAACCAACCATTCCTGCTTAAAATTATTTCAATACTTTGTTGAATCAGAGATTTATATCAATCGTCAAATTTTACAATCAACTTTATGTTTTCTGAAAGACCTACCTACTATACTGAAGTTTAGAATTTCAAAGTTTCTTTACTTAACTTTGTATTTTCTGAGGAACACCTACAAACATACATATATGTTTAGGTAGCTCTAGACTGAATTCTGTAATAGCCACCATGGTAGGAAACGGATATGTGAGAATTAGAGCGAGTTCATGAAAACATACTCTTTCGTCAAGTTTTCGTTGACCTGACGCTGGTTTTTTGTAGAGGTATTCAAATCCCTCACGGCATAGCCCATTATCAAAACTGCTTCCTCAGATTAACTGAAGAGTAATGAGTATCCAAATAAATCTAAATTTGGGCAACAGCCGGCTTACTTTCCGTTCAGTTATTGGCATTAACATATTGGCCAGCATGTGTCTATTATAGTTAGCCCTTTGGATTTTTATATTAGACGAAATAAACTTTCACAAACGGCAATATCAAAACTGTTGGGAGGTGACTATTTCTTTATTTTTGACCATAAATTAAATAGAATTATTTGGTCGATTAAGATCGGTCTATCGGACTGTAATGCTGTTATGCCAATTTAGCTAGATTCAAACTTAATGGCATTGAAAAAACATCCTCAATTGAATGACACCCACGCAATGTTTGATGACAAACGCAATGTGAGGCCAACATAGTTCCAGCGTTGTTTCGGCTCCATTGTAGGAGAACCACTTTTCCAATAACCAGTTTTTCGTTTGTTCGACTGTGAACGGCCAAAAGATCAAAACTGGCTGGGTGAGAAAACATCATCAGAAAAGGAACTCTCACACTTATGCAAACAGCACAGTCGCACAGTCAACTGACTATTGTGACGGTTGTGGGTAGCATCATATAGAGTGTTGTGCTCTCTGCTCTGCTAGTTCACTCTTCGCTCACCTGAACCACACGGACACTGTTGGCTTTGTTGCCTCAGACGACGATCGTATTGTATCGTATCGGGCATTGAGTGCAAACGTGTTTTTGAATGTGTGCAATGAGAGAACCCATGGACAGCAGCTGTTGCACAGGTCCGTGTGTAACACACGAAACGTTGGTGTTTTAGTTGTATCGTGGACCTTCTTAACTCTGTGCGCGCCTTTAACGCTACTATTTAGTACGAGTAGCTCTCTTCAAACCGAATTAAAGTCGCCGCCGCTGCTACCATTGTCTAAATAAAATAAATAAAAAATATCAAGAATCCGTTGTAGTGCACATGTTAAAACGGGTCAGCTTTAAGGTTCCTTGCTCTTGCCCCTCTTCAGGTCATTCATAGGCGCCATAAACGCATTTTTTACATCACAACCTCAACAATGAGTCCAATTAGTAATTAGAATGTGATTACAGTGAACTACAACAACAAAAAAGTTGATAATGACATAAGCGACAGATGCGACTCTGTGAGCACAGCTTGAACTAGAAACGTGTGTGATTAATAAGAAGAAGACTAAAGGACGAGCAATTCTAACAGAAATCATAGAGTCTACATCGCTCGAGGGGCCCGTTTAGCAACATCGATTTGTTTTTTTTTTTTGTTTTTATTTTCTGTTGCTCTGTGCAACTGGACGGACTGAATTGTGATCGCGATCGGGATGCTCCGCTGTTAGTGCAATTTGTTCATGGCTGTTGTTATGTTTTTGTTTGAACGTCAAATTCGATTTTTATGAGTTTTTGAAAGCGTGACTAAACCGTGATTTATGGTGGCGTGTGGTTTTTTAATATTCATGTTCTTCCTGTGGCATCAACAGCAACAGAACAACACACCAACAAAAAGAACGACATCAACATCAACATTTCCAGCGCTATCAACTTCAGCAGCAGCAACAACAGCAGCTTAGGGAAGACTGTGTTGGTGTAGTCATAGTTGATGCGTAGGTGCGCGCATGCGCAGTAATAAGCGATTCGCCAATACCTCCGATATCCAGCTGCGATTTCAGTCGTCCGCACAGGCGCAGCTTGTGGAAGCGCACATAGCCATGGATGCCATGAAAAACTCACCCATCAGCAATATGCATAAACAACAGAACCATCATCAACAACAGCAACAACAACCACAGCTGCAAAAGCAAAAGCATGGACTACACGAGCACGTTGCCATTCCACACGAATCATGCGCTACAGAGTTTCAAACCTGTACCGGTCAAGCGAAGGTTGTGGGTGAAAAGACTCAAAGTTCAACTGACGAATTTGCAATTCTTAAAGATTCCAGCCTGCATAGTGAACTTAACCCTACAACAACAACAGCAGCAACAGAAAGTCACAACAGCGCAGAGGCGGATGTGGATGTGATCTCAGCCCAACAACAACACAAATTGGACATCAATAAGTCTTCCAGCAGCGATCTAGCAGCTGCAGCTGCAGTTGTGCTATCGCTCCAAGGAACTATGGTGAGCAGTCTACAACAAGCGGCAATGTTGCCTCTCAATTCACCGGCGGCAGCTGCACTCAATCTTCAAGCTCTCGAATCATATTTGGCGCTGCAACGAATAAGTGGAAAATCCGACGTTTTTCGCTTCAACACAGCGTCAGCAGTAGAGAACAGTTCTTCCATGACAACGCCAACTACTCCCGCAGCAAGCTCATCCGTTCATATTTCGACTCATGCCGTCGTTGCAGAGGCCGATAGCCACCAACTGAAGAGTCAAAAATGCCACCAAGCGAGTAGTCTGTTGCTGCCACTTCTACACGGAAGCAGTTCACACGATCTGAACTCCACGGATCTTGCAGATTGCGATCTTCCTCTCCTGGACGGTGATGAAGCATTATCTTTCGAAACCACTGACCTGGATGGCAGTTATACTAGCTTGATTCTCAATACTTCCACATACAATGCATTATCACAGCAATCTTCGCAGGTAGAGACCGATCAGATGTCCTGTATCCAAGCTACAATGTTCCAAGACAAACTTAGCCACGTTGCCATAACAGAGTGCCCTGCTACTGCGAGTGGTGGTGACACAGCTCAAACAAACTCTGCTTCCAGTACTGCCATAACTGCTCCAAGCAACTCTCAGCGTTCCAAGAAACAATTCATCTGCAAGTTTTGCAACCGCCAGTTCACTAAGTCGTACAACCTGTTGATACACGAGCGTACACATACGGACGAGCGTCCCTATTCCTGCGACATTTGTGGTAAGGCCTTTCGACGCCAGGATCATCTTCGTGACCACAGGTGAGTCATTCGTTTCATTAAATTTGTTCACAATATTACTCCCAATCCCGGCTCTGCTCCATGGCAGTTGTATTTAATACTTTCATTTCATGTCTTTGACAGATACATTCATTCTAAAGAAAAACCATTCAAGTGCACCGAATGCGGCAAAGGCTTCTGTCAATCTCGCACTCTCGCTGTGCATAAGATCCTCCACATGGAGGAGTCACCCCATAAGTGTCCAGTCTGCAATCGTTCGTTCAATCAACGTTCTAATTTAAAAACTCATTTGCTTACCCACACCGACATCAAGCCATATAACTGCAGCTCATGCGGCAAGGTTTTCCGACGCAACTGTGACTTACGTCGACACAGCTTGACGCACAACCTGTCCGCAACTGCTGGTGGTCTCAACGAGCACAGTGTTTCACTTCCTGATACTGTTACAGAAATACTTCAATCTGCGTCATCGACACCACAAGCTCCTACAGCATCATTGGGCTCTTCCGGCACATCAATCGTCAATTCAAAATTGGACCTTATCGCAGTTACTGATTGATAACGTTACGATAACCCTTTCTGCAAACTCACACCCATACATGCGATAATCTCCTATTAAGGTATTACTTGAAAATTAGACCATGGAAGGACGACTGACTCTCATCATCTCTGCATCATTTAATCATTTAAGATGATCGAATAAACCATATTCTCAAACCATCTCCAGTTAAGGCGGAATACTTTTTGTACTTCCTTCACTACAATTTTTATAAATGTGACATTCTCTATATTATATATATATATATATATATAAGCTTAATTTAATCTTGTGTTTTTATTCTTCAATATTTATGTATGTAAGTTAAGCCTAGCTTAAGTGAAACAATTCCGTCTTGTACTACTCTAAGTAAAACGTGTAATCATCGTATATTTAAAATAAAGAATTTTTAAAATATAATCGTACTCTGGTACAATACTATTTTTATTTTTTTTTTTACATTTTTTTAGGTACATTTAATATTAGAAAAGGTACGACTGTTGCTCTATGCCAAGTCCTCTTGATACGAATGACCTCAACGTAGAAGTAGGTCTGGACATACCCTACTCATCATTTATAATTCTTGTTTTTTTATTCTGTAGATATTGAAGAAATCAAATATGTATTGGACTAGTACATTTTCGTGCACCATCATCCCTTGGCGCGACTAATCAGAAATAAATACTTTAGTAAAAATCTATATTAATGTGAATGTATTTCATATGTATATATAGAGAATATATATAGGTATATATTTATATATTGAAAAATCGTGACAAAAACCCTACGAGGCTATTTCTCAAAAAATATTCAAACACACAAAGCTAAAGAGCACAAGAAGCTCTTCTAAGGATATATTGAACTTTATATACCTTTTGCTGAAGAGGGCTTACAACAGTTAAGTGACCACATGTTTTTTTTTTTTATTTCAGTGATATCAACAAAAATCTATCTACTCATACAATAACCAGTTTTTAAAACTTGCTTAATATATATTTTCATATCCCACACAATTCAATAAATCTTAGCACATTAACATCGCTAGAAGTTAAACTTGTCACTTTCTATTTTTTATTAGTTTCTTGATTAAGAAAAAATTCGATTGATTTATCAGTAAAAGTTGATCGCTTGCAAATTTATGTTTACTTTTTATGACATTTATGGAGTTGTATTCACTTTTATGATGTATAAATTATTCCGAAAATGAAGAGTTTGCTTTGACCTCCTCTGTGGCGTGTGATATAATATAAAATTGTAAACAAAGAGGGGAGTCGCCCCACCGAGCTACCCCTTGCTTATCGATATTTTACATTGTAGAAACTCAATGAACACTTGATAGATTTAAAAAAACAAAAATTTATGTGGTGGTATCCATTATTACTGTGCCACTTTATTTTCAGTTTTAAGTTTTTGAAATTAGCTTCTCAAAAAATAGCACGATTCTATACTTCATCTACAAGGTATAATCACTAAAAGGTATAATCCTATGTTTATAACTTAAAACTTTATTTTGTGTACGGTATTAAAAATAAATTTAAATAATGTTTTCCAAGTAATAAGTCCTTCAAATGGAAACCCTTCTCGAATATGTAATTTAATTGACCTGAAATAAAAATTAAATATAAATAAAGCCACAACCATGATACAATAACAAGACAGATCGGATAGGAAGAGAATTTAAAAAGTGTCCCTTATTTCGAATTTCTTATTTTGTTTAGTTTCTACAATACCCACAATTCCGTCAAAAAACTTAAGTCGAAAACATTGAGTTCGCACTCAAAGTTGTACTATTTTCGGTTGACTACTTTAATTTCCATTCTACTGTCATTATTAATAATATTACCATTGCTTTTGTTACTACTATTACTATTACTTATACTACGACTACTACAACTGGAAGTTGCTATTTACAATCAGAAAAAAATCCGCATTTGAAACCAACATTTTAGCATTTTGACATAAAAACTTTTGATTTTACCATAAAAATTTTGAAATTAAAGTAAAAACTTTTGTTTCAAAAAATAAAAATTTTGAAATAACTAATAAAAATGTTTTCTCAAAAACTGAAAAATGTTGATTCAAAATGTTAAAAATTGTTAAAATAAAACATTTGAAAACAAGCTTTTAATGTCTTAAATGAAAAAAAAAAATACATTGAATTGAATGTAGCTCCGTTATGTTTCACAGATTTTTAATTTTATCGATTAATTCTTCAATGCATATAAAAATGAAATGTTAATACGTCAATCAAAAGTTAAAAATTTTCATATCATAAGCAAGCAAGCATTGGTTTTGTTGCATCTTTTTTTCTTCGATTCGTTCGTTCGTGTGTTTTCTAGAAAAACAGTTAGAGCAAAAGTAAAGTGGAAAATAAAAAAAAAATAAATGATGGAGTCACTGCAAGATTTGCTGCTGGAATGGGATTTGCAAGAAATCTACGAATTATGTGTTGTAAGTATGGCGCTTGCTTAAACCTGAACGATTTTATTTTTAGATATGTAACATTTTATTTCAAATGGCTAAACGATATTAAATCAACATTTCGAAATTTTTAAAAAACATTTTGTAGTATTTGATTACACAATAACCCATTTTGTTTCAACATTTTTTTCAAAACTTTGAAATATTGATTTAAAAGGGGAAATTTTTTAAAACAATAGCTTCAGCCATTTCGATACAAAATAATAAACTTTTGAGCATGAAACAAAATGTTAAATTGGCAGATATACCAATGAAAAATTTTGATTTTACCAATGTTTTTTTTCTGAGTGTACGTTTTAAGGTAGGTTTACAAGATAAAAAAATGGGCTTGATAAAAATGCGTGGTACGTTTCATACAAATTCAATGATTAAATCGCGATTTAGTAGGTATGAAATTCACCGCCATGAAATTAAAAACATATGTAAAATTATATCAGAACCCAAACTAAAACATATAGGATTGGTTAATGGGGCCCTCCAAATTTTTATTTTGCTATCTAAGCACTATCAATATAAGTAAAGTCAATATATAGGTTGAATTGGGGACTGGGTTGTGGTGTCATCTTGCAACTCTGAAAAATATATATCTTGGAACTCCATGTTGCTATATAATATGCTATTATATATACATAATATGCTATTTTGGCACTATATGAAATTGGATCACCTCTTCTTATTAAGAATAGTAAATGTTAATATAGTAACTAATTCCAGTGTAGAATATGTTAAATTGAAGTGCTAAGTGTATATATCCCATATAACTGCAACTCCCAAAATCCGAAATTTTGGCACTTGAGATATAACTATATTCAATAAAAGCTGATCACTTAAACAAAAATGCGCAGAATTGAAAAAAGGAACCCTGACCCGTTCCATATCTCTCATTCCAGCTATAGTTTCAAAATTGAATGTGGGTGTTAATAATTATAGAAATTAACGACAAAATAGGGGTGCAATTGGTTGCAACAAAATATGGATGGGATCCTAAAAAAACATAGTGACATGTTTTTTCGTCTGGATATG
Source organism: Pherbina coryleti (assembly GCA_943735915.1). Lineage (NCBI taxonomy): Eukaryota > Metazoa > Arthropoda > Insecta > Diptera > Sciomyzidae > Pherbina > Pherbina coryleti. The sequence goes on from OX030948.1 coordinate 984,322, forward strand.
GACAATAAATAGAACCACTCAATATGCAATGTAAGGAAATTATACGAAAAATCACATAAATATTTTTCGAGGATCCACACAGTGTACCGGTTTCATATAAGCTGTGGCCAAAACTATATACAGTTGCCGAGCAACAAAATTTGATGTGGACGATTTTTTCAAAAACTTAAAAATCGATGTATCTTTGGACCCCTTAAAAATTAAAAAAAAAGTATTTGATCTGAAATCACTTAAAAAAGTATTCGTACCAAAAATGTTTATAATCAGACCATTTTTCGGGGTACCCTCTATAAAATCCTAATTTTAAAAATACCATATCTTTAAAAATAAATACTGGGCTGGGACGGACCAGTTTTTGGGGCACCCCCCATAAAACTTAAATTCCTAAAACCCGAGTACTTTTATCATAAACACTTCTTATCAACAAAATAACATACAGAACTTTATTTTATCCCAACTAAAGTCTTTACTAAAAATTAAATGAATTGATCCATTGTTTCGGATATTCCCAATATAACTTACGTTTTTAAAACACTTTCACATTAAAATTATATTTATAAAAAACGTTTGTCCAAATAAAGATTCCATATAAAATAGGCTTTCTAAGACTTCCTTTTTTATGCCCTCAATTTAACCGAATTTTCAAAACAGCATTCATTTATTACTTTACCCAAATTGGGGATATATCCTTTGAGATAATTTATTAAGAAAAAATTAAAAATACGTAATATATTTATATATAAAAAAGAAAATCAAAAAGAAAGTTAAATTACAAATAGAAAATATTTTGAATAAGAATTTCTGTTTCATTTAAAGTGTCACTTGAAACAAAATTTTTAACAGTTATTTTAACATCTGCATCTGTACTTTCTTCTATAACATATGGCAATAAATCTTTATAATCATTTCCTTCTGGTTTGACAATTAATCTGTTCGAAGTAATGGGATGATCCGAATTTATCAGTAATCCAGCCAAATATAACGGTATAAACCGTTGTTTTTGACAATGAGAAAAGTTCATATTAAAAATAATTCTCGTCTTAAGACTATGCACTATAATTTTTTAAAATGGTGTACGTTCAAAATAATTCTAATATTATTAATTAATGGGGCTCTATTTTGGATAAATAAGAATGGAAACAAGTCGGGTAAGACTGAACAGGAAATATTTTTAAGCATGTTTTAAGTGAGCGGAATTTTTGGTATAAAACTTCGATCCCATGTACTCACATTTAAAATGTTCTCTCTCTAACTCATACCTATATTACACTTTTAATAACGTTTAATTGTTGAGGGTTGTATTGGAAGTAATCGTATTTGTGGGCGGACTACGTCTATTTCTTTCATATTTCGCAGTTTCAATGCAACATATCAAATTTTATATATGTACCGCTATTATAAGCCATTTTATAGTATTTCCACTGGGTTTGGTTGTATGGAAGGCGGGTGTGTTCGTGAGCTGATTTCAAAAAATATTAATTTCTTCTGGTCTTTAGGTGCATATGAACATTTGTACCAAGTTTCATGTAATCATCTCAACTGCTTCCGATAATTCAACGCTTTCGGAAAAAATTTTTTAAATTGGCGACACGTTAGCTGAATTAGAAGACATGTTCAGAAAGTATATATTCCCTTAAATTCATAAAATAATGTTTTAAAAAAATTAATTATCTTATTTCATTCAGAGCTGTTTAGTTTAGATTAGCTTCATGTAGATTTTGTTATTTAAATTTTTTTAAAATTTTATGATAAAAATAAATTTGAAAATAAAGTGATAAATTCATTATTGCTTCATTGTTAACTTCAAAAAATTTAAGAAATTATGGTAGCTCCTTGGTTAATCCTAATTTTAATCCTATAATTAGGGGGAGATGGATGACTGACTGCGCCCTTGATTGTCAACATTTAAAAAGATGAGAGTAACAGAATTTTGAACAAATGAGTAACAAAATCCGACTTTTCAGTGAGTCTGTTGTAACCCTACAAAGCCCACTTAACAACAGCATTTTTGTAGCCCCGGAAGCGAAAACCGATTTTTTTGGTCGAGTTTGAGGCAACCCTACTAAGCAGCCCTCAGCTTTTTTCAAAAATATTTTTTCTCATTCTGTAGCCACATCGATGTTTAACCCCACAAAAAAAAACCGGAGTGAAATATCTCAACCCGTTCAAAAGTAGCAGAATTTTTATCATTTCGTGCCACTGTGTGACGTCGATAATTTATAAAATCAAAAATTATAAGTTGGTTAAAAAAAGAAATAAGCTCGTGCAAAACTCAGTTTTTATAAAATAAATTCATACTTTGAAACCTCCTTTTCTGTCCATCTTTCGCAGCATATATTTTTCATAATTTGTTTTTTTTTTTTTTTTTTTTTGATGATATCAATATTAATTATATGAATGTTACACAATTTCCCAATCACATTGCCTCTTTTTTTTTTTTTGTTATTTGAAAACTCGTATAGGATATAACCGCAATGTGCTTGTTGTTGCTTTTCCAAGTTCACTGAAGCCAAAGAGCTGAGACCAAAATGATGATTTTGAAATTTTTCATAAGAACGCTGCTTCTGAATCGAATCGAATGAGTTTTCAAATAAAAAATTTATTATCTTAATTGTTAAAATTAGATCTCTAATAGCTAAAAATAGAGAAATTTGTTCTCTTCCAAATATTTTCAAAAACAATTTCAGAACATTTGCTAGACTAAATTACAGCTGAGTGGATCACAGCGAGAATCGCGCTAGGCTTCTGATGAGTCGGTTTAGCGGCCAACGAATTATTAGAGTTAAATACTCACAAAAAAAAAAAAATATTTATAATACTGGCAGCAACTCTATTCTGCTTATCAAAATCCCATGTCGAGTACTCTCATTGAAGTTTTGACCAATTTACCAATTGTCCCAAAACTGTCAACTGCGGGGTTAAGTTGTTAATGTGTGTGTGTGTGAATGTAACAACAACCCAAGGTCAGGTTATCGGTACGTTTTTTCGAATTGATTTTCATCAACTTAGAATTATTTGTCGGTATTCAAAGCCTATTCATATCTACGTCCATGGCAGGAGTCATTGACAATAACTGAATATATTGCTATATTTCCGAATGGTTCCAACACATTTGTCTTTCTCAGTAGTAAAGCGGTGGACTCGTTTTAAGAAATCACAAAATTGTCTTTATTGACTATCTAGACATACATACAAACGAACGCAAATAACAACCAATTTACGAGAAATTCTTAAAACTTCCAAACAAAAGGTTTACATTTCCTATTAACAACAACAAACGAAACGACCGACATACGAAAAACTCTCAGGGATTTTTGTTCTATCATTGAGCATAGAAGAGTAACCAAATTACTGTCGTATGAGCCTATTTCCTGTACTCAAACCAATTACATTGATTAAACAATTACTAAACTTGACGCCCCATACCCGATGACCAATACTCGACACCTTTTCATGTTCTTCTTATTTACCCAAATTAAAAAATTGAAACTAAAACACGGCCTGCTGCTGCCATCTGTAAATATTTGAACGGATATCATTCTTAATGTATGCAAGCAGCGGGCCATAACGTGGACCCTGTTAACCGGTACGGTCTGGTCCCTTTGCGCCGCATCGCGAATAGATGCAATTTCACACATTAAGTCGAACAGCTTTCAGCGTCATGCGCGGATGTTTGGCGTTGTTGCTTGATGGGAAAATTATGAAATTCATTATTTGTGTTTGAGCTGGTGCTGTCGCTGTAGTTGTTCCTGTTGCTAGTGCTATTGCTGTTGATGGTGTGCTTGTGTTTACGAGATTGTTTGTGTTTATGTTTGACTAATAATTATGACAACGAGCGCAATGTCATAAAGCACAAACACCGAATGGGTTTGCTTTGAGCGTTCCGCGTCAGCAACAACCGTAGTAATTGCAAGAGCAACATGGCTCCAAAGAACCCACCAACAGATTGATCGATCTGAGCCACAATGTTGCCACTCAGTCTAGTGTGGATAGTGGAAAAAGTGACAAGATACGATGTGGCATGTTGGGCTCCACTGGGTGATGATGGCGTAGAAGCATGGATTCTTGAAATTTCTTGGAACTGGAACCATCGCTTCTTGGTCTTGGGAATGTAAATGACGTGGATGTCGGCATTATTTTAGTGTAATTTGATGTTTCACAATAGAAACAAATCTATGTTTACATTGCGTTGATGGATACCGCAGGCCGCTTGCCTTATGTCGTTGTCGTATTGACGAAGCGGTTTTTACCACCTAATTAGTTGTCGCGTCATAAATACTCACAGCCGACAAAGTGGGCCAGTTCAGCGTTGGCGAGAGTTTATGAGCGAAACGATCCGACAGCAAGCTAACGAGTGAGCGCCTCAATTTTAAGAATTTGTACGCGTTCAGTACCCGCGAACTCAACACCCCGCTCCCTTATTATGATTAGATATGACAGATATAACAGTTTACATCCAACACCGTTTACTGGACTTTAAAGGAACCGCCAACAGATTTCAAGAAATACTCGTACAATAATAAAAGTGATCTACATTAGGACTAAGGGGTCGCTGAAGGGTGAAAATGGATAATCGCAGGAAGGAAGAGCGGGAGCAGAGATTAATATAACGAGAAATAAAGTTAGTGAGTGAAATGGAACGAAAACGGGTAGTGCACAATTGTTCTTTTATGTGTGTGTGTGTGTTTGTGTTCAAGTCCCACAGTCTGTCATCAACGATATCTGATGCGATGGCATTTTATTGCGGGCGAAGGCAAACAACAAATGCCATATACAACACAATCCTATAAAAACCAACTAGATAGTGGCTTATCTTGATTATTAACCCTGGGCGCTGATAAGCACGCAACGAGTGAGCTTTAGAATTATCGACCGAAACATTTGCGCACCTCTGGCAAAAGAAAGGTGCGGCAGCCGGTTTGACTAGGCCGAAAACAATCAAACATCAAAGCTTATGATGCCGCCAATTTGTCATTAACTACATATTGACAAGAATTCTATTGTGATGATCATGAATTGCAGCATTTGACAATGTTTTTTTTCGTTTTTTTTAGGATATGTAATTGACACATGTTTTCACTCCAACAGAGACCGAGAGATTAATTCAATGTTATCCATTAACAGCTGACCCTTGATTTCGTTGTCCGATTTTGACGAAACTTCACACAGGTTTAATTCGAAATAGTAATTTTTATTCTATGCTATAGTTGAGAAACTGAATAAGAGGTTTGTACATAAATATTGTATTTTTTTTTTTTTTTATTAACCCTTATTATCCCAACTTGTCCGTGAGTCTTGAGCTAACAATATTTAACCCTTTATGTTCGAACATTTTTAAAAATCTAACTATAATGATCAGGTTTTCCGATTGGTGCCATTTTGATTTTTCAAAAATGTATTTTTGACATATCTCAGGCTTTTCGAAGGTTTCTAAAAATCATATTTTTGCTACGAAAACCTTTTGAAATAAGCTTAAGCAACAAAATTCCGGTACAAAATGGCCAATTAATACAGTTGGCACATGTATGTATATGTTGGTGGAACACCATTGTTCTCTCTTTTAAATTTTGACCTAGTGTTTGAGAGCATAAATCGTGTGTCTATTAATTTTCAAAACGAAATTGTTTCATTAACACCACTGAGACAACGGTTTTTAAAGTTGTGGAAAACTTTACCTTACTTTCCACCAAAAAATAACACAAAACTAGTAAGAAATGATTTTCGACTGCGCCGAAGATAAAATACCCCATGGCCGAACCAAAGTATATTCAAAGTCTTAAGCAGTCAAAAATCTTTTTCTGTAAAAATTTTTTCGTCATGTTTTAACGTAAAATGTTTGCTTTTGGTTTTTTTTTATAAATACGCTTTGTATAGGAGGTAAGCGTGGTTTTCATCCGATTTTGTTGAATTTCATACTCAGAGTGCATACTACAGTGCCAGCTCGTTAGTCCGAACGGTGTGTAATCCGAATTATCCAGTAATCCGAATTCAATATATGACGCGTTGCATACTCTTTAGTCCGCATTGATGGCAGCTCGCTAAACCGAATTTTACTTTTTTGCACAAGAGCTCTACAAAGAGCTCCGGATCGTTAATACCCCTTATGTTATTATCTCCAAATTATACTAGTATTATCCAACCCATGGATCAGAACGCGATACAACTGACTAAATGATGTTCCAAAAAATACCTCTTATTTGAATTTGTAAATTCTGAAGCCGACGATCTGAAGACATCTTTTTGAAACAATTCAGTATGAAGGACGTTTGTGAATTGCTTCGATCTTGGGACAGGGTGCCTAATTCTACTTTAAAGGCCTGTTGGAAACACATTCATCCTCAGAGATACACATCAGAGGATAACATCCTATTATCATTATTACAACAAAAATCACCTGAGAATAACTCTGCGAATTGTTTCGAAGAAACTTAAGAATTGCGCACAATAAGAAACTTATTTCACCGTAATAATAAGGTGCAAATTTCTAAAGATAAAATTCTTGGCTGAATTAATAAGTCTGGCAATAGTTCAGAATCAAATACAGACAACATAGAAGCATCGCCTACTATGATCAAACACAGTAAAAATCGTGAAGTTGGACAGGCTTATGCACTGAACACATTGACGACGACAGCGACATTACGACATCTATCAAATTTTTTTACATGTATTTTCTATGGAGAGAATTTGGTTTAATGTCGCAATGTCGTGTCGTCGATATAGAACTATTCCTAATTTAACAGCTTGTCGTCGTCAATATGTTTAGAACATTAATACTTCTATGGATTGGAATAAAGCTTTAGAAGCATGAAAGAGCAGAGCTTTCAAAAGCATTTAAGCAAACCTACATTACAAATTTCGTTAAAAAACATTTTAATTATAAAAGCGTAAATATGCACTTGTTTTTCTTGATTAAAATAAAATTTGTTTTGAAATTCTAGCTTGTTTTATTTTTGAATATATTGTTATGTGAAATATTATACATATTAACAAAGTATCCACTAATCCGAATATTTCGTTAATCCGAATCAGGGTATGCAATCATTAATTCGGATTAGCGAGCTGGCACTGTATATAGCAAAGTTCATATGCAATTTTAAGTCCATATGTTAATTTTTGTGGAATTCTAAGAGATTTTACCGTTTTGATAAAGTCATCCGATTTGGCTCATTTTCGAACTTGATCTTCATTTTTAGATACAAGCTTAAATATTGAATTTCGTGATGATAGCTTGAAAATTACGGCTGTAATTGTGATCACAGATAAACAGACATACGGACAGATAAACAGACAGACAGACGAAAAGACAGAAAGACAGACGGAAAGACAGAAAGACAGACGGACAGACAGACGAACATGACTAAATCGACTCGGGAAGTGATGCTACCTATTGGGCGTTACAAATGGAGTGACAAAATAAATATACCCCTTTTACGTTTTTTAAACATGGGGTCTTTGTGTTGTTTCGAGCAGAAAAAACATCCTTACGTTCCATTTCACTTTTGAAGAGATAATGATCGGACAGAGTAGTGACCTCCGCAAGTTTGAATCGCTTAGATCCCTGTCTTACAACTTCGTGAGATGATCTCTTGCGGTTAGTGAGAGAATCGATCATTTAAGTAGCCAGAAGCGCGCGGACTTCAAATACAGATATAGAAAATGAATCAGTATTCGACGTAGGAATTTTGTGCTAGCCAGTATACGCATTATGCACACTCAATCGCGATCGCAAAAAAGACGCTAGTAGAATTTGGTCTTTGATTTGCGATCGTATTCATAGTAAGACTTAAATAAAATAACGAAATCAAAAACAGTTTCCATTGGTGGTACTCTGACCTCTCTACGGCTATTGCTTCAGAAGATATTTCCAAAATAGGTCAAAATTTAGTTAAAAAAATCTAATAACTGGCTCTTTTATTTCTTACGGAGTAATGTTTGACATCGAATGAAAGATCAGATTTATTGGGAAATTTAACCTATTTTGTGAATATCTTCAACCAATAGTCGTAAAGATGTCAAAGTACCCCACCATTTTATTGTAGGAAAAGTTATTTTGAAACTTTTTTGGGATTTTTTAACGAAATTTTTAACTATGTTATTTTGGGGATGTCTCCTAACCAATAGTCATTTACTATAAAGGTCAAAGTACCACCATTGCAATGGTTATTTTTTAAATCTCATTGGTTAACTTTAAAAAAATTTTAAAAACAACGAGTTCTCATAAAAAAAGTAAAAATTCGAGTTCAAACTTTTCGTTCGCTTACTGTCAACGTGAGAAAATAGTCGCATACATTTTCTATGTTAATCTACTTTAAACATAGTCGCGGTCTTCAAAGAGTAGAAATGTACCGTCATGTATCGATAGCCTAACTTTTTCAAAAGATTTTCCTGCAAAAAACTGCACTATTTAAAACAATTTTCTAAAGCAGGTGCAGTTTTATAATTTTTTAAAAATTTTAAATTTTTAACCCACTCACTACAACCTTATTCGCAAAACTATATGTTGCCTAATTTTTCTTTTCTGAAAAGTACTTTTTTCTCTACATGTTTATGAAAATCAATAAGATTTTTTTCGAGTGGTTTTGAAATCAATAAGATTCCACTCGAATCTCTTTTTAGCGAATTGTTGTCTTACATCCACAGTTAGATAAAGAGGAATTTAAGTTACTTTCATTTTTATCAAATAAATTTTCGGAATATTTATTAAAAATTATGAGTGAATTATATATTTTACTGGGCATTAAAACTAATATCGCAACAACTTTAAAATCAAAAACAAATTTATATCACGACTCCGTAAAGCTTTTTATCATGTCCTCGTCAAGCCTTGCATGGCATTATTAATCTCTGAAGTTAACCATTGTCTATAGAGAGTTTATACGTTAGACGAGATTTGAACCCAAGGTCTTTCGGTTCGTTAAGCATAGAACGATCTATACGGTGGTCATTTAAAGTGATCTGAAAAAAATAAGAAAAAAACAGCATCAAGATTACTGTTTAAAGAAATTTTGTATTGATGGCAATAAATATTTGTAATCTGATGCACATTCAGCGATAAACAATAACTTATGTACCTATGTCCAATACATCTACATATTTTTCATGCGAGCTTAAGGCAAGAGTGTGGAGGGCGATGCAAATGATCGCGGTATTAACATGAAATTTTGGCCGACGATATTTGAAGATAGTTCCCAAAACCTATTATGTCGGTCCTTAAAGAGATATAAGGCTGTCAATTCCTTTATATTGTTCATGAAGCTAAATGGAGATGATTATAGAATAAGTTCTAACGGTACAAATAATTTTGATTCTGTTAAGTTCGCAAATCTATAAAAAGCAGGCTAGTCGCAAAATCAAATTAAAAATTCTTGAATGCATAGACGAGTTTCGATCGAAATGCATGTTTGGGGAGTATTTTAAAGTTGAAATTTTTCGTAAAGTAGATCTTCACTTTTTAGAATTTTCAAATGGGAATCACACTGTTTCTTTTTATTTCTCTATTAAGTTCACTTAAAAAAGTTAATAAAAATCTTTTGAGTACTTCATAAAATTTTTAAATACGGAAATTTTATTAAAGCTCTTACCCGGTAAGCGAAATGTCGTTTCAGCCCCAAAAGCTTGTTTGATCTGAGTCTTTTGAGTTTAAAACTCGATTTAATCATTCTTTGTTAAAAGTAATGCTACTGATTCTCTGATGTTAGTTTTAATATCCATTGCCCGAGGTTTTCCTTATACATACCTTTATCATGTTTACAAGGTAGTTCATCAAAAATCGTCTATTCAATTATCCCAGCAAGGATTGACAATCGCTGCAATCACATCCAGAATCGTATTTCGATTAAGCGAACTCAATTTGCTGAGCAGTTAATATCAAAGGATTTTGCTCATGACCACGCCTACTTCTCAGTAAAGGGTGATGGCTTGCATTGCCTTGTTTGTTTGCTTGTTCTGCATATGAACTGGCCACCATCTACACAGGGTTGTTTCATCATCATCACCACGGTCACATACTCGCACACCACCTAAGCTAATAAGCTACGATTTGCTAATAAGAACTGTCGGATCAAAAACTTTTAAAATGCTGATAAGCGGAAAATATCCTTAAAATTATCCCTGTTCTGCCTCCAAACTGTTTTTTTTTTTATGTAGAATAAACGTGTCGCATGATTGCATATCTGAGCGCATCTGTTGTTTTTGAAGAGGTGTGAGCTCAGGAATAAAATGATTGGGTCGCATAATCGCTCGTTTGCATCAGATTATCTCGAGTTATTGCCTGTTGCCAGCACCAGCATTTGGATTAGAAGCATTCGAGTCGAGTAGATGTACGACCAGTAAATGAATTGTTGAGTTTTTTTGGAGACGCGCGTTTTTTATTTTGACGTGCTAAAGAGCGTAGAAACATTTGAAATATTCTCCCTTTAAGCCTCTCGAAGTGAAACTGTTCAACAGCCGGTTTTGAGAAACAGCCAATCTGTCAGCTTAAGCAGCATTACGTTCTTCTAAGATTGGAAACATACAGTCGGCCTTCATTATGTTCACATTAACGTCAGATCAAGCGACAACAAACAGCTCATTGACAGTGGGAAAATCTTTGGAATATCGTATTGCCAAGTTATCAATGATTGTTTTTTACTGTAGAAACCTTGTGTTGTGTGGACGGACACAGACACGTTGGGTTTTATCACTATATCTTGCAAACCAAGCCGAAATACTCTTCACTGATTGATGATGATGTTGATAAGCCACCAAGAAATAAATTTGTATTTAAAAATATCTTTTTTAGTCTTGTGTCTTTCTTCACAAATCGACTGTCGTCAAATACACCCTGTGTAGCTGTTCATCCAAACTTAAATCTTCAACTCGTTATTAGTCACAGCAACATGTTTTTATCGCCCAGCAACTGGTCAGACAGCGAAAACCAACGGACATTGTTCCGGAACACAGAAGTGTCAGTTCAGCTATAAATAAGCAGGTAATTTCTCTGACAAACAAATTAGAAATTAAAATTGATCCTATCCGCACGGTTGGCTGAATGGTTGGCTGGTTGACTGGTTGGTAGGATGGTTGACTGGTTGGCCGTCGGTGAGTACGCTTGCCCTGATAACGAAATTGAAACAATAAACATTTTTTTCTCAAAAACACACAAATCCACTTAGGAGACCACCATCAGCTCACCAAACCGCAATATACTACAACAACTACATCATCATCATCAGCAACAGCATCTTCTTCCTCTGCACCATTGAACGGTTTGTTATTATTGTTTTTGTTGTTGTTGTCATTGGTGTTATTGTTGTTGGATTGAAGTTGTAGACAATTTATTGATTAGTTTATTGCGCGTGCGCGTCGCTGTTTTATGACGGTACTCTGGAACTTATGCCACCTTGCGTCGCTCCTCATCTGATGGCCTTAACTCCAATGGCTGGAGCCTACAAGTGGTGGCGCATCTTGTGCTGTGCTGAAATGTTATGGCATACTATGAAAAGGTTCGTTGTTTTGGAGACAATTTGTAAATTCTTTATGATAGTGTGGAACGGAGCGTTAAGAATAAAAATGCTAATTTAAAAGATTACAAATTTCGTTGTGGTGGTCACACCTTAAAATTTAAGGTAAATGTAGAAGTCAGTTTGTATAGCTGGTTTGGAAATGAAGACACAATGGTTCCTTACCCCTCACGTTCAGTCAACATGCCTGCCTGCCTACCTTCCGAATGAGAAAAGAATTTCTTGTCGACAATAAAGTTAAAATCAACGTATTATGAACTCATTTCTTGAATGAGTTTGAGGACACTTGCGAGTAAAGTGCATCCTGGGCCCCGACCCTTATTTCTAGAAAACTTATTTGGCTGTTAAACGGTGTGCTATGGATCGTGTTTCGTAACAAAAAAAAGTCCATCAATCAAGCCTTGTTTTCTGTTCAGTTGTCTCCAGTTTGAAGTTTGAACCAGGGAAAGAGATTTCATATCCATCATGTTATTCACAAGAAGGTAATGGAAGAATCAGCAAGTTCATCAATTTGTTCCAATATTTGTATTTGACTCTTCTTTCGGAGACTTGCAGAGAACCTTAATGGTACACAAAGTTTCCTCAAATAGGTTCTAATTCAGAATGATCTAATTGTTTATCTTTTACACTTTCATATGGAACGATAAACGTCATTCACCACTAGACTTTCCATTAGACAGGGAGCTAGTCAAAATACCTTCTCATGCTTTTCTTGAGTATATGCTTTTATATGATAAGAGGAAAATTAAATACCTGCAATCAAGAATCTCTTCACATAAAAAATAAAAAAAAAAATATTTCAAGATGATCCTGCGCCTTGCCATCCTGAGAAAGTGGCGAGTAAAAATATTTTCGTCATTCTTATTCACTTTTCTTTTCGTTTTTTAAAAGTCTAAGCCCACTTCAAACGTAATGTTCATATCCTAAGAAGCATGATATAATCAAAGTGAAATTTTACAAAAACAAAGGCACAAACGTCTAAAGACAAAAGCAACAACAATTCGAAAAACTCAAAATCAACAGCTGACTTTGACATCTAGCTTACTTTTTTCTTCAATATGAACCTACCTTGTTATTAAATCATGCTCAAGAAACTTTACACGGCATTATTTTCTCTCTGAGGTTTGCATGTATTTTTTCTATATAAAAAGAAGTTTAACCTTAGCTGGGATTTGAACTCGAGATCCCTCGATTTAAAGGAATTGACCGCTTCTCACACTCTTGCAGACCCGGCAGCCAACTTGTTTGCAGAGTAAACTATTCCATTCATTAAAATTTTTTTTTTTTTTTTAATAAATAGAAACCAAATTTTTTATCTTTTCCTCTTAGCTATATCTTTTCTTAACCAAAGTTGAAAGTTCAATTCAAAGTTTGCCTTTAAAAGTTGACTAGACAGTAGACTGGGTCCATACAAAAGTTGGACAAAAATAGAAGAAGTGCTTCTATCATAATGAAATTTTTTTATACTTGGTTAGTTTAAACTAATTAAGAAAAATTTAGAAAAATAGTTGAATTCGGTCAGTCTCTAGGGATACCTTCCTTGGAACTATATTAATTTTTTACATGATTTTGTATGGGAGCTGCATACAAAAGTTGACCGATCTTAACGAAAGGTGGTCAAAATGCTAGAAAAATAGAATAAGAGATGTGTACTAAAAATGGTTGAAATTGGTTAAACCCTTGTGGTTCCTACCTTGGACTTATATTAAGCTTAAGGAGTGCGTACGAAATAAATGGTGCACACATTTTCGGTAAAAAAATCAAGACGCATGGATTAATTTGTTTTTACAATTATTTATTTATTAACAAAAATTAAGTGGCTTACAAATATTTAGTTTTTATTTATAAATTTTTTTATTTTTTCGGGGATGCCTTCCATTAGGGCTTTAATCATACTATCTGGTAACATTTTAGCGCTTGTAGCCCACTTTCTTCTAAAAACTTCTGCATCCTTAGCAGCTCCTTTCGTAGCCTTTAAATGCCGCTTAACTTAGGTCCAATATCTTTCGATCGGACGGAGTTCTGGACAGTTAGGTGGATTTGCCTCCTTTGGTACAAACGCTACATTATTGTTTGGGTACCACTCCATAGCTCGTTTGCTATAATGACAAGACGCGAGATCAGGCCAATATAGAATCTTCGTGCTTTCTTAAAAATGGAATAAGTCGTTTTTGTAGACATTCCTTGATATATACTTCAGTATTTATCGTGCCAGTTGTAATGAATGAGCTGCTCCTTTGTCCACAAGTGCAAATGACTTGTCACACTAAAAATTTCTTCGGGAACTTTGTCATTTTTTTAACTCTGTACTCTTCTGCAACATTTCCTCTACTATCTGCTATATAAAACTCCTAGCCAGGTAGCTGTAAAAAGTCGGTCAGCACGTAGGTTTCATCATCCATTACACAGCAACCATAATTTGAAACGAAATTCTTAGTAAATTTTTAGCTCGCAGTATTGCTTCCGAATTCTTTTTGGAATTTCTATCGGGCACTTTTTGAACTTTGTACGTTTTGAGTCCTGCCTCTTTTTTACCTTTTCTTACCAGAGACTCCGAGCAATTGGTCCTCTGAGCTACTTTTCTTCCTGATACGTTCGGATTTTTCTGAAGAATGTCTAATATTTTCTTTGCCATCACGACGTCCGCAAACTCATTTTTCCTGCCGCACTCAGATTTTCTATCGATCGTTAGAAGTTCCTTATATTTTTTTATAACTCTAGAAACTGTATTACGGGACACCTCTGCCTTCCTAGCAATTGTTTAGTATGGACATCTTTCATTATCCTTGAAAATTTTAATATTTTCGCGAACTTTTTGTTGGGTCGCCATTTAAAAAAGAACTGAAGAAACGATTGACGTTACATTAAGCACATGGTTTTTAATGGCACTGACAGATGTCAAAATGTCAATGACATCTAAATGCATTCGATACAAAAAAAGTTTTTAGCCTAAAAGTATGCACTATTTATTTCGTACGCACTCCTTATACATGAATTTGTATTTTGAAAATTTTAAAGTTTGTTCAGCGGTCGATAAAAGTCGGTGAGTTTTTTTCAAGTAAATGGAAAGAATATGCTCTCGCACATTATCTACTTTTTTACTAAAATATACTTATTATATTAAATATAATTTTACATTCTTAATGCAAATGAATGCAATGGCAATGAAAAATTTCTGTGAAATAGCAATTTTGAAGCATTTTTAAAAAAATATATCAGAAAGAATCGGTAAAATTCGGTAGATTTTTTATAGACAGTGCTAGTCAATCAAACGTTCTTACGATATTTGTTAATATGAATGCGGGACTCGGTAGGAATTTCTTTGTTTAACTCCAATTGAAAATACAATTGAATTATTTTTTTCCAAATAATGAAAATTGTTTTTATTTTTAAAAATTTTATGATTTTGTGAAAAATGAAATTATTTTAATGTTTAGAAAAAGTTTTTAAAAAAATTATTTTTCTAGACGCTCAAAAACAAAGAATCTACAACAACAAAATTGTTTAAATATAGTGATTTTAAAGGGTTATGGAATCCACAAACATTATTTTTTGTTACGATATTTTGCATCCACTTTATTTGAAGTACGTCCTTTACAATGATACCCATTTTATTGGGTTTCGAGAGAAAAACTTTTTTTATTTTATCCACTTCACGATCTACTGTGAGACGTCCTTTGGCCTCCATGACCTCCTTTTGCTACTTCTTCGTGCAGTACACCCTCACAAAATAGAACTCTCAGAAATTCGAACTGTCCAGAAATTATAACCTGCCATTTTAATATTACCCACTCTTTCTTTATGTACTAATTTCATAAGTGATCTTTTCTCGTTGATATAAATAGAAAAAGAGGAATTATTTGAGTTTTATGTTAAAAAAAATTATACATTAATATTTATATAAAAATTTTTTTTTTGGATTAACATAAATTTTTTTTAACCAGTATCATTCTTTTCTTTTAAATTTTTGTGAAAAAAAAGCCCAAAAATTTCAGAAATTAGAACCACCTGTGGAACATAGTGGTTTTAATTTGTGAGAGCCTACTGTACTGACATACATGTATTCTGAAAAAATTAATTTTTTTCCTTTATCCTTTTCGCGGATTTTTGGCGAAATACACGACATAATTAATAAAAACAAAACTACCTAAAAACGATACTTCATAAGAATTGCAATTAGCAAATTGCAAAGCAATTAGTTTGATGTTTGCAATGTATTACACACATTGCATTATAAATAAAATAACTATACACAACAACAATACTATCCAACTTGGATTGTATCGGATTGTATCAAGGAATGCATCGATTATTTTTTAACCCAAAAATATGGCCATAAAAGTGTTTGCAAAGGGATCATAAATGATAACTGTTATTGATAAATGAGTTTGACACTGAATCATAAATTATTATTTTTTCTTCGTAAATTATTTCTCAAATGATTCAAAAATGATACTTTTATGCACTAATTTTTAACTTTATTTTTAATCACATTTCGCTGATTGTATTTTAACAGTTGTAATGCTCAAATGGAAGCACAAGAGAAGTAGTAGCATAGATGACATAAATTTAAACCCCACCTATAGGACTATTGAATACAGCTATTGTTATATTAGTATGTACATGCACTTACATTTCAGTTACTCACGCATAAGCTTTCTGTAGGTTTTAATAAATTACTTAATCGTTCTCGAAATAATGGTTACTTGTTAAAGGTTCCATACCTTATTAATTGAACAAAAAAGTGTCAGTTTTGAATTTTTTTTTAAGCTCCAACGGTTCCTTTTAAGGAGTTCGAAGAAATTCGATGAACGCTTGTGAGTTCGAAAAGGAATTTGTGAAGGTCGTGAATGCACCTTTCGACCTTAAAAGGTGTATTAATTATTTCGGACATGATATTTTTCTTCACAGGTTTGCTGAAATAAATAACTGTGTATTTTTATTGTTTAAATTTTTAAATGAAATCACGCAAGTATTGAGCTTTTTTAACAAATTTTTGCTCATTGGAAGAAAAAAAAATTATTTGGATTTTCGTGAACAAGAAGGTGTTTACTTAGTGTATTAAAGTCGCGAGCAAAAAATTTTCATATTTTTTGTTCACATATATAGAATAAATTAAAATAATTATAAATTATAAATTAAAATAGGAGTAAAGTGTACTCCTAGCGCGCTAAATAATTCTGGTTAACTTAGTTATTACATTTGCAAGTGTTGGTTTAAGTGTACGAAAAAATCTTTTTACAAGTTAAGCAAATAAGAGTCTTCATAATAATCTGAAGTATATGAAAGAACCATAAAAATAATTGTATATTTTATTTATATTTGAGTTCTATTGAAATCTTTAAGTTTTTAGGAAAAATTCCAAATAAACTACAGACAAGTCTAGCATTTTTACCATTCCCTTTTTCTGATTCCAAAGAAGGGAGTTTCGAAGTTGTTTTGTATAGTTCGGTCACCTTTAAACATATAGTCATTAAGGGTCTTATCTTCTATCTGTACACGCCAGCCCTTAAGTATACATAACAGCCACAAATGTGTTCACATTTTGGTTTTACGATAACATTGTAGTTTTACGATCTCAACTTTTTTTACAGTGTAATTTATTTTTATTAGAATTCAAGACAAAACCAAAGCGCAAACTTCATTGTATACGTAGTATAACCATTCATTGACTGTAAGTCAATCTTCGCTCTAAGCTATTTGAACTGAATTCCGAGTTGAAATATTACCGCGAGCACACCTTAAGGAAGAGCAACATGTGAACCGTGCTCGAAACCACAGTCGCCACACGGCGTGGCGCATCGCATCACATTGTAGTGCTTCGGTGTGTGCAGATGTGCAGATGGAAGTAAAATAACTGTTGCTCGTGGGTGGGTATCATACATTTGGGGTAAAAACGCCTCTTCCTAAGAACGCGAAGCAACCTAAACGCAGACGCAACATTGCAATCTCTGCATTGCCTGAGCTCGTTGGCCGACGATTCTTTCAACGTCCATCAATGTTTCTTTATAACTCGAAGTTCAATCGCAAGCCGCGGGGCATTTGCCAAACCTTAGCGGGTACCATGGAAAAATCAATCGCCCACGACTAAATTGCACAAGCGCCGCGCCAACCGCCACTAAAACGATTGTCGATGCGGTGCGGTGGCGAGACGCGGCTTGACGCAATGCGGTTTGATGAAGCGAGCAAGATACATTGCAGTCCCCAATTCTTCTACAATATGATGTGCATGAAATTCGTGGATGCCATTCGTAGCAACAACACCAAAATAAGGGCTAGGCGCATGGCACACGCGCACTCAGTCACATCTGCGCCCTGCACAACCTTCGCGGATGCAGTCAGATGAATCTTTAGTAAGTCAGACTTCTCTTTACTATGCTTTGTGTTTTCGTTGCAGTGCGGTGCGGGATGCGTTACCATGCGACAAATGTCTCCACAGCATTCAACGATTCTAATAGACCGATTTGTTAGGGATCAGGTTACACTCTTAAGACGCCCACATCCGGTTGTTGTGGCGCATACATCACATCAGGAGATTGGTTAGTGCCTCGTCGCTGGGCATTGTGGACTTAAGACAGTCAGTGGGAGCAAAGATTGCTACGCTTTCGCCAGTGCAACTATTCTTAGGGTCCAAACTCACCACATAACTAACAATGATTAACAGTGTCAAATAAAGTGGCTCAAAAGACTTGAATACAAAACGAAAGAACACAACTATACTGGCCTCAGTTACATAAAACTATATATTTCCTATGGTTATTGTTATCTTTAAAATAAATCTATTTTCTGATTGACAATCATTAACTTCTTATAAAATACATTGGTTAGAAAATGGTGAATGACTGTTTTGGACCCAATTTTTTTAGATTGAATAACTTTATTCTTAAGTTTTTTAGTTCTTCCCACCCGCGACTGCTTCCGCTTCAGACTTTTCGAAACTCTCTTTATATTTAAATGAATTGATTTAAAAAATTAAATTAAAAATATTGTCACTTTGGAAGCAAATAACAGATAAAAGCAGAGGTGGCGAGTAATAATATTTTAATATTATTTGCCCAATTCCAATTAATTCCAAGAACAAGCGGTATGCATTGTGGAATCCTGAATATCAATGACAGAAAAAGAGCTAAAAGAATAATGTTAATTGGTTTCACACATACAGGTTTCGCACATTATTTTAAGGTTATGTTAGTTCTCCATAACTAATTGTTAAATTCGCCAAAAAATTACATCCACAGCAATTTCATTGGGTTCAACCAAGCCAAAGATTTTTTGAGCGGAAGCAAAACCACAGGAGGTTATTTTGTAGTTTTGACACCAGCTCCAGCTCCAGCTTCATTCCTAAAATGTAGCTCAACTCTCACCCGCGTAGTTTGTTTTGACCATCGGAATGCATTCGTCTTTATGCATTTCTTTTCATTCGTATTCATATCGTTTCGCTCATTTAGTTTAGTCCTAAGCCGAGGGAGCTTACATACTAGTATTCCATGAAGAGTAGCCATCAAGAATTTTGTAGCTCCAATCGTGGCGACCATCTGCCGGCCCAACCTTATTTCACATAAAACATTTAGTTCGCTAAATTTCAAATTTATATTGTTCACAAGGCATTATTTCAGTATATCTGCTACTTTTCTGCAAAATAAGTAGGAACAACCGAAGTGAGCAGGAAGATTTTGTTGAATTTTTTTTTTTAAATATCAATGACTCGTTCAGCTGATAAAAAGAATGTCATCCGCTCAGCAGGTACTCTTGAAATGCGATCGGGATGTTTCGCGTAACTCTTCTTGATAAAACAGTTTCAGGAAAAGTGAATCCATCATTTTGAATTCAGCAGAGGTTGACCACTAAATTCTAAAATCATCCTTAGACCACATCAAATAACTATTCAGGGAGAGAAACTAACAGCTCTTCATGATATTCCGCTATTCGGCTACAAGAGTGAGCTTTAAGTGTTTTAAACACAAGAATGATAGAAACAAGATTTCTCTAATGCTCTCTTTTTCTATTGAGTGCATGACGTCACGCAGCGCTTTTGCTTAGCAAAAACGAATGAAAATGTGCGATCGCTCAGGCAAATTGACAAAATTAAAAATAAATTCTTGCGGAAAAGTAAAGTAAAAACAACTACTCTTCTGTATTAAAATATAAATATTTTTGTATACGAAAAATTATCAATTTTTCAAAATTTTTATGTTATATTGCAATCTGTCAGTATAATTTTTTTTCAGTAGTCTTTGCAGTTTTATTGATAACGTACACGCTTCAACAACGTTGCCAAATTTTAGAAAAGATTGTTCCAAAATTATGGTTCTGTGCACCTCATTCATAGAGCTTTTGCACCATATTACAACTGACATAATCGACCAATTGAAACCGATATTCGCCGTATTGTTGAACTTTGTCGTATAACATTTTTTTTTTGCAAGGTGCAGTGGCACCGAGACTCATAAGAAGAGTACCTTCTGAATAGAATATTGCATCCGTTCAGAAGTGTATTGAAGAAGATCCAATGTATTCGAATCAAGGTCCATCCACTTTATGAAAAATTTTACTCCATAATCTTTCGATCTTGGTAGGCTTACAAGATAGAGCACAAGAATGAATTGAATCGAATGACTATCGTTTGCGTCGATGGCATTCAATTTCCGTGAATGGGCTCAAAATCAACTGGCATTGAATCCGCTGTTTCATAGAAAAATTTTGCTCAGCGATGAGACTCATAAGATTCATAATCATCGTTACAATACCACAAAAACAAAAGCATGCAAACCAAATAAAAAACGCACACTCGATGATGTCGATGCTGAAGCTGATTGTCCCGTTACTTGTGTGTCGAGTAATTTTTCAAACATTGTTATTGTAATAGAAATTAAGTCTTGTCGCAGTGCACTGGCAGAGTACTTTATTACATGTGATTTTATTGCATTGTAATCGTTTTTTTGCTTTGTTTAATTTTTTGTCAAAAACATTTTGTGTTTGTTTTTTAGTTTTTTTAAGCATTGGCCCGCGCTTAAAATTTCTTGGGCCTCACTGCTATAGATCACCTTTTTTATAACTTTTCGCTCCCCGATTGAATGGCATGGACGTGGACGAGGTATTATTCCTGCAGGATTGCACTACGTGGCATACAGCAAACGAAATAATCAACTTTATAATTGAAGGCAACGTTCGATGAACTGATCTTTAAATTCCGGCCAAGCTATGGCCTTTTGCTTTAATCTTTCTTGATTTCCTTACTCATTTCTTATTAACTGAAATTGAAAATTGATCAATACTCGAAAGTTTAATGTACACTCCGCGACAAAAATATCAAATATGCATATTTTTGAATTATTACGGTAAATGATCAAACTTAAACATTCTTTTAACATAAAATGAATTTGTTTTAATAGTAAAACTAAGAAAAATATTGGAATTTTATTCAATAAACGAATTCACTGTTCAGTGTTCGTTTTCAGTGGTACGACAAAATGATAGCAAATAAGGTTTAGTGATAGTTTGTAAGCCACAAAAAACTCTATTAGTTTTTAAGGAATCATTAACCTTGAGTGTTTATAAAAAAATTAAATCAAAGAAATTTCAATTAAAATCTTGGTAAATGTCTTAACATTACAGAGGTGTAAGTTTCCTAAAATCTTCATAATGAAAACATTAAAATCAGTGAAATCGCAACAAAACTAGAGAGAAGTCGTAAAGTGATTTTAAATTCAATACAAGCCCTGGAAATTATGGTAAAGCTGTTAGCAGTAGACGTCCAAGATCGGTTGCATATTTTGCACTCTATAATAATGACGGAATTTCTCTGATTGTTTGACCAATATGCACAGAGCGTAATTGCATGACATTACTACACTTACAGAAAAAATTTGAACAGAAGATCTGGATTTTAGTGACTTGAATTGACCGAGGTCAAGGCGTAACACTTGCTTCAGGTTCAAATTGAAATGTTTCTACGGCTTTCCACCACACGTTCTATCATAATTTAGCCTTTACTGAATAGATGTAACACCTGAAATTCCCGGTTCAAGGTAGAAAAAAAAATTTGACCTTTTACAATTTGTATTTTCAATTGTTCGCTAAAACCTTACTTAAAATTCGAAGTTTCAATTATTTTCTACTTAAAACGAAGAAGTTATAATAACAAATGATGTTTTTGACCAAGGAACGGAACATAAAAATATATAAGGATAAATGAAAGCAAGCTTACAATTTATTGTTAACAGGTCTTTGCTCTGAATTATTTTTGGTATATCAAAATAGAAATTTGATAGAAAATGCTATCAAAACTTACCACGAGCAAGAAAGACATAAATTCAATTTTTTAATCAGTTTCACACTCAAGTAAAGATGTCAATTCTTTAAAAAAATAAAACTTGAATATTTTTTTTAAAAGTATCTGAAAAAGTCGTTTTTCATTAACTTTTTGGTAACGAAGGAGCTTTCTGAGAAACATAAAAAAAGAAAATTATAACGGACGGAAAATTAGAAAAAAAAATAATTTTCAGATGTAAATTTTTATTTTTTACTTAGAAAAAAAATAAAAACAACAAAAAATCCAATACCAACTCTGTCTTTTCAGATCGTAAAATGTTCAATACGAATCATAATTAAGCTTATTTTTATAAAAATATCTTGTGCCCCATAATCGCCTTTCAAAAAGATCCTTCATTGTTTCTTTCGATAATAAACAGTCCATAACTCTATGTCGTGAAATTAATTGGAAAAAATATTTTCGCTACTTAACAGGTCTTTTGCCTAGAAGTAAATTTACTTATAATAAATTTATTATTGTTACTGATGCTTATAGATCCACTGACATAATACAAAACTTTCGTAACATTTTTGAACATTCTCGACAAAATTAGAACATGATCTTAAATTCCGGTATTCGAACTATAGATCAAAATCACTGGTCTTGTAAGCCTACCCCGAAGTTTCTTTCAGATGGTTTCCATCTATCGGACAAAAAAATGCAACTTTATTACACATTACCGTACTTTATAGCAATTCAGTTTCTCCATTCCTTCAATATTTGCCCTTTCAATATTTGGTGATCACAAATATAAAACGAGATAAACACGTTAATTCCAATCTACTTTGGAAAATTTCGGAAAATATCACTCTAGAGCTTTCAGAAATCCAGTTGATTGAATGATAAATTTTACATCAATAAAAAATTTCCATTCAACTAATTAAAATTAATTCACCAAATTAATTAACAGAACAAATATAAATTTATACATAAAATAGAAATAAAAATTTCATTAAAGTTAGATCACATGTAAAATACATGAAGTAAATTGCTTAATTTAAGCCCACGTCTTGCCATTGACGTCTTGCAGCCAGACGTCAATGTGTAATGTGCTGCTTTTACTTCCTCATCCATATGCCCACTTAAGGCCCAAGTTATGCAACATGCTAGCGCTTCGTAGTACTCGAACATGTGTTAAACTAATGGATATAAAGTTGGTGCTCATCTGCATGTGAATGAATAAGCTGCAGCAACGGTTATTGTGCTGATGATGGGTTCTTTGTTTTTAATGCCTACAAGTCGAAAAGCCACGAACATGAATTTTATTTCAGTGTCCAATAGAGGGCGACACAAGCACCACAAAAGCACACATGTAAACAGGATGTACTACATTAAACCACATGTATCACGTATTGTATCTTAACACTTTTCCTTCACGCTTCACCTAAACGCTTGACCAAAGTTCTCGGCGAACTGAACAAAAGAGATTCAGTTATTTCATTTGGTAGGGTTCTTAATTTATACACGTGCATATAAAAAATTTGAGCGTTTTAAAAAATATCCGTGGAAACTATAGGCAATACCAGTGGCGAATAGAAACATGGAAAAAAAGGAATTGGGCCTAAAACTAACACCAACATCATTTGAAAAGAAATATTTCTTCCGCCCCAGTTATCTATGGTTTTCCCAGCTAATTGATAGCTCTCCGTATTTGTATCCAAGTTCAAGACCAGTGCGCATTGAGTAAGAGTGAATGAGACTAAGACGTTAAAAATGTGACACAAAAGCGATTCACTTCTTCTTTCATGAAGCGCATATTCATGGGAAACTCTTCTATTTGTTACATCTACTGATTCAGGCTGCATACTGAAGCAAGGACAACGCGTAAGCTTCAACAATGTTGCATTGTTTGATGATGAATTACCGCGACAAAATGAGTTATTATTATATACCGTGAGTATTCAGAAACATATGCTTCCAAATGATTTCACAGCATGAGAAGCATCAAAACCACTGACGACCGACCGTATTGTGACAAATTAATACTGAATGTACAAACAATCAAATCTGACAATGGTACCAAAATAACATCCATAGTGAATTCATTCAGAAATGTTTACCAGAATTGAATAGATCTAGGCAAACACTCACGCATTTACTACACAAGCCAATTTGTCATAAATTGCTTTTGAATACAACACTCAGTGACTGGTGTTTCCAGCGAGCATGCGGAAAAAGAAAATGAAACTGATCTGAGAACTACGTGCATAACTTATCTCATTACGTAGAGCTTAAGCTTCGCACATTGATTCTTTGGTGGGATTTTTTAATAGTAAATGATGCTGCGGCACGGGATGAGTTGTACTGCCAAATTTATTAGGAACAGCGTTAAGTTTAGAAATATTAAGAAATTAAAAAAAAAATAAGGCTCGTTTTCACATAACTCAAATATGGTGACAATGAACGATTCCAACGCAAGGAATAAAATTGTCAAATTATCGAGTTTGTATCGACCTGATGAATTCATTGAACCAAGCTAACATGCTGACTGACTGTTTGGTATTTTAATTTAATTTCAATGAAAATCTTTCGCATGTTTGGCTCAGCCATCTACTCAATATATTATGCATCGATTGATCTGATGTGGCTCCTCTCATATTGCTCCGCATGAGAACACTGACTGCTGTGAGATGATTACTTCTGACATATGACAAACTTCGCTCAAGTTGTGGACAGTTATGATTCTTCCAGCGTTATAGACTTGTTTAACGTTGCTACATTAATGTTGCAATATTTGAGCAAAGATCTAGCATTTAATTTATAGGTATTATTTAGCATTTACTCGTGGCGGCCGTGGCCGAGTGCGTTAAATAGTGTGTGAGTGTGCGCGCCCAGGTTCGAACCCCATCTCAGAGAATAAATAATGACATGGAAAGCATCTTGAGAACATGCACATTAGCCGTTCTGAGTCGGCAATAAACTAGTAGGTCCCGTTTTCGATTATTTGTGTATAAGAAACTCGGTCAGAGTTTTTTCAAGGTCTGAAATGGCAAATTTGTTTATATATGTTTTTATTTACTCGTTTATTAAAATTTAATAAATTCTTGTGAGTCGATTTGAATATTGCTTTTTAATTAATATAAAGAAATGTTAAAATAAAGGTTTTAAATAATGAAAAACCGATTCACATTTGAAAAAAAAAATACATTTGGGATTTTTGTTTTGCTACCACGAATGCCTTTAAAATGTCTTTAAAGAGAAAGATACTTACTCTGATTTTTGAATTTGTCAAAATTGAATTAAAAGTTCACCTATATCCCAAAGTGACTTCACCTACCTCATACATTATCAACATTTTTAAACCTTCAATACCTCCACAAAAATTAATTTATTGACTTGATATCTTATACTTTAAAATAAATATATGTATACAAAACGTACTTTGATTTTGAAATTTTAAAAATAAGATTTGAGCTGAAATTCATCTCCCATACAAAATGACTTCAACAAAATAAAACCTTCACAATTTCCAAGTACTTCAACACAACTTTGAGGTATTCTAGCTTCGGCCAAGCTGAAACAACGCATTAGCAGTAGATGTTTTTACCCAGTATCCAAAAAAAGCCAACTTCCAGTAATAATCCATCTCAGCTATGTAAGAGGTATTGCGGCTAAGTTTTCATGAACTTGAAGAGTAAAAATAGAACTACGCTAGGAAAACTTTGAGAACTTATAGTGTTTTCGTTTCTACCAAAAAACGTTGCCTTTTCATTGCCCTCTTCTTTTTTCGTGTTCGATTGTAAAACACGTGCAAACGGGTGAAAAAATCTGTGATGGTTTCTTAAAATGTTCCATTTAAAGAGGGAAAAAAGGCTCATTTATTGCCCTGCGAAACTTTATGAGGTGAGAATGTTGCCCTGAAAATCAGCTGATTGCTTTAAACGAAAATAATATGAAATGCGTGTGTTAGACAAGGATAAATATATATGCATTCATAATATTTGTAATATAACAAAATTTTTATTTTTGGCGCACACAAATATATCAGCTCATTGAGTAAGCAGGGCAGTGTTTTGTGTTCAAAACCTGCACTTTTTCAGGTTTGAGTGTAATACTTGAAAAATGTTGCACTGTGGTAGGGCAACATTTTTTTAGAAACGAAAACACCATTATAATAACATGCCCTTGAAAGTAATAAGCGTAAGTTAAGTCCAGAATCGGTAATATTGCAAAGTCAAAAAGTTTTTAATTTTATGGAACTAGTTTTGAAACACCCACTTTGCTTCGGCAGTCTCTTCAAAATATGCCATATAGAGAATTTTTCTACCACATCTATTGCTCTACTAAAACAACATTACCTCTTTATGCTTATGTGAAATTAGATAATAAAAAATTAATGAACATCCTACACAAATTTCACACTAATCTATCGCCATTTTGAACCAAATCAGACTTGATTAAGTAACACCTGAAATCATTGGTTCAAAACCTCCAAAAAATTATCCAAAAAAAAGTACGCTTGAAAGAAGGTTTTCTTAAATTTACAAAAACCCTATTTCCCCCAGATTATTCTTCTTCGAATCACAATTTAGTTGAAAGAGCTTATAACGTAAGAAATATGCAAAATTATCAGAAGGGTTGTTTAAAGATCTGAACATCAAAGTTCTGAAATAACTTCTTCCTTAAATTAAAAAAAAATCCTAATATCTCACAAGTAGCACTAGAAATTAGAATGACCTAAATTTTTTGTGTCCAAATGATTTTTGAATCAATAAATATATTTATTTAAACTTTCCTCGTAAATACCATCGATTCCTGAACTAACCGATATACTAAAAATCCTTGTCAATATGGAATCGCTTTAGAACTTCATTCTTTATAAAAAATAAAGTACAGTATCAATGATATAACAAATAAACAAAATAGTTATCTGTCGATAAAGTCGTCGTAAAACAATCAATAATAATAACAAACATTTCACCTCAAAACTTCATACATTTTTAAAACAAAACAAAGACCAAATAAATACTCAACCGAAAAAAAAGTCCCTAGCAAAAAATTAAGAACTGAAAACCTCAATGAAATATCGAGCTTGTTAGAAGTTATCTTTATTGCCAAAAGTTATTTTGCAGCCGTTGGCGTAGCTCTTTTTATATTTATGACCAGATTTCTTTCAAAGCAATAATGTTTTTTTTTTAACGTTTGTCAAAAGAATTTAGTGGCATTTACGAGTTATTTAGTGTGACAATTTGAATAAAATGGATAAGTTTTTTCAAGATTTATTTGATACTCAGTTTTGGGGATAACAACGACTGAAATGCAAAAGCCAATGGCGCGAGGATATGGATAGGATTGAAAACAATAGCATGAAATTTAAAAGCGATTCTTGAATAAAAACTGGTCCTTCAGCAACCTATATAATTTATTGAACTAATAAAATAATGATATTAATTTTAAACTAAATATTGACACTATGGCCAGGGACCATGACGCCGCCCCATAACATACAATCATTAAAAGTCACAAGCAGTCGCGTGTCCACCAGGAAAGACAAGAACCGAATAACTCCGCTAATGGGATAAGTATGTTAACGGATGTTTTATTGTTTACGAAATCAAGCTCCAATCCAGAGTGACGCCTCTGTATGATATCAAAAGAATAATGTCGACATCATAACAATTTAGCAGAGTCCTAATTCCACAATTTAAACAATTTGAAGAATTCAAACATGTTTTGCATTTTGATTCAGTCATTATGCGATACCATCGACACGAGATTTTCACGTCATTTAATTTAGTTTCGTTTTCTTCATTCGTTTCTGCGTTTGTCTGTTTGTCCATGTGTGTGTGTGTGTGTGTGTGTTGTTTTTTTTTCTGTGGCTTCGTCCGTCCACTTGTCCATTCCACCGCGATGTTTAGCCGCGTTTTTCGATGACTCGTGTTGGCCGATAGTCCGCACCCATTCATGTCATCAAACGTGGTAAAACATACTTCATGCCATTAACAACAACAAAATACGAATTCCATGTTAGAAGGATTCCGACAAGTTGTTTTCTGACACCTCTGAAAATAAACTCTTCTGCATCCGCGACCGCTCGCTTCCGCCACAAGGTAAGTCGAGAACGAGGCCACATGAGGCTGAGGCAGGCATGACTTGGCTGCAGCGATGCAGAAATTACGCAGCCAAAGGTGTTACGGGTGGTGGATGCACATACGTACACACGATTATAATGTCTGTATGTTTGCCTGTTATACTCTTATGAAAGCAGTTACTGATAGCCACTTAACAAGACCCCATTGAACAGCTTGTAGGGCCGCCTTGTGATTCATGGACTGAGTTGAGACCACGCGATCTTGGCCAGCTAAGCGGCTTCGCGCCGTAACTGTGGCCCGCCAACTATCTCTTTCTCTCTGTCACGCGTATTAATTATTGCACACTGTAAAGCATGTGCATCGTTCGCATGCAATTGCCACGTGTGGATGCCATTGGAGGAGGCTTAGTGCTATTAGGATATCGTTGCACTACATGCAATTTATTTAAATCACACAATGCGCAAACGGCCACATTTATAATCGATTAGGGAATCCGTCCGCGAGCACACGAGTGCCGACAGTAACATATGTTTGCCTATGACTGGAACAAGCATAGTACGAGCTCGTACAACTAGCTCACTCGGCACCGCCACTGCCTCGATGAAATGTGTGTCAATCTTAGCTATAAATATCTTTATGGCTCGGATTTATATATGCATTCAGCAGCTCCTTGCTGCAGTGGCTGCAATCAGTGGTATTTTGTGTGCCGTCTTAAGAATTCCTCCTGTCTCTTCTCAAAGTGAAACTTTATTCAATTTGGCTCAGGCTTAAAGTTGATCAGCAACGAGTCACAGATGTATGTCCTTTTGACGTGACAACGCACAGTATTTCGTCTGGCAGGAGCTAGCTGGACAAAATTAGTTTGCTAGTTTTTTGTATTAGCCGAGTCAAAGTAAGCAAAAAAATTTTATTGGACACCAGGATGGACCACTCATACCATCTTTATCCAGTATTGGTTGATTTATTTGATTTGATATCAAAGGAAGATTGTGTATATTTTGTGCAATAGCTCTGAAAGAACTAGAATGGAGAAAAAGAAAAGGTCAAATGGATGGAAGCTCCACTCAAATTTAAAGTTTCGGCATTATTTTATGCCTGAAATTTGCGGAATGATTTATACAAAAGTGGTTTTTGCTTTACATTTTTCTGATTTTTATGTACGAGTACTTATACTTTTATGTAAAAATTATATGAAAACTAAGTTTTTATGCAAGAAAAGATAGTCTCGTATTTTTCAAGATGTAAATCAATGTTATAAAATATAGATTTCGACCGATTTTCATGATATAAAATTATATCTACTACCTTCAAAAATTATAAAATAAACAATAATGAATTGATGCAACCTTTTCTATAATGTTACTAATTCCGATTCTTTAGAAGAAAACGAGGTAAACCAAGCTGCATTCATACAAAAAACTACTAACCTTGAAACTAACCTCAAATTTTCAAAGTGTCCAAAATATTCATAAATATTCCTTAAATTTTCACTTCCATCAAAGAAATTATTACTGTAGCAGGTATTAGTCGAACTCACTAGTAAACCTTGATTTTTCTTGAAAATCGACTTATTGAAAGGCTAAAATATTTGATTTCGTTTCATGCAAATATTATCGTTGAGTAATTTTACGTTAATTTACGATAGCACTGTCTGATGCGTTGATATAAGAAAAATTAAAAAAAAAACTAGTAAGAAATGATCTTCGACTGGGTTGAAGTTAAAATACCCCCACCGCCGAAACAAAATATATTCAAAGCCTTATGGCGTCAATAAAATGTTTATTTGTAAAAACATTTACGTCATAGTTTTAACAGAAAATATTCGCTTTTGTTAAATATTGTAGGCTTGCGCAACTAGACGAACAAAATCAGAATATAAAACAATATTTTTCTTTACTATTATAGATATACTTTATACGAAACCGACTTTTTCTTAAATGAGATGCAGCTCAAAGGCCATCTAAGAGCATTGCTGCTCAAACACAGATGACGCCTACCTTACACAGTAAGCTGCCATTGGAGTAGGTATCAGAGATCTGCAATGAGTACTCATGAAATTAGTATTTTTAAGTCATGAGCAATGACTATTGGTACAAGTGTATACTCATACAAACTCAACAAAATACTTTGACTCATTCACACTAAAACCAAAAAATACTCATAGTACTCCACGCATTTGTGTGGGTAAATTATTACTGGATTGGTTGTGGGTTAATAACACTGTGCGACAGTCCAAAATACCTGGGAGATAATGCTATTTTTCTGGTAGGCCTTGTTGAGGTAAAGAACGTTCTTTACTTGAAATTTGCCGGATACCCCCAAAATCTGGAGTTATGGTCAAAAAACCGATTTTACCTACCTTTGCCCACTTATTGGCGTGTAACTTACCTGATTGCCAACCGATTTTAAAAATTTAACCGGATCCTAAAAGATGATACTTGAGTCTTTCTAACGATATTTATATTGTTTGGGACAACTTGAGAAAGCTGTGTGTATTTACTCAACAAATACAACTTTTTTAATTTTTTTTTACTTTTTTCAACTTTGACGATTTTTCTATACACTAAATTATATTGAGACCACACTAGTCCTGTACGGATTCATAAAAAAAATTTATTAGAAATTTCAAGTTTAGTTTTTAAAAATTGGTCAGGAATTGACAAAGTTATTCAACTTTTCATGAAAAGAAATTTTTTTCCAAAAATACATTTTCGGTATGACAACTCAAAAATGTTTGCTTGATCTTTTCTTTTTTTAAGTCGGCATCATTAGTTTCGCGTTGTAATGATCAGCAATACTCCGAAATCATTTAAATATTATTTTTTCCTTCAAAATGTTTTTCTATTGTTGCCATTTCTTGGTGAAAATGTTTTCCTTGCTCATCGCTTAACTGGCCTACGTTCTTTGGGAATAAGTCCAAATGCGAATGGAGAAAATGAGTTTTTATAGACATGTTGCATCCCATTGCACCATATGCACATAAAAATTCATTCACAATTGCGACATAGTCCGAGGAAATTAGTGGACAGCGAAACAAAACTCTTCCACGCACGAAATTTAACTTCCTTACAAAATCTGTGTCTCTCATGAGTTTTCGGATTTGAGGTCCAATGAAAATACCTTAAGTTCATAAAGATTAAAAAGTAATAGATATGAAAAATATACATTTTTACCTCCTTTTATTTTCGCTTCACTTAATTTTGGAAACACCCCTTTAAGACAAACAGTTTGAAGGAAAAAAGAAAATTAAAATGATTACGGAGTATTGCTGCCAATTCAACGCGAAACTAATGATGCTGACTTGAAAAAAAAAGATCAAGCAAACATTTTTGAGTTGTCATACCGAAAATGTATTTTTGGAAAAAAAATATCTTTTCATGAAAAGTTGAATAACTTTGTCAATTACTGACCAATTTTTAAAAACTAAATAGCGTTGAAATTTCTTATAAATTTTTTCTATGAATCCGTACAGGACTAGTGTGGTCTCAATATAATTTAGTGTATAGAAAAATCGTCAAAATTGAAAAAAGTAAAAAAAAATTAAAAAAGTTGTATTTGCAGAGTAAATACACACAGCTTTCTCAAGTTGTCCCAAACAATATATATATCGTTAGAAAGGCTCAAGTATCACCTTTCAGGATCCGGTTAAATTTTTAAAATCGGTTGGCAATCAGGTAAGTTACGCGGCAATAAGTGGGCAAAGGTAGGTAAAATCGGTTTTTTGACCATAACTCCAGATTTTGGGGGTGTCCGGCAAATTTCAAGTAAAGAACGTTCTTTAACTCAACAAGGCCTACCAGAAAAATAGCATTATCTCCCAGGTATTTCAACTTCGTTCCATTTTGTCGCACTGTGTAATCTGATGTGATTCACTTGTTCAAGTTAGAGGAAAATAAATATGAGTGAGTGGAGTACTATTTTGTGTTATGCTTTGCTGATGCTTTTTGCTGGTTTTTTCACTTTTTCGTATGAGAAAATGAATGAGTTGAGTATTATTTTGTGTATGTTTTATGCTTTTTGCAAACATTATTTTTTGTTTAAAAAAAGAAGAAACAAGAAGAAAGCAGAACTAAAAATTATGCTAAGTACTTAAGTCATTCCACTAAACTCATGGTGTCTATTGGTGTTGTGGGTCATTACGGTATAGCACAATAAATACATTAACTCAATGAGATAACTGACCACTGCACAGGTTCATATGAGCAGATAATTTATTCTTTGTTTACTCACTTTGCTACAGGTGCAGTGCGTAAACGAGTTTGAGTAGATATGAGTGGAAGTTCTTCTTTGCCTTAAATTTACCAATACTCTTTTTTGATACTTTTATATAATACTAGCTGGTACCCGACGCGTTGCTGTCGTAGCGGAAATAATTTCTATCTCTATCTGAATCTCAAACTCAGTCTCAATCTCAATCTCAATCTCAATCTCAATCTCAATCTCAATCTCAATCTCAATCTCAATCTCAACCTCAATCTCAACCTCAACCTCAACCTCAATTTCAATCTCTATCTCTATCTCTATTTCTATCTCTATCTCTATCTCTATCTCTATCTCTATCTCTATCTCTATCTCTATCTCTATCTCTATCTCTATCTCTATCTCTATCTCTATCTCTATCTCTATCTCTATCTCTATCTCTATCTCTATCTCTATCTCTATCTCTATCTCTATCTCTATCTCTATCTCTATCTCTATCTCTATCTCTATCTCTATCTCTATCTCTATCTCTATCTCTATCTCTATCTCTATCTCTATTTCTATCTCTATCTCTATCTCTATCTCTATCTCTATCTCTATCTCTATCTCTATCTCTATCTCTATCTCTATCTCTATCTCTATTTCTATCTCTATCTCTATATCTATGTCTATCTCTATCTCTATCTCTATCTCTATCTCTATCTCTATCTCTATCTCTATCTCTATCTCTATCTCTATCTCTATCTCTATCTCTATCTCTATCTCTATCTCTATCTCTATCTCTATCTCTATCTCTATCTCTATCTCTATCCCTATCTCTATCTCTATCTCTATCTCTATCTCTATCTCTATTTCTATCTCTATCTCTATCTCTATATCTATCTCTATCTCTATCTCTATCTCTATCTCTATCTCTATCTCTATCTCTATCTCTATCTCTATCTCTATCTCTATATCTATCTCTATCTCTATCTCTATCTCTTTCTCTATCTCTATCTCTATCTCTATCTCTATCACTATCTCTATCTCTAACTGGAAAGACTCGTGGAAATTGATAACCAAATTTCGAGGCTGTGCTACTTACAATTCCAAAGTTATTCGATATCGCAAGTTTGGCTTGTATGGGCGGAGCCACACCTCCTTGTTCAATGACGTCTCAGTTTTCTAGTAGAAGAATATCACCCAATATTAATTCCATACTGAATTTCGTTGTTAAACGACATTTAGTTCCAAAGCTATCTGATATCAAAAATTTAAAGTGTATGGGCGGAGCCACACCCCTTTTTTCAAAACCCATCCCAGTTTTATAGTAGATATATCACCAAGTGGCAACTCCATACTGAATTTCATTATTATACGGCATTTAGTTCCAAAGCTATTCGATATCATAAATTTTAATTGTATGGGCGGTGCCACACCCCTTTGGCCTATACTGGCTCAATTTTGCAAGTCGAAAGACACGACTAAATAGAACGTTCTAACCGAGTTTCATTAATGTGTGACTTATAGCTTGAAAGTTATACTGAAAATTTGGCTGAAAAATTGCCACGCCCCACATTCAACGCCCATAAAATTTTACGTGTGGAACGGCTCTTGTAAATTGAGATAGAACACCGAATTCCGATACTATGCGACCTATAACTTCAGAGCTATTCGCTACCGTAGATTTGGGTTGTATGGGAGGTGCCACGCCCCCTTATTTTAGGGGGATGAAAAATAGATGTTGTTCGATTCTCCCTCCTGACTAATATCCTCGCTAAGGATCACGAAAATCGGTCGAGCCGTTTCGGAGGAGTTCGATTACGCACCCCGTGACAGAAGAATTTTATATATTAGATTGATTATTACTCTTATATTATGTTAAGTATATTGATGTTACAATATTCTCCTTTCTAATTTATTTTTTGTATTACATGTGCCATGTATGTCATGTAGTAAATTGTTACATATTTACAGTAACTACATTTTAGTTTGAGAAGTCTTATGTCGGTACATTTAATGCACACTCTCAATATTCTCTAAAATTCTGGTCCGTACACGATTTTACGAAAGTCCCAACAGAAGCATAACTCCATCCCAGAACTCCAAATAGTGTGGAGCATGATAAAATTAACAAGGTGGTAGTGAATTTTTCACCACACACTAAATTTTGTTGTATCCGTCAAAAAATTGTGACATAAAGAGAGGACCTGTTGTTAAGTGTCAAATCATTATTTGTTTTGTTTGCTTCCTTGTGGTAGTTCTAGCTATAACTAATAAATTGCTGTTTTTTTTCAAAGAACTGCTTGATTGTATTCAAATGGCATTTCGAATGTATCCTCAATATACGAGCACCGAGTGTGAAAATTGTGCTCGTATATTTCTTTCTTCTGAAAATTCCTCAGCTCATAATTGATTTTACTGATTACGTAATTTTTAAAATTTATTTTTTTTTTTTTTTTTTTATTGCCAAAATATAAAATTACTCAAATTATAAAATAAAGTTGAAAGTGTTACATAGAAACCGATAATATTTTTTAAATCAGCCCATAATAATCCATTTAGAAATTATTTAGAATTTATACCATTTAGAAATGATTTCATTCTATTCTGACAACTCCTATTTTTGTCCAATACTATTTTAGTATGGGAACGGGACACTGTAAATCACTCCAAAGATATTCTCTTCATATTTCATTTTAATATTTACATATGTACGTTTATAAATACCTACGTATTTTATACACCTTCCCAAAAAATTCTTTTTATGAAAGCAATAAACGTATCTAAGTATATCGACTCATAACCGCCAAAATATCTTAAGCGCCAAAAAGAAAATTTTACAGGAGAAGGTTTTTTTAATTATCTTTGCTATTAATTTTATCTTTTATCTCTTATCTCTTTGCTATTAATTTTATTTTAATAATTTTATCTCTTATATTGATTAATTTCTTTTAGAGAATTTCATCTTAAGCGACACTTTGCTGTCATGAAAAATGTAAACAAACATGTAGTGTGTACTTAAGCTAAAATTGCTTTTGGTTTAAATTCATAATCTAATTTCGTACACCTATGAAATTTTGACAGACGATGTAAACCATCGCAAATTATCGATTTTCATCAAAAAACATAAATCGGATATTATGTCGCTTAAGATATTTTGGCGGTTATGAGTCGATATATTATTCTTTTTTGAAACATAGTGTTTTTCTTCCAAATGCCTACGGCATTTACAAGAACGTAATTTCCATACCCAACAGTATCCTCTTTAAAATATTACAGTCAATGAGTTGATGGGTGAGCGACACTTGCTTTAAAATACGAGTAGTTAAGTAGCTACAACGGAGTCAAATGAATTGGCAGTAGAGGATCAAACAAACTGATAATTAAGTACTACATCGCATTGCTACTAGTACTAGTCATCACTGTGATAGCGCTATCAATAAATCTTTGTGGCCAAAATTGTAACATTGATTATAATAAATGCTCTGTCCAGCCTTCACAGCCAGTTGCATGACCCAGACACTAATCGTTCTACCCCAGACGGATTTGCCAACGGATTCACCTACTGATGTGTGCCATCGAACAGGTCGTCGCTTGACTTATGATGGGCAGTCAGCGCTACACAAACTGCGCACGACCCACAAAAAATAAACAAAACGCCGCTACCAACAAATCTTGCAATGGATTCCACATCCATCCAGCCATCTATCCCATCCATCCCAACTAAAGAGTGACTGAGTGAGTGAATAGCTGAATATGGCTAAAACAAAACCATACGAAATCGTAAACAGCATAAACGATGACGGAAAACAAAAGAAAAATAATACTCCCAATTAGTCCAAGGCTTCTGATACGCATGCATCGCTTGCCCTTTGGAATCAGTGGGATCAGTGATCAGCGATCCGGCACACCGTTTTAATGCATGAAATTCCGAGCATTATTCTTCAGATTTTGACAATTTAATAACAGCCTTCCTAGCGAATGTTGCAGCATGGTTCAGACAGAAGTATTTCTTCTGCGGCATACATATGTTTGTTTGTTTGTTGGATCGTATATATATATCGCCGTAGCTGAGCGAGGGCATAGATAAAACACATCGAATTGTTCGCCCACTGTTTAAGAAAACTTGAAATTTTTGAAATTCGAAGAATTTTGGGTTGTTGTGTGTTTGCACCGCACAGCGGAGCACCGCAGCACCACATTGTATCACAGTGTTCCGTTGGGTCGCAGAATCACAGAACATTTTGAGGAATCAGCGTGGTAGCGACGTTTTCGATGGGCGTGAACAATTGGGCTGATCACGTTCCACAGTCAAAAATGAAAGGTATCTTAGGTAGCAGTGATCCGCAGTCAGGATCCCACAACTTTGGCTCGCTTGATGTGATGGGATGGGAACAGAAAAAATAAAACACATCGAAAGCGTTTAACAGTGAATTCATTCGTTTTCACTGCATTGTTTTAATATGATGATGATGATTATGACGCTGACGATGTTGATGATGCTGCAACTGACGTTGTTGCTGAGCCCAAATAACACCAAAGCGTTTATTGTTTCGCCGGATAAACGTTTCCAAATTAGGGCAAATTAAACTATTAGAGAAATGAGAGCGATTTGCTCGATGTCTGGGTTCCCAGACTTATTGTCAATTGGCAATTTTCTCAGCCTATTTCGAGAATCTATGCATTCGATACTGCGTCCAAGCCCTTCATTTAGTATTGAAGCATCCACCAGTGGCCAACTGGTTTCTTATCAACAGCTACAAACTCAGATAATGACACTACTCTGGCATGTTGTCCCTTCGACATCCATCTGTCGACATGGATTATAATCAACATTCAGCACTCCAATCAGTCTTAAATGAACTTGTCACATGTCTGGCATTGTGAATTGTTAAGTATTGTGATTTTAATTAAAAATAACTTTTGTTTATTATTTGGATCAGTGGAGTAATGAAAAAGAAAAAAATCCACGATTCTGAGTTCATCATGAGTGGACATTTCAGATTCCTAAGCCAATTTAACCCACGGAATTACGGAAAGACTGAATGATAAGGGCACACAGCCAAACAGACGCGCAGACAGACAATGATGACGACAAATTTGATATCTGATACGCCATTCTTGGGTGGCCATCAGCAGAATGTCATGTATCCCGACAAATTTTTAATCAAAATGTTGGAATATCATAATTTGCATTCTCATGTGGTTCGAGCAAGCGAGCTGACTAGCGCTTGATTACGCACATGTAGACACTTCAGAGATGCCTCCGCTGTTGCCATGATGCATCTGCGTCCTTCATCATGATGTTGTTTGTTCATGTTGTCGATCTTAAGCCGAAGGTCTGCTCTGCCGGACCTTTTTTTGTGATAGCTGATGGCTGTTCACACGATGCTTGCAACTTACAGATCGAAGTTTTGACATTTTAATCGCATTTACTAAAACTCGCTGAACAATTCCGACAAGAAAGAATGCGCAAATGTCATTTAAGCGCACACGCATTTTCATAGTCTCCGACTGGCGCGAGTGCATGCGCGATGCGCGCACATCCAGCATCTCTTCGGGCTGCTCCTCAATTCACAGTGGTGCAGGAAAGCATGTCGTTTATGAGAAACACAAAAGTGCCGTATTTGAGGGAAGATTCAAAGAAGTTGTAGCGGTTTTATCTAAAAACCACGGTATTACGGAGGACTCTCAAAAGCTATCAACACCCACATTATTGTTGTACACATATGTTTCAAGCTTTGGTTATACATTTTTCTAAAAGATAAAGGCTCCTTGAAGTGGAATTTAGGTAAATCGAGAATATTATTAAATCCAATTTTTTCAACTGAACAGATATCAATTTATTCCATTGGTTACTACACCCAATCAAAGCGAAGTTGTTGACCATCGGTCCACATTTCACGTTTTTAAAAAAATGAATTTTCTTAACCTTAAAAAATATAATCTGTCAGACTTCTCTCGGGTCATCTGCACATGATTAAAAGAAAGGTGTTTGTATGTTACCTCAAAACTTAGAAACTATTGCACCGATTAAGACAAAAATGTATATTCATATTGTATGGATCGTGAAGAGTGTTCATGTATAGTTTCTATAGAAAAAATAAAAAAAAAATGTCCTTTCGTGCAGGAGGTACGTGAAAAACTGCTTTTGGTAGACGAATAATTATATTTTATATCATTTTAGACCAAAATGAAATTTTCAAATTTTTAAACTTTTTTCTTTACTTTTCAGTACTTCATAAAAAAGTTTTTTTATTGCGTAAAGAAATGTCTGCCGGGCCATCTAGTAAAATGTAAGAGAAATTACTTGCTTCTTCTTAAGATGGCAATGTGGCAATGTGGGATTTTCTTTTTCAATCACTATATTCTGTGATTTGCATTCGATTTGTTAGCCTATTTAACATGAAGAATGGATTGTTTTACGTGTAACATTTTCAGAATTGACTTTAGTTTGGATGTCATTTCATTGATCAATGAAATAAACTATTTACCAATGTCCAACTATACCCAATGTTCTAAAAATAATCACTTGTTTACTAAAAAATTACTTCAACGAAACTATTTTCTGTTGCAATTTCTGTTAAAGTTGACCAAATGTCAAGAACAATATATTTTTAAATTTGTGAACATGTATTTTCTTACAGGTGAGCATGCCCTATAAGGTTCGCCTAAAGATGGGCTTCCGTCTCTCATGTCTATGGGGTTTTTTTTTTTTTTGTTTAATTGCAGTAATGCCCGTACCAAAAAGCCTATCATAATTCTTATAAAATAAACTTAACTTGGCCTGAAAAGGGGCTAATAACCCCCATTTCAGCTTAAGAACTTTTCCGTTCTAGCCTAGAGTGCATAAAGCAATCAGAAAGCAATGATACTTTGTTCCACTGTCAGTCAATGTTCAGTATGCTGCTGATAGCTTATTTAACTTGAGCCTGGAATTACTTTGCTCTCTATTCAGACGATTATACGTCGACGACGATGGTGACGGTGATGGTGACGGCTACGATCAAGCGATACATCGCGATGTGATGTTGTGCGCGCAACTTAATTTAAGAGATCGTGATTAAACTTGGAAGCCGCTTGATTTATTTCTGTTTAAAGCCTTGTCAAGCATTAGGTAAAGTTTATATGCCACTCGTTGGAGGAGCCCTGTGACTTAGCATGTGACCAAAGTAACACATGGAATTCTTTTTCTAGACAAGCACAATAATCTCTTTGGTCTTAAAAGCGTCTCTTACGCCACAAAAGCTACTTCGGTTAATACGGTCGGTAACTGCAACAATCATGGTGATATTTTATCGCATATGTGTAAAGGTCAATTTGAGAAAATAATAAAGACTGCAACTAGTTTGCAGTTCAAAGACGCATTTTAACTCAAGTGTTAATGACTTTTATCACTGTAACATAAGATGAAGTTGCACCGACAATTGTTGTCATTGTCAAGGCCGAGGAAGTTCTTAACTTTCGAGCTTGCGACGAAAAACATGAAACTGCCAAGAAAAGGAACAATATTGCCATGTATTTATTATTTATCTTATCGTTCTACTAAATTAATCCTAAAAAACTAAGGCCTCAGAATACAAATTAAAAAAAATGGCTCAATGCAATGAACCAGAATCCTAAAATTTCCTGAAGTAAAACTCCATAAATCTCATAAAAACCTTTAAAAATCCATTAATTCTTAAAAATAAAAAGTGTCTCATTAAATCGAGTCTTTATAACCGAAAAATCTAAATTAACGTATTGTTTCTTTTTTTATTATTTATATAGAAATTGTAGGGTGTTGCCGCTTTTATTTTGCGATATTTTTTTAAGCATTAATTTATAGATCCTACTTATTCTCTCAATAAGGTAAAAAACTATACTTACAAAATATTGTAATTTTTGTAGAATTTGATAAAACATAATTTTGTGCTTAAATTGAAAATTGTCGGTTAAACCTACTTTCCCACAAAAAGAAAGACTAAGGCCGTTGTTATGCAGACGCTCATATGATCCCCGATCACGTACTTTTTTACGCTCTTTTTTCGTTTGATGAGCTCTGTGATGAAAGTATGTTATACAGACGGTCATTTGATCCCCTGAACACTAGTACACTTTTTTCTACTTTCAATACTTTAGGCAAAAAAGTATCACGAGTATGAGTATGGTGAGTGTTGCTATTAAGCAGGTTTCATTACTGCTTTGATGCATTTCGTGCTAAAAGTGTACTATTTTCATGCAAAAACACAAATGTTGTGAATAATTGCACAGCGCAACACTGTTTCTATCTGTGATTCCATATATTTTTCGAATCATTTGGTGACCATTCTGGGCAAAATAAATTCCTTCGTTCACTCTCCCAAATTTCCCTTTTACATTGAAACAACAACAATGCGTGCCCGTGATGAGCCCGTGAACGTCTGTATAACAAGGGCCAAACGCCCAAATTTCAAAGGATTTCTTTTCCTGCCTACACCGAGAAAAAAACTTATGCAAAATTAATAAAAAACCTAGTATAATTTATACGATGGCTTTGGCAGTTTTCAGCCTCCTAAGTTTTTTGTTAAAACACCTAAGTTGTACTTGTGAACTTACCGATGTTGATTGGTATTATAAATTAGCGAAGTATTTTGTAATTTACACATTAGCTTCGACAACATAGCTTCGACAAACATAGTGTTCAAGTTTTCAACAAAAAACCTTGTGGAACTGTCAAAGTTAAATAGATAAATAAATAAACAGGGAGAAGTATAAAATATACACTACTTAACATAGGTAAATTACTGTCGAATATAATGGGGTGATCTTGACAACCCCATGCAACTTTTGAGACCTTTTAAAATGTGAAATTCGAAAAAAATTGTAATTCGATACGCCCTACTGTATATTGTTTTTATAAAAAATTTCGAAAGACAAGTATGAAATGAACATATACTCAGGTAAAATTTTGTATATTGCTGTTGTGCGAAATTACCGAAGCACTTAGATGAAACTTCTAAATAGAATGAACCATAAATTTTAATTCTTGTTAAGAAAAACCTGTATTTTTTAATGTAAATAGACATATATTTACAACAAAGATTTACAAAGTAGAAAAAGTTATGCATTTAGATCGCTTATAAATATATCTAATTTAATGCTCACGAAGCATTGCACTTTGGCTAAATATCTAGGCTATATGGTTTTCATTACAAAAACTAAACGAGAACTATAACAAACCGGGAGTATTCAGCGATAAATTTTGCTTATACCATTTTGATAAAGTGTCAAAGTCTTCGGTAGCTTACCTACACTATTGGTTAAAATGTTATATACTTAGCTTGGTTGAATAAAACATTTTTTTTTGGGAGGGTATCGAAGTATATGCTTTCAAAGCAATGTGTTAAGCAATATATTACTTTCGTCAATAACCATAAGTTTCTAATTTCCATACAATTTTCTTTACCCAAGCCGTCTTAGGTGATTTATCTATTGCTTTTCTTCTCGGTGTACGTATGTTAAATGAATTTATATTTTGATTTCCAAAATAATTAGGGTATTCACAAGGTGTACTATCATGTCATATTATCATAATGTAATACAATTTTACACTAGTTTAAAAATATGGTTGTTGCCTTCCATATAAAAAAGTACTAAAATATTACAACTCTAAAAGCTATGTTTATTGAGTGTCGTATTCAATAACGTGCAAAATATGCTTTTTGCACAAACCGGCTATTATTTTGTCTTTTTCGCTTTCTTTTGGCATTGTGATAACAAATATTTATTTAAATTTGTTTTGCATCAGCTGATTGAGAGTTGAAATAGCACAATAAGTTATGGGAGGTTGTTCACACTTGTTGTAAATTTTAATGTTTTCAATTTAAGACATTTGACTTTATAAGACCTTGTGAATACCCTAAATGTGTTGCCGATATTATCTTTTATTCAGAGTATTCGCTCTTTTATA
This sequence comes from Pherbina coryleti, assembly GCA_943735915.1. Lineage (NCBI taxonomy): Eukaryota > Metazoa > Arthropoda > Insecta > Diptera > Sciomyzidae > Pherbina > Pherbina coryleti. The sequence continues at coordinate 1,026,283 of OX030948.1, forward strand.
TAAACTATTACTACCAGAAAGAAATTTTTTGTTAAGGAGTTATAAATACATATGAATATACGAGTATCCCGTACTTTTCCATGGCGACATATAGTAAAATGCTGAATTTAAGAGAGTAAGAAAAAAAATGTAAGACCCAAAAAAAGACAGCAGTCTTTCTAAAAAAAATCAAAAACAATGTCAAAGAAATGTTAAAAAAAGTCTGAAAATTATTTTATTTGAAGTCTATAACTTCTTTTCTGCCATCAACTCTCCATTTGTATGAATGAGTTCAAGGAAACAATTAATGATGACGAATGATTCACTGGATATATGAAACTACTTCTTTTTAACAAGAATTTCTTGAGTAAAACTTTAGCTTTTGTCGTAGAGAAAGAAAATATTTAGAGGTAAAGGAAGAGTTATTTTATACCTTTCAACAACTGGAAAAAAATAAGCGAATGTTGGAAGTTAATCAAATTAGTCAAATCAATTTAAATTTTTGTCACCTCAGGGCTTTTTGTGAGAGCCAAGACTGACAGAACAGCCAGTTGTTCAGCAAGTTGTTTTCGGCGTATTTTACCAAAACTATTTAGCAAAATAGCACCGCTTACCTGAAATTCCTTAAGAAAAAATAATTAGCTATGAAATCTTAACCTTTGCTCAAGCCAAAGATTTAAGATGGATTGAAATCGCCAAAGACGTTATCATATTTAGCGATCTACCTTAATTCAAATAAACTACCAAGCGAGAGTCGCAAGTATCGAAGCAAAACCTAAGTTGCTTCGAATTGGATATAACGCAGTGACTCCAGTTTGTGCCTAAGCTAATACAATTGTATGAACGAATCTCCTTTTCATCGAAATTCCATTCCATTGCAATAGGATTGAACAAAACTTGTGGTAATGGAGTGAGGACAAATTGGTTCTGCGACTGCTAACCTGTCTCTCGGTATGTCTTTCGGCTGAAATTTCGATGTCTGGCTTTGTATTTCTTTACGTTGCTGGGGCTAGTGTGATAACGATCACATTTAGATCCAATATATCAGACCAGTGTTGACGGCATACATTGCACAATTGATATAAACTGCGGTACAAAGCTTAGACATTTTCCGATTAATGTTTACGATTAGGAGCAACTTAGTAGACCAATCTATAGAATTCGTTTGATATCTTCAAGTGTACATAGTATCATCTATGAGACTAGTGCCATTAATAAGAGTATCAATTTGTTTGTTGTCAGTTTGAACTTGAATCAGAACATTGTTATCTTTTGAGTAAGAGCATCGAATGAGCTCGAGAGCAGTATCAGTTTTTCTATTGATTGATGAATCGTTGAAATTATGATTATGTAATTGTTTACAGGAGTTGCAATTTATTCGGAAGTTGTTCTCATCCTGTGAAAATTGTCTATGCTTTTGAGTTCTTAAGGAAATATTCCTAAATTTAATGTGTGTCGCACTGAACTTCACATATAAATGCTATAACATTGAAGCACATATTTGCATCTTTTAAGTTAAACTCCCACAATCTTCCTTCTTATCGATATTTTAAAACATTTAGTACTCAAAACTATAGAGCTTTTCTGACCCTGCCTGATCTCTTGCAATTCATGTGCGACTCTGCTTCTTTTATCCATTTCGTTTCGTTTTGATCAAGAGTTTAGTAGACTCATACAGTCTGCCTGGATTTGAAATAGGATGATAGATACAAGTTCGTAGGATGACATTAATTTAGCACGACTATTAAAGTACTTACATTCAAACGTGCTAAAATATCTTGACTCAACGAAACTTCAAATACGACATAAAATATTAGGGGCATTCACGATGTGATGTATTTAGTCTTGTATTCTGTATTTGTGGTAAATATGGTTTCTGTGGTTAATTACACAAACAAAATGTAAGCAACTAAAAAATACCATACTTACCACAACTGCAACACTGTAAATCGTTGTATTTACGATGTATTTATGGATATTGCTTGTTGAAAACAATAAAATGGAGAATTTAGTGCGTGCTGTTAGTAAAGTTATTGATGAAAATAAGTTTATTTTCTACATTGACTTATTTTTGAAAAATTGGAAAAATATTTTAGAATTATTTTTTGGAAAATAATAAAAAAAAGAGAAAAACCCAATAAAAAGTGGACCAGTGAAGAAGTCGAAAAGATCCTTCAATTTCTTTTGGAGCATCCGAAATTTTTCGGGCATCTTGGTGGTTTTATAACAAATTAACAAAAGGTTGTTCACAATCTTATTCTAAGTGTTGTATATTATTAACATATTTACCACAAATACACTACATTGTGAATACCCCTAACTTTACTATTTTAATAACTTAATAACCCCTAACTTTACTATAATAACTTTATTATTTTATTTATAGTTTACATGGTGCAATAACAAGGTAGGTTCAGTGAAGTGAGCGTGGACTCAGAACTTTCAAATTGAAATTATTTTAATTTGAATTATTTGAAATATTTTTTGAATCTTTTGCTTTCTTTCTGACAAAGAAAAAATTTTTCTGATCGGCCGTCACCTCTCTGCAGACAATGACAAACCTCTGTGAGTAAATAATGCGATATAAAGCTTCTTGAGAACATGCACATTTAGCCGTTCGGAGTCGGCACAAAACAAGAAGGTCCAATTTAAAAACACGCGCAACACTATATGATCATAAGAAGCTCGGTCAAAGTCCTTTCAAGGACTGAAATAGTCATTTAGTTTGTTTTTATTTACGTGAAATCATAGACATAAGAAAGGTAGAAGCATGGCTGAGAGCCATGAGGTGTAAAAATCTCTCAAAAATTGAGAAAGCACAAAAAAGGACGAGAATGCTTTTCGGATAAAAATTGTGTAAACTGTCAAATTAAATCATTTGTTCAAGGAGGATTATATACCCAGAACTTTTTTCACGCCCAGCTTCAAGTCTCAAGAATATGTGGTTAAAATTTCAAGTTGATGTCTCGAAAAATAACAAAGTTATAGCCTAGAAAAATAACAACCGCCTTCCATAGCGAGCAGTGCTGGCCCTTATTTTCAAACGCGTTTTTCTCGACACCATGTTTTCAAAGTCGGTGACCAAGATTTCTCGAAACTCAGTAAACCGATCGTTCAATTTTTTTGCAGGCTTATTTTATACATAATAATCTTGTACTTGTCATAAGATTTTTTTTCGTAACTTGGTTCATTAGTTATAGGCAAAATAATGACGAATATATGGTCGAAAATCTTTACTTTGCGTTCGGAAATCCGCCATTTTGTGAAAAACTAATATTTTCTAAATCGGCTATGACAAGTACGACAAGATAATTAAATCTTGTTTAATAATATTTTTCATTTTTTGTTTCAGATGAATTTAGGAGGAGCAATCTTGGTCACCGCTTTTCAGCGGTCTATAAAAAATGCTGTATCTACCTTAATATTAAATTTTTTTAATAAAAAATATCTCTTAGGTTTCTTTAAAAAATTCACAAACCTGACTTTTTTTCGGCCTCTGGATATATAAACCCCCTTAATGTGGAGCATCGTCAGTGCAGCCGACACGCTTAAGATTTTCAACAATATTGAAATTAATTCTCAAATTATCATTTATACTTGCTTTTAAAAGAATTTACCATATTTTTGGTTTCCATTCCAAAAGTTTATATTTATTTAAAAAAACTTTTGATGTTGTAAACAGCTGATTTTAAGAAGTTTGACACTTTTACCCTTTTTTGTCAGAAGAAATTTCTTGCACTTAAACTTGCAATTTTTGACAAGGGGAATTTTTCCTCTCTCGATTGCACTCTCTTTTAGGGCGATGTTATGTAGACAGTCACGGGCACGAGTTTTTACTCTCTTTTCCGTGTGATGAATGTCGTGCCCAAAGTATGTTATGCTACTTTTAATACTTTATGCAAAAAAGTATGACGAGTATTAGTATGGCGAGTGTTGCTATTATGCAGGTTTCCTTACTGCTTTGATAGATTTCGTACTAAAAGTGTACTATTTGTATGCAAAAATACAAATATTGTGAATATTTCCACAACGCAACACTGTTTTGATCCAGTGATTTGGTATCGACAGCCGAATCATTTGGTGACCGCGGTGGGCAAAATGTATTCCCTCGCTCTCTCAAATTTCCCTTTTACATTGAAACAACAACAATTCGTGCCCGTGCCGTGCCCGTGACCGTCTACATAACATCGCCCTTACTAATTTTTTGAGTACGCTTTTTTGACTAAAACCATGATACAATTACAAGGTAGGCTCATATTGGAGAGCAGGGTGCGCTAGTCAGGCGCGGATCCAGGGGGGGGTTTTGGGGGTTCAAACCCCCCCCCGAAATTCTAAAAGAACCTGTATTTAAATGTGATGTACTGATGTTTATTATGTGGGCCAAGAGTACCAAAAAGAAAAAAAATTGGTTTTTTATAATTTACTTTAAATATTCACACCCCTTTGCTGTAAACGTTTGTAGCTGTTTCTACACGTATTGCTAGAATACTGAATTCTGTTCCAGTTTTTGTTTGTTTTTGCGATATTGCGCCTGTAGCTGTAAACAGTCACACATACAATCTTAACCTGAAATCACAAAAACACCGCATTTTTTGGATAAAATATATCCAAACACCGCACAGTCTTAATTTAAAAACCCACAGTTTCGATAGTATCGGAAGTGTAAACTTAAAATTCCTTTTTATACAGTAATGGAGAAAAATTCCGGTTTTTGTAGTTTGACGTAAAATTCCTTTTTATACAGTAATGGAGAAAAATTCCGGTTTTTGTAGTTTTTTATTTATTTTGATGTTGGTTTTATGTTGGCCTTTAATATTTGTATTCGAGTCAAATAAACAGAGAAATCACTTTTATTATTATAATTATCTTCACCCCAGCGTCAGCTTGTGGTATTTAACACAAAAAAAATAATCCTGAGCACCACACAATCATATGGAGTGAATATGGAGTGAAATGTGGATGGCTATTTTTTTCGTAGCAAAGTTTTTTCCAATAAGTGGAATAATTTTTTCACATATTGCAGCAAAACACAAATTATAACCTTCTTTTGAAAAACCAGAGGCTCGAAATAGATTTAAGACTAACGGTTTCTTCCCACTCCTACGATTTTTTGAAAAAAAAAATTATCCCGCTCAAATGTATATAAAGGCTGGTTAAATTTTAAGGGCCGATGTTGAATATAAACCACACCTAAATGTCAAGTTTTTTTCTGCATTTCATTTGACATTTCTCAATTTCAGACTAACTCAATTTGAACCGTTAAAGTTATTCAGGCTTATTATGAAAATGAGCTTTCAAATCAAAATGCATATCGAGCACTTCGTGATTTTTTCGGTCAATTTAATCGTCCAAATATGCGTACAATCGGAAAAATCGTGCAAAAATTTGAACAAACCAGGTCTGTAGGAGATGTGAAAACACCAGTGCATGCTCGTACTGCATACACGGTACAGAATGGTGGCAAGGAATGGCAACAGTGGATGATCAATTTTCGAAGAAAATCATCTTCAGTGATGAGTCACATTTTCACCTCAGTGGATTCCTCAATAAGCAGAATTACCGCATTTGGGCGAATGATAATCCAAGAGTGATTGTCGAAAAAACCAATGCACCCACAAAGAGTGACTGTTTGGTGCGGTTTATGGGCTGGCGGCATCATCGGGCCGTATTTTTTTCCAAAATGAGGCTGGTCAGGCAGTTACTGTGAATGGTGTTCGGTAGCGTGAGATGATAACGAACTTTTTATGGCCCGAATTGGAAGATATGGATGTGGACGATATGTGGTTTCAACAGAACGGTGCCACTTGCCACACAGCTAACGAAACAATGGCTCTTTTGCGCGACAAATTCAATGGCCGTGTTATCTCACGTGGTGGCGATGTCATTTGGCCACCAATCATGTGATTTGACACCGTTGGGCTTCTTTCTTTGGGGTTATTTGAAAGAAAAGGTATACGTCGATAAGCCAGCAACAATTGAAAAGCTAAAGGATGAGATAATTCGGCGGCGGGGTGCAATAAGGCCGAATTCGGCCTTATTTCCATTTGAAAAAGAAAATAAGCCAATTTGGCCTTATTTCCCTTTAAAATGAACCACTATTAAAACGCCATCAAATAAGTTTTTTAGTTTTATTTAATGAAAAATTAAAGATATAAAGTATTGGAATAATTGTACTTTAGGGCCCATGCTCCTTTTTTCTTTTTTTTCTAAATGTGAATTTGGAGCTCCTAATGCACATGCTGCAAAAAAAGGTCGGTCTCAAATGGTTTAGGAAATAAAAATCGTGAAAGTTTGAAAAATGTACATATTTTGGAATATGTAATTGCACTTTTGGTACACGCTTCTTTTTTTTTTTTTTTTGTTTTTTAAATGTGTATGGAACTTCTAAATCTAATGCTGCAAAAAAAAAAATAGGGAGGTCTCAAATGGTTTAGGAGATAAAAATCGTGAAAGTCTGAAAAATTTACATATTTTTTATTGAGAAGACTAGGATATCTTATTCTAATAATAGAAATATATATCCGTTTAAAGCGAAAAATATGATCGTTTAAATTCTAAAGAACATACATCTTTTTGTTTGTGGTCGAGAAAAAAATGTAAAATATAAACGTAAAAGTGATGAATGAAAATTTATAAAATATGCGCGATTTTTACTAAAATTTTTAATGAAGCTTTAATATTATAAAGAATGAGCGCCGCAGGTTTATAATAAATCGCCGCGATTTTTAATAAAATTTTTTTGCCTGCGGCGCTCATTCCTTATAATATTAAAACTTCTTCACCTTCACTATTGAACTACTACTAATAAATTTTTCGCGTTGATACGAAAACAAGCACATTGAGGTTGACAATGGCAACTGTTCTCTTGCAAATTGAGTACCTGCGCTGAGTCCAGTAACTTTTCAAACAACAGACTACAGGGTGCGTACTTTTTATTAAAAATAATTATAAAAAATAATCCTTAGTTTGCAAAAATTATTTTTCGGCCTTATTGCCATTTTGCTAAATTTTTTTTTAGGCTTTATTTCCTTTTCAAATGGAAATAAAACCAAATTCACAATTTCGTCCTTATTTCTCTTTGAAAAGGAAATAAAGCCAATTCGGCCTTATTGCCGTTGGCCTTATTGCACCCCGCCAATTCGGCACATTAACGGCATAGAACCTCACTTATGCCTCGGCGTCATCGAAAATTTGGGCCATCGGATGGAGGTGTGCTGCCGAGGTCGCGGCGGCCATTTAGCCGATATTTTGTTCCATGCATAATTGAACCATACCAATATTATCATAATAAAAAGAAACGACAATAATTTCCTTAATAATTTGTGTTTTATTCAAAATCAACATCGGCCTTTAAAATTTAACTACCCTTTATATATATAACGTACATAAATATTTTTGAAACCCCCCCCGAAATATATTCCTGGAACCGCCCCTGGCGCTAGTTGTCAAAATCAGCTGGTAGTTTTTAGTTTTTCTAATTGTTGTTTTTGCTTTTGCCGTTTGACGTTTGAAGCTCATACAGCTTTGTTGTTGCGAAATTTCTCAATTGAGCAGCCATCTTAAAATGAGCTTACCTTGTAATTGTATCACGACTAAACCTTTAAAACTGGTAAATTTGACTTAAACTTTAGAGTAGGAACTTAATAACAAGGCTCATTTTGAAATGGCTGCTCAAATGTGAAATTTTACGATAACAAAACTGTAAGTGACGCAAATGTCAAAAGACAAAAGCAACAACAACAATTCGAAAAAAAACTCAAAATCATCACCTGACATGAACTTTTCGATCATTTTGTCTCCAATATGAGAATACCTTGCTCTTTATCATTAAAACCTATAAAAATCTTACACTCACGAATTAAAACAAATTTTTATAACTCTTAACTCTTAATGTATACTATTTCAGGCACTTGTTACATAGAGTTTTGTCCAGTTAAGCATGGCTAAAACTTCCATTTGTGGCAACTCAAGAACTTATTTCAAGTTTAATAACTTTACTGAGTTTTATACTTGTAACTCAGATTTAACTCTCTATGTAAACATGAACAAAACTTAAACATTTAAAAAAGTGGGATCTGGATTCCGGTTATTTCTGAACAGAGAAAATATTTTCTAAATAAAGTCCATATTAAACTGCTGTATAAATGTATAAATATTTCATAAAAATAAAAAACTACTTAGCCTACATTAATCGATTCCATTGACTTTTTGTTGGTTTTTTTTTATGATTACCTTCACAAATTAAACTTATGCTGGCTTAGTTTTTCTCGATACATTCAGATGCCACACCCACATACTTCACTTACTAATTCTTTTTGACTGATACACAATGATGCTTCATGTGATCCTTAGTGTCTTCATCATTGAATGACGACTCTTTTAACTTTACTTCGCAGAATTACTACCAAACTTACTTAACAAATTATCTTCGGCCGCATCTAATGAGGAAGCTGACTAACAATAACACGCCCGACAGACACCGCAACAACATTCAAGTCCGTCATACTCTGTTGGCTTTTATTTAATGAAATTCATGACTTTGAAGCCATCAACACTACCAACGGTTGACGTGTGGTGTAAAATTATTTCAGTTTCATTTTTTATCGCTAACAAGATCCGATTTAATCTGCGCTAATGGCGTTGACAGACAGGGAGACAAGCGGACGAAGAACAAAAGCAGCACTCTTCATATTTTAATTGATTACCAAACCCCGTGTTACGAAAGGCGCGCACACATAGCTATACTTGAAATGTATCTGATACAACTAGAAATTCATGTTGGTAAGTATCTGGCATGCGTTCCTCGTGAATCATTCAAGTTTAACTTTTCACTTAGCCGCAATGTCGAAATCACCTTCACAGCTGCTTGTTGCCTCGAACCTACTTTTGGATAAAAGCCATAGTGCCACCAAGTATTTTATAGTCGTAAGATAATCAGGCAAGACGTTAAAATAAAGCAAAATTAATTTTGTGGTTTTGACGATATTTTGGGAATTTCTTGTGTCATGACGAACCTTCGTAGTCCGCCCATAAAGATTGAGAAATGATGAAGCAAATGTTTTGCTACCGGTTGTTGAATCACGTTGCTGGACCACAAGATGACAACGGAATTACAGCATCACTGTAAGATATGCATTTCGGAAACCACTTTCTAATTTTCATGACTATGACTACAACTGCAGTGCGAACTTGGAGCATAGAAGCAATAGCAATTGTAGGCCGCATTCTCTGCATATGCAATTCAAAACTCGATTGTTTTGATGACAACAAGCAGCGTTCCTACAAAGCGGCACAGTAGGTATGCGAGCCGGGATAGTCTTTTTATTGATGCCATTTCGTAATAAGCAGTACAAATATGCGTTCTGAGTTCTAAATAAGAAATAAAAGGCCAAGAAACGCAAAACATTGCAATATTGTGCAGGACTCATACTGCGTAAAGGATCCTGCACTCGTGCCTACGGTTTGTGGAGGAGGCAACAGAAAAAATTAATACCATTTTTGCGAGCTGCACATGCCATACTTACCGCAGCGCAGCGCAGTCCGACACCAAAAAATTGTGCGATTCTTCTGGGGCGTTTAGCTGGAAAACCACACGTGCCGTTCAGTCTTCCTGATTTCCTGATGCAACAAGACTTCGCAGATCGAAATTTCTTCCTCACATGCTGCATTGCCACACTCGCAAGTCAAGAGCGCTGCATGCGGGCCATGCTGTAGTGCGTTAGTCACAAGACACAAGCCTGTTGGTGGCACTGGCACCAGCAACAACCAACATTGTACTGTCATTGCACCCGCTTGGCCACACCATAGCACCAAGTATTTGGGTAGCAAACAGTAGCCTCTTAAATTCGTTTCGCATTTGGAAACTTCTTCATTAAACTCTTTGCTGGTTATAATAAAAAAAAAAAAAAACAAAGTACACACGAGCAGGTCTTTGATAAGAACGACTTTGTATTTGAACTTAAAAATAGCTGCCAAAGGATTCAATAGATTCCTAAATCAATTACGAATGTTAATTCTGACAAGAATTTTATTTGTTCAATTCCCACCTATTGTGTGGTTGTAAAAATTTAAATTTCTTTATATGACATACTATATGTTTAGGGAACTATTTTTTGTGACCATATTAAAAAGTTTGTAACCACATAAACTAACAGTGATGCCAACTTAACCTAGAATCAATCAAGAATACTGTACATATCTTGATATTAAACTCCTATACAATTGGGCGTATCGAAAAAATTAGATCGTATTCTAAGAGGTCTCAAAAGTTGCATTGGGCTGTCAAGATCACCCAAAAAAAATATTAGGGAAAAAAAAGGATGTCTTCCTGTCCCGCAAGGACAAAGTAGTTTTTTTAAGGAAAACAGTCAAAAATAACTATCTTAAAATGCTTTAACTTTTATAAAAAAAACTACGAATGAAAAGCGGCCTCGATAGTCGAGTAGGTAGCGTGCTCGACTGCTATCCCAGAGGTCCCGGGTTCGATTCCCGGCCAGGCCATGGTCTTTCGCTTTAAAAAAACCTTTCTAAATTTTCTTTCCTCATTCCTAAATTCAACTGAAACAAAAATTCATTAATATTTACCACTTGAAATGAAATTATTGAAATGTATCCATAAAAAATTTAATAACTAGTCTGTAAGAGTTGATCTCTGTTAGATGAAATAAATAAATATATAGATTTGGCTAACGTGGCTTTCTAAAAATTGCAATTTTAATATAAGTTTTGAGGTGTTGAATCAAAATTATTATTATGCATATTATTATGGGCGTCCGTGGCGTAGTTGGTTAACGTGCGTGGCCGCTATGTCAACGAACCTGGCGACCCAGGTTCGAACCCCAGCAGCGACAGAAAATTATTTGAATTAAAATAATTTTTCTGTACGGCCGCCACCTCTCTGCAGACAATGGCAAACCTCAGAGAGTAATCAAAATGCCATGTAAAGCTTCTTGAGAATAAGAACATTTCGTTCATCGCCGTTCGGAGTCGGCGTTAAGCCTGTAGGTCCATTTCTCGGTCAATTGTGTACAAACTTAATAACACGCACAACACAATTGATCATAAGAAGCTAGGTCAAAGTCCTTTCAAGGGCTGAAATGGCCAGTTATTTATTTTTATTATTTATTATATTATTATTCAGAGAACATTTAGTCTAAATGAAAACTTTTTGAGTATTCTTAAAACATTTATATATATTAATAAAAGTAATTTTCTGTTTGTTTGACCCGAATAGAAATCTAAACGGATTTAACTCAAATTCGGCACACATATTACTTGAATTCTAACTTAGGTTATGACATACTTAGTTTTGACCACGCCACTTCCACCCCTGTACATGAAATGCAAACCTACCTGCGAAAATGTTCATCTAATTAATTTCAAAAAACTTATGTTATTTTGACACCAAAAACCTTCATTTATTTTTAAAATTGCACTAACTTTCAGTACAACGTATTTTTCTAATAACATTGGTATGTTTTACTTTCGATGCAAATAATTGCGTTGTTATTGAATATACTTTATTCAATTTTTTTTTTCGTTGATAAATTCAATTCAAGCACTTAATAAAAACCATTTGAAAAGTACTGTTAGTTTATATATACTGTTAGTATGTTAGTGTTACTGTTAGTTTATAAATATCGACTTTTTACTCAAAAAAAAGGGGCAAAAAGCTGTTTTCGTTAATCTATATATATAAAAAAGGAGCTTATGTCTGTAACTATGCACTAAACTCCTAAACTACTCATCCAATTAGCATACAAATTTGTGTATAGAAGGTTTTTGGTACGGTGCGTGTTTGTGGTAGATCAATTTTGATCTACCTTGAACACTAGAGGGCGCTGTAGTACAAATTTTTTTACAAAACTGCCTAAAACTCACAAGCCGCTTATGCAATTGGAATGAAAAGTGCTATACAGTGGTTTTCATGTACGTTGAGTGTTTTGCTGCTATTTTTTTTTTGTCCTATCTTGAACATCAGAGGGTGCTGTAGTACAAATTTTTTGCAAAACCACCTAAAACTCCCAAACCGCTCATGTGTTTAGAATGAAAATTGGTGTATAGTAGTTTTCAAATACAATGAGTCTTTTAGCACTATCTTTTTGATCCACCTTGGACACCAGATGGTGCTGTTGTACAAATTTTTTGCAAAATCGCATATTTTTAGTTGTTTTCTTAGGTTACATATGCAAATATTTACAAAATATAAAATATTTCTTAAATTTAGTAAAATTAAAAAATTTCCGTTATTTTGACATCAAAAACATGAACATATCTTGAAAACTATGAAAAATTTTACTACAACGATATATTTAATGCAACATCGTTGCTCAAAAATGAGAAAAACACAATCAGAAATTTAATATTGTGACTTTCGATTCAAATATCTCCGCTGCTTTTTTATACATTTTGTTAAATTTTTTTTTGTCTTAAAGCTTCATCAAAGTACTATGAAAACCGTATTGCAAAAATACCGTTAGTTGAGTATTTATATTTTAAATATTTTTTTCAAAAAAGGTCTGAAATTTTGGAGTTTTCCTCAAAAAAAAAGGGTCAAAATTTGTTTTTGTTGTAAAAATAATTTAAATTCAAACTCGCAAATTTTCAACTCTATTTAAAAATTATAACATTTATAAACAAAAGTTAATTTAATTTTACGCGAAAACCATTTTTGTGATTAAAAAAACAAAGCCTACCCCTTGAAGAAAATTTTTTTTTCCAATATTGTGTTTTTGTATTTGTGGAAAAATATACATGCTATATTTCTTACGGTTTTCGTCGATTTGGCTACATTTTGGTAATTTAGTTTGTATGCTCACTGTCGGCAACCGCACTAAAACTGGGCAATGTCCATCTACTAGAAAACTGGGATGGGCATTATATAAATGGGTGTGGCTCCGCCCATACAATTAAAATTTGTATTATCGAATAACTTTGAAAGTAAAAGTAGCAGTATTTACATACAAACTCAAAATGGAGTTACTATTTGGTGATCTCCTGCCGCTGGGAAACTGTAACGGGCAGTGGAAAATGACAGTGGTTTCAAACTATGACTCTAAGAAAATTTTTGAATATACCTATTATGTTCCCATATAGTTGAAGGGTGCAGCAACGCGCGCCAGGAAAAGGCTAGTAAACAATAAAAACTCAAAATTGCATTTTTGACTACCTTTAACATGACATAGCGTTAAATATCAGAAATAGTTTCAGTTTTGCGAAAAATTTTATAAACTGTTTCTTTCATCAAAAAACAGGTCCTACCCCCTGTGATTTTTTAAAGAAATTATTATTTTTTTTTTTTTCTAAAGTTGTTTTTATTATTTTTATAGAATAGTTAATCCAATAATCCAATTACGTATAATTTATGTGAAAATTTATACTAATATCTATTTTCCCGCTCCTCGACATCACTTTATTTTCAATCGATAGAAAAACATGCAACTTTAATATGAGCTGTAAAGTAACTTAATAATCAATTAAGTGCAGCTTATTTTTCATTATTTGGATTTTAAAAATATTAAAACGAGGACTAAATATCAAAATTTTACCTTTTTCATCCTAGTAAAACCGGGTATACCAGCTAGTATACAAATAAAAAACTTGAAATATTTAAACAAAAAACTCTAAATTAACAACCTTTTACATTAAATCCGTTAAGATCATAGTAAGAAGCGGATTGTTCATAGTAAAAAGTGGATTGTATTGTTTAAAGCAAACTATCGATTTATATACCATATTTTTTTTACTCTATTCCCATATCTCCTACAATATCATCCTACACACCCTACTATGTAAGATTATCAATAGTGATTTTGCAAAAATATCTTTTTTAGATGAATGGTATTTAAAACAAAAAAAAAACAAAAATTAAAATATTAAATAAAAGATGTTTGATTTGGTAAACAAAGTGCTCGGTTTATGAAGACATTATATCTCAAAACTGCTTTCATAAAAACGAGTGTTTTCGAGACAATCGAAAGATCTTTAGAAATAATTTGAAATTCCGAATAAAAAAAAACCTTGATATCAAATATGAAACGAAACACAACTAAGCAAAATGTGATGAGCGACTTTCAATAAAAAATAAGACCATACATTTTCAAAGTTTCTTGTTTAATCTAATAAACATGCATTAAAATTATTGTGTTGTTGCAGAAAATTTGTAAGAAATGAAAATTAAAGTTTTGAAATTTATAATGTACAATATCTAACGTTGATGCGAAATAACTGGCAACGATTATCTTATCTAATTCAATCCAAGTAGTTTATCTCATAAATGTAAGGACATATATGTAACATCGCCAGCTCCATTCAAGATTATTCTATTAACCTATAAACAGATTTATTAGTTCAGATTTATCAATTAGGATGCTATGGGTTCCAATGCCATACCAGCTTGATAATGTAAATAAATAATTGTATTAAGAGCCTTTCTACTTCTGCATCCAATGAAGTGATTTAACATCTATAGCAACACTAAAAATAAAAAAACCCTTCGAAAAAAAACGCATTCATTGAAGGCTTAGTTATAAATATTTTTATATTACTTTATTAAGGAATTCTCTTACATGTCTTATGATAGTACATATTTTTATATATATTTATATATATATGTATATTTAATTATGTGTATAAAATATAGTTTTAATGTATATAAATAAAAATTTACAAGCTTAAATAAGTATGTTTGGAAATAAGGGTGTAACATTAGATGGTTAAGTTCGTTTTTATCTCTGATATTATTATGTTGGACATATTTTTTGTTTTTTCACTGTGAAATCGGAAAGAATAGTTAATTCAGACAATTGCATAGGATAACATAAAGTTGAGAGAACAGAAGAATACACTTGAAATACTTAAGTTTATTTTGGCCAAAATCGGCTCATGTTGGTAACGAGTACACTTGTCGCATTCAGCTACTCGCAGCAGTTAACAGCGCGTTGCACTTGGTGAATGGATGAGTTTGGTGTTGAAATATATAACTACATGTAGCATGTGTGTACAATTGTAGAAAGGTGTTGATGGAGTAGTACTGGCAGGCAAAATTAAGACAAGTTTTCGTTGAAATACTTTATGGATAGATGGATGAATTGATGGATGGATGGATGGATTAATAAGCTCAGTTGAAGTGGCGCTTGATGCCAACGCATTCATGCGTAATAAGCTTTAGAAGCCACATCCAAATTTAAGGCTTCACCACAGGCCAATGATCACTCAGCACTCAGGTGGATAGATGATAACATGTGTGGAAGTTAACCAGTCAAATCATTGATGGGATGATTGCGCAGCAACATCCGGCAAAGAGATTGTAGTTTCTATTTGGGCTAAGATATTAGTTTAGTATCGGTACTTAAATGTTCGTGGTTCACTCAGTGAGTTCGTCCGCAAGTGTCCACATGAATGGTTCTGAAACGAGAGCAGCCAATGCAGCATTTTTGTTTAAATGAACTGATTGTGGGTTAATTTATTTTGTCGCTTGACATAAGCCTTTTGCGAGCTGTGCGGAAAGAGTGCCCACCAAGTGGTAGCGTGCATAAGAAGCAGTAATATTTAAGAAAGACTTGGACCAATTCTTACGACTGCTTACACATATTGTATGTATGTAAACAGGAAAGAGTTTGCTTCCGAGTCAGAGGAAAAAGTAAGTGTGCTTGTAGGTGCTTTGTAGTTGATCTATTGATATGTACAGGTGTTTTATTTTTTTTAAATAATAATTATTATGTCAGCCACTGCACCAAACCACCCCTACCATAGTTCACTTCATCCTAGTTAAGATATTCGTCCAGTTCAGTACCCGTTCACAAGGCTGCGCTGCAATTATATACACGAGTACATGTGTAGTTGTTTGTGTGTATGTGTTTGTGTGTGTGTGTGTATGTGTTAATGTGGGTGAGTAATTCTATGTAATACATACAAATAAGGCATACATAGTAAATACATAATACATTCTTTTACAACTCCAAATAGATATGGTCTTAAATGCTATTCGTGTGTAGGGAATCGGATTGGGTAAAACAAGAGTTTCACCACCTTCACCTATAAAGACAGAGATCAGTGCTCGCTTCAGTGTTCTTATGTGAGTAGAGGAGTGCGTGCAACATAGATAGTTTGTGCATGATACGAAATTGTTTGATTGTTTGAATGCGTTTATCGCCAAACACATTGACTACATCTACAAGAGAATAAGAACAAAAAAAGAAAATAATGCTCATCAGAATCATCAGAAATGATAAAAAAAAAAGAAAAGTCACTCTCTAAAAAGGAACATCAGTATAACTTATATTACAAATAGGTCCAGATCTGGCCCTTTTGACTTACCTATGCTGACGAAGATTGTCGCGTTGCTTGAAGTACTTGCCGCACACTTCGCAGGAGTATGTTATTTCGGGAGACTTGTGGGTACGCTCGTGGATCATCAGATTGTATGGTTTAGTGAATCGCCGTTGGCAATACTTGCAAATAAACTCGCACTTCGGACGCATCTTGCGGCGGAAATCCGACCGACAGTCATCGTTGTCGATTCTCATTACAGCAAACATTTTGATGTATTAAACTTTTATTCGCGCTCACTGGCTCGTTTTACACCCCACAAGTACGCTCTCCTAAACTCTCTTGGCTACTCGGGTGCTCTCGCACTGCACTCCAGCACTATTAGTAATCGGAATTACGGAGCGAATTTGCTGCGGTATTAGTTATCGTACCGAATGAAACGCTTTACCGCACAGTGGGAATTATGATGATGCGGCTGTTACGTTTGACTGCGATAACATACACTAGAAGTTTCTTCAATTCGCCAATGTCTTTGGATCACTAGTATTGTTGTTGTTGTAGCAAATGTCGTTAATATTGTCGTATTGTAATGAAGGCGTATGGGCGGGCCGCCGTTTAACGATCGAAACCTATAAAAATGAACAAAAGCCAATTAGAAACGCCTTTGATTCGAACAGCCGGAGCTGACTGCTCATGGTAGCAATTCCACAGCCGTGTTCAATAATCTACCAACTAAAGAAAAGATAAAACCCAGTGAAACTTTGTTAAGAAGTCATGAGAAGAAAATTATTGTTATTATTTTTTTGATATTTGTTTCTTTTACTGCGCCCAAATGAGACAAAAATAAAGAAGCTGAAAACCAAATAAAATCCAGAATTGAGTAGGTAAACAGAATATTTAATAGATGCAAAACATTTAGTTCGCTGCTGGATATGCTGGCAAACTTTATTGTTTTAAATGAAATGTGAATCTCGAAAATACGCCAACAGTTTTTAAAATTGTATCTCCACCGTTTTTATTGACTGAAAATGTTGGAAACTTAACGCAAACGAAAAAGGGAAACAAAAAGAATAAAGTCAGTAAACCAATATCGCCGATTATGACCGAAATCACAGCTGGAGCTTTTTCGAATATTAAAATAAAACGGACGTCTTTTGGTCCACAGCAGGAAGTTTCCAAAACGAGTCGCGTTTCTGTAAAGCCGTTCACTGTCGCCACCGTCACTGACATTCCATTGCCACTGCCTCGGCCAGGCTCCTACACTCAATGATTATTCTTATTATTAATATTAATGGCTGCTATACATATTCAAATGATCGAAGTTATATTTTATTTTAATGTCGAGGGTTCTTATTCATCTCGACTTTGTGTACACAACGTGGCGTCAGGCCAGTAACTGTCGCCATTAATAACTTTTTTCCTTGAGTGTCGTCTATTGTTCAGCTGGTTGTTTCGTTTTTATTTTTTTGGAGTGGATGGCGACTGATCAAGCGCCTCTCTTATTGTGGTGGTGAGATCGCCGCCGGTTGAAAATTAAGCAGTGAATTGTTTGGGGTTGAGAAGAAAAGCTCTGTCAACTCCATTTTTTCATGCCAGATAGTAACTGTTTTTGTGTATTGCCAAACCAATACCATCTAATGCGACATGCCGTTTTAAATCTTACGTCAAACACTTCCTGACATGCATGATTATGATGTGTTTTCTTAAAAATATACAAGAAGTCCTGGGAATCCTACTGTTTCTCTTCGTTAGGCAGCGACCTAATGCCACACACACGTTTTGTTTTTGCAACATGTGATGCGGGCACATACTTAAGTCGCAATGTTGTACAACTCTTCGTTGCTTAATACTGCGCAAATCCCATTAATCCTTGCGAGTACAATTAGTGTTTGGTACACAAGCAACTTAAAATACCTTTTGGGACTGACACTACACAGCATGCGCATGCCATGTTGGTTCATGGCTGCTACGGCACAATTCGAATGACCGCTGGGAAAACCATTAAAGAATTTGCAAATGGTGCGTCACAGTCTACAGGATCAGCAAAAGTTAATGCCGCGTGAAATTAGATTTACTCCGAAATCTCCCAAGTTGATTGCCGTACTTGAAATCACGACTAATGCGGTCAATTATATAGAAGTAACATGCGTTCGTTTCAAGTGATTTTTGTGTTGTCAAAGGATCTCTTCTCAGCTGCTGCTGGACGTTGTGAAAAGGTTGTGTGAAAAAACCAAAATAAAAGACAAAAAACTGATGTAGATCTTCCAGGAATTGACGGAGATGAACGAAATATAGTTTAACACCCTTAACAAGAGTTCAAATCAGATCAGATGGTATGGATAAGAAATAAAATTACATGTTTGTGTCATTGCCGTCACTGCCACCACCAGAAGATAATGGATAATGAATGAAATGGAGGCGGTACTAAGTGGCAAGGTGCCGTAGATAAAAGAATTGATAGACTGATAGACAGAGAATCGCAGAAGACAAAAGAAGTACCAAATCACTTTCTTCAAACAAAGAATTTTCGGCTCGTTTTTCTCAAGAAAACAACAAATAATATGGGCTCTACAACCAAAGACCGCAACGCACTCAAGATTCTCACAATCTTCAATTGTTGCCGAACTGGCAAGAACACGTCTTTTAGTCTGAAAAACTAAAAAATTCACTTTTGACCACAATGGTCTACTTTTGATGACTAATACTCTGAGAAAAGCAGTTTTAGCGCCTATCAACCCACTTCCAAGGCAAAACTTCTCCCAACTTAAACGCAACTATCGTCGACAAACTTACCACAACCGAAATCAAATCGAAGTCGAGGAAACAAACTTCTGTATAAAACTTGCACGTCACACACACGTTGTTTAGGCTCAAAGATGAACAGTAGAATGAAACAATCTCAATTAGAACAAAGTATAACGTGCTCTTGTTCATGTATGTCTCTCTCTACATCCTAGTATCTATGCATTTGTGTGAATATTTGTGCAGACAGACGGATGTCATTTTTACAAACTCAGTAGACTCAAACCACCAACTGTGCCGCAGGTTTGCCCATAAATGTTGTACTTCCTTCGTTTCCACCTTTTAAACATACAGAGAGACTCTATGCAAGCTCGAAATGAGGGTTGCAACGCACAGCAGCGCTAACGCTTCCAACAACAAAGAAAAATATGCGTGAGTGAGGGTTGAAATCACAATCCCCTCGAAGCACGCTCGTTCATGCAACTACACTACATTGGTGCTCGCTGGAGTACATTTCGTCAGTACACTATTTGCTACTGGTCAACAAAGAGAAGCAACTCGCTCCACACCACTGTGCTACCGGATGCCTCACCGAAGCAGAGCTTTGAGTATGTGAAATTCACAAAAAGGAGGTGCTTAAGACCGGTAGCCGAAGCCAGTTTTACGCAGCAACGAACTACTTCGGCTGAGCTGGCCTTACATTGGTACCTACCGATCTGGCAAAGTAAGTAAGAGCAAGAACAGAATCTAAGCCAATACATTGGGCTACCATTGGTCACTACTTACGCAAAACGGCCAATTGAAATACGGAAGATCCGATCAAATGAAAGTACAAGCTAATCCAAAATAAATTACAAAAATGCACTTACCCCGAAGATATGGTTATTTTAATCCCACAGGAACTTTGGTGCTCTAATGCGTGTTGTTAGCGAAACGCGCGTGTCAGTTACCGACGCTACAGTGTATATCGTCTAAAACTTACAAAACCTCTACTCCTCACCGTTCACCTCAAACCTCGCTTGTTAATGAATGATGACGACGAAAAGTTGGTAAACCGTACAACTACCAAAATTGCAAGATATGCTATGTATTTTATTACTGGTTACTGCTTGGGGTCCAAATCGACTTATAAACGTATCAATTTTTAAATATTATTAATAAAGTATTTTCCACTTCCGAACGCTTCCGTGCACGACAGTCAACTGCAAAGTTACGATCGAAACTTAAGCTTGATAGTTAACAGCTGCCTGTGTTCAACAGCGTCGTGGCTTCTGCTGCTGGCGATTGCGCTGGTTTCTGGTTGCCTCGATCACTGCTCTGCTCTACTCTGGCTGGCTGGGCGCTGCTCTTCTTGGCGTTAGGGTTCTCAAAAATGAAGACAACACCACACAATCATCAGCCACAACATCAGAGTCATCATCATCATTTGCCCAACTGCCTGCCATTCACGGCATCAATGCGGCAAGCCGATAGCACATTTGCCAGAACGAGAGGGCCTAAACACACGATCGGCATGCAAGCCACCTGAATGGCAATCAGTTAACAAACAAGCCAGTACAAGAGCTCAAAGCCAATGCTGAGTGAGTTTGAGTATATGTACGGGTATAACTATGGGAAACACAACACGCATGCGCAACACTCTACAGAAGCGGTGATCGTAGTACGTGTAGAAACTGCTGAGTAAATATATACATAAGTATATAAGGATACTTGAGTGGCTTTGTTGTTTCGGTGTGTGCGTGTGTGTGAGTTTTGAGTCGATCTCAATCCAGCAATGAAGTCTGGAAGAATCCAATATGAAGTCTCACTACCACATACAAACCTGGGGAGGCGGGTCCGTCCAACAGTGAGCAGCAAGAGTGAGAGTAATTAATGTAAGAAACATGCTTCCGTGCAAAGAATGTGTTGGAGATGTATTCGAAACGAAGACAGCATCTCCATTAGATACTGACTCTTTACGAGACCAGAAGAGGAGCAGCCGCTCGTGCGTTTTAGACTCGTTTAGATTTCAGTCAAATATTTTCAGAGTATTTCCTGATACGGAAGTCGTTTTGTTGGAATGAGTTTTGGAGCTAGGGATTTGTTGCTGAAACTATTAAAATTGGTAGCAAGTGACTTTCGCTATCTCTTTCTTTCGTATAATGGCATATACCATATACCGCCGTCGTCATCGTTTCTTCAAAACATTCTCAAAGTTCATTGTTGCCACAGTGGGTTTGGGCGACTATTGATCCCACCCACCTCTCTATTCATACACCACACTCGAGCCATTGTTGTGCTCTAAATAGACGCCAAGTAAGAGGCGTCGTTGTGATACGCCTGCCAATCACAGAAGTTCCAAGCGCCCGATAACTGTGGTCTGACGTCTCTTGCACTGAAGTGCTGCTGGTGGTGCGAATGAAATGTACAACCCAAACTTTTTGTGAGTGAGTCGTCTGGGCCAAAAGAAAAGACCAGTGGCTTTTGTCAATAATTATAACCGACTTCCATGCTTACGCATGGCCAGACATGCAGCTATTGAGCTGGAACTTTTCGGGAGGGAGAAGAACTGTAAGAGCCAAACGTAGCTTGAAATGTGTGTGCGTTGAATGAACCGATTGGACATGGTTTTAACACATATACGTAACTACGTTTAATATTTGTACATATGTATTGGTTACGAAATGTATCTAGTCAATGTATTTTTATCAATGAACAACTGAATGGTTGCTCATCTTCATTCATGCGCATTTCGAGCAAATCTACAAGGTATAAATTAAAAATTTAAATTTTTGTGATATCCGAACAGATGCTAAATTTTTTTTTTTCTTTTATTATTGAATTTTTTAATTTTTATAGCTTAGACAGTTTCGGCTTCCTGTGTGTAAAGTGAAGAAACAATCTTCGTATTTATTTGTTGCATAAATATTTTAAATTTTTATTGGATCATTTATAATGAAATAATTTTTTTATTGTGCTGCAGCATCACTCTGGCAACTGTTGTTGAATGCATAGAAACGTGTGGGCCAAAAATGACTACGATTTCGGAAATTCAAATTCGATATTCATCTAATGTAGAAATGCTTTCATAAAGAAAATATTTTTTTTTTTACTCTTTGCATCAAACAGTAAATGCTGCCATGTAATACTTCTTGAGTGGGCTAACTTCGGATCATTAATTGATTTGAAAAGTTTGGTTCAATTCAGTTCTAGAGCTGAAATAGTCAATTCCACTTTTTATATGTCCATCTATTTGTTAATTTTCCAACTCCAAGAACTCTTCTCAAGTAGCAAAAATTTATCAAGGATCTCTAAAAACAACTTAATTCTCCACAATCAGAAGCCTACGCCTTTACATATATCCATATGTAATTCAATCAAAATCAATATTAAAAATAAGTGAGAAAGATATTTAAAAATTTCTAAAGACGATTGTACGATCGATCCACATTCCAAATAAAAATTACCGGGGACATCAATATGTCATTTGAACTCTTCACACATGAACAAAAACAAGAATAAATGCCATTATAATAAACTTATTTTGGTTATGGTAGTGTCACATCACTTAATTTGGAGTACATGTGGAAAATAACATTAAGAAAATAAAGCTTCACAAAACCCAAAACAAATTTTTCCATTTTTCTTCTTTTTCATCCTATGTCCAATGCTTTAATCAAAACATCCAAATGTCTTGTGGCTGTGTAAACGCAAAATTAAAAAAAAAACAATGTTAACGTGATAATACGAGGGCTACCTTTTAAGTTTTCCGCCTTAGCAACACTAAGCATCAGATGAACTTTGACAGTTCCATTCGAAAATTTGACATTTTATAACATAAACGTACTCACAACGTTTTTGTGTATGTGCTCTTACAGTGGTTTGAAAATTGCCTTTGGACAAAAAAATGGAATTAACACGTGAACATTTTCGAGTGATAATTTTTACGATTTTCAATGTAGATTGACAAGAAAAAACTGCATCGATCAACTTAGTTCGACTTTTGGTGATGAAGTACCACACCTAGTGACTGTAAAACGCTAGTTCAATGAGTTCGAACGGGGTAGTGGTTCTCTCCAAGACAAATTTCGTGAAAGTCGTTCAAGAACGGCTGTTGTAGAAGTTAACATCGATGCTGTGCGGGAACTGTTGGAAGCAGACCCGCATGGGACACACCGTTAGATGAAGTCATCCTTGAGCATTAGTGGAACTATTATAGATTCGATTTTACATGACCATTAGGGAGTCAGGCAGATTTCTTCCCGTTGAATACCCCATAATTTGAAGGTTGCTGAAAAAAAAAATCGTGTCGAGTGGTACAAGGAAATGCTAAAAAATACAACGGTGTTTGTTGAAAACAAGTCTACGACATCATTATAGGTGACGAATTATGAATTTAAGCACATGAATAAACTCGAAACAAAGCAGTAATCCAGTGTTTGAGTCTTTCAAAGTGAACAAAACCCGACAAAAGTTGTTCATGCACGGAGCACATCTAAGCAAATGGTTACCAGTTTTTTCACAAAAACTGGTCATGTCCCAACTGTACCACTTGAGCAACTGAGAAATTTTAATTCTAAATGGTACACAACTATTTGTTTGCCGGAAGTCTACAGAAAAACCATCCCTCTAAAAGATCATCCTCCATCACGACAATTCGAGTTTCCACACATTAGCTTAAACAAACTTAAACATTAGCTTTAGTTTTGAGCCCTAAAAATATGGAAGTGAAGCGGATGACCGCCTTACAGTCCCGACTCAACACTCAATGGTTTCTTCTAGTTACCCCACATTAAGAAAAAAATGCGTGGCGAGCGTTTTTCTACGCACAAACAGGCCGTTAAGCCCTATTTTAATGGGTTCCAACTTCAGAGTGGCAAAACTGTTTGAAATTGGTTCAAACTAATGCAAAAGTGTATTGATCATCTTTTAAGAATACTTTGAAAAACAATAAAAATTAGTGAAAATGATTTACCACTACGGCAAGCTACGTATGAATACGAAACTTTTGTTTTCGTGATGATATGAATACGAAACATTTTCTAAAATGAAGATTTCGAATTTTTATACTAGATGGCTTTTTAGACAATTTCGTCTGGAGAACGTGACAAGGCGAGGACAAATTTAAAAAGTACATGTAATTCAAGTACTTAAAGTGGCTTAAACGTCTAGTAAGCGTGTGCAGTTCTCTGTACATGTACATGTTCTGGAACTTTTGCATTTTCTTGAATCTTCAAATCTCAAGAATATGTAGTTAAAATTTCAAGTCGATATCTCAAAAAATAACAAAGTAAGAGGCTAGTAAATGAACCGCCTTCGATAGTGCCGTGCTGACCCTTATTAATTTCAAAAGCGTTTTTCTCGAAACCATGTTTTTAAAGTAGGCGACCAAAATTCCTCGAAACTCAGTTAACAGATCGATTTGATTTTTTGCACGCTTATTTTATACGTAATAATCTAATACTTGTCATAGGATTTTTTTCGTAACTTCGTTCATTAGTTATAGGCAAAATAAAAACGAATTTTTGGTCGAAAATCGTTACTTTACGTTCGGAAGTCCGCCATTTTGTGAAAAATCAATATTTTCAAAATCGGCTATGACAAGTACTAGTTTTAAGTATCTAGTTCAGATGAATTTAGAAGGAGCAACCTTGGTCACCGCTTTTCAACTTTTTTTCATAGCGGTCTATAAAAAATGCAGTATCTACCTTAATATTTTACCTTAATATTTTAATAAAAAAAAAATTAAACATATTCTTGAATGTGTATATTTTTAGCTACAAAAACCCTCATTTAAAAATATCCCTTAGGTTTCCTTAAAAGAATTCACAAACATGAACTTTTTTCGGCTTCTGGGTGTATATTCCCCCTTAATTCAGCTAAGAAAATAAATGATTTTTTCGAAAAAGAGTGTATATAATATTTTAAATTATGATTTTTATATTCATGACCTAGTGCTTTTTTACACAGTCAATTGTACATTGAAGGTCAATCCAAGGAATTCATAGTTTTATAAGCTGTACCGAAATAAAAATTATGTATTGCTTTCTGATTGAACTCCGGCAATGCTATTCTAAACATACAATACCTGTGTATTTCTTCCTTTTATATTTTTAAAAGAGAATTCTTAAAAGAAATTTAACATACATATCTTTCCCTACAGCAAAAATATTACTATAAATCTCATATCAAATTAAACTTTATTTTTTTTTCAAGGTTCTAATGTAAATTCGGTTCGAAAAGTCACAAGAAAAGGTAAAATCCCATAAAGGGATGTGAGGGAAAAATATTTACTAACTATACGCAAAGCCAGAAGTCTGTAGCCCCAATATCGGGCCTTCCTTTGGATTAATTGGTATTTCTCGCTCGAGGAAATTATATTGGATAAATTATACTTTTTATGTGGAATAAAAATGTCCAGCCTCTCGTACTTGATACTCTAGAAATTCCTGCTCGAAGCCCTTCTTGAGAACTGCAAAACTACATTTATAACTAAGACTATTTAAAAATATCTGTTTTCTTCCCTTTTTTTTTAATTTTTTCATTTTAATTTGGTATCAGATTATTTGCAATATGCATTCTTTGGTATACATTTTACTATATATGCTTTTATGTATTTTTTTATAAGCTTTATATTGTTTACGATCTATGGTCATATCAGTCATGAAAGTATATAACTTTTTTTAAAAGGTTTCAATTTGTAAAAGGTTTCATAAAATTAAATCGGAAATATATTATAAATACAAAACCAAATTTAATATAGGAAAACAAATTCTCCGGAATACATTATGATTTTCTGCCATGAATAGAGGGAAATAAGTGCTTATGAAAGAATTATGTTTCAATTTTAACTCTGAAATCACAACTGAAAAATAAAAATAATAAAATTCGTTTTTTTTTTTAAATATATATCATATAAAACTATAAATACAAAATTTAAGAAATACGAAGAAACCAAAATCTGGGAATCGTTACAATGGCAAAAATTTAAAAAATTGGTTTTTAGTTATAACTCTAAATTATAGTAAGAGAAATTAACATATAAATAAACAAATAATTTTTTAAAGTTTTTAATTTAAAAGTTATAAGGTCAGCATATTTTCCGGGCTATGTTTGGGCAATACATCATACTATCAAGCTGACTAAATTAAAACATGATTATCCAGAGCGAGACCATGTCCGTTCACCTGGCATATGCCTGAGCTAGACCCCGTCCGTCTAACCTTGCATGTTTGAGCTTTGCTTAAATCCTTATTTACATAAATCTACATACATTAAAATATACCAAAAGGCTATCCATCACATATGTGAGCACTGCTCTAATCAATCGATCTATTAACTATCACGATGAGATTATCGACTATCACGAATTTAACATCATACCTGGGTAATTGTTTTAATTCTTATAAATTAAATTATAAATCCTTGATATTAATATATAAAATGTATAATGAATGTAAATAAGTTTTTCAATGTATTTTTAAATTTTTAAAATGCTATAAAGCCTTAGGGCTTATCATACAATAATAATAAATAAATATAAATTAATAAAATTTCAAGATATTAGTTTTGTCCACGAATTAAAGGACATTCAAACTAATTTTCTCTTAAAAACCAAAACACTTTTACTAATAATTATTATCTCCTTTCGAAAAAAAACAGAAAAAATGAAATTTTGAAAACCATTCTTCAGAATAGTTCTCGGCTGTATTGCTTCTGTTTGTTTCGAGTTGTATGACTAGATTCGAATGATTCTAAGCTAGTCTTAATTGCTTCCGTGAATTAGTACAGATTTAACTCTTTCCATTATGACTAGTTAAGTATTTCTAAAAGTATTGAATTTATAACAGCTCATACTGAATATTTTTATAAACATTTACAAACGATTTATCTTAATCTATCTTAAAATATCCATCACTTTCGAACCGCTTCTGTTCTAGTTAAGCAGTTTTTATGACACAGAACTGCTTTGTTATCCAAATGAGTCAACACTGTATAATTTAGAATATTTAAATATTTTTATTATTAAAACTAAAAACACATAACTATAAAACCACAACTTAAAATAAAACAAATATGGCATTTCAAGCAAATAAAAAACTAACCAAAATCTTAGAATACCACTCAAAGCTTAGATGTGGATACAGTTTTAGGTGTTTAAAATGATATCGGTTGTGTTGTTTTTGTTTTGTTTTTTTTTTAATGTAAACATACATTCCTGGCAGGTCATAAATTATACATTAAGTGAACATTTATTATATTCAACCATATTGGCTGATTTTGTATCAGATTTATGGATAGTGCGAGCTGAATGAAACCCTACACAATTTAGAATTTTCAAAGATCAACAGTTCGAAACAAGAAAACTATAAAAAAATACGTAAGCTGACAACAGCGAACTACTGAATATTAATTTGAAGCTG
Organism: Pherbina coryleti; assembly: GCA_943735915.1. Taxonomy (NCBI): domain Eukaryota; kingdom Metazoa; phylum Arthropoda; class Insecta; order Diptera; family Sciomyzidae; genus Pherbina; species Pherbina coryleti. The sequence goes on from OX030948.1 coordinate 1,053,675, forward strand.
TTGAAAATTAGCATACTTCGCTATAGTTGGCTTGGTATTTTCACTATATCCATGAGTAGCGTTTTGAGCACGCTATAGTTTTAACGGGGCCCTATATTCAACTACCATACAGATTATCCTTAAGGATAATTCGAAGTCTTTTCGCTGTATATAAGGATCAAATGGTTCGAATGGTAAGAATCGATACATAATATCAGTACTATTTCAGAGTTGTTTTCTCCACAGTGTAGAAGGTAAGATTTTATAAAAGAAGATTTATAGATCCAGTGCAGCTTTTCAGTTTCATTACAATCGATTACAACACCGGTTTTAGTTCTTCTACCACAATAAATATTATTTCCAGTGTGAATTTTATATAGTCATTAGTTTTTATTCATTACTTTTGTGTCTCGCAACACTTGATACCTAAACAAATTCAAATCGCATCAAATATTGACAGCAGGAGATGAACTGTAAGTTCATAAATTGTCCGAGACATATTTAGTTCACTTCGATTTCGACCGGTTATAGTACCAATATTTTTTTTATCAAAATTCAAATTACGACTAAAACAAGTTAATGTTTTCAAATTTAAATTCATGAGATCTGCTGGAGCACCAACCGCCCATGTCGGCACTGTCACCTTTGCTACCCGTAAATGGCTAGCATAGTATGGTTTATGCGAGGCAGCATCACGATTCATAAATTAAACCATAAATTATGCAAAGCTATTATTTTGGAAATTTTATATGACAAAACAAATAAGTTAATAACTTATCTACGGCTTAAATCTGAATTGTGGATGCTCGTATTAAACAAAGCTGTGGAGTCATCATTCCAACAGTCGCTCAACAGATCAGCCGCGCTTGACGCCAAGCCCCCCGCTGCGAGTGCGCAGCAGCTGAATGCATTGTTTAACTTATAATTTAATAATTTCTGATTTTGAAATAGTTGCTTGGGTGATCAGCAGATGATAATCACTGGTTTTTCAACGCATTTAATCGAATCAGAATTTGGCAACTCCTCCAAATATTCCTCCCTCCAAGAACGTGTGTTCTTTTGTTCTGACGTTTTAAAACTCACAGTTGAATTTCTTACATTCGCGTTGACATTCGAAATTTAATAGATGTAAAAATGGCAAGTACGGAGTACTGTTAACTAAAGAAAACATTATTCGATTTTCCATCAAAAAGGTTTTGCCAAAATAAGATCTCTCTTTAGTCATCAGGTTGTCCCTATTACTCTCGGTGCACTTAGACAAATATTTGATTATATCATGAGGTTGATATATTTTAATGTTTAAGCAACCCGCATATTTTCTATTCAATACTCCTTTTTTATATACGAGTATCGAACAATATTTTTACAGAAACGTTTACCTCGGTCTTCCCAGGGATCTGAATACTGAATTACCCACAGAATCACAAGTGAAGATTCAGTGAAAAGTGAGAGTTTTGCGAAGGTGTTCAGATCGATATTTTTAATAAATTTTTGTAGAGAAACTTTAGATTCTTGCTTTGTGTCAAAAGAATAAGATATTACAAAATAAGAAAAATGCATTTAATTTGTTTGCCCATTAATATACCTATTAGTAAAATGATATATTTTTAAATCCTTAAACTTGAATTTATACTTTTTTGTCATAAGTGGGTTCAAAACTGAAAACATATCGTCGTTACACATGTGAAGTTTCGAATCTGAAAATCATTACTTTTGAGGAGAGCAAAAAAACACATTTTTATTCAGCAGCCATATTTTTATAATTTTACGTTACCTAACCCGCATTGTTGATGATTTTGACATTTCAGTAAATATTTCTGGCACACCAAAAAATGTGTATAGAATTTTTACACCGATCGGTGTTCCAGGGAATTCTACACCGTTCGCTGTTAAAAAACACCGAGTAAAAGTGCTATAATTTTATATCCCAAAGGGCATATTTTTCACACCGATCGGTGTAAAAAAGTAAATATCAGATAGGATGTTTATTTTGTACCCCTGTTAGGTGTTTATTTAAAAAGAGCATAATTAGGATTTTTTTTTATATTTTTTTTCGGTGTAATTTCGGTGTAATAATCGCTTTTTACGATAAAAAAGACAAACATTTTTAATTTAATGAGTTTTTTATTCAATTTTTCTCTGAGAACAATACTTTCGAGTATATAAATATTATACTAGCATAAATTATTAAAAGTAATAATTGACATATTTATAAATTTGTATATTTTTATCACATTTATAATTTATTAAATGAATTATTTTTTTAATTATTTGTTACAAAAAAGAGGCATTTCAAATTTTATTTGGACTTGCTTTCGAACTTCGCCTAAAAATTTTCAACAAAAATTAAACAGGATTTTCACAAAAACTTCACAAATTATTCACTTAGCAAAGCACTAAAGCACTAAAGTTTAGTTTTTAGCTTAGATATTTTCTTCTTTAATTAAAATTTTCACTTTCAGTCATAGAAACTACAACTTTTAATTTGATTGTCAATGATAATGTGATTTCAATGTTGCTCTTCGTCATTGCCTTTCTTATTTCACTCCGATCGGATAAATTCATTATTTCACACCGGATAAGCGGTGTAAATTAACACCGTTCGGTGTAAAACATCTAAATATCCGCTCACCGGTGTGAATTTATCTTGGAAATTTTTTAGTGTGTGCTGATAAATTCCATTCATTACTATAAAAACGAGGAAATTTTTATTTATTTTTTTCAATTATAAACTAACGAATATGCCACATTGCCGTGTTCATCTTCATCTTTAAATGAGAGATAAAAAGTTTGGCTCTCATCCCACTTGTCAAACTAAAGCTGTTTGTAAGACTTCTTCGGGACTCACCGGTAACAACTGTCTGTTTTTTTATGCTCCTTACGACGTGTTTAGCTAAAAAATTACGTTGTGCCTTCAGAGTTCTCAATGAGTGAAATTTGTCTTCACATATTCGAAAAAATATTTATCAGGAGTGATGTTTTGGACAATTATTTGGACAATCCAATTAAGAGGATTTGTCTTGCGCTTTTTTTCTTTTTGGCAAACTTTGTCCAATCATTCGACTATCACTTAAAAAGTCAGAATTATCGGTATGGAGACCAGTCTAAACTTGATTGCTTGAATCAGGTACATCATCGTGACTTTTAGCTAACATTTTATATAAATCCATCTGGAAAATAAACTTTATAATTTATTCTTTTTTTTTCAATAATTTACCTTCATATTCCTCCATAATTAAAAATGTTTAATAATCTTTTTTCTTTGATATACATTCGATAGTTTTCACTATTTAGAAATTACTTTTTTACAAAGAATTCCAATGCAAAGTAACGAACAATTCTTAAAAGAAGCAGAAACTTTATAGATTTATTGTTATTGTTAATGCATTATGGAAATACTAAGGTAAAAAAGAATTTAAGTTGAAAAAAAAATTGTTTAGTAATAATATTTCTTTAATAAATTATTTATTATTTCTGTTTAAAATGGGACGGATTGCATTTAAACGTTAATCGCGCAAAACAAACATTTCTATTTTAAAAAAAAATTTGTTTGATTGGTTCCTGTTTTTTAAATAAAGGGTACATTATAAAATTAAAAAAAAACTGTATTTATTAAAAAAAAACTATAAGAAAAATATAAATTCGACAACAAAACAAAAAATTCGATTTACGAACACAAAAGAAAACATTTCAGAAACTTTAATATTAATATATATTTTGGTTTGCTTTCAATTCGATTAAAGACGATAAAAATGCGCTTTTATTTTTTTTTTTTTTAAATTTTAATAAATGTTCCTTTATATGACTTGTGCTAAATTTCTTGCAATAAAAGTAGGCAATCACAAATCTATATAACAAGAATTAAAAAAAAAATAATGTTATGTGTACTTTAAACGTTTTTCCACATTACTCGCTCTGGAGCGAGTTTTTGGAGATATACTCTTATTTTTCTTGTAATATACGCATTCCCATTATATATCAACTTTGCATTTTTTTTATTTTTTCAATTTTCCACATTATATTTCCTTTTTGTACCAATTACTTTTGACAATTCCGTTCGTGTAATTTTATTTGTAACTTCCACTAACTGATACTTTCTAAACGGTAATGTGCAAAAAACCGGTTTTGCAAAAAGTGACTTTGACAACGTTATTCGCGACTCTGCTTTTCTTTACTACATCAATATACAAGATTTAGGGCCGTATTGTTCACCTCTGGATATCTTTAACCAGTAGATATATGCTAGTTTGCTGCTATCTGAATCTACTGAAAATCTAGTACTTTATCCACTGGTTAAAGATATCCAGACGTGAACAATACGGCCCTTAATGAGGAGTACAAACTTGAAAATTTGACACAGCAAATAGCTCCACTTAAGCAATAGGATGAAAAAAAAAATTGAATTTTTGTGATTCGCAATTTCACGGCTTGTAACGACGATATATATTTATAAAAAACACATATTAAAAACAATGTTCGTAAAACTACCATATTAAGGCACTTTTGTGAACTCATTTGTAAAAAACAAATTTGTTTATTTGCGTGTGGTTCTCTACCTTCACGAACGTTTCGCTTGGAACTTTCAGAGTCTGCCAAGGGATTTTTTATTTTAAATATAATTGTAGTAGCCACACGTAGTTTTATATGAAAAAGCGAATTGTTTACTCTTTTTGCCCTTTTCAATTTATGTTTGTGCACCGAGTTTAGTTTTTATCGTTTAAAACTGCTAGGTTTACTGTCTTCGGACTCTTAACCTAATGTTATATACGTGAGGAATTTTTTAGTTCATAAGGTCCAAAGTGGCGCCTCAATGCTACTTATTTCAATATCGTTTTCAATAATTTTTTTCCTAAAACGATGAAATTTTCGCAATTCTTTTTTGTTTCAAACGGGATCATTATCAAATTCTCAAAGTTTTAAAGACCCTATGACTATTAAATTACTTTATGTTTCTTTAATACGAAGCATCCTTGATTACTGCTCAACAATCTGGGATCCATTTTATGCTCATCATTCTAACCCAATTGAAAAAATTCAAAAGCATTTTACTAAATACGCTCTCCAAAAGGTGCAATGGCCTGATGGCGTTCCAACTTACGAAGCTAGACGTAAATTTCTTGGGTTGCAGTCTGTGAGTGATAGACGTTCATATTGTTCGCTTTTATTTGTACACAATGTTCTTTCTGGAAAAATCAATTGTGATGATGTTCGAAATCTATTCGACACACATATTCCAACTAGATCCTTAATAAATCACCGTTTATTTGATGGTAGAATTCATAGAACTAATTATTTCTTAACGAACCTATTCATTCGATTATGTAATAATTTTTCCCAATTTCTTAACTTTAATATTACTTTAAGCAAATCCCGTTTACAATTATTCATTATTTTGAATTAGATTACGTATTGATTTTGTAATAGTCTGTAAGATTATATAATCCGTAGACCGTAAATAAATAAATAAATGAATTTATATTCGAAATTCACATGTTTTATTCAATATGTAGTTCACATAGCCCAAAAACATTTCGAATGGCATGAACGATGTTAGCCTATTTAACCAATGACCATTTCAACCGCAAACACTACCAAGAGTACTTTTAAATTTTGTAACATAAAAAAGCAAATTTTTATGAAAAATGGATACATGGATTTTAAAACATTTTATTTCGGAAGACTATAACCAGCCCCGGAAATGAAAAATTACATGACATTTATTAAATGGTATCAAAATTTGCAAAAAGAATTTGCTGAGTCATTTGCTTTTGATTGCTTGTTCCGGTATATTGCTATGTTGCTAATTATCATTCATTTTAAGTAAGAATCCTATTTTTGCTGAAATATTTTCATATATAAACTTTTTGGTGTTAGTTTCACTTGGCTTCTTTATTTGATCATTCAAACAAACTGAACATTAGAAAATTGATTTGATTTACGATTTTTTTAATTTAAAATTTATGACTAATACAACCTGTTTTCGTGTTACTATGATCAACAGGTTTTTTTTCTGAAAGCCTACGAGAAAAATTATTTAAATCTATTATTTTTTGGGAATAACATATAAATTGAATTGTGGAAATATTAAATTGTATAACATTAATTTTATTTTGTGAATTAATTTGTTTTTTATTTTCAGTAATACACAGACAAAAAAAAATATTCAATGAAATATTTTCTTTAGACAAACTGTCTGCCAAAACATGTTTAACACATTAAAATTTTGATTTACACAAATATCCGTTCATAACAATTTACTTCCGCGAACAATTTTTTTTTTTAATTATTCACAATTTATTTCGTGGAAAGTAAAAGAAATATATTATTATTAACTGGTTGGAGAGTTCTAATATCTAAGGATATATACATATCCTATCACGTAAGCAAAAAAACACATGGTGAAAAAAAAATACTGGAATTCTTAAAAACTTGCCATCATTTCGTGCGACCATTAGACTCTATTTGAAATATAATTAAAATATTTAATCCTTATTTAATTTTCTAGGAAAAATTAATTGAGACTTGTCTAGTTACTTCAAAGAAAACTCAAGTTGAATATTATCTTAAGGGGCAGCGTTTATTTACAGTTTTTTAAAATATATATTCCGTCAATGTTTGCTTAAAAGCCGAATTACATGGGCCTTTTTTTCTGAGTGTGGTTTTATGTCCGGTGGAGAAGTAAAAATGCTAATAGTGCAGTTTGGGGGCGCTGAGCTTAGCTGTCGATTCGTACAAAGCCTAGTGAATCCCAGTAAGGTTCGTCGGACTATTTATTCGGTGAATATTCGAATCATGAAATTGGCCCGAGGCAAAATGCGCTCATTCACTCGCCTCACTGTTTGTGGAGGACTAAACAACGTGCCACTATAGCAAGCCCTGTAAGCCACAATTACAATGAAGAAATGGAACCTAGCCCCCAACGTCTCAACTGAGTTGACTTCCACTCACGGTCTTCATGTCTGTGCCTAACTGAATCTCTTGTCTGCGCGCCATCACGGGCAGCGATGATTCTGGTGGCTCTACTCTCTGTGCCATATCGTAACCAGCTAACCGTGGGAAATGAACAGTAGTGCAGCCGAACTTTTCTGTCTTCCCAACCTACCAGAACCGAAGCACACATTCAAAAGGTGTTTGCCGCGCCCGATTCATTCGGTCGTTTGTTGGATCACTCGTTCGTTCATTGCGCTGATCGCAACGTTCCATTATTTCAAAGCCTCTTTGTTGTTCTTCTTGTTGTTTTTATTGTTGCTGGGTATTTTTGTTGTTGTTATCTTTTTTTGTTTTTGTTGATGTTGCTGTTGTTATATTATTTGTTATATTTCATACTTCACACGTTGTCGACGAGTTACTCGTATTTGATCTCGAAAAGGCTCTGGTTATGGAATGTGGTTTAATTTAAAGAAAGCCGCTTCTTATTTCCTTTCCGATATTAACAAGGCTTTTCAGTTTATAAATTTTACAATTAAATTGCAAAGAACCTCATTCTAACGCCAGTTATGTTGGGTTAAAATTTTGTAAAAATCAATTTTGGAAAATTTTAACTTTTGACGACCGCCATTTTGTCAAAATTAAATGTGTATCTCTATAAACCAAAGGATTTAGATAGAATTACATAGTTTAATTATATCTCAATCATTTTATAGCAGTTTGAATAAACATTTTCAATTAAAATGTCACGCTACAGGTTGACATATAAAAAATATATCCTTCGAAACCAATTTTATAACAAACGGATTAAAACACAAATAGTTTATAATAGTATTTTTTAACAAATTAAACAAAACAGAAACAAAAAAAAAACAAAAAGGTTTTGTCAAAAACTACATGTCTATATCTGAATTCAATTTGCCGAATTATTTTCTTTAAGATACCATATCATACAGTATCATAAAGAATATCCCATATCATAAAGTATATCCCATCCCAGCAGAAAAGTGGACCAAATTTGAAATAGTTCTGAACTAGTTCCAAAAAGGAGCAGTACTAGTTCCACTACAATACCCTTTAACATTGAACGAACTGACGCTTTTTGCGGGTTGATGTCATAGGAAAAGACAATTGTCCCCAGAAACACTCCTTTTTCCCCATATTTGAACTAGTTGCATTAGAAACATTTTTAAACTAGTTCCTTTCGCAGTAGCCTGAAAGTGGTTCTTTTTTAACTAGTTTTAAAGTGAACATATTAAAAGTGTAAAAATTTAGTGCAACGAATGATCCTAAAGATCTCATTTGTACCATCTTTTCCATCCACATTCCAGAAAACATTTTGTCTATAAACATTTTTTTTTTTATTTTTTTTTCTTGTGCGCAGCAAATTTTAAAAAGTAGCCAGAATGCGTTTATTTTTTTCAGCAATACTTTTGAAAACAAAAGCAAAGATAACTGTTCTACACTGAACGCCTTTTGTACTTTTTCAGAGCTACTGCGAACTGCGCTAGAAATGAACTAGTTCACTTTTTCAATTGACTCCAAAATAACTGCTGGGATATCATAAAGTATACTCCATTTCTAAAGCAAGGGCATAAATGCTCTAAGACCAATTTTATTTTTCCACCCATTTAAAATTCCAACCCTTTAATATTTAAATGAAACTCTCTGTTACTCGAACTTTGCTTGAAAATTTCTTCTTTTAAATAAACTAAACAGCAATTCAATTTTTATTTAATTTTAATTGTCAAACAAACAATTCTTAGTCTTGACATTCCCGCACATTTTGCTCAATTTTCTCATTTTGACAGATTATCGAATAACTTTACTCGGAGTTAGTAAGGCAAACAGATAGACGTCTAGATTAACTGTCAAAATGTAAGTAAGTAAGTCAACAAGTAAGCATTCGAATTAATGAGTTGCTTTTATAAAAACACGTTATACATACTTGATTCTCTAGCACATATATTTGAGGAAAACATGCGTATTTATTTTCACATAACAAGAAAATTTTTCATCTGCTAATTTGAAGATGCTGTTTGAAACTTTTCAATTCATGATCGAAAAAATGTTTCCCGGTCGAAATATTCGTGGTCAAAAAAACTTTTTAAGTAAAGTTCAAGCAAGTTTCAAGTACGAGAGAGCGAAATTTTGCTTGTTCTCTGTATTGTGCTCAAAAAAGAGTCAAAAGCAAAGTTCAAGCATCTCCAAGTTACGTGCCTAATGAAACAGATTTGATCGTTTGAAGTCAGTAATGCTACCATTTAGCCATTTTTCTGTTACCGAAACAATATCTTCAAGTCAATTCTGAGCAGACAGAACGTGTTTCTCCCACGTGTTTCAACGCAATTTCCAAAAATGATAGAAACAAGATTACGTGTTCCGTAGTCCCGTTATCTAATGCTCTCTTTCTCAACTGAGTACATGACGTCACACACCACTTCTGCTTGACAAAAACGTGTGCAAATATGCGGTCGCTTAGGCAAATTGACGAAATTGAAAATAAATTCTTTCGGAAGAGTAAAGTAAAAATATCTCCTTTTCTGTATAAAAATATGAATATTTTCGTATACGAAAAATATGAATTTTTTAATTTTTCAAGATTTTTATCTCCTTAACCATTCGAGACCGACAAAATTTTATTTAACCAATAGGTTTAGGAGGTTCATATACATATTATAAAAATAAGAAAGAAAAAATTTAGGCGTGGGCCCTAAAGTAAAACTATTCCAATTTCCGACAACATCGCTTGTGAGGTCATGCTCTCTCTCTCTCCAATTTGCGGAACGCGTAATCTTGTTTCTATTCTTGTGCAATTTCCTTACATTGTCATACAATTTGTTTTTATTTGCTCACACTCAACCATAAGCGCAGCCGTGTGACCACTTCAAAGCAGAATTTGGCGATGTTCAACCGCAATCCGAAGTAGTTTTTGCGCCGTTTCTTTACCGTAGACGAAACACACAATACAATAGAGACCAAGGAACAGTTCAAGCAGTGACTTCTTCAGGTGAACGTGCATCATAGAAGATCATCTATATCGTCATTCACATCGATTTCCTTGAAAAGGATAATACGATCACCGGTGAATATTATTATTAGCTGTTGGACACATTTGAAGAATAAAGTACATTTCCACCGTAATAACGCACCGGCGCACACGTTTGTAGTCGCCATTGCCAAAAACCATAAATTTGGCTACGAACTGCTACCCCATTCTCCAAATTCTCCAGATTTTGCACCCTGCGACTATTTCCTATTCCCAAACCTGAAAAAAGTAGCTCGGCGGTAAGAGATGAAGAGTTATTCACTGAAACAAACGAATGCTTTTAGGACCTTGATAAAATTTTATTGAAAAAGTCGCTAACTTATCAAATTGCCCTCGTATAAGCTGAGAATTAAACTTACGAATGCTATCTAAATCACACAACTGGTTTGAAAGGATAAACGAGAAAGGATATAATAAAAAATAATATTATTGTTAGAAGCTGACCTGTTTAAGCTTTTAAAAAACCTGGCTTCAAATATATCGGTTTAAACCTTTCCGAGTCATTGGAAATAGGACTTTCGTTAAAAATGTTTTATCAAATTGTAAACACGTCAATTATTGTCCATTGCAATTATTGGTGTAGCGGCTAGTGCTCTTCCTAGGTATTCTTAAGGAAGACTGACGATGTTATAATACTATTAGTGACAACAGGTAAGAGGTATTCTATTTGTTCACCAAGACAAATATACGTGAGGATATTGTGAAGTTGCAGTGTGCAGCTCCTCGAACTCGAATAGATAAGTTCTTATCTATTTGATCAACGCGCGCATGCGCAACCACTTTAAGGATTACATGCGTAGGTCAAATTCTCTATATGTTGGCTTGTTTATTCTTGGCAAAGCGCGATGTTTAGTGCCGAGAAGCAAATAACCACACAAGTCGGTAAAACTTAACCCGCAAATAATTGTTGATTGTATTTGCGGTGAACGTAGATAACAGTAAGGTGATAATTGACTATTAGCTTAGCATCCAATTATTTCCTAATAGGTTTTTAATGAACTGAAGGATAAATTCACACAACTACTATTTAATTAAACAAAACTTATCTCTGAATTCGTGAGGTCTAAAAATATCTTGGGACTTTGTCTTTGTGTGTAAGAAGTGAAACTTATTCTATTTTTATGGGTAAGAGGGAAACATCAAAAGTTTTTGCGGCGTCCTATACTCTCTGAGATCTTGATTTAATTCAGAGAATTCAATTAAGGATTCTTGCAACTGTTACCTTCAATGTAAACATCAAGGAAATTTATTTCCTTGTAAGGTACAATAAATCAATTTACAGAGTGACGGGATGCCAAGATAAAAAAAAATAGACATTCTTTTATTTTGGTTGTTAAGTATTACACTTTAGAAATAATTCTGATGATTTGTGCTAAGAATTACTTCGTAAAATTTGAATCGACAATCAAGTCCTGATTGGTTTAAATCGGGGATTCTTCGAGAAAACTTATACAAAAAATTTTTTGCAACCAAGTCACTCCACAAATGTTATAAGATTTCGTAAAATTTCCTGGTCGATGCCGTGTCCAAGAAGCGCAACCTCTAGATTTAATTGAGAGACATCTTCTTTTAGTTTTCCAATTGCTTTTTTTATGTGCAACACAGAACCTGCACGGAAAAATAAAATTAATTATACTTAAAACTTCAAAATTACATGTGATTCCTGTTATTCTTACTTCCATCTGACATTGTCTGGCCTCTTTTCTCCATTTCAATTCTTTTCATATCATTTTCGATTACAGCTTTTTTAAGTTCGGTAGTAAAGTGTTCGGAATCTTTAATGATTTGTGCTTCGGCATGCTGCAAGCTTGATAATTCAATAGATGTTTCTTTAAAGCTCCGTATGAGATTTTGAAGCTCATTATTAAGATGTTTTTCACGACTCTCAACCTTATCGAGGCTATATGTGAACTCACTATGAAGCTTTTTCAGTTGCTGTTGTGTCTCGTCTGATATCTGGAAGGAATTTTATGTAACTCCAGATACATCTAATGAACAACATAAGACTTAAGGGGGGGTTATATACCTAGAACTTTTTTCAAAAACTTTTGCATTTTCTTAAAGTCTCAAGAATATGTGGTGTAAATTTCAAGCCGATATCTCAAAAAATAACAAAGTTATAGTCTAGTGATTGAACCGCCTTCCAGAGCGCGCAGTGCTGGCCCTTATTTTCAAACGCGTTTTTCTCGAAACCATGTTATCAAAGTCGGTGACCAAGATTTCTTGAAACTCAGTGAACCGATCGTTTTGATTTTTTGCAGGCTTATTTTATTCATAATAATATCGTACTTGTCACAGGATTTTTTTCGTAGCTTCCTTCATTAGTTATAGACAAAATAATGACGAATTTTTGGTCGAAAATCGTTACATTACGTTCGGTAGTCCGCCATTTTGTGAAAAATCAATATTTTCAAAATCGGCTATGACAAATACGAGTTTTAAGTATCTAGTTTAGTAATATTTTTCATTTTTATGTTTCAGATGAATTTAGGAGGAGCCATCTTGGTCACCGCATTTCACCTTTTTTTCACAGCGCTCTATAAAAAATGCTGTATCTATCTACCTTGATAGTAAATTTTTTTTAATAAACAAAAAAAATAAACATACTCTTGAATGTGTATATTTTTAGGTATAAAAAACCTCATTTAAAAATATCCCTTAAAAATATCCTTAAAAAAATTCACAAACATGACCTATTTTCGGCCTCTGGATATATAGTCCCCTTAAAATATTTTATAATGAGGATTCGGAACGTTACTTCTTTTGAGAAAAGTTTAGCAATCTCTGTTTGCCATAAATTTTGTTTATATGCTGTCTTTACCACTCTTATGTTTTTGAAAAAGACATTAATAGTTTTATTTAATTTTATAATTCTTAAAAACATATTTTTTTAATTCATGAAGCAACAGGTTGCTATAACAACAAAAGTTCTTTGCAGAACAAACCGAGCAGACTAGACCATGGTTTCGTCGGACGCTACTCCGACTCATCAGTAGTCTCTGTGGTTTTAGCAGTCCACTAACTTTGAAAAGCTAATAAGCGTAACAGCAATAAAACCAAAGCGGAATTATAGAAGCGCTATTCACTTTATCAAAGCAGTGTTTTTCTACTCTTTTGCTAGTCGCAAAATTTCCAAAAGTATATATTCAAAAATATGTTTTTTAAGAATTATAAAATAAAATTAACATATTAAAATGACACAATTTTATGACATTAATAGTTTTTTACTTAATCACCTGAATGTATTTAGCAAAAGAAGCAATTGATTGACATTGTTTCAGTTTTGAGCATAAATGTTATTATAACAGAAAGCCTGAAAGTATGCTAAAAGTGATTTCATACTCATTTAAAGAATGAGTTTCTTGCAAAAGCTGAGTGGAAAAATGCCAAAATTTTTAAAACTATGCACTTGAGAGAATAGGTATTTTTATCATCGTTAAAAATGGAAGTACTTGTGTAAAAGCATCTGTGTGTAAAACGAACGAAGCTAACTGTTTTTTCTTGATGCAGTAGTACGAAGTTGGCAGTACAGTACAAGATGCAGTACAAGAACTACAGTACAAAGTTGGCTTTGTGAAAGATAAAAATCCGAAACGACTAATCGAAATATGACGACAAGTATTTTTTCATCGTACAATTTTGCAAATAGAAGTTGCTGTGCAAAAAAAAAATAAATGGAATTTCATAAACATATTTAAGAATAACAACTAATTTATTTATTTTCCGCGCTAAGAACAATTTTGAGTGCTTGTGTTAGAAATGTAAAACAAAAATTCCACAGCTGGCAAAAGTCAACAACAATCCAAAAATCAAAACAGCTGATGAAAAAACATTGCCAACGTTAAAAAAAATTTACTTGAAACGGCAACGCCGTTCAAATATTTAAATATTTTTTAAATATTTAGAAGTTCACAGAATATGCTGGACTTTAATAATCTGGTTATACGGTTTTTTAAAAATACCCACGATGAGATGAGAGTTTTTGAGAAACGTAAGCAATGTTACAGATGACGACGACAAAGAGAAAAATACATCAAGCCGATTTTATCCGTTATCGCTGGTAAGCGAACGAGGCTTGAGCGGAAGGCTTCGTTTTACACAAAAATTATATTTCATTTTGACTTGACGAAGTTACGTTGTACCGCGCAGGTTTCCAAAAAAGTTGCAAAATGAATTTTTTAAAAATTCATCTGCGTTGCATTGAATTGTTACTCGCTGAGTATAAGAGCTATGATTAACAAAATGGTATAAACGTAAAGGTTTATTCTTTGACTTTATTAAAACAAAAAAAAATTTATTACGGCATAGGGACGTAGTGGGAGCTGTATAAGCAACGCAACTGAAAATTTGTTACATGGAATTATTACTCGCTGAGTATTAGTGTTAGGATTAAAAATACGATACGCCAATAAAGGCCTATTGTAAGCCCTCACAACAAAATTAGACAAAAAATTCTAGACAATCTGATATCATGGGGACGCTGAGAGAGCCGCTCAAAGATCGATAACGCAACATTCATGCAGCGGCGTTGCATTGAATTTTTACTCAATGAGTATATAACCTACGATAAAAGTTTAAAAAGGAAAATGAAGGTTTTATACGACAAAAATCAAAAAAAAAATTCGGGCGTCGTCAGGTCGTGAATATTGCAGCTTATGTAACAGAAATGTAATATCGTTGCATAAAAATTAAAACAATTTTTTCGAGGTCTAGGCCAAGCATGTTGTCAACAAGACAACATGAAGAACAACATGCTTGGCCTAGAGCTCGAAAAAATTGTTTTCAATATAAATAATTAGAGGCCGTATACAAAATATTAATATGTTGCATAAAAATTTAAAAAGGAAAATAAAGGTTTTATACGACAAAAATCAAAAAAAAAATTCCGGCGTCGTCAGGTCGTGAATATAGCAGCTTATGTAACAGAAAAGTAATATCGTTGCATGGAATTATTACTCACTCAGGAGGAGTGCTACGGTAAATTTTGTTTTACGACAGCATGGATGTGTTATTACGCTTCACAACTAAATTACAAAAAAATTCTTGTTAACATGATTTCAAGGATGCAATCACATAATGCAGTAAAAATGCTACAGCCATGAAAAAACGTTGCATGGATTTTTAACTCTTGTGACTACTGGTGCAACGGTAAATTTTAAGGAACGAAAACGAAGGTGAGGTCTTCGGGCATAAGACAAAAATAAAAATTGACGGCGTGTTAAAGACCCTCAGAGAACCGCCTAATATGACGCATATACATCACTTTTGCTGGATTAATTGAAATTAGAGCACAACCAATGGGGAAGCAAAAAAAAGCTAAAAGAAAAGCACCAACTCCAAATCCAACAACAACTCCAACTCCAACACCAACACCAGCACCAACACCAACACCAACATCAACACAATCACCAACACCAACTCCAACTCCAACACCAACACCAACACCAACACCAACACCAACACCACCACCAACACCAACACCACCACCAACACCAACACCAACACCAACACCAACACCAACACTAACACCAACACCATCACCAACACCAACACCAACACCAACCTCAACACCAATACAAACACCAACCTCAACATCAACATCAACATCAACATTAACATCAACATCAACATCAACATCAACATCATCAACATCAACATCAACATCAACATCATCAACATCAACATCAACATCAACATCAACATCAACACAAACACCTCCAACTCCAACTCCAACACAAACACCAACTCCAACTCCAACTCCAACTCCAACATCAACACCAACACCAACACCACCACCAACACCAAAACCAACACCAACACCAACACCAATACCAACACCAACCTCAACATCAACATCAACATCAACATCAACATCATCAACATCAACATCAACATCAACATCAACATCATCAACATCAACATCAACATCAACATCAACATCAACATCAACATCAACATCAACATCAACACCAACATCAACATCAACATCAACATCAACAACAACAACAACAACAACAACAACAACAACAACAATAACAACAACAACTACAATAAGAAACTTCGTCACGTCATAAACTACGGGTGTGTCCACGACACAGCCAACTCTTTTTTCATGACCGAATTAAAATGGGAGATATCAACTGACAATAATTTCAAACTCCTTGTTATCTATGTTATCTATAGGCAACATTGGGGAGTGGTTGGACAAACTCAACACTTTTTTCATGTTTTTGTTATTTTAAATAACTCTCTTGTCTTTGTTTATTAAATTTATTTACTTGGTTTTACAATAAAATAATAATTTTAATGTTTTAAGACACTTTTTGTAAAACCACTTTTTTCGCGAAACTATCTTAATCTTGATTTTGACAATTTCACTCTACGGAGAACGGCTACTAAATATACACGCACATAGCTTAGAATAGAACAAATAGCTGTTAGTTTGCACAACTCATAAGGTTACATAACGCAAAAAAACACAGGTCAAAAAATAAAAATAGCGGGACTTAGAAGCTAATAAGTACATGGGCATGAGAGGATTAATCTTGTTTTTTAAATAAAAGATATTTTAATCTTTCAACGAAACAAATTCGGATATACTAAAAGTTCATAAACTTTTTACAAAGCCAGACTTAGTCCTATTATCTATAAATTGACATAAATTGGATAGTTTTAAGACTCTCGTGTTTTGTTAAAGTAAATAACTAATAATATTCACTTCTCTTAAAGTTTTTTGCAACAAACTATTCAATATGAACATTTTTATTTGTATACTCACTGCATCAATGTTAAGTTTCAGTGTTTCCATGTGACTGAAATGAGAACGCCAATCTCTTGCATCCGTTTTAACAAAAACCTTTAGCTTAGGCATGACCCGTTCCAATTCAAGCCGCCATTGTTGTTGATCCGAAAAGGTATCGATCATAGTGTTCTCGTGGGAGTTATTTTTGCCAAGATTATAGTTATTAGCTTGTTTTCGAAAAAACTTATTGAAATCTGTGAGCTCCACAGCTCTATCAAGTTCCATTTCACTATCATCGCTATGTCCCGCATACTCATCTTCTACCTTTTCCAAAATAATCTCTGCATTTTCATCCAAGTACTCGATTCTATCCTCATCCTCTTCGCCTATGAAAGGTCTTTGACAAGAGACCTTCAAAAAAGAAAACACAACTACAATAATTCTACACCAGAGTGTAAAGTTTGTTAGTAGCTTTGAATTATACAAACCTCTCCTATCTTAATTGCCTGCGTTGCTAAACAATTTAGCACAAACAAGCAAATAGGTCCAGCTCCACGAATAAGTTTATTTGGTGAAAAATCTACTGGAACATCCTTAAAATTGGAAGCATTTTGAAAATTTAATAAATATTGTTTATTTGTAGAATAAAAATTGTAGAGTTTTGACTTACAATGCTCTCCAGTACTTCCATAATTTTCGTTACATATTTATTAGGATCATCTGATTCTTGGGGTTTTTCAATTTCCTTTCCTAGCTTCCGACAAAGCCACCAACATATTAAGGTAAACATAAAAAACTGTTCTCCAGGATTCACTGATTTCACAAAGAAAAATCTAGCGAAGGGTTTCATTTTAAATTCCCTCATCAATTGTTTCTCAAAATTGAGCATTTTAAGCTTCTCAAATAAATCTTCGGAATGAAATGAAGAAAGAGTTATAACATTGTTCTGCTCCTTTTCTTGATTTGCAAACAAATCCTCCTGCATATTGAAGCTATAACCAATGCAAATTACTTAAAGAAGAGTTTAAAGCCTATTTTTATAATGTTCACTTAAATTGTCATGGAATATTATTTTTTCCGTTTGTTTGACCAAAATAGCCATGGTAACAAGAAAGTCATGCAACAGGCGCTCAGTACGTTCTAGAATAACAACCCTAGGCTTAGCCATAATTTACATTGGATGCCTTTTTTAATGCATGTTGCGAAAAAATATGCATTGTTATAATTTTATTTAATTTAAATTTATAGCTTTAAATTTAAGTAAAGGTATTCATATAACTGGTAATGTGTTGTAAAAATTGTTAAACTTAACAATCTATAAACATCTTGAAAATTCCAAGTGTTTGTTTTGACTATGTTTATCTAATATATAAAATTCTTCTGTCACGGGGTGCGTGATCGAACTCCTCCGAAACGGCTCGACCGATTTTCGTGATCCTTAGCGAGGATATTAGTCAGGGGTGAGAATCGAACAACATCTATTTTTCATCCCCCTAAAATAAGGGGGCGTGGAACCTCCCATACAACCCAAATCTACGGTAGCGAATAGCTCTGAAGTTATAGGTCGCATAGTATCGGAATTCGGTGATCTATCTCAATTTACAAGAGCCGTTCCACACGTAAAATTTTATGGGCGTTGAATGTGGGGCGTGGCAATTTTTCAGCCAAATTTTCAGTATAACTTTCAAGCTATAAGTCACACATTAATAAAACTCGGTTAGAACGTTCTATTTAGTCGTGTCTTTCGACTTGCAAAATTGAGCCAGTATAGGCCAAAGGGGTGTGGCACCGCCCATACAATTAAAATTTATGATATCGAATAGCTTTGGAACTAAATGCCGTATAATAATGAAATTCAGTATGGAGTTGCCACTTGGGGATATATCTACTATAAAACTGGGATGCGTTTTGAAAAAAGGGGTGTGGCTCCGCCCATACACTTTAAATTTTTGATATCAGATAGCTTTGGAACTAAATGTCGTTTAACAACGAAATTCAGTATGGAATTAATATTGGGTGATTTTCTTCTACTAGAAAACTAAAACGTCATTGAACAAGGAGGTGTGGCTCCGCCCATATAAGCCAAACTTGCGATATCGAATAACTTTGGAATTGTAAGTAGCACAGCCTCGAAATTTGGTTATCAATTTCCACGAGTCTTTCCAGTTAGAGATAGAGATAGAGATAGAGATAGAGATAGAGATAGAGATAGAGATAGAGATACAGATAGAGATAGAGATAGAGATAGAGATAGAGATAGAGATAGAGATAGAGATAGTGATAGAGATAGAGATAGAGATAGAGATAGAGATAGAGATAGAGATAGAGATAGAGATAGAGACAGAGATAGAGATAGAGATAGAGATAGAGATAGAGATAGAGATAGAGATAGAGATAGAGATAGAGATAGAGATAGAGATAGAGATAGAGATAGAGATAGAGATAGAGATAGAGATAGAGATAGAGATAGAGATAGAGATAGAGATAGAGATAGAGATAGAGATAGAGATAGAGATAGAGATAGAGATAGAGATAGAGATAGAGATAGAGATAGAGATAGAGATAGAGATAGAGATAGAGATAGAGATAGAGATAGAGATAGAGATAGAGATAGAGATAGAGATAGAGATAGAGATAGAGATAGAGATAGAGATAGAGATAGAGATAGAGATAGAGATAGAGATAGAGATAGAGATAGAGATAGAGATAGAGATAGAGATAGAGATAGAGATAGAGATAGAGATAGAGATAGAGATAGAGATAGAGATAGAGATAGAGATAGAGATAGAGATAGAGATAGAGATAGAGATAGAGATAGAGATAGAGATAGAGATAGAGATAGAGATAGAGATAGAGATAGAGATAGAGATAGAGATAGAGATAGAGATAGAGATAGAGATAGAGATAGAGATAGAGATAGAGATAGAAATAGAGATAGAGATAGAGATATAGATAGAGATAGAGATAGAGATAGAGATAGAGATAGAGATAGAGATAGAGATAGAGATAGAGATAGAGATATAGATAGAGATAGAGATAGAGATAGAGATAGAGACAGAGATAAAGATAGAGATAGAGATAGAGATAGAGATAGAGATAGAGATAGAGATAGAGATAGAGATAGAGATAGAGATAGAGATAGAGATATAGATAGAGATAGATAGAGATTGAAATTGAGATTGAGATTGAGATTGAGACTGAGTTTGAGATTCAGATAGAGATAGAAATTATTTCCGCTACGACAGCAACGCGTCGGGTACCAGCTAGTTTTAGATAAAAGTGAGATTTATTAAATCAAAAAGTCGCAATACATATAATTAAGAGAGGGATGGATATAAAAAATTATAGCGTTTGCTTAAAGTTTTTGTGTTTAACAATTTAACAAAAATCAAGACTTTTGACCAAACGTTCAATTTCAGTTTTAAAGAAGTTGCGCTTTTTAAAAAATTACAATTTTCGCGCTTTTGGCAGCGCTATTGATTTCATTTTACGGATAGAATATTGAACTTTTTTGAGAATAGAATTTTGGATTTTGCGTGAGAATTGAATTTTTTAGAGATATTTTTTTACAACAATTAATACTTTGGGATTAATACTTGTAACTAATATATACTATATATAGAAATATAAAGACATCAAATTAAATTCAGTTCGTTACAAATGTGAAAGAGAACGTAGAAAATTAAATTCAACT
The DNA here is from genome assembly GCA_943735915.1 of Pherbina coryleti. NCBI lineage: Eukaryota > Metazoa > Arthropoda > Insecta > Diptera > Sciomyzidae > Pherbina > Pherbina coryleti. The sequence continues at coordinate 1,074,066 of OX030948.1, forward strand.
CTTGACCAGTGTAAAAGGGAACTTACAAGAAGCATGATGTAAACGAGAAACGTCAACGCATTAATTATTTACTCACCAGTAGCTCGTTTCTGCAACTTTTGCGATAGTCATTTTTTCGAACGTCACAATTTTTCGTGACACTTTGCGAAAACCGATGTTTCTGTAACTGATAAGTGAGTAAATAGGCACACAAGACAGACAAGTTAAAGGGAATATATGAAATTGCAACAAGTTACAGAGGACCTTTTATGAAGTTGAACGTGGTTCTTCTACTTACTAATATTGATATTAAACACACAAACCTTATCCACACATTAATCCGAGTATTCTTTTAAAGCGTCTGATTATGTTATGATACAAATTTTATTATGGAATAATACTATGTTCTAACTATAGTAACTTACGGCTCATTCTTGATTTATGCATAAATCATGTCCAAATTAAGTAATTTCACCACGAAATTACTTGAGTACGTGTAAGTTTTTCATTTCATATGCATTTTTTCTTCTTGTTGTTAACTTTTTTATCAATATTATTTCAATTTAAGATAGTTTCAATAACATGCATTAACTCAGACTAGCTAAAAATCTTTTACGATTTTGAATTACAGAAATGACAGCTATATCTAGTCGGAAACTTTTAAGTCACAAAAAAGAAACCACAGAGTTTTACGCGCGAAGCCTTATGCATAGTATTCATGAATGAACGAAGCCTTATACAAAGTACTGCCTCTTCAGACTTTGTGAATGACGTGAAAAGACATCGTAAATACGATGACAACAAGTTAGAGTAAGCGCACACGTTATGCCAAACAATGCACTAACGAAGACAGCAAACAGTTTATTGCAATAAATAGCCTGAGTAGATTGAAGACAACAGCAACTGCACGACATCCGTCAGGATTAATTTGCATGTATTTTTTATGGAAAATAATTTTGTGGTTATATCGTTAAGACATGGCTTCATTGCAACAATGTTTCTGTCTTCGATTTAAAAGTATATCAAATTTGAAGAGCAACAAACATTAACTTGATTCACTTCCTCAAGTTTTGCTTGAATTGATCACATTTTCCTTCGTCACTGCCGCTTCTAAAATAATAAAGATGCCAATAAAATGACAGCATTTCTCGCTTACGCACATGTCCAAGTGGGAATTTGTGAACCACTTTTTACATTCCTTTTTCCAGTAAGTGCATTGCTTTCTTTAAGACTCCAAGAATCAATCAATGCTCCAGGACTTGCACAAAAAGATCGAAAGATAAAATCTTTCTTCATACGAACCAGGCGAACATGCTCGCCATAAATTTTTAACTGTGCTCGGGATGTCTCGAGTGTGTCTTTAGCTTTATATTCTTCGCTGTCAACGGGTTTTTGCAACGCTGAAAAAAACAGAGATGCCAAATTAACAAAAATAATTTTGTTCGTTTTATTTTTAAGTTGGCTTCGTTATTTGGTACAAAATCTTCACAAAGTATACTTCTTAACCAAAACTTTAAATGATGGCTCCGCCTATAGATTTTAATAACTTAACTCATGAAGAATTGCAAGAGGAGTATTCTAAATTGCATGAGCGTTACAGACAGCTACGTGAAATAAGTGAAATAGACGCACAGCGCATACATGACCTCAAGCGCAATCTGGACACGGCTACTGCTGCTGAAGCTTTCTTGACTCAAGAGTTGGAGCAGCTTAATGGTTCACTTAACAAAGTCGAACAAACTATACAAACAAAAATGGGACATAAATTTGAAGATCTACGTATTAAATACAATAAGGTTTTAGCTGAGAACTTACACTTGCAGCAGGACTGTGAAATACTGCAATCAAAACAAACTGAGCTCCTTGAACAACTCGAAAAGGCTTCCAGTATTCCCGCTCTTGAGGTTTTCGAATCCGTGTCCGAACAACATCTGAAACGAGAACAGCAACTCGAGCAAGAAAACCTTTATTTACTGGAAAAATTTGAAGAATTTCAAGAAAACACCATTAGACATACCATGACACTAGCTGAGCGAGAAGTAATTTAAAGTGCTTGAATATTATGTATGGATCGTTTTAATTTTGGTTTTATTATATTAAGAAAAATATCGAAATCCTACGAGACCAAGTTAAGTGCCTGGAGGAGAACATGCGTTGTAAACGTGAAGAACTGGACGAGGTAAGTCAGCTATTGGAAAGTACACAAGAGCAACTTATGGAGTCAAATGCAAAGATTGCCTTGCTGACGGCAGAACCAGGCAACAATGGTCAGTTGGATTTATTTAACCAAGAATTGCTTTGATTTTATCTTACTTTTTTTTAATTATTTACAGATAAAAAAGGAAATTCTTTATTTGCTGAAGTGGATGACCAACGTCAAGCCATGAAGCAACTTCTTGCTGCACAAAAGAAAAGCTACATGCAAATGAAAAAAGTGTACAATGAAAGTGAACATGAAATCCGCTGTTTGAAGAGGGAGAACATTGCAATGCACACCGAGCTGCAAGCGTGCAGCTCTATTTTCTGTAGCTCTGAGAAAACCTACCAAGGCAAGCTTTTCCTTCTAACACGAATCCAATTGCTTACTTATAATATTTATAGAAAAACTAAATGAACGTATTCGGCAGCTTTTAAACCAAAATGAAGACCTCACAAAAAAACTCAATTGGACACAAGATCGTTTGAAGGAAGTAGCTAGTGATAAGGGAGTGGTATGGCTTGACTCAATGCTGAACTTTTGCAAGTATGAGCTTTTAATTTATTCTCGTTGATTTTGTTTTTTTTTTTTCTTTCAGTAATTATTTAAAATTGTAATTATTAAAAATTGCCTAACCACACCAAGTTACCATTCAATTATTAAAATTAATGTTTTTTAAATCTTATAATTAAAGAAAATTTTAAAATTTTAAGGCAAGAAACCGACGAATTAAAAAAACACCTTCATAGTGTACGAATTCAAAAAGCTTCTCTAGAGGAACAACTTCGAAATTCTCAGCAAGAGATGGCGCGGTAAATTTAAATAAATTGTTACATCACTTTTTTACTAAATACAATGTTCTCCTTAGATGGCGCTTTGAGTCACTTAAGTCGAGATGTGTCCTATTAGACAGAGAAAACCTTTTGACAGAAAATAAAATTAATTTCAAGCCAATCATTGCAATGGAAATAAACGTCAGTGAACGGGAAAAAGAATCTTCACGACCACGTATTCAAAATGTATCTACTTTTAATGTAGCCAAGCCACTTTCTACGGATAATATTGAAACAGAGCCTCCTTTCAAAAGTGAATCAAACGAAAACAAAGAAAATACACAGCCTACAATGAAAGAACATTTAACAGAAATTAAAAATATAGAAGAGACGAATGAATGTAATGTACAGAATAAAGATCGCTCAGTAGCCAGCCCGTTGCATGAAGTGCAAATAGAAACCGTACACATAGAGGATGATTCTGAGCTTAAAACTCCACCTGTTGCTGCGAATAAGCCTCAATCCATTCTCTGTACAAAGCAGTCGTTGATTCCGAAGGAAACAAGCAAGACTGTTAAATTTTCTGCCATTGAGTGCAAAAGCATCCACAGGACACCAGCCCATAAAAGTTATTCCAACGCTACTCCTAAGAAGGTGCTTAAGAAATCCAACGTTATTGTAAGACGAGTAATTGTTAAATCTAAACACGAATCCTGAATTTATGTGTAAGATTATTTTAATTCAATATTTTTAATGTATAATAAATAATACGCTTTAATTTCTTATATGCTTTAAAAAAACATCTGTAACTTTCTTAAAATTTGAATTTTGTAAATTTGTGTTTGAGTTTGAACTGTTACCAATTCAAATTAACCAAATAAATTTAGATTTTTCAATTCGCTAATATTAAACTAAATAATATGATGATAATAAAACAAAGAAAAAACGCTCACAGCTTAATCTTGGCAGTATTTAACCGAAATAGTCTGTTCAGCTTGTTTAAATAGTCAAGTCAATTTTATTCTGAATTTAATTTCTTTAATCTAAGAAAAAATTATTTTCCTTGATTGAGAATGTTCAATTCTATTAAAACTTACTCCCCATGTATTTTTTAAGAATTCAATAACCTCGTGCCTCACATCACAAGAACCTTAACTCGTAAATTTATACAAAATCATCCTTCATCGAAATTATGTGTGCGTATTTGCATTCCACTCATTTGATTTCTTTTTCCATTTAACCATTAAATAAAAAATCTTATATACTTAACTCCGCATATTCTTTTCAAATTGTGACAAAATTAAGAACGAAGACAAGTTTGGGAACAATGACAGGATGGGGACAAGGATAAAGATACACCATGACGTCAAAATCTACGGCGTGTCCAAGATACAGCCAACTTCCATTTACTTTTGCCAAGCGTTTTTCAATGTAAATAAAAAAATAAGAGAAAAATCGATTTTGATATGGTCGAATTTCGTTAAAATACATTACCATTAATGAAAAGAGATTATCATTTAATATTACAAAACGCAATGCTCTGAGAGTATGATGAAGAAAACGTGATCCAATCCACAAATATTAAGAAATCAACAATATGAAAAATAGTTCACAAAGCCATTCAGAGAGATAAATAAATAAATCTACAAAATTAGTGTTATTTTGTAAGTAATATAATAAAACAAAAAATTACCAGAGATCGCGAAAAATTAAAAAAATTGAACACAATAAAAATATTAAAAAAGTTAATGTAGTCAACTTTTGGAAATTAAAGAATTTTCATTAATAAAAAACAATACTTAGTAATAAAGCCTCTTAGTTACGCATTGATTTGCAGAAATCACAGAAACCTGCTGATGTCTAGTCTGGTGGTGATGCTGTCTAAAAGAAATTATTGTTGTGCTTTAGTTCAAATTTAATAGAATCTCAAAACAAAAATTCTGATTAAAAATTGTTGAATTATTCATGTTAGGAAAAGCCGTTGTAAGATAATGGTAAAAATAGTCTTGCTGAAAATAATTATTGAAACAAAATTTAAAATTTTTTTATTTTATAAAAACCTTTCATAAATACTTTATTCATCATCATTTTATTATTTCCAAATATCTGACAAAGCCAATTAATTTGAATATTGAATTTAAGGAGTAGAGATATTTGTAAAAGTAAAATTTTTTTCTTCTTCAGCTGTTTCATTAAGAATTCTTTTGATTTTCTCCTTAAAATTTACAGTCGAGGTTATAAAAGATTGCAATTCATCAAAAAACTTTGTTCTTATAACTTCACGTGGCCATGTGACTTTGATATCCTTCAACATATGTTAGATGATCGTAGAAAGGATGGCTTTGAGCAATCTCAACATGTTCTTCATCGCCCAAAATTTCCTCATATAATCTGTAAGGTTGTTCATTGGGTGCTCCTTCGTAAGTGATATGATGGACATGACGTTTTTTGCACTGAACTTGATTTGAATCAGGTTCTAATCCTACATGATTACAATTGCAAATTGAAATAGCACCATTTAAAGGAATTTCGTAGTCATTAACGTTAGCGCCAAACATTGCTGTTGTAGAATTTGTCGTAAGTGGAGGCATTTGAGAAGTAACATCACAATGATCTACCGGTAAAGTTTTCCCTATTATCGGTATAGTACGATAATAGGACAAATGGAACATTTTTTGGCAATAAATCCACATGTACAATAAGAGAAAGAGAATTGCGATGCCCAAGGGCAGCATAAAAACAATTATAAGCGCCTCAGATCGTTGGCTACGCTTTGATTCACGGTTATTACCATAGATTAAGGTGTATGTAGATAAATTCATTGATGTAGAAGGAATTCTAGAATCTTCCTCTTCTTTAAACGTTTCGGCAATGTGACGTATCTTATCTGGGTTTGAGATTTTCAGTTGAGCACGGCACTCCAGTCCATTAACATTTATTTTTGAAATAAACTTCCTATATTGAAAAATGCGAAATTTCTCAGGATGCGTGTGCGTGAAGTTCAACAGCCACAAACAGTTCCATGGATTGCGGTCCACAGAAATTTGTATGCGGTCGCAGTCGATCTGCAGCTCTGCGTCGCTGTCTCCTAACGCCTCTAATTGATTATCTCGCAAATCTATATAACTTATAGTGGGTACGGCTAGTAAAAGATCATGCATAGAAAGTTCCATTAAATGATTTCCCTGTAAGGCCAACACCTGCAAACATTGTAGATTTCGTAGCCAGTCTGCTCGCATATACTTTAACTTATTCTCACTCAAATCAAAGATCTGCAACGCACAATTACTTTCATTTGTTCCAGATATGAAACGCGTTATGGCATTTTTACTGAGGTTTAAGTAAACCACAGTAGCATAAGGATCATCGAGGATAAATTCGTTCAAGGCACAATTGATCACCGAGATATTGCGCACTGCTAAGGGATTTTTCACATGCAATTCTCGATCGTTCATTTTCATATCGGCAACAAAAATATAGCGTAGTGAGTCAGGAAGATGCTGTAGCAACTCCGTGTGTATATTTTTTAAATCAATCAATCGCAAATCCACAACACCTGTATGCTCAAAGAAATCAGCCTCTTTGATGTTTAGACTCTCCTCCTGTTCAATATGTATCAGCTCAATCTGTGGTAGACTCTCGAAGGCCGATCGATTTATGTGACGCACTGAATTTTGCTTAAAATAGATCTCACGTAACACTAACAAATTTGCGAACGCGTCGGCATAAAAAGTGGCTATTTCATTGTTCCTCAAAACTAACACCTCCATTTCAATTCTATTGGGACACTGAAACTTCTTCATATTGTCGCCATGGAATCTCTCTATTGTGACCTGAAATATTCGTCCACAATTAGGCAAAAATTCGTATCCATATGTCTCGGCATTAAGTTGAGAACGACAGCCGTTCAAGGTTACATTCTGAACATGTTCGAAACGCTGTAACAAAAACGACTCTTTCGAATCGTGTTGAAAAGAAGTTTCAAGGCTTTTAATAGACTGCTGACAGTCTATCTCTATCGGCAAATCAATTTGATTCCAATAGGCACCACGATGTAGCTCAGCACTAATGATGCAACGTTCCTCGCTGTCCCAACAAACCGGCACCGACGCGTATGCAATACCTAGCCGAGCTGTCACAAACCAAACAACTGAACAAAACAGCACTAGAAATACATCTTTATCCATTTGAAATTAAACAGAAATTCCACCATCAACCGTTTCTGCATTCATTCGATTCAATTATCAACTGAGATAAAATTGAGAAACTACTTGCCAAACAACCCGTTCATGGGAAATACTCTTCTCAGCACGATTATGGAGTCTCACAGTTGACGCTTGAATTTAATTAACAAGCATCCCGTGTGTTTTCTTTTCCATAGACTCACTTCCTCTCTGCATGTTTTGATGTTTTACCTTCTAATTATAGATTTTCCATTTTGGTGTAAAGTGAGCATTTAACTGAATTTAATGCTCTATTCGAAAAATGTTGTTTTTCGATTAGGAGAGAACATGGAAGAAAAACAGAGCGAAATAGTGAAAGCATTTTAAATTCGCAACTAAACTGAAGAAATATTTATATAATTTCAAAACTACTTTACATTTAACCTGCTTTCCTGTATTTGAAAATAAGAACGCAGGAGTTGAAGATAAAAAAAATGTTAGTTCGTCTAGGCTAAAATTGCACTTATTTTGTATTGTTTGAAAGTAACGTTTACCTTGGCAAGGAAGATTTTGGTGTTTAAAATAGTCTTGATATGATTTTAGTGCACAGACTCTGTTTATTATTAGTTTTAGCTTTGAGGTGCACCTTTGCAATAATTTAAGTTTAAGATTAGATCAAGTCGATTCAATTAGATAAGTCGGGTAGTTCACCAAACCTAAGTCTATGTAAGTAAAAGCCTTATGTGATTGTTTTATTCCTTTTCCTTATTAACTTGTCTAGTAAGACTCCTACGATTTATGAAATTTTCTTCAGGGGTCTTTAATGGGAGGCCTCATATCACTTAAGACTCTTAAAAAGTGTATATTATGAAAGACTAGTAAACCCGTATGGCGTTAAAACGCCAAAATGCGCTCACAATATCTTCGTTGTGAGGCTTAATAGCACATCTATTCTGTCGTTAACTAAAATTTACCGTAGCACGTCTCCTGAGCGAGTTATAATGCAACGATACTAAATTTCTGTTGGATAAGCTGCTATCTTCACGACCTGACCTTCCGTGCGTAGAATTGAGCGTATCACCTAATTCAGATGTCTTAAGAAAAGGTATAGGAAGTTTGAATTAGCTGTGCAAAGTATGCTCTCCTTCAAATGAGCTGGCGGCGATGCCAGTAAAGGCTCCTAGAATAGCGATTTTGCATAAACTTGCTGTTTTGTGGCTAGTGTATCAATATAAAATATATTTGTACGTTTTTCGCTTCGCTCAACTGCTTTAATAATACAATAGTAAGAATTAGAAAATTTAAGAAAAAATTTATCACATAGTTTTAGGCATTAAATAGAAAGCTGACTTTATTCGTAGAAGATTGTTTTAGTTTTTTTTGTTTAAATACACAATTTCTAAGAAAAAGTAAGACCTTATTGCACATCTACAGAGCAAGACCTTTCTATTGATACCCTCTTTATAAAAATCGCATTTACGGTACAGATTTGATGGTCATCACAAAAAAAGCGCTTGCGTAATAATAATATAGATGTTCAAATTTCATAAAATGCAAGAGTTTTTCTGGGCAAGTTGACGAGTTACACACAATTATTTCGATTATTAGATTTTTGAATTGAATGGCACTATCTGAAGAAAAGAATCGAAATTAGAGCTTCATCTCAAACATGTGTTCCGAACTACACGTGTTCACGGAAGTTCGAACTCCGTGTAGTTCATTTTTTAAAACACGAACTTGAATTTCGTGTATTCAAGTTCGTGTATTCAATACACGTGTATGTTGTCCACAAACTACACATGAAGTAGTTAAACTTCATATTCACGTGAATAGTCTTCACTTATTCAGGCCTATTTTAGACATAAACAATCGTAACTTTACTTTTGAGTTCTTCAGAACAGATAAAGATTCCTTTGCAATTTGTAAAGCTTTCAGGTGCTTCATTTATAGGATCCGTATGTTCCTAGGAAAGTACTGAAGCTTTCTGTGAACAAAATATTCCACAGGCATTTGGCCAGTTCCTTGATGTTTCATTGGGACTTTTTTGGGTTCTGTGGGTTCTGGGGTAGAAAAGGAATGAATGTTTTTGCGGCTAAGGTTTTCACTGGGATTTAGCCAGATCCCAAGTGAGTCAAGAATATATTTGAATACAAATAATTCCAATTTTTAAACCATTCCTGAGATACTTAGCAACGTTTCAGCTAGTTAAAATTATTTAATTTTCAAAAGTTATAGACTAGAATAACAGTCAGAGAATGAAAAGAGGCCAAAGCCACACTACGTGATTGGACTAAATTTGGTAGTTTCTAATGTTTGCTATTGAGGTTGGGTTTTTATAACTAACCGACTAATATTTTAATTAATTTTTCTGAAAAACTAGTTGCGATACCCATTACCTGGATATAGCTAGATTTCACTTCGTGTCAAGAAAAAAAATTTATTTTTTAAAAAATTTAAAAAAAAACTCGGTTATATTGCGGTACTATTGTAATACTATTTTATAATAAAATAACGAATGAAAATTTTGATTGTTCTTGTATTGAAATTTTGTTCTATTGAAGTAGAGTAGAATCCCTTTGGTGTAAAATTGACAAACTTATTACTTATATTCTCTTTTTAAAATGTCGACTTTGGAAGAGATCGATAACTTCTGACCTGATTGCAACTAGCTGAAGATATTTTCGAATGGATGATGTAAATCATTTAACTTAAATGCGAAATTATCTCCCAACCATGTTGTCAGAAATGAAACACTTTGATAACATTAAAAATAGTCTATAGAATTCATACATTCCCTTGTGCTACAGTTTTTTATACATCTATGCAAAACAGGACGAAGAAATACATTTCACAAAACATAAAATATACTATCGACATTTCAAAGAATTTTAAAAAAGAAGTACTTAACATTAACATTAACAATTTAGCTGATGGACTAGAAATTTTATAATACAACAATTACATAGCTCAACTCCAAACATAAAATTTGGTAGCTACTCTGAAAACTCCCAGAGTTTCTTTGGGATTCCCTAGTTTCATTGCGTCAAAAAGGTTTTGATTAATTCGACTTTTTATGCACGATATTAGCTCAATTCATTTTTTAAATTTGCACATTTTAAGCAAGTATTTGGCAAACTTAAAAAAGGTTTTGGGTTATTTAATGATACTATTGTCGGTTAATCCATCGTGCATACCAAGCCGTATTAAGCAAACTGAGCTGGGCATTTAGTAATTGTGTAACACTTTACTCCAATATATATTAAACTGGTTCACTTAAGAGCCGACTGTTACTGCGGACGTTTCCACCAGACATCGAGTAGATATGCCTTCGCAACACACGAATGTGTTTCTGCGATACTTCAAAGTTGTGCACAAGAGTGTTCAGTTGAGTCTGTAACTCGGCTATTAAGCTATCGCGTTCCTGTATAAGGCTGGTAGTCGAATTCTGACTGCGACTTAGCTTCAGCTCCAATTCAAAGACTCGCTTCTGTAAGTCGCGTCTTTGCTTCTCGTTCTGCTCACGCTGACGCGTTAATGTTCTCTTGCTTGCGCTCTGAACACCTTCCAGCTGTTCCTTGAGCTTCTGCAGTTCATCATTCAACTTACGCTTTTCGTGTTTCAAAGACGTATTATAATTTTTAAATATTTTCAAATCGCGCTCTGCTGCCTTAAGTCGATTAATTGTCATTATTTTTCGCCTCGCCAATTCTTCCATTTTCAGCTTCAATTGTGAAGATTCGTTCTGCAGTGTTCGTAGACGCTCCGAAAGTAGATTGTTTTCTTTGACGACCTTCTCGAACTTGGACTGTTCTTCGCGCATCATTTGCGGCAGATGCGAAACATCTCTAAGCTTGTTGTCGATCTTAACACGCAACATGTCGATGCCTGACGTTATTTCCGTTTCCAAATGCTCGTTGTTTGAGTTGAGCTTGTCAATCTCGATTTGTTGCGTCTGCATGATTTGTTGCGCCTTGACGCAACGCGAGTGATAATCATGTAGACAGCATTGTTGTTGTTGTATGATGTTACGAAACTGTACCTGTTCGTTCTGTAAGTTCGTTATGGTCGACTGCAATTCTTTAAGGTCGACAGCATTTGTGCTGGTTTGCGACTTGTGGTTAGTGTCGAGAACGGTCTTGAGAACTTTGTATATATCCTTTAGACCGGCGGTCTGGCTGCGGCCATGGTATACTTCGCAATCGTGAGGTGGTTCGTTTTCCTTGTTTTCATGCTTTCTCTTGCTGTGTCTCTTTTGACATACATGCATTTGGTTCACTTGGTGGGGGCTAATATGCCTGATGCATAGATCGGACGGTTGGGATTGCTTACGCTTGCGTCTATGTTGGTGTATATCACAATGAACTGGTTGTTTTATAGTGAGTGGAATATTTTCATTGGAAGATTGGGATTGCGGTGGCAGCATAGTCATGAAACTACTACCCCTGTGAAAAACTTGAGTATACTTGCGCTTAAGAGAATATTCCGAACCAGTGTCGCTGCTACTATCCGAGTATGTTTCATTTTCGTTGGCAGCATTCTTACGATTTTGCACAAAGCGATCATGTTTCTGCTGCATTTCGGAGAGCTCAAAGTTTATTTTCAAATACTTCTCCTCGAGATCTTTGGTCGTATTGTTGTACTCTTTCAGTTCCTTTTTGTATTTGGACAATTCGGCTTTTAGCTTTGAGCCAACATCACAATATTTTTGATTTTTCCTTTTTGCATTAGCGGAATAGTTCTGCTTATTATCATCTAAATCACCAGTAATGTCAGACTTGTAATCGTTCATCATTTGGCTCTCTTCGGTCTGTTCAGCAATATCAGATTGTTCTTCCGATCTATCGTTTCTAAAGCTTAGATTCTGGTAACTGGAACTCTTTGAATTGCAATGTTGTGTTTCGATTGTGACAGCGACATCTCCGCCTGAAGCGCATGGCGGACGCGATATTGTAAATAAATTAGTTGAACGTCTTTCTAGGCAATCCTCAGATTTTGCACTCAACTTCTGTGAAAACTCCAAATTTTGATTTTTTCGCTCCATCAATAATATTTTTAAACGGACTTTCTGTAAAAGATTGTGCAAAACCCATAAAGTTGCTACATTAATTTTAATCTTAGCTGTATTTACCAACAGAAAATTTTATTTAATTCGTTTTTCATTCGAAACCAAAAAATTTTTGACAAATAACAATCAATTTTTATTTGATATAAAATTCGAAATGGATTGATTTCGTTTGCGTTCAAGTTGATTTTTTATAGAACGGATTTTCCGCTAAAAGCGGGGGCAGGAAAACATACATACATATGTGTGTAGAATATTGTTTTTATAAACTTTTAATTGGAAATGAACAATATTAATTTTTATTGAGTTTTGTTGTTCAAGTGTAACTTTTTATGCAATAAAGTAGAAACCACACTACTACACTTAATACTGTGTTGAAGACTGTTGGTGAAGACCAAGGTCAGTTGTGAAAGTAACGGACATCCAAAGATTGAAATGTGTTCCAGTCCTAAATCGACCAATTAATATTTAATTATTCAAAGTTGCATAATTTTATAATTCGAAATAAAACTGTGATTATCTGAGATAAGTATTGTCATAGACTTACCAAAAAAATTAATGTTTTTTTTTTATTTAGAGTGTAATAGTGCTGTTAAATATAGAGCATTTGCGATATTTAACAGCAAGAACAATTTCTGAATTAATTTATTTAAGGAAAATGGGTTGATTTTTGTATAGTCATACTTTATTTATTTATATATCATAGTGCACTTTTAGGAGCAATTTCTGTCAAATTTTATAAGTATGAATTGATTCTCTTTTATTCTTGAAAGATAAAGATTGACCAAATCAGTATCTTGACTGAATACAGTGCAGGGGGTCATGGGTTCAATTCCAAACTCCCCTCGAACATAATTTTTTTTCTCTTTCAGATGTTCAAGCTGATATTTGCGATATTACAATATTTGCGATATTACAAAAAAAAAAAACTTTTTTCCGATAATTTCAAACATTTCCTTGCAATATGTTAACTGAATAGTAATAAGGAAGATTTTATTTTTTTTAAATTTATCTCCATTTCCCAATATTTTTGTACATTTTTTAAAAGAGAAGTATTGAAGCTTTATTGTTACGTGAAATAATTAGTAATTAAAAAATATTGAGGAGGAAAAAGAAGTTTAGGCGTCATTACAAAACTGTCCCAATCATCAATAAAAAGCACTGTATATTAAGAAGTTCAAATTAATTTTACCAAAGTCACCAAAATAAATCTGAAGGAAATTTTTTTGCAGAAAGCATTTAGAATTTTTTCAATCAAAAATTTAAAATTATCAGAAAAATTAAAAAATTCAATTTCAACAAATTATTTTTATTAATCCAAAATTATAAGTGAACCACAAATATATTTAAAATGACAAGTGAACAGGATGCAAACTATGATGAAGAACTTGAATTTGAAATGGACGGCGTTGCAGAGGACACCGCCGGACCATATTCAGGGCAAAGTGAAGGTAGTCATTTGGTGGAAGAAGAAGACGATAAGGAAGATGAGATGTCACGGTTGGGTGAGTCATCGGACGATCCTGAACAAAAACGTCGATACCTGGAGTATCTTAGTCTGATCAAGGAAATCGAATGCCAAAATCAAATGATTGAGGACATCAAGACCCGTATAATGGAATTGTGTGCCAAACCATGTAAGACGAAATGTGAAATCAAGGAAACAAAGCGTCTGCGCACATGCATGGAACAAGAGAATCTCAAGCTCCGCTGCCTCATGACCAAAGCAATTCAGTTGCAAAATATTGGTTCCCATCGCCGTTATCACGAAATTCCGATTGCTACAACCATTGACGAAGATAATCTTACGCCGTATGCCGGCTGCATTCCACCTCAATCAAATTGGAAGGTTGAGGTTGAGAGCGAAGATAAGAACAGTTCTCAAGATCAGCGAGACAAGGATGACAAACAGCTCAGATGCATCTGTCAAGCAATGGGCAAAATGAAGATATGTTGTCCTGAGGATAAGAAACTAGTGCAGGAAATAGCAGCTGCTCTAATGTGCAACAACAAACGGAAACAACAAGACCCATGTGCCCGACAAAAACAGAAGCAATTGCAAAGCGCTCTACGCAAGTGCAAAAGCCTTCAACAGCCTCCACCGGATTGCAACGGCATGGGTTCTGAAAATCTTGAGAAGCTCAAACAAAAAATTGCTTGCATGCAGCTATCCGTAAATAAATTAAAGCAAGAGATATGCAAACGAGAACAAAGGGATAAGGAGAGGGAGTGTCAAGAGGAGCCGGACCCAACACTCACCTGTTCCAGTAAACGTCCCACGAAACAAGATCAAATCGAGAAGCTGAAAGAAAACTATTTGTATCTTCTATCTGAATATGCCAAGAAGGATTGTCAACTTAAGGAAATGGAAATGAGGTAAATGTTTATATTCATTAAATTATCTTCCTTCAGATAATATTGATTATTTAAATAATAACAGAATGAAAGGATTTTGTGGTGGCTGCGGTGGAAACGGAAAAGCGGATCAATTAAAGAATGCTGACGATTCCGAGTTGCAACTGCTGCGTTCCAGAGTCAATGAAATGAAGGACGAACAAGTGGAATTTAAATGCATTATGAAAGAACAATCGCAACAACTAGAAGACTATCGTAACAAATACCTCACGGCACAACAAAAAGTAGAAGAACAAAGCGTTACTTTGGACAAACTGAATATGAACAACAAACGCATAGAGAAACAGATCAACACCGAAGTCAAAGAAATTCGGGCAAAATTCCAGGAAAAATTAAACGAGTTGTTACATTTTCCAAAATTATTGGAAAACGAGCAGCTAAAATTGGCCAGCGTCTGCAAAGAAAAAGACGAACTCCAAAGCAAACTACATCTTGTCTGCAAAGAACTTCAATCAATCAAGTCTCAAATTGAAGCACCTAAAGAAAATGATTGCCGACCTCAGCTGGGCAAGTGTCAGTTGGAACTCGCGCAAGCACAACAAAAAATTGAAGAGCTAGAACGACAACGTGACATGTTCTGTGAACAACTGAAAACTACTCAGGAGGATCTAGACACGTTACGTTCCGAATCAGCGAAAATAATTGCACGAACCAAAGAACGATCTGAACTGTTGCGGCAGCAACAACAAGAACAGGTCGATCGACTCGAAAAAGAGTTGGCCCAATGTCGTGCAACAGCATGTCTGTCCGTTAGTGACCGCGAATCAGTGATTCGTGAGATGCAAGGACAACTTAATACGCTCTCCTATAGCTTCGACGCTGCACAGAAGCAAATAAAAACACTTCGTAATCATATTGCATATGTTTCCAATGAGAATTGCTTTCCTGTAAAATGTTGAAAGAAACAGATCGGTTCTTAACATATCTCTATTTTCACAGAGAATATTCAAATATATTTCATAATGTTTGGGCTCCTATAATATTTGAATTATTTTTATTTGAATGTTGGCAATAATATTTTGCTTACAATAAGCAGCTTAAAGTGACTTGACTGCCAGTCTTTTCATTTTTGGAGCTTTCTTTTTGGCCTGACGTTTTTGTTCTTTGAGTTCCCATCGTCGTTGTTTTTCGGGATCATCTTCTGAGAGAACACGTTCTTTTTCTTGCTTGCGCTTGTCTTCTCTGCGCTGGGCAGCAGCTTCGGCACGAGCAGCATGAGTACTCTTGAGGAAATCCTCTTCAACTCTAAGGCGGTTCTTTTCAGCTTTCATTTTACCCTAAAAATAAAAGAAGCATATTGATTAAATATTAGATTGATCTTAAAGGGGCTTTTTTCTCTAGATAAATGTCGAAATACAAAAATTTTTTAAAGTTAATTTGAACAAACTGATCATTCTTAGATAAAAGAAACTGCGGGCGGTCTTTGAATTTTACGATATTTCACAAAGTTTTCTCATGTACTCACGTCTTTAGACATTCGATATACGCGAAGACGTTCCATAAGATAAAAGACAAGAATCAGTAACGGTTTGAGCGACTCCATATCACAATTCTTTGGAAGAATAAATCCGAGCATAAGCATACATTTTGTGTCAGGTTGTTTAAGATTGTTTGCATCGTCCTGCTGGATGGGGCCACTGAACTGATCAGAAATGTGAATATAGTCAATGTAGTGTTGAAATTTAATCAATGCAGCAATTAATCGTGTCTCCAACATAGCTGAAGTGGCTTCCGGTATCTCAGAGAGCACACTTAATCCACTGGGTACATTGTAGCGTTCTTCTGGTTTACTCACAAGAGTGCAGAACTTGTTCTAAAAATAAATTCATAATATAAAACAATAAAAAAACATGTCTTGTCCGCACCAGATCTGCATATTCTTTGTAGATTTTTGTGATTGTCTTTTTTGAGCCAACACAAAAGACGAATGAATCCATGACACCTTTCGTCATTTCAATTTTAATATGTATTTGATCCTGTTGAGGTCTCAAAAGGCCAGATACTAACGCAACAATATCCTGTCGCTTGATCATTTTTAACTCTACTAGCATGCCTTCGCAACATGTGCGCCCTGAACACCACAGCGTATAAAGACTCTCGCTTTCTTTGATAAGTCCTGGACTTTCATTTTCCACTTTACCATCATCACCTTTTAAATAGAAAAAAATATATGAAGAGGAAATTTATCAACAATATTTCTAAGTCTTACCAACAAGCGCAAAGTTATCATCTAAGAGACTCTTGTGAGTGCTGAACCAGATATGAGCGAGCTTGGAATTTTTCGATTTGCCCAAAAAGAAGTTGGTAAAGTATGCAACAAGTCCAGCAACCATGAGCATTTCCATCCAGTAAGAGTCCCAATGCGTTCTGTTGGAAAAATTAAAAAATTAAATACATTTCCAATCAAATTTAAAAACTATACCGAAAGTGGATGGGTATTTTAGCGACCGTTAATTTTGGCTCCATCAACTTTGGATCTATTGGTATATCCTTCGCCTCATTTACATCGAACCCTTCGAATTCCTCTTCATCCTGAAAGTGTTCGAACTCATTGTCGTCGTCCTCAACAACGCCATCATCATCATCCGCCATATTAAGAAAACTGTCTTTGTAAACGCTTCCCTCGGAGCGAATTGGCTCATTTACTATTTTATCTTTTGCAGATGAAGATTGTCCGGTCGATGCTGCGATGGGGATTTCAGCCTCGACGAAATCATTGTCAAAATCTTCAAATTCGGCAAAGTCACTATCTTCAAATGATGAGACAGGTACCACAATTATTAGGCTTGCAATGCCAAGCAATCCAGTAAGTAACACATTCAGCCTCATTTTGATTGCCGGAATATATTTTGGTTCCCAGGCTTTTAATTAATTGAATAAACCTAACCTCAACTAATCAATATGAGGTTTTATCTTTAGCTCTTGCTTTCTCGATTATATTTTTTACCTACGACGATCTAAGCTTGGTTATTTGTCGCTGTAATTATGACAACCTATTTAATGGGACGAATCGATGGTTAATTCAATTTTCATTTTCTACTTATAAAAAACTGCTGATAGGTAAGAAATAAAGTGGCCACCATAGTGCCAGGGCTGCCAAGCTTGTGACGAAAAAATTCCACAAAATATACAGGGTTTTCCAATAGGGACTTGACAACTTTGAATTAAATTTCTGAACGCACTCTTTCACTAATCATCGAACTGTCACTGTCAATTTATTCAGTAAACTCAACATTTTCATCATTGTAAAATACACGAACGAACAACGTCTTCAAATTATAAAAATTTACTATCGAAATTCGGAGTCGGTGATCGCAACTTTAAGAGCGTTATAGTACGTTCGCACTGGGCCGAAACTGCGCAATATCGAGCATATTCTCAATTTCGGCTGAAATTGAGTTGAAAGGAGCCAAGAAGCTCCTTTTAAATGTGTGGATGAATTGCGTGGTGTCCACAAGAATGGATGAGGACATTGCGATAAAAGTCTGGCTGCAAAGACAAGAAGCATCAACTGAAGTCTTTTTGAGTTGAAGATATTTATTTGCAGGTTCTTTATTCTTTCTTTTAATGACCGGCGTTATCTTTCGTGTATTTTCTGCTGCATATTTCATTCAGCTTCATTATTAGCCCCGTATTTTGTTGATATATTACAAAGATATCAATAAACGATACAATGTTTTTGTAAACAATTAAAAAGTTAACAAAAAAACGATACAATGTTTTCGTAAACAATGAAAAAGTAAACAAATTAAGGTCAAACAAAATTATTTCAATTCAGTATGAACAGTCACAATTTCGACCGAAATCATCTCACAAATTTAAGTAATTTCGGGCCAGCGCGAATGTACTATTAATCATCTTTAGTGACGAAGCTCATATTTTCGCTCAATGGGTTCGTCAATAAGCAAAATATGCGTTGTTGGGTCCTGTGAAAATCCACATGTGCTTCATGAATAACCACTTCGGTGCTTGGACCGTATTTTTTCGTCAACGATAACGATCGTAACGATACTGTGAATGGCCATCGTTACCGCCATGTTTACAGATTATTTTTGGCCCGAATTGGAAGATATAGACTTGGACGACATGTGGTTCCAACAGGACAGTACCACAAGCCACACAGCACACGTTACAATCGATTGAATAATAAGTTTGATGAGCATGTTATCTCAAGAAATGGGCCGATCGATTGGCCGCCCCGTTCATGCGATTTAACGCCTCTAAACTATTTTCTTTGGGGCTACGTCAAGTTATTGGTCTATACCAACAAGCCGAAGACGTTGGAAGAGCTCAGAGCCAACATTGAACTCGAAATAGCGACCGTTTCGGCCGCTCCGATGTGTGTGCGGAGTCATCGAAAATTGGGTCCAACGATCGACCGCTGCTTACGTGCCCGCGGCTGCCATATAAACGAAGTCGAGTTCCATTCATAAATGTTTTGATTGTACTTCAAGCCAATAATAAAGGTTTTGAAATATCTCAAATGGATTGCGTTTTATTTAAAAAAAAGTTGTCAAGTCCTTAATGGACAAACCCTTTACTTGTTTAGTTTGAGTTTTCTGATATATGTGATGTTTCACAGGAAAAGGGACTTTATCTTCCCAGACCAAATGTTTCAGGAGAGCTTAAAATAGACGATTGTGTAAATTTTATCGGTTCTAGGTTAAGTTTGGTTATACTGCCTAGACATGTTCTGAGCATTTTACAATCGGTTTTAAGTCGATTACTTAATCAGAATTACCAAAATTTATTTTGAATGGAAAAGGTCCCTTTTCCAACATCAATATCTCCAACCTTGAGATTTGAATGCTAAAACTTCAAAATGCTATAAGTAAGCTAATTTTTGAAATTTTTGGCGATCGAGGTGTCTTTTTGTTAAAATAATATGTAATTTTAAGAAATGCGAAAAAACTAATTTTGATTCTGGGAAGATAAGGTCCCTCTTCCTGTGAAACATCACGTATGAAAACAACAGCCACTGTATTGCCTTACTGTGTGCAACGAAATGCCAAAATTTTCATGTGTAAAATGTAGTGTAAAGAACAAACTAAATTTTTTGATATGTTATAAGCGTCCTTATAAGCGTTTTTTGGACAAGCGCAAAAAAACGCTCCTATTAATGCATTACTTTGATACGAAATTAATGTAATGGAAAAAATAGTGCATTAAAATTGTTATAGTTAATGAAAATTAAATAAATTTCCATTATAATTGATTTTCTTTAATAAAAAAAATTATCAAGTAAAACACGTGTAGGATATTCTAAGCGTGGTGAAAAGCCTTAAAAACATGTGATTTTGAACCTAAATCAGTTCAATTTCATCCTCAAACTTCTCTTCCACCAACTACAACTTCAAATCATATACAAATGTTGATAATTTTCAATTCAATTTTGATTAGGAATGAGGATAGAGAAGCAAATGCAGAAATGTTAAACCGTAGGACCATGGTCGGGTCGAGTTTCGAACTCGGGATATCTGGGGTCGCAGTCGAGCACGCTACCTACTCAACTATCGAGGCCGCCATTTACTTCTATTTTTTGGAATAATTGTACTTTAGAGCCCATGCTTAAATATTTTTTTTCTAATTTTTATAATATGTGTATGCGCCTCCTAAGCCTAATGGTGCAAAAAAAAAAGGTCGGTCTTGAATGGTTTAGGAGATAAAAATCGGGAAAGTTTCAAAATTCAGTGCAAATTGCCAAGTGCGTGGAAGAGGGCCCAAGACCAAATATTTTTTTTCTTATTTTTATTATATGTATCTGGTCTTCCCAAGCCTAATGGTGCAATAAAATTTTGTCGGTTTCGAATGGTTTCGGAGATAAAAATAATAATGTATTATTATGTAAAAGGGCAAATTACCTTCCACGCACTTAGAAATTTGCGGTGAATTTTTAAATTTTCCCGATTTTTATCTCCGAAACCATTAGAGACCGACAAAATTTTGTTGCACCATTAGGCTTAGGAGCACCATATACATATAATAAAATTAAGAAAAAAATATTTGGGCTTGGGCCCTCTTCCACGCACTTGGAAATTTGCACTGAATTTTGAAACTTTCCCGATTTTTATCTCCTAAACCATTCGAGACCGACCTTTTTTTTTGCACCATTAGGCTTAGGAGGCGCATATACATATTATAAAAATTAGAAAAAAAATATTTAAGCATGGGCTCTAAACTACAATTATGCCTTAATAACTTCTCATTAGTTATTAATAACTATTTTTATGCAAAACGTATTTTTTCTTAATAGATATTCTATTTATTAAATTCTCTTAACACTTAACAAAAGTTTTATTGACAATATATATAGAATGACACAGAAATTTCAATTAAACTTTTCTCAAAAATAGAAAAAATTTAATAGTTATCCATAAAGCAACCAGAAACTTAGAACATATCATGCAAAAATAAATACAAGGTTAATAGCATTAAATACAAGGTTTGCAACAGTTGAGTAAAAACTATTAATACTTATTTTGGGAGCAAGTAACACGTTATTTAATACGAGCGCTAACAAGATTCGTGTAATATAAGATTCTCCATTTACAAGTTATTATATTTTTTGTGGGGGTGGAGAAAATCTAGAAAAATTTGCCACTCCTGTTTAACTCAACAAAAAAAGTATAGCGTAATGGCTCACACTAATCACAAATTCAGATGGTTATTTAACACAGCAGTTAACGCCTGCACTCTGCTACTCCCACCGCAGCCTAGTGAGAACTTACTCAGTATTGGGAGCTCGAAATCCAACGCAAACAAAAACACAAAAATTTTTGTTATTTTCATGTTTTTTTTCTCAGTATTTTTTTAAGCGATTTGAAAATGCTTTCTTATAGTACGTTCATACCTAAGCTAAGTTGCTCATTTCGGCAAAAAAACACAAATGACATGCGTAATGAGGTCATTTCCTATAGAAATATTAATTTGAATATCCAACTCATTTCAACTCATTTCAACGAACTGAGTAGCAAATGAGATAATTTCACTTTAAATACAGCTCTGAGCATATTAATATTACGTTCACACCTAAGCCAAATGAGCAAATTTGAATATCTCATTAAAAAGTGTTCACACTTATAAATCTCATTTTGTTTGACGGTTGTTTTTGTTGTATTTTCATATTTTGTTTTGATAAAATTTACCTGTGTACAAATTTTTCTTACATTTTGCTTTGAAAGGTATGTTCAAAAAGTAGTTTAATATGCTCAGAGCTGTGTTTAACGTGAAATTATCTCATTTGCTACTCATTTCGTTGAAATGAGTTGTAATGAGTTGGAATATTTCTATGGGAAATGAGCTCATTACGCATCTCATTTGTGTTTTTTTGCCGAAATGAGCAAATTAGCTTAGGTGTGAATGGGCTATAAACTGCTTTGTGAACATACCTTTCAAAGCAAAATGTAAGAAAAATGTGTACACAGAAAAATTTTATCAAAACAAAATATGAAAATACAACAAAAACAACCGTCAAACAAAATGAGATTTATAAGTGTGAACACTTTTTAATGTGATATTCAAATTTGCTCATTTGGCTTAGGTGTGAACGTAATATTAAAGATATTTGTTTTCATATTAAACTAGCTTTTTCCCAGTGCGCTTTGCGGCACCTTATCTAGATAAGTACCGGAAAATGTTGCAATGCCTTCAGCGTTATCATTTCTAAACCATCTCGTACTCGAAACAGGAGTCATTCATAAATTATGCATTTCAAAATCACTCCCCTCCACCCCCATAAAGTACCATAGTATATGAAATAAAAAAATTAATTGATTAAAAAATATTCGAAAATAGAAAAAATAACTGTCCAATAGCAAGCAAAGAAAATGATGCCCTTACTACACTTGCCAATAGTTAACAGTCAATTTAGACGTTCAAACATGAAGATGTAAGGATGAAAATGGTTTGAAATGTTGGGTTGTATTAATTTCAATTATTTCGAGTTTTTTATTTTTGGTCACATTACTATATCTGAGTAATCCTCCCCCCAGTCGTTACTTATCGTAGTACATTTTAAAACCTCTCTTTCTACTAAATTGGTAACGTAATTTATGAATGCCTACATAGTTACTGCGCAAATTTGAGTTCAATCGGCTCAGTAGTTTTTGAGTCAGCGTTCTCTATTGTAAATTTTTTGCATTTTTCATTTCCCAAGATATTACCAAGCAGTAACTTCATTCTTACTTCTATTTTCTTTGTCTTTTACTTCCATAGCTTTTCTGTGTCATAATTTTGGCTTGTATGGGTTGAGACACACCCCCTTGTCCAATGCATGTGACCTTTTCTAGTAGAAGGACATCACCAAATGGTATCTACATTCTGAGTTTTAATGTTCTGTGACTTGTTCTTCTATATCTATTCTGTATCGTAAATTTGGCTTATATGGGTGGAGCCACGCCCCATTTTCGAATGCCCGTGCCAGTTTTTCAGTAGAAAGACCTTCATATTTATACGAAATTTAGTTCCAAAGCAATTCGATATTATGAATTTGGCCTGTGTGGCCAAATTCCCCCTTGTCTAATGTTCGCTCGAATATGTAGTAACTGTCTCTTGGGCTCATAGCATCTACATATCAAGCTTCACTATCAAAACATGTACAACTCAGGAATAATAATGATTTCTAAAAAGTGGGCGTATATATATAGTTAGACCACGCCCAGTTTTAGTATAGTTGCCGACAGTAACCATACTAACTTAATTAATAAATAAAAAAAAAATAAATAAATAACTGGCCTTTTTAGCCCTTAAAAGGACTTTGACCTAGCTTCTTAGGATCAATTGTGTTGTGCGTGTTATTAAGTTTGTACACAATTGACCGAGAAATGGACCTAAAGGCTTAACGCCGACTCCGAACGGCGATGAACGGAATGTTCTTATTCTCAAGAAGCTTTACATGGCATTTTGATTACTCTCTGAGGTTTGCCATTGTCTGCAGAGAGGTGGCGGCCGTACGGAAAAATTATTTTAATTCAAATAATTTTCTGTCGCTGCTGGGGTTCGAACCTGGGGTTCGCGCAAATGCAAACTAAAGTGAGTATTGCCAAATTATTCCAATATTCCATTTATACATAAAAACAAAGACCGTTTATACATAAAAACCTTCGTATTGACGTCACCTTTCATGGGAAATCTAGAAACGAAATCGGTTCACGCATTACAGAGAACATCAACTTCATACACAATGCAACTTATTTTTATATATATAGATGAAACATTTTACATAAATTTTAATAACAAATTTCACAAATGTTAAGTCTTGACAAGAAAAGAGAAACTCAGTAAACAAAAAACAGGTGCGTTGTTGGACACACGATTTGTTGTTGATTTCATACATTTTATAACTTAATGGTTTTTCTACTTTTGTTGGTTGGATTGCTAATACACATTCTCTTAATAGATATTAGCTGCATTTTACATTTAAGCATACACATTTTTGTGTTATGGAGCCCACACGCAGTGACTTGAATCCCTTTATCGTGTTCGTAAATTTGAGAGTCTAGCAGGGGGTTGTGCTGTATCGAAATATTTACGAACGCGCCAATGCGTTTGAAGTAATCCTGATAGTCGAACGTGCTTTACTAACGTCAGTTTGTTGTATTATAATTTGTTTGTATTGGAAAAATGTCTTCGTATCGCAAAAAGGTAAATTTTCAATGAATTTATTTAAAAGAAACAACTAAAGTAGATTTCTCTGAACAAAGAGCTCTAGTAGCACCGATGAGTCCAGTTCCACTTCCTTTTCAGGGAGTACATCCTCCAGCGGTAGCTCCAGTGGTTCGGATTCAGGAAGTTCCTCTTCTGATACAGACACATCTAGCACATTGGAAGAAAAAAGACAAACTCAAGTCAAACCAAATGATTCAATACAGAAGTCTCAAGTGATAACCAGACGGAAGAGCTCTGAAGTAAAGACATCTTCGAAAACAGATCCTGAAAAGAAATCAGCACCCTCAGCAAAACTACGTTCTACCAACATGTCACAACGACTGTCAAGGAGCAATGATTTTTCCAGCGAAGATGAAATTCCGCCTAATAAAAAGCCAACTAGACTGTTGAACAATACAATTGCAGTACAAAGGAAAAAAACTGCTCAAAAATCCTCATCGCATCAGCAATCTCCATTAAATGGAGGAGGTGGCAAAGCTCCACCTGCAGTGGTCAAACAACATCATCAGCAAAATTTTTCTTCGAAATCAACCAACAAAATCAATGTTCAGAAAGAATGTCCTCAGCCATCCACAAAATCAGACGAAGCAAAACAAAATATACAATTTTCTTCAATTGCCTCTTCAGAACACTCGGACTCCGAGTTTCTTATAAGCAAAAAACTCGAAAGAAAAATCGGTTCAAAAACAAACTGCACAAGCAAGATGCCCACGCCATCTAAATTAAAGACCGTAGCTTCTAGGACCCTTCCCAAGCGCAATTTTTCATCAAAGACTCATAGTCGTATTAAAAGTTCAGATGAATCAGAGTCTGAGAGTGGCTCAACGTCTGGTGATGGATCGTCATCCACAAGCGAAACGGATCAAAGCGAATCAAGCAATTCGTCTGCCTCTCAGGCACTAAAAAAGGCAACAGCTAAAAGAAGCTTGGATCCCAACTCGGAAGACTTGGGTGCTAAGCAGGGAACGAAGGACAGAAAACTTACACGTTCACTCAGTACCCGTCGATCAAAACATTTTCTTGGTCGTGGTATTGGTGATGCAAGTGACACTGACTCTGATCTAGATGGCGATATTGGAAAATATAGCTTCAGTAAAAGTCCAACCAAAAAAGTGCCAACCAATGTTGCACTTACTAAAACGAGCACCAAGAAGGAATGTACTATAGATAAGCCACGATCACAGTCGCCCCAGTTTTCTCTTATTGAGAAAAAGTGTACAATCGAGGGATGTGACTCTTCAGGCCACTTGAGTGGAAACCAAGATAAACACTTTCTTGCAGAAGCTTGCCCCATCTTCCACAATATGTCTGCTTCTGAATGCAAGGAACGGGCTAACGATCGTATACAGCGTAAAGAGTTTCGACAAAAGACATGCTCACAACAAGATTCTGTACGAAAGTCGTTGTCAACTGAGCAAAAAGAGTTCTTGACCAAAATTCGTGAATCACGTGCACGCTTCCGACCAATACAATGTAGCATGAACACTGACAAGATAAAAGTTGAAAAGGACTGCCAAGACGACGACCGAGAACCAAGCTTATCGGGACTAGTGCCCGACTATGACCTGCAATTATTTCGTGAAGCCCAAGCAATAGCTAGCGAAAAAATTGAAGAAGAGCTCAGTGACCTACCTGTAGGAAAAGGCATAAAGTATGTATCTCGGAAGCGCAATAATAACTTTTAAATAATTTCAAATATATTCAGGTACATTACGATGGGAAAATACAAAATGAAAGTCTGGTACCAATCACCATATCCAGATGATGCTGCAAGACTACCAAAAATGTATATATGTGAGTTTTGCTTGCGCTACCAAAAATCTGAAACGGGCATTAAACGACATGCTCAAAAGTGTGTATGGCGTCATCCACCTGGTGACGAAATCTACCGCAAGGGCAAACTGCAAGTATGGCAAGTAGATGGAAAGCGTCATAAGCAGTATTGTCAACACCTTTGTCTACTAGCCAAATTTTTTCTGGATCATAAAACGCTCTACTATGACGTGGAGCCTTTTCTGTTTTACATAATGACTTTGGCAGATGTTGATGGTTGTCATACAGTTGGTTATTTTAGTAAGGTAAAAAAAACTTAGCAATAGGCTAGCTAAATATTATTTTAAAGCTAATACAAAGTATTTATATGTTATTAATTCTTCCCTTCCGCATGTTTCTATATTAACACATTTATAGCATCAAGTTGATAGATTTAAGAAATATTTCTGTGTATTCATTAATTAAATCTTTGTGTTAGGTTCATAATTTTCTAGAATTCTTTCCGATACAACTTAAAACCTTTTTCCCTACGCTCAAAAACATTGATTTTCACTAATATGTTGTAAATGTTCTTTTGCTGAAAATGCAGACTGGGTTTGTGTTACAAATTGCGCATGTCGTGACGTTGATTTCCAGCCGGAATCATTGTTCTTTTCTATATACGTATTTATATACGTATAATGTATGTATATACTTACTGAACGTAAAGCTTTTCAAAAGCACATTTCATGTACCATCTCATGTTTGTTAAAGTTCTTTCTTATGTTACATAACTATTGCCACCCTTAACTTAAATACATAATAAGCGCGACGGACTCGAGGACTTTTCTACTCAAAGTATATAACTATATGTAGTATTTGTTGTATGTGTGTGTGCGTGCATGTGTGTGTGCACCAGACGCATTTCTCCAGGTTTTTTTTTATTGCAATTTGAACTTTTGTTTCCTTTTTCCAAATATTGCTCATATATTGCATAGTCAAAACAACTTAATGGTATTGAGAAGAGAACCACCAAAAACTTGTCCTCTTTATGCAGGAAAGTCAGGTTGTTTGATCCAGACAGAAAGCTCCAAACTACTACTCCAAGAATAGTAAAAATGCTGGAGGAATTTCAAACTGAAACTAAGGAAGCAGAGAGTGTGCGCTGAAAACAACTGTTTGGCAATGGGATTTCTTCTATATAAAATGAGGTCGTAAACCTTTTCAACAATAACTGGGGATGAAACGGTCATCTTTTGGGGTACATCACAACCAAATACTACAGCTCCATTCACATTGAAAATCCGAATTCGGTACACTAGGGTGGTCAGAGAAAGAGTACATTCACACTCCCAATTTAAATTTGGATGCTGAACCCATTATGTCTGTATTTTTTGTTTTGTTTTTTTTTTTTCATTTTTGGAGCTTAGGTGGTCTGGGATTGTACATATATATAAAATTTTGTGCATTGCAGAGACATTGCCAGACGCTGAATTCTCCACGTTTTTATTGTATTTATTGTTAATTTGAATTGTGGTCATTGAACCCCAAATATTGTGTAAAGTTTTCGTCAGCCAGACAAGCATTTGTTTATCTATTATTTCATATAAGTTTGGCTTGCTGTGTGTTTTAAAAAAATAGGCGTTGTAGGCGTATTTTATCATTGTCGAATTAATGTAGTAAAAAAGTTCAAAATAAAATTTATTAAAGAATAAAGCATTAACTTTAAATATTTATAACGGGAGGAGATATTAAAGAAAACTGGTTTCTCGAAATTTTTTATCTTTTTATCTTTTAAAAAATGCTAACTCAAAAACAATTTTTAATCCGTATAAATGTTAATCCGAAATCATTGAGATTTTAAACAAATAAATGCCATCATTCCTTTTTAGTCATAAAATGTCAAGTTGAATTCGTAATTCACCTCTTTTTTTAGCATTTGTTGGGCTTTTAATACACTATTTTTTAGTGTTAAAAATACATCTTAAAATACGTGTGATATATAAAATATTCTTTAACTAGTGTGTTTGAGTTTAACAATGTTAAACGTTTTACAAATTTTGTTTTTGTTGTTTTTAATTTATTGTTGTTTAAAAAAAAAAAAACAAACATATATAAAAACGCAAAAAAAATCAGAGCAAAACTCGCAAAACTTTTTTATTTTTCAAAAAAATTACCAAAAATCTTAATGCGTTAATATGTCCATGATACAATTACAAGGTAAGCTCATTTTAAGATGGCTGCTCAAATGAGAAATTTTGCAACAACAACGCTACAGTAGGAGCTACAAACGTCAAATGACAAAAGCAACAACAACAATTAGAAAAACTCAAGATTACCAGGTGATTTTGACAAGCTCACCCTGCTCTCCAATATGAGCCTACACTCTAACAAAAATGGAACCAGTTGGCAGCAATTATTGTAGTAAAATATCACTAAAAGAGCGTTTATCAATAATATTTCTCTCTCTTGGATTATTTTAAGAGCGAAAACACTCAAAAAAAGCGGAAAAAAAGAGGAAAGAGACAAATTAACAAAAAAACGCGTAATTTTTTACTGAATTAAAAGCTCACGCTACGTGGCGGGATATTGTTTATAAAACGCCAATAAATGCGTAAAATTGCACAACATTTATCGTAGTGATTTAACAACAATCAGTTTTTAGAGTGTACCTTGTAATTGTATTATGAATAGGTCTGTTTCCGTACTCACTCCAAGTAAAGTTCGAGTAACAGAGAGTAATTTGATTATTTGTCAAAATGAGATTATTCGATGATTTGTCAAAAAGCACGGAATCGACTTCAAGTGAGTTCAAGCATAACAGCTGTTTTTAAAAATTAAAATTGAATGAAAAATTAGTTGGTTTATTAACAAAAAAAAAAAAAAAAAATAAAATGGAATATTAAAAGAAATTCAAGTGAATTGTTTTGTACAAGAGAACTGTTTGTTGCAAGTGAATAAATTTTTCCCCCAACATGACACAACAATTTAATTTTTAACTTCGACAATCAACTGTTTGAAGCTCGAGATTCGGATTCGAAGAAATTTTCAAGTAAAGATCGAGTTATAGAGAGTCACATTTTGCTTGTTCTTCTCTATCCAGATGGAAAAATGTGTAAAGAAACGCTTTCGAGTAATTTCAAGTTACTTGAATTGTATTATACAAAAATTTCAAAAAATGCAACGAATTCGTCCATTACTTGACATTTTTTCCATATTTTAAGTTGAGTGGCTTGCATAAAACAATCAATTTAATATTATTTGCATTTAAAACCAAAACTTCAAAAATTTGAAGGTACTTGCCACTGTAATTACTACGCTTTTTTAATTAAAATTAAAACAAATACACCGTATTAGGAACTTAGGTATGTCCTTTCGATTATAGTTGACAATTGGAAATTTTTCTGTTTCATCTTGTCAGGTCTTTAATAAGATGTATATAGTGGAAATTGAGCACTTTAATTTGAAACATTTAAAATATGCAGCTTATCTTTTTATTACAAGTACTTATTTGAATAACCAAGAGTTTTCCTAAACTTATACATTTATTTTATTTCTTTTACACTTTCAGGAAAAAAACTCGTTCTACAATGTGTCCTGCATACTGACATTGCCTCCATATCAGCGCAAAGGATACGGACGACTGCTTATCGATTTCAGTAAGTAAATTAAATTTATCCTGCACTATCTTAACCTCTTTGGTTAATTCATATAATTAACTGTCATAAAATAAATGCATTTTACACACACTCCGATAAGTTCGCAAGTATCTTCTGAATATGCATGTATGTATCTCTTATCGCCGTAAACGACATTGACCTTCCCTTAGCGTTAGGGACTTTAATTTAATTTGACTTTCTGTTGGCCTCTCTAATTCTAATTTGGCTACATTTTTACATGTTAAAATTTCCCTTTCCGCTAAATACTCCTTTAATGTAAGTTTCCAGTAAGTAACGTTACAGAAAATTAAGCTGGAGTATTTAAAACAAGTCCATATAAACATACCTTCATACATACAATTTAACTGTACATTACATTGCCTACAAAAAATACCAAGTTTCCATAAAAGGATTTGTTTCCTACAAGTCAACAAGCTTTACATTATTCGCGACACAGCAGACGTTAAAGGTCAGAACAGGTCATTGAGAAAGGGCGTCGTCCTTAACTAGACATGCAAAACTTTCTTGTACTTATTTTAACCCACGTTATTTTTACATTGTGTACGATATAAATAACGGTTGTGCACCAAGTACAGATACAACCTTTTTATTAAACTTAACAAATGTTAATGTGTTTTCTGTTTTACAATTTGAAGGTCATACATACTATCTAATGGATTATGAAATCGGTAGCACTAATTTTATAATCTGTTAAAATACTAACTTTTCTGTTTTAATTTAATTGTTAGATGATCGAGAAAAAAATCCTACTCTGTTATAGTAGTATTATAAATATGTAGTATGAAATAAGTATTCAAAATAATGGTATTATGTGAGATTATAAGGTAAACCCGGTGCCTTGCAATCGTTTGGAATACAACACAAAGGAACTCAATGAATGAATACTACAGTGAGAAGGCGACTGCGCTTGCCAACAAATCGATAAAGTCGTCTCGTCAGTTCTCATTCTTTTTTCTTTTTGTTTTTTTTTTTTTTTTTTGTTTCGCAACAACAAAGAAATGGAAGCTAACATTAATTTTCTCAGTTAACTGCACGACAACAACAACAAGAAATATGCAACCCCGAGCCTGCCGCAGTATTTTAAATATTATGCGGGGGTTAAGTTAAAACATTCGTATTACAGACAAACGTACAAACACACAAACATATTTTGAGTACTACACTCTATGTAGCAAGCTTTTTGAGTAATAAATAAGAGTGCTGTTAGGTAGAGATGTAACATCACTCAAAAAGAATTTCTCACTCCCTTTCTCGACTGTCTAGACTGCTCTGGTATATATAATATTGTCTATTGTCTCAAATAAGTGATAAGGACTGATAAACACTGGCCACCCTAAATGATTTTGTCGCGATTTTGTGGCTTTATTTTACTGATTTTTATTGAGACATTTGAGAAATTTAAAAACGTGTTAAGATAAGTTTGTTTCTGTTTATTTGTTGATTTGGCTAATCATGAACAGGAAATGAAAGAATTAAATCTTTATTATTTATTGCATATGAATGTGTCTGGCAGTGAAAATGTGGCTTAAATAAAAGTTAATCAAAGGCAATTGCAAAAAACTTTGTAAAACTGTCATTTTATCGATTCTTTTATTCTTACTCAATTGATTGTTGTAGGAAAATTAACCTTGTGGATCAGAGTTTTTCTATACATCTTTCAACAGTTGAATGCTCTGACTCGCCTCTGTTTTATCTCTGTAGTTGAAGGAATGTGTTGATTTGTAAATTAACGAGTATAATGCAAATAAGCCTAAAACTAGTTAAAAATGGTCTTCGACTGGGTCGAAGTTAAAATTACCTCATGACCGAACCAAAGTATATTCAAAGTCTTAAGTAGTCAATAAAATGTTTATTTGTGAAAACATTTTCGTCATAGTTTTAACAAATTACCTTTTGTTTTCTGATAGTCACTTCCGTTGAAGTGACGGTTGTGATCCGATTTGGATAAATTTCGGACTTGATCTTTATTTCTTAGATACAAGCTTAAATATTGAATTTCGTGATGATAGTTTGGATTACGGCTATAATCATGATCACAGACGGACATAGCTTAATTGACTCGGGTGGTGATGCTGATCAGGAATATATATGGATCAATTGCAAAAAAAAACGTACACAAAAAGGTTTTCATGTTTTGTTTTTCAAGTTTTTTAAATTTGCCCGTTAGAGCAGTCGATTAAAGTGAAAATTAATCGAGAATTCGAAGTTGTCTTTAGGCCCTGCAAAAAATAATTTTTTCTTTGGTTTTTTTTATACGATTTTTGTATTGAACGTCACAAAGCAGATATACGAGAGAAATCACTAAAACTTTAAAAATGTTGTAAATTGAAGCTTACTGTGATGTTTGTAACGCTATTTCATTTTATTTTGCTTTTGCAAAAATCGCCATATCAATTACCGAAAAAAATAATTATATTTTACCAAATATGCCTACTCATTTTACAATTTTAACGGAAAAAAAATTAAAATTTTTCACCAAGAAGACATCAACGTAGAGATTATTTTCAAAGCAGTAGGTTTGCAGCAATGAATAATAAGAAAGTGTTAAATAATAAGCAATTTCAGAAAAACAACCGGGTGACGTTCATTACATTTTGTGGCGTTCAATTCATTTTATTGAACTTAACTAAATAATGTAAACCAAATTGGAAGTTTAACAAAAACAAGTTTATTCTTTTAAAAAATAAAAAAATAAATAACTGGCCATTTCAGCCCTTGAAAGGACTTTGACCTAGTTTCTTATGATCAATTGTGTTGTGCGTGTTATTAAGTTTGTACACAATTGACCGAGAACCGGAGCTACATGTTTAACGCCGACTCCGAACGGCGATGAACGGAATGTTCTCGTTCTCAAGAAGCTATACTTTTCCAATGATACCCTTTTTACGGAAATCGTATTTAAGTTGATTAAGCTACGTTGTCTCAAAATAGACCCCATTTTGGCCGCGAAAAATTATTCTAAAAATTTATAACTTCGAATTTGGTTTTCAAATCAATAAACCAATGCAAGAAAAATATTTGAGCCAAATCGGAGATCGTCAGTGCAACTGATCTCTATAATGGGAAATGGTCGACATGAGCTAGTTAAAAAAAAAACAAAAATCAGGTCAAATTCAAACATAGGTACCATTCTTTTTGCATTCGTTTATATTCTTCATTACGTTCCTTATCTAGATTTATTTTTTCCCGATATCTACGTGCTCTTTCTGCAGGCGTTAATTTGGCCATTTTACTCTTAAATATACAAAAACGAAATACAAAATGAATACTTCAGCCAGTGGTGTGACATATCTCAAAAGTGACGTTCAATACATTTGCCACTTTTTAGTTTTTTTTTCTTAGGAATTTTATTTTGCAAATATACTTAAACAAGGAAATTAATCAAAACCTATGAAACAATGATTTTAAAGTTGGATTTTTTTATTTACTATTTTTGCTTTAATAAATTTCCGCGTAACGTTCAATACATTTTTACACGTACTTATCATGATGAACTGAGAAAACACAAAAAAATTTACTTTAATATTATTTAATCGTCTTAATTTTTAGAATTTCGTGAGAACTAATCTCTGCACTTTCTTAATATAACTTTCTTGTCATCTATATCAGACCAAAATTAAAATTAACGAAAGTGTTCAAAAAAAGTGACGTTCAATACAATGCGCGGGGATTAAATGTAAATCGAAAGCCAAATTCGCGATGACAATATTTTGAGAATAATAACAAAATAAAACATAAGAAATAAATGCTATCATTACAAAACAGTTATTATTTGTTATTTTTTTTGCATTGTTTTCAACTTTTTTCACGTTTTTCATCAAAAAGTGTAACTGGGGGCACATGTTTTTGTATTAAGCCCATGACCCATATATACTTTTCTATACCTACCACGCGTTACAAACGGAGTGACAAAATTAATATTACCCCTTTATGTTTTTTAAAGGAAGTTCTTCAACCATTATCAGTAGAAGTAAAACTAAAAAAACCATCAAGGAAACATATTTAATTTTCACGCCCACTTTTTCATTTGTATTAAAACTAGCGCCATTTTCTTAAAAATAATCTCAAATGAAGAACTTTAAATGGAGACTTTAAATGCTCTCGAATTATAAACTTACACCTGCACATTTTACTTCAATTCTCGCTTTTTTTTTAAATTTTGGAAGCTTATATTTGGACTACATGCAAAATTTTTTCAAAAAATTTTCATAAATTCAAAAAGGGGTTTTAACAGTTTTATTGATTTCAAAAGAGTATTTTTTTTATATAAAATAAAAGGATAATTCTTGTTTTATGTTTTTTTTTCAAAATATTTTAAATTTCAAACCGTTAAAAAAAATGTTTGCTTGAACAGTAAGTAAAATAATACCCTCCCCCCCCTTTTTGAGGCTAGAAGAGCTTCGATTCGGGCAGGCATTGACTCAACAAGTTTTTCCTATTCCCTGGCTGAAATTTCCCAGATTGAAATCTACTCTGTGGCTTATGTTGAGCCACTTTACGTTTCATAACGTGCCATAACTACTCGATTAGATTAAATCCGAGGAGTTTCCAGGCCTGCTAAACCGTTCTGATTACACACGTATCCTTAAATCTTTCTCCTTGAAAACGTTACACGTATG
Organism: Pherbina coryleti; assembly: GCA_943735915.1. NCBI lineage: Eukaryota > Metazoa > Arthropoda > Insecta > Diptera > Sciomyzidae > Pherbina > Pherbina coryleti. Next base: position 1,108,372 of record OX030948.1, read on the forward strand.
GAAGATTGTCTGCACAGTGCGAGTTAAACTTGCGCTAATCGGACCAAATGTTTCGCCATTGGTCAAAAGTCCAATTACGGTGCATTCTCACCCACTCCAACCGTTTAGCAACCGTTCTTCTGTGTCAAGAGAGGGTTCTTTTTTGCTTGTCTACTGCCACGAAGTCCAAATTCCTGAGAATCCTGATGTGATGTCTTTCCCATAGTACTTTTCTTGTTGATGCTCTCCAAACTATCGTCTTAGTTCTTTTTTTTCAGTTAATTTACCACAGTTGGATGACTACAGTCTATTCATCTTACAATTTCACGTAAGGGGTATCCTGCTTTCTCCAATGTAAAAATAATTACCCTTTTGGTCTCGAGTCAACCGCTTATAAAATGTTTGCTTGAACAGTAAGTAAAATAATACCCCCCCCCCCCCCTTTTTGAGGCTAGAAGAGCTTCGATTCGGGCAGGCATTGACTCAACAAGTTTTTCCTATTCCCTGGCTGAAATTTCCCAGATTGAAATTTACTCTGTGGCTTATGTTGAGCCACTTAACGTTTCATAACGTGCCATAACTACTCGATTAGATTAAATCCGAGGAGTTTCCAGGCCTGCTAAACCGTTCTGATTACACACGTATCCTTAAATCTTTCTCCTTGAAAACGTTACACGTATGGAAGATTGTCTGCACAGTGCTAGTTAAACTTGCGCTAATCGGACCAAATGTTTCGCCATTGGTCAAAAGTCCAATTACGGTGCATTCTCACCCACTCCAACCGTTTAGCAACGGTTCTTCATAATTTTTTTAAGAAGTATGACAAATAGAAGTAAAAACTATTTTTTTATTTAAGACTTATAATATTCGAAATAATATAGAACCGGTTTGAAAAAAATCAAACCAAAAATATAGCTGTAGGAATTTCTTGAATGGTTGTATCTTTAAAGATACACGGTGCATTTAAGGGTTAAAAAAAACGATAAATTTTAAAAATCAGCTCAATCGGATGAAAATTGAGTCGTCGCGTCTTCCTCCTTACAAATTCCACAAATATTAATCAAAATCATTGTTAGTTTGACAATACATACGTGTGAAATTTTTTAAATTTCCCAATGCCAAGTTCCAATACAAACTTCTGATATCTATCTATCTATAAAAAATAAAAAAAAAATAAATAACTGGCCATTTCAGCCCTTGAAAGGACTTTGACCTAGCTTCTTATGATCAATTGTGTTGTGCGTGTTATTAAGTTTGTACACAATTGACCGAGAACCGGAGCTACATGTTTAACGCCGACTCCGAACGGCGATGAACGGAATGTTCTCGTTCTCAAGAAGCTATACTTTTCCAATGATACCCTTTTTACGGAAATCGTATTTAAGTTGATTAAGCTACGTTGTCTCAAAATAGACCCCATTTTGGCCGCGAAAAATTATTCTAAAAATTTATAACTTCGAATTTGGTTTACAAATCAATAAACCAATGCAAGAAAAATATTTGAGCCAAATCGGAGATCGTCAGTGCAACTGATCTCTATAATGGGAAATGGTCGACATGAGCTAGTTAAAAAAAAAACAAAAATCAGGTCAAATTCAAACATAGGTACCATTCTTTTTGCATTCGTTTATATTCTTCATTACGTTCCTTATCTAGATTTATTTTTTCCCGATATCTACGTGCTCTTTCTGCAGGCGTTAATTTGGCCATTTTACTCTTAAATATACAAAAACGAAATACAAAATGAATACTTCAGCCAGTGGTGTGACATATCTCAAAAGTGACGTTCAATACATTTTTCACTTTTTAGTTTTTTTTTCTTAGGAATTTTATTTTGCAAATATACTTAAACAAGGAAATTAATCAAAACCTATGAAACAATGATTTTAAAGTTGGATTTTTTTATTTACTATTTTTGCTTTAATAAATTTCCGCGTGACGTTCAATACATTTTTACACGTACTTATCATGATGAACTGAGAAAACACAAAAAAATTTACTTTAATATTATTTAATCGTCTTAATTTTTAGAATTTCGTGAGAACTAATCTCTGCACTTTCTTAATATAACTTTCTTGTCATCTATATCAGACCAAAATTAAAACTAACGAAAGTGTTAAAAAAAAGTGACGTTCAATACAATGCGCGGGGATTAAATGTAAATCGAAACCCAAATTCGCGATGACAATATTTTGAGAATAATAACAAAATAAAACATAAGAAATAAATGCTATCATTACAAAACAGTTATTATTTGTTATTTTTTTTTGCATTGTTTTCAACTTTTTTCACGTTTTTCATCAAAAAGTGTAACTGGGGGCACATGTTTTTGTATTAAGCCCATGACCCATATATACTTTTCTATACCTACCACCGGTTGGTTCAACCAACCTCGCTCCAGTGACTAACAAGACTTAGTTGTTTTTGACATTTTTAGGACCACAGATATAGGGAACCACAATGGACCAATAGGCCCCCGTGCAGGCAACGTTAGGTTGCCCCTCCCTTCTAACCTAACCTACCACGCGTTACAAACGGAGTGACAAAATTAATATTACCCCTTTATGTTTTTTAAAGGAAGTTCTTCAACCATTATCAGTAGAAGTAAAACTAAAAAAACCATCAAGGAAACATTATTAATTTTCACGCCCACTTTTTCATTTGTATTAAAACTAGCGCCATTTTCTTAAAAATAATCTCAAATGAAGAACTTTAAATGGAGACTTCAAATGCTCTCGAATAATAAACTTACACCTGCACATTTTACTTCAATTCTCGCAGTATTTTTAAATTTTGGTAGCTTATATTTGGACTACATGCAAAATTTTTTAAAAAAATTTTTCATAAATTCAAAAAGGGGTTTTAACAGTTTTATTGATTTCAAAAGAGTATTTTTTTTTATATAAAATAAAAGGATAATTCTTGTTTTATGTTTTTTTTTCAAAATACTTTAAATTTCAAACCGTTAAAAAAATGTTTGCTTGAACAGTAAGTAAAATAATACTCCCCCCCCTCCCCCCCTCCCCCCCTTTTGAGGCTAGAACAGCTTTGATTCGGGCAGGCATTGAGTCAACAAGTTTTTCCTATTCCCTGGCTGAAATTTCCCAGATTGAAATTTACTCTGTGGCTTATGTTGAGCCACTTTACGTTTCATAACGTGCCATAACTACTCGATTAGATTAAATCCGAGGAGTTTCCAGGCCTGCTTAACCGTTCTGATTAGACACGTATCCTTAAATCTTTCTCCTTGAAAACGTTACACGTATGGAAGATTGTCTGCACAGTGCTAGTTAAACTTGCGCTAATCGGACCAAATGTTTCGCCATTGGTCAAAAGTCCAATTACGGTGCATTCTCACACACTCCAACCGTTTAGCAACCGTTCTTCTGTGTCAAGAGAGGGTTCTTTTTTGCTTGTCTACTGCCACGAAGTCCAAATTCCTGAGAATCCTGATGTGATGTCTTTCCCATAGTACTTTTCTTGTTGATGCTCTCCAAACTATCGTCTTAGTTCTTTTTTTTCAGTTAATTTACCACAGTTGGATGACTACAGTCTATTCATCTTACAATTTCACGTAAGGGGTATCCTGCTTTCTCCAATGTAAAAATAATTACCCTTTTGGTCTCGAGTCAACCGCTTATATTTTGGACTCATTCATACTTCACTAAGTACAACAATAAGGAATAAACTAAAGGTGCCTTGAACTAAGCAAATTTCTTCAATCGATACTCGTTCGAGTCCTAATACTCACATTATTTCATTACTTGGATTGCGACCTAATTTGAAATATCTTATGATGTTAACACCGTTAGCCTAAGGATATTTATCTCAAATTTTCGAATTTTTTTATCATTTTTATATTTGTGGCCTGAAGCCAATTTCATTTCTGTTTAAAATAAGTTACACATTTTATCTGATATATTATAAAGGCACTATTAAGAAGTTATGTTTGTACATCTTTTAAAGATTTATCTTATTTGTACAATGAATGATGTTAAATAAATAACTAAATGTATTTTCCTGGTTCGGAAATAGTCCCCATCACTTTATATAACGAAAGAGTACGCTATGTATTGCTGATCATTTCTCAATTTTCGTTTATGCCTTAAGGCGCAACCAAGGTATATTCAACAAGGTAGTCTCGTCTCGGAGTGGTGGATACAGAAGCTGTCAAACATAAGAAGAGCGTAAAAAAAAACAGTGAATAGAAAACGGTAAAATGTGTTAAAATTCATAGTTTTCATTTTTGTGCGTGCTGAATGTTTATTTTTAGTATTTATCGTGAAGGTAAAATAGCACTAAGGAAGGCACTGCTCCTGGCTGCAACCGGAGTGGACCGCAATTATTCCCCGAGGGATTTATAAAATCTGTTTTATAAAAATGCTTTTCGCAGACCAGCACTGATTGGGAAAATGTTGTGGAACAAGCAACGTTCCAGCGATTGCGTTTTGCTTCATTAAGAGGCACACTAAAAGACGAGCCATTTTCTTTTTGAAAAGGCTTCTTACAAATTGCACAACTTCTGGGCATTAAACCGCTTAAATAATTTTCATCAACAACACAAGTCTAATTGGAAAATTTTGTTATTTGGTTTGCTTTTATTCGTTCAATAGCCGATTTTGACAGGTGCTGTACCCACCACAAGAGATAATTTCAACTACTAACTCTACCTTCCTTAATATACCTTGGTGCCGCACAAGTTCGTACTTTTTCTCTCTTGCTTTTGTTTGCTTATGGCCAACTCACACGGGATTGCTTGGTTGGCAATCGATGAACTTTTTTACTCTCTTTCACATTCTGATTGTTGGTAGCTCACACGACACGCCAATCATAATTTGACATTTCCTTGAACATTTCATTTCGCCACCTAGCAACACTATTCAGATTGCTGATTGCCGACATGTACAGCAATCTCAAAATGAACAAATTTAGATTGCTGCAATCTGTGTTCATTCGCTCTGGCTCTCAGAGTTTTTGACAGTTTCACATTGAAAGCAACAACCATGGTATAATAATACAAGGTAGCATTGACAGTTGCTTGGGAAATCATCTACTGTCAAAAAATATACTCAAAAAGAGAGCGTTCGCTGGTCGGCCATTGTTAATAAATGAAAACACAAACAACAAACGAATTTTCTGCCAGCATCAAGCCACAGGCATCAACCCACCGCTGGCGACGAGTTTCGTTATTAGGCACTGAATAAAATTTAACATCACGGACTGAAAAACTTTTCGCACAAATTACACAAGATCTTTATCACTTTCATGATTTTAAATGTTTATTTCTTTATGATTTGTTTATTTAAACGCACAATATTCTTATTAGTTTTTTATGTTTGTTTTTGTCAGTTGCTTTAATTTTCGCTTCGTTTCGCAAACAGCTGTGTTTGACAGTTTATGTTTTTCTGTTGAAGAGAAAATAAGCAGTTGTCAATGCTACCATGTATTATTATACCATGGCAACAACAAAACGACTAGATTGTTTGATTGGCAATCACCGTGTGAGTTGGGGATTAGGCATAACTTGGTTGAGCCCAAGAATGATAGAAAAATAGATTACGCATTGCGCAGCTCAATTATGTTGTTTACTTTTCATATTGATATCGTATTCATATGATATATATCATATTCTATCTACGAACAAAGTGTTTTTTACGATCATGACGTCACGCTAGACCAAGTTTGTTTCTTGAATCTTTTGCCATTGTTTCATATTTGTTCACAATTTTATAAGGTGGTCTCGTCTCGGAGTGGTGGGTACAACAGCTGTCAAACATAAGAAGAGCATAAAAAAGGGGAAAAAAACAAAAACACCGAATAGAAAACTGTTTGCTTTTATTCGTAAACATCTGATTTTGACATGTGCTTTAGCCACCACAAGAGAGATTTTCAACTACTAACACTACCTCTTTAAATATACCTTGGTTGAGCATTTATACTGAATACTAATGTTGATGTTGCGCTTTAAAGATCAACTCAAAAAATTGTATTCCATTTCTGGTAACAAATGAGCTGATAAATAAACCATAAAATCCATCTTCATGAATATATTTCAATTCTGCGAATTATTTAAAATATGTGTTATAAAAACAATTTTGATTTTCTGGATTTTCTTCGAAATAATAATATCTGGCCTTACCACAGCTAATACTAAATCAAAAATTGAATTCTAAATGATTTCTGTCGAGAAAGCAAATTTTATTTTCTATACTTCAAGAAAATTATCGCAAATATTGTTAAAAAAATCAATTGATGCTCCCTTAAGCTTCGAACTAAAAACAGTTAATTTTAATGGATATATTCTTAAAGGTTACCTCTTGACGAGAGTTGAAGGAAAAATTGGCTCGCCGGAAAAACCACTCTCTGACTTAGGCCTTATATCATATCGATCGTATTGGAAAGACGTTCTTTTGGACTATCTATGCAATCGTTCAGGCTCTACTCTAAGCATTAAAGACGTTTCGCAGGTGAATCACCATTTGAGAAATTTAAAGCAAATATAATTAAATCATAAAAATTCTCTATAGGAAATGGCTATTTATTCCTATGATATTGTTAGCACTCTTCAGGCGCTTGGTATGATGAAATATTGGAAAGGAAAGCACATTGTTCTTAAGAAGCAGGTAAGTTATCTAAGATCTTTACATATAATATACTATGTCGGGACATTTTTGCTAGTTTTGCAAATAAAGTTAAAATCTTTCTTTAACATTGTAAAAAAGTTTTTTTTTTTTGTTGTTTCGTTTTACGCTTTTCTATTAAATAATAAAAAGTATTAAATTCTATAGATAATATTAAAATAATCGCATTGCAGTATTTCTAACTTTCTATTAGTAACACTACTTCTGGGTAGCTTAGGCCGCGTACCAGTCTCTCCAAAAACAGGCGTTTAAACCCGGTTTAAGCTTTATTTAATTGTATAACACAAAAAAATTATGCCAAACAACACAACATAAGTTTCACAAGGGCTTGGTCTCAGTTGACAAAAATTTTTAAATCGAAACCTAATTTTATAAAAATGAATCCATGTACATAGATTCTTTTGTTTTAAAATTATATTCTTTCATTCTAAATTTTCAAATATTACGTATATTGCAGGATGTTTTAGATGAATATGAAGAGCGTGTCAAGCGAAGAGGGAACTTTCCGAAAATTGACGATAGTTGTCTAAGATGGAGTCCTTTTGTGCCACCACAAACAAATGCTTCAACTTAGAAACTTCGATCAATCCGTCAGCCATCATTACGTTTAAAGTAGATTTTATCTCAAATAAAATAAATTAAATAAGTATTTATAGAACAATAAATAAGTTATAAATTCCATTTTTAAAAGTACGAAAAAATTCAAATCAAAATCCTATTATTCTGCAAGTTTAAAAAAAAATTAAAAAAAAATTAACTTTGTACATAAATGATGAAACAATATATTTATATATTTTTAAAAAATTGTAAATTGAAAAATATTTCTCCAGCTGCGGCCCTGGTCGTCTGAGGTCTATAGACAGACAGTCGTACATGAAACAACAATTACAAGTGCATAAAATTTGTAAAATTATTTCACGGTGAGTTGTGAGGTTATTTACCTGAAAGAACGTAAGTATGTATATGCCATAATGTATGAATATACTTACATAATATAAGCTAGTTATTCTCATCCATGAGACAACGTTACTGCACATGAAGAAAGAACTCGCGTGTCGCGATTATCATGCCGTTGTGACTCAACCACACAGAATTATATATTTTCTTATATCTGATTGTCTGAGTAGTTAAACATATGTACAACAACAACTTTACATATGTACTAATATCCTTTATGTGTATGAACAATTTTGCGAATTCTTTTCTTATTAGAATCGAAATCGGAATATTTAAATCTTCTTCTTATCTATGGGTGAAAATCCCAGACAAACTGTTTAAACTCTTTCCGAGATATGGAGATGCATATGTACACCACGTGCTATGTTGTGCTCTTTCCAGTTACGTTGCAACTATCGATTAATTTTGTGTTCATGTTTTTGTTTTTGTTTTCACCAAACATAATTAATATTCAAATTAAACATAAATACGAAAATAAGTGATGATTAGAAGGGAGCCTATTTTAACAGTAGCTGTGTTTTTACAGAATTTTCAAAAATGCATATATTATTTCATATACATTGATTTATTGATATTGATTAAAATTTATTTAGAGTTTAATTAGTCTCTATAGTTTTAATTTACAAATTTTTAAATCGATATTTATAAAAAAACGGAAGTTATAACGGTTTTCGTTAACCTATGTCTCATCTCCATACAACAAATAAAAAACTTTAAACGCGATTTCCTCGAAACTAGTTTTTTTAAAACGGTTCGATAGATAACTCGAAATCTATTGGTTCAATTTCAATGATTTTTTTGCATTTTGTTCGTTATTTTGTCCTTTAAGCATCCCTCCTAAATTCAAGTATCTTCTTTTTTTTCTGTTTTTTTTATATAAGCAAAAAAGCGCGCGAAAATGTATCTATTTTTCGAACTTTTTACTTCAACTTCCGCCATAATAAAAAAACCCCGGGGGTCTTGCGTATGGGGTATGCTTAATATAAGGTCTGTGCTTTAAAATGTCATTTGATTTTTTTATTTCCGATACATGGGAAAGGCCATATCCATCGAACCGTTTTGGATGTCTTTTTTTCAATGCCATTTTCAGCGCCCTCTATATAAAAGCCAGATCTGTATTTTAAAAAAAAAAATATTTTCATAAAGTATTTTTTATGTACAATAACCTGTATAAATTTTAAAAAAAATAATAACATATCTAAAAAAATTTTTTAAAACAGCTTCTGTTTTTGGTTGCTACACGTATATTATACCTTAAGCGATTGAAGATTATTGGCTTTTAAAAAATGAAAATCATTAGAATCCATTTAGGTTATTGGATTCTGTGCAAAATAATTTTTCCAAAAACAAAAAGTCTCAACAAACAAAGAGCGGCACGATCTCGGTTTCGGCACGAAGTTGTAACGGTGGTATAATTTGTAAAAATTTTTACAAATCGAAACAGTAAAATGATTTTTTATATAGCGATCGTGGCTGAATGCGTTAGCATCCGGGGACCGTTTTATGCGAATTGAACGAATCGGAAGATCCAAGGTTCAAATACAATCAATTGAAATTCTATTTTTTTTTTTCATCGGAAATGAAAAACGAGTTTCCGTTATCGTTTCAAGTAACTTGAAGTTACTTGAAAGCGTTTCCGTACACATTTTCCCAGCACGAGAGAGAAAAAGAAAAAGCAAAATGTTGATCTCTATTATTACTCGAACTTAACTTGACAAAATTTCTTGAATTTATTGTGAAAGTGATAAAATTAAATTGTTGTAAAAAAATACATGAAATTGGTTAGAAAATTAATAAAAACTAGTAAGAAATGATCTTCGACTGGGCCGAAGTTAAAAACTTGACCTTTATTTTTCAAATAAAAGCTTAAATATCAAATTTTGTGGCGATAGCTTGAAAATTACGGCTGTAATCGTGATCACAGACAAACAGACGGACATAGCAAAATCGACTCGGGTGGTGATTCTGATCAAGAATATATATACTTTTCTATACCCACCACGCCTCCTTATGGGCGTTACAAACGGAGTGGCAGAATTAATATACCCCGTTTACGTTTTTTAAACGTAGGCCAGAGGTTCCTGGAGAACAATTCACTTGCAACTTCTTTGAATTTTCCATTGTTTTAAATAAACCAACCAGCAAATTTAATTTAAATTGTCAAATAAGAGCTGTTGTGCTTGAATTTTACTTGAAGTCGGTTTCGTACTTTTTGGCAAATTTTCCCACTTTGACAGATAATCACATTGCTCTCTATTACTCTTGAAATGAACTTAACTTGAAATGTGTACTTGAAACCGACCTAATTAACAAGGTAGGAGCGTCATTTTTTTCGTCTTGCACCAACTGTCAAAAATAGTATAAATTAAAGAACGAAAAAAGTAAAAAAGAAAATAGAAAGTAAAATATACAGGCAATGACGTCGGTGAAAAACACTCGTGAGAAAATAGCCAGTTGTCACTCCTACCTTGTATAATTGTATCATGTACGCAATGAAAACTTGTGAGGTTTACGTGGTATACGAGGTATTTTGGAGCTTTCATGAGGACCACTAATAGCATATACACCCAATGATATTCGAGGAACTATCTTAACACATATTGTTTTTATATCAAACTTTTTTATTACATTTAAATTTAATATTGTTATTGTTGGAAAACAATATTTTTGAAAATCGAAATTTTATGTCCCACGTTTAAAAAACGTAAAAGGTGTATTAATTTTGTTACTCCGTTTGTAACAAATAAACATTTTATTGACTAAATTAACATGCAAATGGAATTTTTTTGTATAGTACCTATATAATAAAATATTTTAGAAAATATCTTTTGCAAAAATTTAGTTTATGCATGTTTATTAATTTTGACAGTTTTTGCCTAAAACCTCACTTTAGTTATTTAATATTGCAGCGCCACCTATCAGGTCCAAATTTTGCCAGAGAGTTATTTAAATGTATGGTGTGAATTCAAGCTAAGTCGGTTCATAAATAGGAATTTTCAAAAAAAGTAACCCCTGCGCCACCTAGGGAGGGGGACCCAAGACAAAATAATTCGAAGCATCACACGAACATATGCTGTGAATATAAGGTGGATAGCTTAAGTGGTTCAGTAGCTTTAGCCGTGATGGACAGATATACATACGCACCAACCTTTTTATATATCAAGACAATTTAATGAAAAAAAGGAACAAGTCAGTCAAACCTTGAATTAAAATTGAATATTTCAAAGGACACATTTAAATCGGACTGATATAATTTTTCTCTGTTGCTCCCATCCTACCATAGATATAAAATTTTTGGTATAAATCTCATTCGATAGATTTTTATTTCCCGTGGGATGTGGGTAATTTTACAATTTTTTTAATTTAACATTTTTTGCCTACTTTTGAAAATTGTTTTATATTTATTCAATCAACAATAATTTTAAGCCATTTCTTTTATACAACAGAATCAGAAATACCATAACCCTCAAACTACTCACGACAAAATATTTTCAAAGATTTTTGAGTTTTCAAGCCCGCATTTCACATAGAGCAAGTTGCGTCTTGTCCCCTCCCACGTAACGTACAACCGTAGCGGCGAAGTGCTGTTGTCACGTGAGATGTGACTTACGACCGATAAGTGTTATCTCAACTTATAACATATTTTCGTTGTTTATTTTCGAAACGTTGAACGAAAAAGCAAGATATATGGTTTTAAGCTTATTTTAATTAAATGATAAATTGTTTTAAGATACGTGGGAGGGGATAAGGGAAATAATTATAATTTTTAAAAATCAAGAATTTGTTTGTTTAAAGTGTTTTTAAAAGGAAATACCACAAACATTCAGAAAGTTTGTGACGTGATTACATGCATGGGAGTTCAATATGAAGAATTTTATATTGTACCCTAAATTCATTCAATCTAAAAATTCGAGAGAATTTTTTTACTCCTTAGACTAAGCAATGTATTTTTAAAAGTATTTTAAGAAAATAAGATGTATTTTCTAAAATTTTAATAAGCTTTGTTTTTTATTGGACTAGATATTTTTGCCTCCTTAACACAAAACTGGAGTCGAAAATGTTTTATCAGATATACAAAATTATTAAAATGTAAGACATATTGTAAGACTTGCAAATCTCTAATCGCTTTTAGGTCCAAGTAACTCCTAAGTTAATAATACAGTTGACATAATAATTTGCTTCATCGGCGGCCGCGGCGTAGTGGGTAGAGTGAGCGGCCCATACGCCAGAGAACCTTGGTTCAATTTCCATCTGACACACAAGGTTTTTTCAATCGAATTAATTTTTCTGTTCGGTCGTCACCTCTCTGCAGACAATGACAAACCTCAGAGAGTAAATAATGCCATATAAAGCTTCTTGAGAACATCCACATTAGCCGTTCGGAGTCGGCATAAAACTAGTAGGTCCAGTTCTCAATCAATTGTGTACAAACATTTAATAACACGCACAACACAATTTGATCATAAGAAGTTCGATGAAAGTCCTTTCAAAGAGTGAAATACCCAGTTTTTTTTTTTAATAATTTGCTTTGTATTATTCTTCCTATGTTTTTCTTATATGATTCCAACAATAGTCACGTTCCTTTGCTCTTCAAATCTTTTTGATTTTGTTCTTCATGGTCACCTTTTTCGGCGCCTAGATTTCTTTGAAACATCCAAGTGGAGGATGTTCTATTAGATCTGATTCTCAAAATATGAGACTTTGATTGTTTAAAAAATTTATTGTAATTTTTTCTTTACTTCAGCCAAAGTTCACATTGCAATTAACAACCAATTGGCAATGTATTACTTCACTTCAGTTTTACTTATTTGAGTTCAAGAATAATTACGTTTCCAGGTATTCCAATTTTCTTTTCCCATAGTTGTTTCTTTCGGCGCCCAGATTTCGTAGAGACTTTCAAGTGCGAATGCTTTAATTGAATTTAGAAAAATATTGATATATTTACCTTCTATGACTAATTAAAAAACAATCAGCAATAATTTGCATTTAGTTTATTTGCGTTTTTTAAAGAGTTCCAAAAAGTAGATTGTTTTTAAAAATGCTTCCAAACACTGTTCCTAGGCGTACTCTCTCAAAACATACTTGTACGTCGTAAAAGTTTTCGCTTTTATCTCATTGTCCAAACATCTTGGTAATTGCAGCAGATAAGGTTTCTTAACAATGAAATTTTACTCAGAAGTTATATTTTAATATAATAACCATGATATTTATACATATATAAATCAATATATTAAAATCAAGATTTCAAAATAGCTGAGACCGTAGGTAAACGCTTTAATTCGTAGAAAATTACACTGAACATAAATGCAAAAATGTAGCCATAGGTGCTTTTAAAAGTTTGTAAAAAAGAAAGCAACTCTATAGCCAAAAAGACATCCCCTGTAGCGTTTTTTAATAACGAATACATCAGCGGACGATTACTATTCATAAAAAAACACTAGAAATATAAATTCATTTACAATTACGATAACTTCTTAATGTGTCAAGGAATACATATGGACCTAAATGCAGGCACAAGGGTTAACAATTATATTTTAAGCCCCTAAGGATGCGTTAACGAAACGAATATTTTCATTTGTGTTTATGAGTAAATTTCTTAATAAAGGAATATAATATCTACATATTTTAGGTGTTGAACAAAAATAATAATTTTAATAAAAATAAAGCTTTACTTAAAATGGGAGAAACCCTCCTCTCCCTTTCCCAGTGTTCACAATGACATTCCCGTACGAAATCTTCGCTATGACAAATGTTTTTGACGTGACAAAATTCTATCTCTGGATGATTGTGATTTGATATCATGCTCGAGTGAGGCCACGAGTTGAAAACCTGACCTAACTGAAAAATATTTTCACATTTACTGAAAAATATGTGCAAAAGCACTGTCATAAACTTATCTGCTCTGGTCAGTCCTGACTGAATGTCGGGAAAAGTTAATTTGTAATTAATTAATCAGATTATTATTAAGGATAAAATGAAAACTCCAAAAACATTTCCCAAGCGATGTGTAAGAATTTTTCACATTTATCCCAGCTAGTACCAAACTGCAGAACATGCTGAATTGATTATGCATCTTTTTGCAAGAAAGTTGGTTTTGACGTTAGACTGTGATGTCTTGTTCGCGTCATATCGTTTCCTACAATATATGAGTAAGCACTGCTCCAGCAGTTATGTAGCGATGACACTAACATCGCCACTCACCACAAGTTCATAACCACATAAGCTTAGTTAGTCACACTCACATAGCAGTCGGCAGACAAAGACAGCTCTCCTCCATGTCCCTTCTTGAACAAAATTCGAGTCATATACGAGTACAAAAATCGGTACGTCGGTACATCGGTACCTCTACATAAGCGAATAAACGCAAACAAGCAAAACAAAGAACAGTTCACGCATATAGTCGTGCCGTGGTCGTGGACGGTCGTCATCAACACGGTTCGGCATTCTGGCAGACCAAAACATCCACGGTGAGACGTAAGTAGACTGGAGAGAACGAGCAGGGACAATACGGCACTGGCGCAGTGGCTTTACTTCGTAGAAATGAGTTCGCAGCCTTCGTCGTCGTTGTCGTCGTTGCTGCCTGCTGTTGTGGCGGTGTAGGTTAGGTACCAGACCAGACGAAATAGAAATCCAATTGCGAGCACAACGTCTACTCGTACAAAACTAAATACAAATAAATTTTCTCATACCTTCTCACTGCTTGAATCCGAATTCGTTGGATTGCTTTTGATTGAACATTTGAGCAGAGCAGCACTCATTTGATCGCCATCAGCCGGTCTGAACGGTTCGGATTAATAAGCGCTCCTCGTTGCATTAATGTTGCTGACTTTTTATTTTCTTATATTTGGAGTTTTCAAGTGAACCGAAATACAAATAAGGAGCTTCAACCAATATAATTGCGACTTTAATCCAACAAAAAGTTAGTGTTTCGTTTTTTATTTAGTCAGTGGCAGTGTGGTTAAGCTTTGTTGATACGCGTAAAGGTTAAATTGTGAAATTCATGGCGACATAGACAACACATCAGCATTTTCGTCAAAGCAATGGAATTTTCCCCCAATACAATTCTACAAGGAATAAACGCAATTTTAATTATGCGGCGAGATATTTTTAGCCGAGAGCATTTCAAATTTAATGGTGACGCAAGTTAACTCAACAGTGGACATTGTTATTATAGCCATAGCAGATAGTATAAAACTATAAGTCCAAGAGATTTTCTAATTAATTATAGACCCAAAGCTGCGCAAAAAATCATGCTACGAGCATCAGTGAACTTAAATGCGGCTAACTGGCGACATCCTCGTTTATTATAGGAATTCATTCAGTACACCTCTTAAAAACTTTTTCAGCTACACAGCACAGCTAAAGCTGCAAGGCGAACGCTACAAGCAGCTGGTATTTCCTCTGACTTGCTCAAGATGGCTTTTAAGTCGCTTTGTAGACGTAGGTGTGAGTGTGTGTGTGCATCATCAGATGGATTTGCCGGTAAGTGCGAAATATAATTTCCACATGCGCAAAAATGACTGAGGATCGGATCAATCAAACGGAGGGTATTTCGTCGTGGATATCCAGCAATTTAAATAAGAACTCGTCCATCGAAAACGGTGGAACCGACATTCAGGCGCATGTGAGCCGAAGACATTGCGCTCACTTCAGTAGAGGTTAAGAGTGCCCCACCCAAACTAACGAATATATATATATATATATATATATATTCATATATATATAATATATACATATATATATGTATACGAGACATGTTTTTGGAATGTCTCTTTTTTGTGAAAATCATCGCCTCGACACTCGTCGAACCGACTGCTTCGTTGATTCATCTTCATTCTTGCCTTGCTTGCGTATGCTACAAATTTTTTTCGGCTACCAACGGTCGAAAAATGGCCGAGGTTTGGCGAACCATGATCAAGCCACGGAAAAGTGGTCCTGAAATAAAGTTTTGAAGTGTATCCTGTGCTGTTTCAATAGTTTTTTCGACTGATATGGAGCAAGGCTAAAACAAGCTTCGGCTCATATCCGCTTCTTATATGTATCGTATGTACCTTCCAGTTTTGCTTATATCTTATAGCTCCGCTGATTGATCGCAGCTGTGAATAATGTGCGAGAGAGAACCTACGAATGTGGTGGGGCACGTGCGCTCACTCTCTTATCTGTGTGCTGACAGTTAAATGAATGCTTGTGTTCGCTTAGTAACAGCCTATAAGCCCGGATATCATTCGCAAGTCATTAAATTCTCGCCTGTTTGAATTAATTTTTTCTTTTCGTCGACCGACTGCAACACATGAAATTCAAATATAGAAAATCAGGGCCTCCCTTTTCGCGAATGCAATGTGCAGTTTCATAAGACAACAATCGGGGCATCAGTGGCCGACCTCAAAAACTCTACATTTATCGTGTAAGTTTCGTAGAAGCACATTATTGAAATTACATTTCACCCATTGACGATGATGTCATTCAAAGATCCTATGTGTTCAAAGTGTTTCCAGAAAAGATACATCCATGTCCTCCATCGTGGATCCATCGAGAAAGACTTGAAAGATCAATACTGAAAAATAAGAACTACACTGTAAAACTTCGTCATCAAAATTCACAGAATAATAATGAGCTAGTTTATTACTTTGGTGGTACCTAATATAAGCAGCCATTCTTCGGGAGCTCCCAACATCTGCACAACCAAAGAGAAACCACTACATGAAGCACTTTAAACATCTGTACGAGAACGACCTGCCGGCCGGCACATTACCCACACATACACACACAAAAACACACACATACCATTACAATTGTGTTCGAAAGTATATTGGCGGTTCTTGTAGCTTTTTTAATATAAAAACCTGTATTGGCATGAGTGTTTGTTCGTATGAAATCATCAGTAGATCGTTAACCTTAC
The DNA here is from genome assembly GCA_943735915.1 of Pherbina coryleti. NCBI lineage: Eukaryota > Metazoa > Arthropoda > Insecta > Diptera > Sciomyzidae > Pherbina > Pherbina coryleti. The sequence goes on from OX030948.1 coordinate 1,124,848, forward strand.
ATATTCACATGAAAATTCTACAAGGTCGCCTCTTTGGTAGCCATACTATGATGGCAGTCAAGTTCACCAAACTGGTGTAGACTCTCATGTAAATCGAAAAAAAAAAAAAATTAAAAATGTGCAGTCGAGTTCAAGCAATCCTAGTACTTTGCGCGCTAATCAGAGACCAAGGCTGAAATAAGTACACAGTCAGGTACCTGAAGTAGCGCGCGGAGTGCTAGACATGTGTCATCACTAATTCTTTCAACATATAGTTAATAAGCGCCCTAAGAGGATTTGTCCCATGTCTATTGTACTTCATCAGGTGCTCTGGTGTAGAAAAAACCCGGCACATGTTGAAGTACATTCAATATGAGGATGAATATCAAAAAGTATAATTTGCCATATTTCTATAGACTATATTAAAATAGATGAGGTAAAAAAAGCTCCAGGTATATTGGAAATAAAGGTAATTGAAGCATTGCAATAAATATGTTGTAATTTAAAGTGCAACAGATGTAAAAGTACACTCCAGAAATTCAAAGAGTCGTGGAAACATGGAACATGGTCGATAAAACTTTAAATGGAAGTCATTATTGAAAGTGAGGAAACACACAGTACTACGGATAACTCTCTGATTTTTGAGCAATTTCATAAAGTAATCTTATTAGTAAAGTAAAAATATCAAGAAAAGATTAAATGTTATATCTATTTGAACAAAAAGTTAAATGTGATAATGTTTTCTGGGTGCTTTATTATTTATCAAAAAACAATTTAAAGACACATTTTTCTTTCTTAAATCTAATGTTTATTTAACCTTAGGCTAAAAAAACGCCTCATTTATTCATTCACATATAACATAAATATTCAATGTTTATTGTTTTACAATATTGAATTAAGTAGACATTTTATTAGACATTAGAATTCCTTACCTTTTCTTAAATCTACCTTGATCAATTATGATTTTAAAATGGAATTATCATTTTAAATTTTTTTTACGTTATAAACTTAAGTTGACAGAAAAAAAACTAAATTGGTACGGAACGACAGTGTTAAACAACACCGAAGGAGTTACCTTTAATGTTTACTAAATTAATTACCCAACTTATTTATGAAATCAAAAAGTTTTGTCATCTAGCTTTCGTTAAATTAATTTCGTTAAATTAAATTTCTTCATTCCATCTTAACCAGATTGCATGCTCACATCAGCCTTTTTACTTTTTTCACATTCATTCAAAGTGGATCTTTTTAAAAAACCCCTGCTTTTGCGATATTTTTCAATTAATAATTAAATTAAATTAATAATTTTGATGTATTCTTATAGTTCTAAATTTTGTACTTAATTTTATTTCCTTTTAATTTAGTTTTTAATCTTTAGAGTATTTTGTATTGTGTGTCATTAAGGTTAAAAAGCTGAAGTGTGAGCTGAATGTCGAGTTTTTTTTTTTTTAAAAATCTTTAAAATTATTTTTTCAGTTTTATTTCAGTTTATAAATAATAAAATACTAAAAAAAAAAAATAACCGAAATAATAAAACCGAAAAGTCTTGTTCTGTTTTTTAGTGTATTTTAAAGAGTTTATCTTATTTAAAAAATTTTCAAGAAAACTGTGTGCAAACTATCTGTTTTACTTTATTTTTTAAGAGGGCATCTCTTAATAAACCGAAGTAGTCCAACGACTAGGTACTGAAAATGGTTCTCGAAAATATAATTGTTATTAAGCTGCTGTTCACTCAAAATCAGAATGCACAAAATGAAATGTAAAATTTAAAGAAAATTTTGGTTATTGTTTTCTCAAAGATAATTTTTACTGGCCTTTTAAAAAATTCAATGCGAATTTCATTTTTAATTTTTGTGTAAAAAATGTAGAACGTGTCTATTCTTTGAACTTATCAGTAGCTGAACACTTTCCTTGGTAACTTTTGCTCTGTGTGATACTGAGTAAACCCAAGGTCATTTTTCTACAATAATCTACAACTTGTTTTTTCAACTGTTTAGAATTTTAAATTGGGATAAACTGCAAATAACGACGTGAATTCATGTGCAATACGAAAAATCTATCTTTAAAGTTTTCTTAGCCCTTTTGAAATTTAAATTATTTTTTTTAATCATGTCTAAAATTAAGATGAGATCATGTTGCAATTGCAATGCAACAAAATAAATACTCTGTTTTTTTAAAAATTTTCTTATAATTCCTATCTTATGGTCGGTTTTTATACGATTTTTTTTTATTATTTTTATAAACTTTTAAAAGTTAAAACTTTTATGATTAAACTTTTATGAATAAATGTTGCATATTCATATTAATTTTTTTCCCAATAATATTATCATTATTTTATTTTGCTAAAGTTTAGGCCCCTCCCTGCTGCTAACTCTATCTGTGAACGCTCATGGCAGCAATGGAAAATACTTCAAACATATCCTCGCCGAATATTGTTGGTCTATTTGAATTGACTCAAATCCTGGTGCAAATAAACGTTAAACGTCTTAAGTATGAAAACCGCATTTATTGTTTTAAAATATTTTAATATGTTAAATAATAAAGAAAAAATATTTAAAAAACTTTAAAATGTACCTTTTATCATTCAATTTTTTAGAATTATTTTTTATAACTTTATTCTTATTTTTGTATGTTTCAGAACTTAAAACTTAAAGAATGAAATGATGGTAGTACTTCATTTTTGATATGATTATTCAATACATTTTCATGCATTTCAATGCAATAAAATTTTAACCAACATGTCTAAAAATCACTTTTTGAAATCCTTAACGTTTTATGCTTATTTTTGCAGGTAAGTGGTTCGATTTTGTTAGCTTTTGTACATCTAACTGTCCGGAGGGTGCAACATTTTAAAAAAAAGGGACTTTTAATCGTCCAAGAGGGCGCGCCACGAATACGATTTCTGGCCCGCCGCGATTAGAAAGTATTTTATGTGCAGAAGAACTTGTTATTAAGTTATCTATTTATTTTTTTTCCTTACTTCAAGATCTGTCCACAAAACATCTAATCCCTTCCCATCATCCAATGGATCTAAAATATTTACACGTAGTCTGAAAGTTTTCTTTTCATTACTAATAAAACCATTATTCTTTCAACAATTTTCAGTATTAAGATTAAAAAATATATTTTTAAAGCCTAAAGCTTTACCTTTAATTTGCTATACAAAATTTTATAGTGCGTTTTTAATTAATACTATATTTAAATTATTTGTTAGATATGCTTGAAATAACGCAATTCCGTATAAGTGCTTCTCACTTATCTTAAAAACCACCATCGAAATCAAATAAATCTTATATGCTATATGCCGAATGAAAAATAAATTTTTAAGCTTCAAGATTTTTGTTTCCTTAATGTATAGTCATGACGGTTATTTCAAAGAAAATAACGGTTTTATGTAAGAAAACATTTTACTTGTACATACAAGCAGCTATAAAATGTGATAAACGTTTAGTTCTAAACCATGTTTATGCAAAACATCAGTGATTTTTCCTTAAATTTGTGCAACAGTTTCACCATTCTTATTTTTATTGAAAGTAATTAACGAAACCATCGTCAAATCGCGGCGCCTCAGAAATCGCAATCTCCCCCAGGGCACTAGTTGCATCAAAAACTAACATTTAAAACGACCCTACTAGAATGTTTTTTAATATTTTATGATTTGAAACATTTTTTATGTTTAATTTAAATATATTGAATCTTTTTTTTTAATACAATATTCTCGTTCGTATTATAAAACGAATTTTTTAGTTTGGTTACTTACCAGAATAATTTCAAGCACAATACCACAAATGGTGTTTTGTCACAAACGCAGGGTTGGCACAAGCTATGATAATTTTATAAAAATATACAAAGGCTACCGACTTGCTTGAAAAAAGGTCGATTCACAGCACATGCTGTCCGCTACTCGGTGCAATAATTTTATTCTTCTTTGTATTTGTCTTTTATATACTCATTTGAATTCTTTCATATAGCAAAATTTAAAACAGAAGGAAAAATTCACCTCAAATCTGTATAAAATTTGTTATGATGATTTTTTTATTTGGATTTAATTTGGTGATAAACAAGGTGATAGCTAATTTTTTGCGAATGATGATAAATTCTAAGCAAAAGTTTCCAAACAATCTGTTACAATTTTTTCTTCTATGCAGTATGTCTCTTTTTATTTCTCTTTGTCAAACATTTTTGATAATTTTAGAGAAATTTGTAAGCGTCACGTTCAACTTGTTATTTACACCATTATTGGAACAATAAAACAACTATTATGCAGATGATTTTAGCGGATTTATGAAAAATTTCATTGGAGGCGTATGGGATACGTGATATACATATATGTACTATATAATACGTGATATATATAATTCTCATGACTGCTCTTTAACCATTACAACTTTTTTAATTGTTTAATCTACAATTTATATTTTATAAAATTGAAAATAGCACGTTCAATTTAAACTAATCTTTCAATAATAGTATGGCAGTTACCTCTATTATTGAGGAATTGTCAACTATATACATGCTAGCATACCCTTATACGTACCAGCCAGTTGCTGTCAAAATTACAAAATGTCCATAAATACCTCACATTGCCTTTAAAAGTGTCACATATAATTATTTCTTTTTTTTTTCTTTTTTGCTTATTTGTTAGATTTTTTAATTTAATTTACAAATTAATAAACAAAAAACAAGCAGTTTTTATTTTTTTCGATTATTTTAATTCTAATAACTTTTCAAAATATAAGTTTTTTGAACAGTTTTGACATTTGCCTAAGATGTGAGCGCGTTTTATTGCTTTACAAAAAGCCAGTGAAATTCAACGCAAACTTGACGATATTCTGGCTGTGGCAATTCCAATGATATTTATGCTCATACATTAACATAAATTCCTTTACATTTTGACTTATATGTTTTCCAGAATGTGGCAATGATTATATTACTGGTTATATAATTTATAGCTATAACTGGTTAATAATACGTGGAATTAAAATTACTATAAATTGCAAAGTGCCTAAAAGAAATAAATGAGAAAGAGACACAAATTGAAATTCACACAAATGATTCGGTTCGGTTTCCGTGGTCCTGTATATTCTAATATATATATATATATAACAGCAACTGAAACTTTGGTATTCTCTTTATATGATTTGTTGATGTGATAACTTAACGTTTCCGCAGGTTCACAAAAAAGTTGATAAAGGCATTTATTCAAGAATAGAAAAGTTGTTTAAGGCGTTGCATAGAATTGCTACTCTCTCAGTGTGGGTGCTATGACAAAACTAATTTGTCATTAAGTTAAGCGATGCATCTGAAAATTTATTACATCGAATTACAACATGGAATTACGTGGCGGCCTTGGTCAAGTGCGTTAAGGTGTGCATGAAAGGCCCATGTTACACGATGCTCGTTTGCTCGGCGTGCAAATAATTTTGTTGTTGTTTCCAATGCAAAACTGGGGCCGAATCGCTGCATCCGTGAACAAAACGGCTTTCGTATGAGAAAAAATTCATCGTATGAGAATCTCTTGAGATTGATATCGTATCTCATGAGACTTTTATTTTACTGCAACAAAAAGTTCATGTTTGACCTCATAACGAAAATTAAAAAAATTTTATACATGCCACCATGAAGGCTACCGCTGTATGCAGTAAAATATAACAACAATAAAAAAATGCTGCATGAAATTATACTATTTTATACAAATTAAAATTTCTTAATTTATTAAAGAATAAAAAAGTATAAACAATTTAAAAACAAAAAACAGAGAGGCGCTGGCTTTTCGCTCCCATTAAAAAAGACTAGATACCTAATGGATAATTTAAAAGAATAAACGCACATGTTGAAACAATTTCCCAACAGCTGTTATGGCAAACATTAAATGCATAGATAAATACTCAGAAATCAAAACAAAACAGAGATTCTGTGTTGATCTTTGTTTTTAGAGATGAATTAATGTTTTTATCTGGACGTTAATATGTGTTGGTATGCTATGCATAACCAGAACACGCAAATTCCATTACACAGATTACCAATTGATACTTGTTAAGATAGACGCTGCTTAGCTATGAGATACTGATTGGACCATTATTAGGAATAGTAACTCGAAAAACAGAATGCAATGTATCTGTAGTAATTCCATGTAGTGCGTCAAAAGTTAAAGGTATTTCAACTTGCGCTTCAACTACCACTACGCCATGGTGGAATAATTATAAGGTGTTCTCATCCCATGACATTTTTCAAAATAGTTTTTGACATGCTGAGTTATTTTGATAATCTGTAGGCTTTCCTTTAAACGTTTTTGTAATAGGTTATTTTTTTTGATATTCCGGATGAGAACTCCTTGTATATATTCTAACATGCTCCAAGCTACACACTTCTTGTTTCCACTTATATTTGTACGAGAGTGTGTAAAGACCTTTATTAATATTAAATGCTGGCAGTACCCACAATGTTGATGTGAAAAGAAGTTTTGACGTCTTGTCAGTTTATATTCGGTCTTTGTCGAGTTTTTTGTGTGACCTAGTAATAAATCTGTAGGTCGGTGGTCCTATTTTGTTATCATAAACCAATAATTTAAACTTTTATATACATTCAATCGAAGATTTGATTCTATTGTTTGATAGATCATTCCATAGAAAAGTGTTCGCATATATTTAGCTGTTTCACCAATAGTAACAAAAGAAATCCCGTTTTTTCAGCACCGAATGAACATGTTGAGGACCATTGCAGCTCGAAAAGTGTTGACCCTGCGGGGCTCTCTTGGAAAAGCATCGCGTGGAGCACTAAGAGTGTTAAGCACTCCAACAGCCGGTTCCTTCCACATTTTTAGGTTGGTAAAAAAAGCAAAGCCTTATGAAGAGATTGACTCCGGCCAAAATCTCCATAAATTGTATGCTAGATTTAAGGTTATGAAATCGTTGTGTAATCTTTATTCTGAAGAGTGCAAAATTTAAATTACATACGGAAAAACACAAAATTGCTTTGCTTTCAATGAAATTAGCTTTATCATTAAAATTATAGTCGCTTAACTGCTGATATGTGTCTTACAAGTGCCGTGATATATTACCCGCTTAACAGCCTTGCTGATACGATTATTGATTTGCATCTTCGATTTTTTGTATACTCATACTTTCAAATTTTTAAATATGCAGTTTTAAATTTTTTATTCAAACAAAACAACTTGCATATGTGTTTCAAGCAAATAAAATAATTGGTCAACATCAACAAAAGGCCCTGTACTCAAATACGTCAACTATTCGTTGAATGACTAGCAAAGTTGCTTAAAGTTTTGGTAACGGATAGGACCATTTGATATAAATTTGTATTTACTAATTCAAGATCATCATTGATATAGTAAAAAATAATCCAAATGGGAACCACTTTGCGTTGGTAATCAAGCATTATAAACCTTTTTATTATAAAGACAAATAAATAATAAGTAAATTAAAAAATAATCTAAATTAGCAAATTATTTAATCAAAAATAATAAAAGTTTCTTACCACATTAAACATGGAAAGAGTTCTATATTGCATTAAAGAATTAAAAAAATAATTTCAGACATTTTTTTTTTCCTATGAATCATAATTAATTTTTCTAAAAGAAGGTTAAAATTAATATGTATTTAATATGCTTGCCTATATGCTTTTATGAGAGATGTTAAAATAGATATTAAAATAATATATAAATTATTTTGCAGGAATTCTCATCAAAGCCATTGGATCAAAAGAAATCCTCTAGGAATATGGAATACTAACTTTGTGCGTTCATACAGTGACTATCCAAAACATATTAAGGTCAATTTACCGGCACTTTCACCAACTATGGAGCAGGGTACTATAATAAGCTGGGAAAAGAAAGAAGGCGATAAATTGAATGAAGGTTAGGCCTAATATCAACAAATTTCTTCCATTAAATAAAAAAAAAAAAGAAATAGAATAAAGAATACCGTTACCGAAAATATATAAAATCTACTATAAGTATGAGTGGTTAAAATATTTATTATATTTGTTATATGCTTGTCTCACAGGTGATCTCTTGGCTGAAATTGAAACAGACAAAGCCACAATGGGGTTTGAGACTCCAGAAGAAGGTTATTTAGCTAAGATAATGATACCTGCCGGTACCAAGGATGTTACCATAGGAAAACTTGTTTGCATCATTGTCGAAAACGAATCTGAAGTTGCTGCCTTTAAGGATTTCAAAGACGATGCTCCATCTGCCCCAAAAGCTGCTGCTGCACCTCCAGCCGCAGATGTTGCTGCGCCAGTGGCACCTCCACCACCACCGCCACCACCATCTGACGTGTCTAGACCCATGACAGCTGTCGAACAACGTGGAGCTCGAGTATATGCTAGCCCAATGGCAAAAAAACTTGCCGAAACGCAACAGCTACGTTTGGATGGTATGGTGCCTTTGGCACAATGCATGTTGTTACTTATGTGTAAAACCTTTTTTAAATATTGAATAGGGCGTGGAACTGGAGTATTTGGATCGATTAAATCTACTGATCTTGCAGGAATGTCTGCGGCAGATCCAGCAGTAGCTGTTGCTAGAGCTGCAGCGCCAGCTGCCGCAGTCGCTCCTCAAGGAGGCTTTATTGACATCCCTGTGACCAATATTCGCGGAGTCATTGCGAAACGTCTTAAGGAGTCTAAACAACAAATTCCTCACTACTACGTTTCAGTTGAATGCCAAGTGGATAAAGCAAGTTTCAACTTTCTTATTTTAAAAAATAATTAAAAATAACAATAAACTCTTTGGCTTTGGTAGTTGTTGAAATTGCGTGAGAAAGTAAACAAAAAGTACGAGAAACAAGGAGTTAAGGTGTCTGTTAATGATTTCATTATCAAAGCTACAGCTGCTGCCTGCCGAAAGGTTCCAGAGTCAAACTCTTTCTGGATGGATACCGTCATCAGACAGTGAGTTCATCTAAAATATTGTAATCAGAATAACTATATAGGAGTTATGTCTTTTAGATTCGATAATGTGGACGTCTCAATTGCTGTGTCAACTGATCGTGGACTCATAACACCCATTATATTTAGCGCAGATAGGAAAGGTGTTATTGACATTTCCAAGGAGATCAAAGCCTTAGCGGCGAAAGCTCGCGAAAACAAACTACAACCACATGAATTCCAAGGCGGCACCATCAGTGTTTCCAATCTGGGAATGTTCGGTAAGAAAATTTTAAATAAAATCTAAAAATAGAAGATTCCCATACGGTTTTTAGGATTCAACTTGTTTTAGAAGGTTTAACATATTCAAACCAAATTTTGCAAGCATCCTTCCAAGCGTTATACTTAATTTATTTTCGGTCATAATGTCAAATAATGAATAGAATGCATTAAATTTAGGATTTCACCGAGCAAGGCAAAAAAATGTTTTTCCCCAAATAATTCGGCTCTAACGATAGCCGTCAGCTCGCTAGAATGGTTCGAAAAAACCTCTAAAAATCGCGTAATGTATGGATAACTTTTTTGCCATAATATTTTAAGTTAAAAAAATTGTCACAAATAGTGTAAATCAAAGAATTACAGAGTTCTGCATCAAAAATTTTGGGAAATTTGCCCTAACACAAAAGATATTTACTTTTTTGCGGTGATTTTTTATGTATATTCTTTTTTGCAATTTTCATTAAAATATATATAACTCCTCCATATTTTGCCTGATTTTCAATTCCGAGGTATCATTGGAAAGGCGCTGATTATTAGGCACTAATATACCCTTATAGGCCTTTTTTTATGCTGTCGGATATTAGCCAGATTGTTTGAACTTATTCAAATTTAAGAGTAAACGTATTGAAATCGTATAGATGGAGATTGCACCGACAGCATAAAAACGGCCTATAAGGGTAAATTAGTGACAAGAATGAAAAGCAGCAGTCAACACCTTTCCAATGATAACATAGACCAATGTTTATTTTGAGGGGGGACCCGGACAACTTTTTTTTTGTGAGGCGCCTTAATGCACATGTTATAAACTTTACAATTAAAGTGTTATAAAAATATTAAAAAAATAAATATGTTGGTGTTTGCTTTGGTGTTTATTTAGTCATTTTCAATGACAAATGTTGTCAGTCAATGACATTAAATTATCATTAAATTAAAATTTTAAACTTCCAAACTTTGAAAAAAATATAAAAACACAATTTTCTTACGGAAATTCTTAGCAAAAAATATTGTGCAGCCCTACTTTGACAGAGCTTGATAGCAATCGATTACTTTAAGTCTACTGATGTTATTTTTATCAGAACGTTTTTTTTTTAAATTTTAAATTAAAAAGTCCCACAATGTCAAAATGGTCCCAAGAAGCTTAATATGACCATGGTATAATTAATCAGGTAGGTGTGACAGTTTTCAATCGAACATGAATTGTCAAAAATCATACAAAACAAAGCAAACAAAAAAAAAAAAAAACAAACATATTTATTTGATTTTGACAATCCATGAACGATCTCGTGAGAAAATAGCCTGTTGTCAAACCTACCTGTATAATTGTATCATGAATATGACATTATTTCTTTTATTTTTTATTATATTGCACTAAACAATTTTATTTCATAAAATATGACATATTAATGTAAGACAATTTTGTAGTATTTTTGAATGCTCAAAAATGTGTTTAAATTAAGGTGTAAGTCTTTAAGATATCGAGCAATCATATACTTTTATTTAAGAAAATTTTAAATGTTTGGCCTTTTGAGAATTGAAAATTTTTTCCAGGAAAAATTGTGATCTCTGTTGCTGTAGCAATTAAATAAGCCTAGTAGTTTTAATAATTAAACTTTTTTCTTTTTTTTAAAGGTGTTACAAATTTCGCTGCCGTAATCAACCCACCACAATCGTGCATCTTGGCGGTGGGGACTACTTCAAAAAAATTAGTTGCCGATCCTGACAATATTAAAGGGTACGATACATTATAAAATTCTTAACTTTTGTTTGTTTACTGACTTTTATTTACTTTCAGATTTAAAGAAGTCAACGTTATGACTGTCACTCTGAGTGCTGATCATCGAACCGTTGACGGTGCCGTTGCTGCCAAATGGTTACAACACTTCCACGATTTCATGGAAGACCCTCAGACAATGATACTTTAAGACCTCAAATTGTCTCATCTCGAACTTATGCCCCAATTTATAGAATTTTCTTGCAAAATTTAACGATTCTAAGGTTTGATACCATATTAGCGACCGTTTGTAATGATTTCTTAACAGCTATTGTTCAATATTATTTTATATATATTGTGTTTGAACAAAGTTATCATGAAAATGATTTGAAATTTATTCGCATTTTACCCGTGCACTAGTTTAACAACTATTATTGATGATGATATATGTAGATAATTTAAAACATATATTTAAGTTCATTTTGAATTTACTCCCAGAAATTCTAAGAAAATTCAATTATGATTGTAATTATTTTTTTTTGTAGATATCTACTTTGTTTTAAGCGCAAACAAAAGTTTTTCCCGTCACCGGGAACTGCCTCCCAATAATTGGTATTGTAATAAATAATGAGCTAATAAAAAGTTATAACAAAATTAGTTAAAAATAAAGTATTTATTTATGTATAAATTTGAGGTAATTGGAATGCTTAACTTTAAATCGTAACATACATTAAAGCGAATAGTTTGACAGCGTTTAAGTTTCACCATTTTGCAGGTCCCATCTCGGACCATTCCTTCACGAAATCTGCATGCTTTTCCAAAGCTGGGCACCATTCAACACCACCATAATCGATTTTTGGTTGTGTACCTTTGTAATTTTCAGGCAGAATTTCTGGCGAAAGGAATTTTTGCAGAGATTTCATATCACCACCGTGGAAGTGTATCTATAAGTAAGTGAAATATTCAATTTGTTATAATAATTTCATTAAAGTAGAAAACATACTCTCTTGTTAAGTTTTTCACGAACAAAAGGTTTAAAGAGTGCCCACACCATCTTAAAAATAAATGGCTGCTTAACAAAATGAACTTCCTTCATTCTCAATGGCATTGCGTCCTGAATAAAAGTGAGCAATCGTTTTGAAAAACTGGGTGAAAGTGCCTTAACTTGCTTCATGGATAGACCATCGAAGTCCATTATGCAAACCACTCCACGAATCTGTGTCTCCGGTTCCAGTTGGGCCGCAATATGTACCATATACAGCATACGAAAAACGTCATCAGAGGGAATTTCACTAGGATTCCATAATTCACCACAGTTAACAATCAAAATTCTTCGTCCAAGTTGATCGCAGTTCTTCAACACGTTAATAACACTACCCTGAATAAACTTCTCCTTAACTTGCTCGATTAGAAGACCATGCACAAGACTTGCATACTCCTTACGAAAATTAGCAGTCGTTTTCATCTGTGAAATAATTTAAAAGAAGCATTATCAATGAAGCTAAAATAAGTGACGTCGAGATTTATCAAAAAGAAGCCGATGGGGAACAATGTACATGTCATAAAGTCATAAATTTAATTGTTTTATAACTCTTATGTTACAAATTCCAACTACACCTCTGAAATTGGTATTGTGACAATCAATTTATACAACACTGCTGATCGACATGTTTGTTTTTGTTATTCCATTTGTTTTTGTGTTATTAATGTGTGCAAACCTTTGACCATTAGGTTGCTTGGCAGCTGTCCGATTAGCTGTATATAATTTAAGTTAACAATTTTAATATAAAAACCTCAAAAGCAAATACAACTGAAACTAGGGCTCTTATCACTTTAAGGTTGTCAAGAGTTCAAACAAAAATCTAAAAAATGTTTAAATATATCAAAATGTACACACACTATCACACTTACTTTTTCCAATGCACTTTGTGGATAGAAGTGGCAGGCTCTTAGAAAAATCACCAGGAACTCATCGTCATCCTTGAAATTTATGTCTGGACATTCTTTCATCAACTGCCGCAGTTCTGTGATGGCTGCCTCTTTCACTTCTGGAGTTTCACGTAATTCATTTTTGGCTACTTCAACAGTTTCAGGATTAATGAATCCTACACGGATATTAAAAGCTTCATTCGAGTTGTCCGTCATTCTGCCAATATGGTGATAATATTACTAAGGGTAGAAAATCAATGTTTATTCTAACATCACATTTAAATAATCAACATTAAGTGAAATTATTTTAATGATTTAATTTAAATATTTGATTTGCTATTTAATTTAAATATTATAATGGAATATGTCGTGATCACTATACAATTTGCCTGCGAAACGTTCAAGTATCAACAAATGATCTTACAAATTGTCTTTGGATTTAATAGCGTATTGAGCTTATTGGAATTATTCAAACTTATTGACAACGAACGCCTTTCTCAACAGAAACTCACAACTCAACTGAAATTTTGTTTTCGATTTTGGACACTAGTTAGACCAAGCATAGGCGATCAGCTGCCTATCGTTCACGGCACCAACACAATGAAAGCTACATTTCGTTCACTGCGTTTGAGAATTGGAGCTGTTATCTGAAATGTATTAAAATGTTGCATTATTTCGGTTCCAATGCAAGATGTTGACTTGGAAAATTTAAAGTGTATTTTTGTATTGCAGTTTTATTTGAAATTGAATACATTTAAAAAAAAATAATATTGATTATCTGGCTAAAGTAAAGACAAAGTTTAAATTCTGGAACTATCAATCAATAACAGTTCTATGAGACCAGAAAATTTTTTTAAACTCCTAGCGTATGAGAGTCCGTGAGATAGCTTCGGTTGAAGATACGTCCTTGGAAAACATACAAATTGTTGGACCGATTTCAATAGCCATAAACAAATAATATTTCATTACTTTTCATAAAGCTACTCGTATCATTGCCACTATTGAATTTTAAATTTGAAAAAAAGTCATTCTCTAAGGTCGTGGATTCTAATTCGAAGATTAGAACAGCGGTCATAGCATTTTATTCAAAAACAAAAATCTTAACTAACACATTTACTCTCCTAATCAGCTTCAATCCTTATCTTTTTTATAAACAACAACAACACGATCGGTCAAATTACAGTTTTCGAATTGATATTTTTTATTGTAGTGGTGATTCTGATGTCTTCTGTTCTGAACTTTCATTTTTTATATTTTTTTTTTTTTTTTTTTTTTGTAAATTGATCAATGTTCCGAAATACATTTAAAAATATTTACTCGTACACATAACAGCAAAAAGATAACTTCGAGTAATTCGTATAACTTATTCAACATTGTGAACGTGTTATTTTCATTTTTAATTTAATAACACATTTCGATGAAATAAAACAAATACTCTTGCATACAAAAGTATTGCCCTAGAAGTGTTTAAGACTCATAGGGCAAAGTCTGTTATGGCATTTGTTATAGCAGTTTCAAGCATTAATTATTGAAGTTCTCGCATTCACTGATAACAATGAACTTAAAGAAAAGTGGATTAGTTATTATCAGAAAATATGTTTTAGGTTATATCATAACAATAAAAATACGTTTAAAGCTTAGAAAGAATACTGACTGATAGTCTTCAGCAATATAGTCAAAATATATACAAAAGTGCTAGAAATGAAAAAAAAAGTTGAATTTGATAGAATTCATGGATCTTAAATCAAATTTATTATGAAAATATGTATATTCGGACCGATTGATTGGGGTTTAATATATTGTTTTCAGTAAATTCCGAAAATATCTGAAAATGAAGCAAAAATAAAACTTACAGGTAATTTGCCTCCCATCTAATAAATAATATTTTACTCTTTTGAATATTTTTTAGCTTATTGGATTTCAAAAGGCAACTCCATGACAAAGCAATGACAATACAATAAAGTCTCCAAAGTTATAAATTTGTATAAAAAATGCAGATAAAGTTCAACTATTAAATGAAACAAAAAATTAAACAATAATTAATTTAAAAAATATTTAATTATTTGCGCTCACCTTCTGCTCCATAAATTCATATCACAATTTACTCTTGATCAGGCCCGTAGCCAGGATTTACCTAAGGGGGGGTTTAGATTAAAAAAATATCGATAGTTTTTGATATCGATAAATAAAAAGGTATTTTTTATATAATTACCAGAAAGATGGGAAAAATCAGTGGCTAGAAATGGACAATACTTTGAAAAATGAATTTATAACAAATTTTTCACAATAAAGCGACAAACTTGAAAAAAAACACTTTAAAACTTTTTTGTACACCAAATACATAAAACAAAAATTAATTTACTTTATTTTTGTTTATTTTATATATTTATACTAGAGGACCCGGCAAACTTCGTCCCGCCCTAAATTCCAGCAATCACGATTACACCCGAAATTAATTTTTTATCGAATATTCATGATCAATAACAAATGGTGCTAATCGAATTTCAATTATTGATTGAATGAAAAACTCCAATATCCCATATTAACATGGAATGTAATAGGCTGCTATTATTCGAATTCAAAAGATTGTGCTGTCATATCATTTTATTGCGAATTCTATTAGAAAAATTTTTTAGTACATTTCAATTTCAATACAAATAGTTAGCTCAACTGTTAGTTTTGAAGCCATGCGGTGGTCCAAGGATCGATCCTCACAATGGGCAAACAAATAATTTTTTTTTAAAGTTTTTTTTTATTTATTGAAATGACAGCTTTTGTGATTTTTGGAGTAAAAAATGAATACGTTGGAGCTTTCTTCAAATATGGTTTATTAAGCGCTTAAATTGAATTTATCAACGAAAAGAAATTGGATGAAATATATTAAAAAAAAAAACGGAGTTATTTCCATCGAAAGTAAGAAATACGAATTTCTGATAGTTTTTTGTTATTCTAAGGAAACGACGCTGCTTTTTGACAGAATTTTCTTTTAATTATTTAGACGTACAGTTTCGCTAATAAAAGTACGCTAGTAGGATAATTTACGTTTCTTGTAAAGGGGCAGAAGAAGGGGCGTGGTAAAAACCAAGTGTGCCATTACCTCTATCTAGGATTCAAGTAATGTGTGTGCCAAATTTTAGTTAAATCCGTCCAGCCGTTAAGATTTTTTGGCTATTTAAAGTTGTATGATGTGGCAATTCCCATACAAAATTACCAATTTCGATTTTTTTGATTTTTACGCTGTTCCTTGAAGTTTTTGTAATTTTCTTTCTTTCTAAACCACATCTGTATTAAGGCAAACAATACAAAAAAAGATTTATTAAAATAGGCCCAGCCGTTTCTGAGCCTTAGCAAGACTAACGCACGCGCATTTGATTTTTATATATATAGATTAAGTCTTCTTATTTTTGTTTGTTAATTCTAATAACACAGCGTCCGATGTGACACTGCAATCCCTATGTATGCTTAAGGATGCACACCCATTTAACATAAAAAACGTATGTTCTATAATATCAAAACTGTCGTTTGTTGAGCTCAATGTGTTTCGGCTATAAGTATATCTTGCTTATCGTTGCACTGTCATTTTGGAATTCAGAAAGACGCTAAAAAAATAACATTTTCAAGACAAACTTCTAAAATGACAATAATTAAGTCTCTTATATTATTATTTTAATAATTTACTTGCAAACTTATATCGGTTTAAAATTCTATATAAAAATAACCACGATTAGAATAACGACATTTTCTTGTATTCCTGACTTTTGTAAACGCCACAATGAAAAGGTTAGAAAATTTTATTTAAAAAGTTTTTATTATCATTAGGTAAAATTACCAATAGGTTGTGATCCTGCACTTCCAAAACCAGTGCTAAAAAATATGCAAAACTTGCAATAAGCTGCATTTTTCAATTTGGAGTAAACCAACCAATGCCAACGGTTCAACCAAGCATGCTTAAATCGGAGTTTGCGAGAACCACTGGCAGGAAAATTAAAATTTGGTGGAGGCACATAAATGCTTTGAAAAATTTCAAGGCGGTTCGAGTCGGAAATATTGCTCATCAACTTAGAAATATCGTTATTTGGACATTGATATACTCTCGAAGTCGGAGGCAGTTCCGATGAATCAAATGATATGTCTGGAACAATTTCTACAATCATATACACAAACTTGGAGTTATAAACATTAAAAGTAAAATGTTAGAGTTATAAACAACTTGTCTTCAACTGCAGGTTACAAAGGAAGTTCTGAAGACTTTTCAGATTCCAAAGTTTCTTGAACGTTTTCTGCAGATGAAATAATTTCTGTTGTAAATTATT
The DNA here is from genome assembly GCA_943735915.1 of Pherbina coryleti. Lineage (NCBI taxonomy): Eukaryota > Metazoa > Arthropoda > Insecta > Diptera > Sciomyzidae > Pherbina > Pherbina coryleti. Next base: position 1,141,948 of record OX030948.1, read on the forward strand.
GTATTGTTGCATTTAAAAGAATCAATCTTATATGCTAATATGTTTATCAATAAACTAAACTACTAAGAAATATTATTCGGATTTTATCGGTTCCGCATCAAGCAAAAAGCTAATCCATTAATACATATTCAATCAATGCAAACACGCTACAAAAAAAAACACAGCTTTCAAACATTTAGAAATATTCGGCAACTTTTTAACACATTTACGCATTGATAAAGGAAAAAAAATCATTTAAATCAAGCACTTACTTTCCACCGCTCTAGCCTTTTTTAATTCTGGTTTCTGCAGCCAATTAAGTAGAATCATTTTTGTAGTTTTGGGACAGTAAAATTAACAATAGAAACTCATAAACGTATCTAACGAAACTCAATCAAAATTTCACCACTTTCACGTTACACCTGTTAACGCAATTAATTCTTAAATTGCTGGTGGTAAGCAAAGTTCAATTGAATGTATCGAACTTTTTTCGATACTTAAGCATGTTGATGTTTTCGATGTTGCTGGTTCACTTGCAGTTTGCACTGTAAGAGAAAAAAGACGCACGTGCAGCAAGTATTCGCAAATTGGCAAAGTTATATTAATTCTAATATATTATTTTTTTATACTTTTTGGACCATAAGGGGGGGTTTTAACCCTAAAAATCCCCCCTTGTCTACGGGTCTGCTCTTGATGATTTGTAAATGATTTGGAATCAACTTGTTTAGTTTAAAAAGCATTTAAAATAAATTAAGTTTTAATTCGAACTTAATTTTTAGTCCAATGTTTTCCAAGCTTAAGTCCGAAAAGCGCCTCCGTACCCAAAGAAATGGTAAAAAAATCTGAAAGCAGAATTAGAATGAGAAAGTGAAAACTTTCCCCTCCTAAAAAAATAACTTTAACAGACCGAGGGTTATTTTATCTTACTCCTGATGCTACACATTAAGACAGCGCTGAAAAAGAAACGGGGACGAAACAGTTTCATAAGTCACGTTCATTATTTTAATTTATTCTAAATAAGTATTTTTTTTTTATATATACCATTGAAGTTGAATTAACTTTTGGGATTTCAGGCACAAACGCTTTTGCTTGACGTTTAACCCATTTTATAAATTTTAGTCCGAAAAGCGTTCCCATACTCTTTCACATTTTTTCTCTGTCTCTGAGAATTTTTTGTTATACTCTCACTTTTGGCAGTTTTACAATTTTTAGTCCAATTATTAATATTATCTTAAGTAAAACTTTTTATAATAATAAAAATTCTATCGATTAAGGGATCTACATACGTGGATGTACAAAATTGATTTTTTCATTTTTTCCTTTCTTGTAATCCTCAACGTCTCCATTTTAACTTGAAATTTGAAAGTCTTGTATACATAATGCAGAGAGTAAGGGAGACCTTTTTGAAAAAAATTCTTTTGCATATTTTTGTAAATCATCAAATGTAAAAAAAGTTAATTTTTTGTGGTTTTTATTTTCAAATGCGTGATATATGCACAATGAACTGACAGTTGGAGCTACAAAACATCTGTTTTTAATTAAGATCAACTTTGAAGCCCTCTGGTGGAAAAATGGAGCACAAAAATTCAAAATATTTAGGTATATTGAAAACTGCAACAAATATTCAAACATACCAATATTTATAAAACTGCATTCGATTATCTTGTTTAATAAGACAAAAACAAAATAAACAGGACCAATCAATCGTGTAAACAATTAGATAGGACCCTTTATAAAAAATCATAAAATAGAGTTTAAAGAAAAGAATATTTACGATGAAATGTTGAATAAATTGTTTTTGTGGATATGTGTGTGTGTGTGTAACATTTTACCACATTGACTTATGCCCCCAGCTTTGCCTACAATTAAAATCTTTTGCAGACCATAGCCAGAACTTTTTTGTTTCGTCTTTTATTTTTGCATACATTGCATACTTTTAGGCATTAGTGTGCATATCATATACACCACATGAAGAGGTGAAAAGCAAAGTGCTTTAATCCCAACAATGTTTTTGTAGCTAATAAATATGAAAATTCTGACGAAAAAAGCCAAGCATTTAAAACAAAATAAAAAAGTATATTAAATGTCCAAGCACACTGAAAAAAATTTTCTGTGCCATGTAACTTATTTATAACATAATTCTATAAATAAAATACGAGGGTTGCCTTTTATGTCTTACGCCTAACACTGGTTAGTCAGTGAAAATGCTTTTATTGCTTTTCAACGTATTCTCCAAGTTGATTAATACACTTTTGCATTCATTGGAACGAATTTTCGAAACAGTTGGTATGGGTCTGAAGTTAGTATGGGTCAACGCCTGATCTAGCGTAGAAAAACCCTCACCACGGATTTTTTTCTTAATTTGAGGGACAAGAAGAAGTCATTGGGTGTCAAGGCGGGACATTAAGGCGAATAACCTATCAATTCCACGTTTTTGAGCTGATGTGTGACAACTCGCATTGTCGTAATGGAGGATGGGCTTCTTTCGGTGGTTGGTTTTTTCTTATTCTCTCTGAAGACTTCCGGCAAACAAATGGTTGTGTATCATTCAGCATTAACAGTTTTCCCGCTGTATTTTTTTATCAATCGACATGAGCCTTTTTTAAACAACCGACAAATTATGGGAACAAATCTTCCTGATGCCTAAATACTCATCTAAAATCGAATGTATTAGTGGGATCATATATCACATGCCAATGTAATTCCAACCAAGTTGATGGATGCATTCTTTTCTTGTTAATCCACGTCGAAAATCGTAAAAAATCAAAAAAATCATTTTACGAAAATGTTCACGAATTAATTCCACTTTTTTGCTGAAATGCAATTTTCAAACAACAGTAAACAACACAAAAAGCGCACATACACCAAAACGTTGTGAGTACGTTTTTGCTACAAAATAAGAAATTTTCGAATGGAACTATCAAAATTAATTTGTCAATGCTCAGTATTGCCGAGACGCATCCTCATACTGGATAGTGGAAATGAAAAATTTAATTATTTCATATTGAAATATTTGTTATACTCCCTTGCTTTCCTATCTAACTTGACCCAACTCGATTCTACCGACTTGGTGATTATCCAACTGGTCATGTAGAACCGAGGGGATTACAATAACTTATTGTTTTCACCGGAAATAACCTTAAAGAAAAATAAGAAGTCCGAAAACATACAAGCCAACTAAACCAACATTAGAATTAATGTTTAACACTTACTTTATTTTAATCTAACGTTAGCCGTCGAAGTTAAACTCTATACACTATCTTATCATAATTTAGTGTAGTTTGAATTTCTTCTCCTCAGATTACAATCTTTTTTTCTGAACAAATATTTCATATAGGTAAAGCTCAGTATGCTATAGAAACGAAAACAAAATTCGCATATGAAGTACATTGAGTTTTTTGAAAGCGAAAAGGCAATGCTAGCATGTTCAAAAACCATGTGATGAGTTGAAATGTCAAAATTTTGCCGTCGATTATATGCCCGGACATTTTATTGGCACCAGAATTTTGACATTTCGATAAGAAAACAGTACGACCTCGCATAACGCAACCTTCGTCTATCGCAATACTCAAAAACTTACATTGTTGACTCAGTAAACAAAACAGTATGTAAGGATACAATGTGATTAAAACCACTGAATCTAGGATTTAGAGACATAAAGCTTTATGTTGAAAAGTTTAATTGCGTTTCGTCAACGTTAACTATTTCAACTGTCGGAATTTCTATTAGTTGCATTGAGTAGTTGTCGTACTGTAGTTGCTGTTTTCTCCACATAAACATTTTTGACTCTATACTTATATGTATTTCGGGTGTAGAACTATATGCCAAGAAAATTTCGTTTCTACAGCCTACTAAGCTTAAACATACAAATTTTCCAAAAAAGGCCGTGTGCTTTTCGGAAACTTTTCACTCGGATGATGACATTTTGACAGTCTGAAAGAGAATATTTGGCACTTGTGAGGTGAATATGATTGTCAAAAATTCATGGAGCCCCATGGGTTAGTATAAATTTTGACAATCGAAGAGAGAATTTTTTACACAAGCAAAAATGGAAAAAAAACACTTGTGAGTTTATGAGTTGTTAGTTAAAGTCGAAGTTAAAAATTTTCTGCTCCGACAGCATAGCAACCAGAATTGCTAATTTTCAATATATATTAACAATTTCGTAAATTAAAATAAATTCTTGTGCTAATCCACTACCAAAATCAAAAACGTAAAAATTTCTAGTTGTCAAAATTTCATCGTCCTTTTGGCACAGCAAAAATTACAATTTTATTTTAACAGACAGAAATTGTATTCAACTCAGTAAATTCTCTCCTACCACGAGTGAAAAGTTTCCGAATAGCACACGGCCAAATTGTATAATATTATTGCTACAAAAAAAGACATTATTTAAAATAATTCACATTATTCAATCGATATACAAAACAAAAATCTATAAACTAAGATTATAACACCTAAGGAATATATGAAATATTAAATATAGATTAGATAAATAAAATATTGTAAGTTAAATAATAAGATAAATTAATATTCAATGTGGCGTTAAAACCCCAAAATGAAAGAAAAGATCAAGTGTTTGACTATTTTCTTTTTATTATTAGAACTATTAAAATTTTTAAATATATTTTTGTGTAAACTATATTTGATTTTGGGAAACCTTCATCTGCAGAGCATATTTTAATTTGCAATTGATAATTATTAATCATAATTAATTTCAATTGAAAAAAATTTCTTTTGTTTCAGCTGGGGTTCAAACCTGGGCTCGCATTGGCATCGAGTGGACCACACACTATACATCGCAGTGTTAAATCTGTTCTGAAAAAGACTATTCTATTTTAAGTACTACCTGTTCTTAAATAAGCATAACATATTAAAAAATAAACAAAGCCTTTTCAGTAGTAAACATTCCCTGTTCCAATAAATTTTAATTAATTTTGCTCTTAATTACAAATGGATTTTTCTTTTTCTTAATTGAAAATAGTTTGAAATTAAAATTTTGGGCTGATAGAGGATCCTAAGAGAACAATAGATTTAAGAAGCATGAGGTTTAAGCTTAAAGGGTATCAATTCAGCAGTATCAAAAAATCTATCGTGTTTAAGAAGAGTCCGAGCACTCTAGGAAATTTTCAACATTTTATTTATGAAATTCAAATATGTACTATGTATAAAAAGCAAAATATCTTTTATATTCTGGGCTTAAATTGCGTTAATCATGTTTATCATTATTTTAATTCGCTAAAATAAATATTCACGCAGCAATGACTTCTTTAAACTTCAAATCAAAATTAAACGCTTAAATTTATAGCAGAACAAAATAAATTTCTTGTATATTTCAATATTTGGCACTGCACTAGCAACTACCTTAAATGCCAGCTAAAACAAAGTAGTGGATCAACTCTCATTTTCAAAGCTATTCAAGTTGAGCCAACGTTTGGATATGTATGTACTTGCTCTACCTCTCTTGTGAAGCTCTTCTTAAGCAAAGCTTTAAGACTGGTTTGTGCTCATTTATATAGTGCGGATGCATGACTAGACTTTTATTACTTCAGTTGTAAAACCTGAAAACAGCAAATCAGTTAGTTACCAACATTCGTTCCTGCTGTTCGGTTCGGATTAATTTAATCATATCGAAAAAGATCTAATCGTTATCGTAGATTGCAGTTGTTAAATTCTGTTTTTTTTTCGTTTTGTAAAGACCTTTTTGACAAACCAGATTCCGTTTCAATTTAGTTTAAAATACATAAGGATATCGGTAAGTTTAGCTCAAGGGCGTGTGGTTTCAAAAGTGCTTACCAGTCATCATTTTTGTTAAAATATGACTTCCTAAAGATATATGAATACACATGAAACAATTAAGTGAAAAATGCAAAAACCACAAAATGAGTGTCTTAAAAAATATATAGACCACGTTAGCAAAATATAAAAACATTGACTCAAAGAAGCGATGTGCAAACCAACATACGTATATATTTTTTAATATTACTCGTATGTATCTAGATATAGCCATGTAATGAAAAACTCGCACGCAAATCTTTGTAATAAGTTATAAGCGTTATTTAATTGTTGTTTTTTTAAAAAAACAAAAATAAAAAAAACGTAATCTCCACTCAGTGAAGTCTGTCTTGCACGAAACCGTTGTTGACTCCAGGTGGAGATTGTAAAGTGGCAATGCGTGAAATGGTCGTCAGCTGAAACTGGCAAGGTCATTAAGAGCTATGAACGTAAAAAAAACCTGGCTTTGTTTGACCGTTTACTAACCTTGCTTGCTATTTATCATAGGTACTTACCGTACTTTTTACGGAAGACGAGGCATGAACGTTTCCACTGCTATACGCGCTGGAATCGGTACATCATATTCAGTTGCAATTATGGCATCCAAGCATAGAAGATGCTTTATTATTTCTATTGACATTCGCGTGATAAGCGAGAAATATAATTGGAATGAAGATAAGACCATTTTTCTGTTGACATACCTTTTTATCCAAAAGTATAATTACACTAATAACCCACATTTTGCTGTTAACTAGTTTATGTTCCACATTCGAATTCTCTGCGTGTCTGCGCACTCGGTAATGAGAATTTAATGCTGTTGTATCAATTTGGGGAAAAGTTATAAGCTTAGTTCAGGGTTCAGTAAAATAATGAAATTAAAAAAAAAAAAAAAAATAATTCATTTAATTTGAAAATTAAATTTGCCCCGAAGACATCCTGCTTTTAAAAACTCATTTTATACAATATATAAATAATTAATTGTTTGCACGAGTAGCATGAATATAAAAAAATTAAAAGCTTGAACGAATTTACAAACATACTGAATGAAATCCGTTAAATTAAATGCATAACTATACAGTTAGTTCATCTTAAAAAATATAAAATATCATTATAACTTTGATTAAAATCTTAATATTGCTAAAAATTTAAGTGCATAAAATTATGTATTGCTTTAAAAGTAAGTTCATATAGCTTATTAATAGGATGAGTGAAGAATAGGAAATGTTCAGGGACGTTGAACCGACTATCTAATGATGGTTGTATTTTACACAATTTTAAAACTTGAAAAAAATTAATTTAACTCTTTTTCATTAAAAGTGCACATTATCACATTTGTGAGCTTAACCAACGATGATCCATCGATGCACAAAATTTAACATTACATGGTTAAGCTAAAATATATCCTCATAAAAATTATTACCACAAAATAAATTGAATTTTTTTATTGAATTTATGTGTTTGACGGTCTTGAGTTAACCGCATAAATGTTGGTTATGAACAAAAAGTTGTATGCTGGCAAATTAAATATTAGATTTACCGTTATTATAGACAAATCAGCTTGAAAAAAAAACGAATCGCAACGACCTCTTTTTATGAGAGAAACATTCATCTAACATTAAAGTGTTAGTTGAGAACGAGTTGGCAAATATCCTTCTGTTCCGATCACAAAGCTTCCTGAGAGTCCTCAATTCTGTGTCAATATTGATTTGATTAAAGAAATCCAAATTAATTGTAGGTTCGTTCAGTTAAGTTTATCTGATGAAATGGCTTTAATCAAGAAGAATGCAAAAAAGGCATTTGCATACATTCCTAAGAGTTTTTTTCAATCAACAAGGACCGTTTAATGGAGAAATACGAAAACGTTGATGTTCTAAAATGACCCATGTATCCGCCTGCATATGAAATTGAATGCAAATTCATAAAGAACGGACGAAGACTAAATTCTAGTAGGAATGAGCTGAAATTGGACTTTAAACGATGCCCAGACCAAATATCCAAAAAAAAAAACAAGTTTAGAAGTTTCATACGGGGTGAACTTTGCTAATGTGTCTGATCTTGTCATTAAAATTAAGCTTATTTAAAGTATTTTTTATTTAAATGCTTGGACTTTATTCCATTTGATCAGTGCACAAAAAAGGCATTTTTATTTGCACTGAACTGTTGGAAAATTGTTTTATTGTTTCTTTATAATAACAATTTTTACTTCTTAGATGTAAGATATCTTATATATATCTTGTATATATATTATATTATATATCAGCAGGCTAATCTAGATCGGGCTCCAGTTCATTAAGGGTGATAAGGATAGAGATAAGGTAATAAAAAAACTATTAAAGAGAATTCTGTGTTTCATTAAAAGTTAGTTATGTTTAGTGGTGTTAGTTTTTAGTTTTGTAGAGAGAGTTTTATATAGAGCCTTGGGCATAACGACGGCAATATTTGTTTTAACATTTGGTTATTTTATTTTGGTGTAAAAAAGTTAATTAATAATATAAAAAATACATTTTTGACACGCACACACCGCGCAATTAAAATAAAATCGAAATAAAAAAAGATAAGAAAATGATAAACAAAATAAAACAAAACCCATACATTGTTTATGTTGTATATGTATATGTATGTGTATGTATATTAAAGAGCTGCACAAAACATTATATTTATAGTATTTATAGTATTGGTGCACATCGAGTGCACCATGCACTCACAAGTATCGGGGATAACATAATTTTAACTTAAAAAATTAAAAAAAGCGCCATATCTCGAAAACGAAATGAACGAGGTCAAAAATAACACCAGATTTGGTTTCGTAAAGGGATATATATATATTCTACTTCAGTTAGGACTATACTTGAATTTTCTTAGATACTGCATATCAAGTGTATATCAAAAAATCTGAGTTCAAAACTACATGTTTTGAAATGTGATGACGACAGAGATGAAGTACTTGAATAATGGTAGATGCCTTGCAAGACATTTTTTTATGCTTGTGCAGTGCTCTAGTTCATATATTCATTCTACTACAAATCCGTGTAGGGAAGTTAAAATTTCTGGTTGAATGTATTTTTTGATGAGAACTCTGAAAAAGTATTAAAATATTTTAGTTGAAAATAATACAAGTTTTTAAAACTCGAGAACTGCGCCATCTATTCCATACAATTTCACAACAATTCATTGAAATCGTTTTGATGGTTTCGGAGATTAGCGTGCATGAACATAGTAACAGGTGTTTTTTACATATTAAGGTATTTATTATATTCTAAATTATAATGTATAGATACTTATACAAAACACAACGACATGTGAACTTTTGTGTGCTCGTTTAGCAAAGACCCTTGATCCTAGAGAAATTAAAGTTTTGACTGTTGTTATCAAAGTGATATAAACGGTTTGTATGATAAAATGAACCCTATTGAGTACTGATCATGGTACGTCACAATTGGTACCATACAACTTCAATGGTTAAATCGCGATTTTTCGGGTAAATATTATCAGAACTAATTTCAAAAACTTATGTGGAGAGCAATTGACAATGGGACATGGTACCTTCCACGCAACTTTTACACTTATAATGCGATATACTGATACTGTCAAATTTAACAGTTGTCTTTTAACGGATGGTAATTGTCAGCACCAGTGTTGCATTTAAAGTTATTACACGGGAATTTCAAAAAGTCACTGACATCTCAAATAGCCCTCGTATAACGTTATTGATACTTGCCAAAGTTCATGGCTTAAAATCGATATAAAAATATTTATGCATTAACACTTTGACTGCCACCATATAAAGAAAATATCGGATCATCCGGCCATTTTTTTTTTTTTTACTGGTCTAGTGTATTTTGGTATCAGAAAATCCGAACAAAATATCAAAAAATGTTTTTTATTATATTTCTGTGAAGTTTTGAAATATTTTATTGAGGCACTAATGTACGTCATGAGGTACATATGCTGTGCCTTGTTTGTATATTTGTGCAATTTTGTTTTGATCATAGCTACACATTCTCTAGCTAAGAACGTGTCTTTTCTATACATACCACGCTTCCTTATGGGCGTTACAAACGGAGTGACAAAATTAATATACCCCAGTAAAAGGGGTTTTTTTTTAATAGTGGGGGTATAAAAATGATGCGCTAAAGATAGGTTTAGGTATGACAGGCCATGCGGAATTGAACTACATTTACAGATTTGCATTTCGAGGTACTAATTGTAAACCACGAACTATAATGTGTAATCAAATACTGAGGCACATACGCTGTGTCTCAGAGCCTACGTGGACATTTTATTGAGGCAAACTGTATGTGCCTTTTTTATTATTATTTTAATTCAAAAAATGTTCTGTCGCTGCTGGGGTTCGAACCCGGGTCTCCAGGTTCGTTGACATAGCGGCCACGCACTTTAACCAACTACGCCACGGACGCCACTAACTCATACCTAAAATCCCTAAAACTTCAGCTTATATTAAATATTAAAGCAAATTGATCTGACTATAGCAATACATCTAAATAGATCTGAATAGGTAGATCCTAATCTGAAAATTTCAATAGCTATTTATTTCGATATCAATAACTGTTTGAAACTCTTGATTTCACTTGATCAATAATGTTATATATTTAACACTAACCTCTTAATTAACCTTTCGGTGCTGAGTGTATTTTTAAAGATACTATAGAAAAATTTTCAAGGCATAATTGTAAGTTAAAGAGAGAGAAAAATAAAGCTCGTAAAATTATGAGATTACGTACGAAGTTCAAAGATATTTTAAAAGAAATGTTCTTTCTAGACCCGGGCACAATGGGATGGTTTATCATTAAACCTTCAAAGTGATTCATAGTTAAAATTTTTAGTGCTTTTTTAAATGTTTACAACTGTGTTGTTGTGTTTTTCCATTATAAACAAAAAAGCGTGTTACGCAGTTATTGTTTTTTCATTATTTTTCATAAAATATATTTTATTTTTTTCATAAAAATCAAGTCAATGAGTATATTGGGATTTAGATGAATTCGAAGCATATTCCGTTGGTCTCTTGCAGTCGCTATTAAAAGAAAGCTTGTGCAGAATAAGTTTGATAACGTATATTAAGGAATACTTATGTATCTTATGTAATTAACCAAGTACTTAAAAATATCTTGAAGTAGATTAACATCAATATGAGCATTGTTTTCTATTAAGTTCTATTTCTTGATGGTCGATGGTTAATATGTTTATCAATGCATTCTAAGTATACCAGATTATGTACGCTTGTAAGTTGGGTGGGGGGGTGGTTAACTTAATTTTAACAAGATTTGATAAACAATAAATAATGCATGTATATAACGGGTAATTCAATCCGAAAAATGCCACAATAACGCAGCTCGCTAAACAACAATATGAATGTTAAAACTTTTAACAGAACGCTAAGATAATTGCCCTCGCTCACTACAACTTATATTTCTGTGTCTGCAAGAAATAATCGCTTAAGTCGACTTTGATCAGAACTGAGTTTTTAATGGTACTATATTCCTTGAGTATATCTTTATACATATACACAAAATCTGAAAATACTAAAATGAACCAAACCAAAGTGTTGACACAAAAGTAAATGAGACTTTCATAGAACTTATATGGCAATTGAATATTTTGAAGTAAGATTTCTCAAAGCATTGAAATCGGGCTTAAGCTGTTATTGCTTATGAACACAGATTTATTTGTTGCAGTACGTTTTCTTATTTCCAATATACATGTTCTTGAGGCGATTATTTTGGCCGGATGTTTATGTTTTGATTAAAAGCAAAAGCTGTATTAATTATAGTCTGAATAAGTAAGCTACAAAGACGTCTGCAGATAGGGTAACTTGAACCCAGCTTTACTCCCGAAAAGGATTAACTATATTAATAAATCAATTAATTACTAATAAATCAATCAATTATAATTATTGTTATCAGTTGCAATAGCCAACAAGAATCATAATTCATTTGAGATGTATTTTTTGATGTTGAATCCGGCCTCAGAACTACTCTATCAAGTCAGAATTTTTATATATCCTTACCTTAAACTGCAAAAGAAAACGGTTCTTTGAGACAGGAAAGCGTAATTTTGATCCATAAAATCTGATATCATTGCCAGTTGAAAATACTTAGGTTTCCCTTCAAAAAGCAAAATAACTCGCTGCAAATTCGATGGATAAAATAAGAGGAAAATTAAAAAAAAAAACAAAATATACTTTTGTAACCAACTATAGCAGTTGGTTACTCAGAAAGAAACTCATCATGCGTTTTTATTGACGAAACTTGCACCAAAAATCCTTCAAGTCTTTATTCATTTGACAATTTATTTAATTAACTCCCCTGACCTATCAACTTTCCATATAGATCTCTCTCTCTTCGCTTTACTGAAAGTTCTGTAGACGCTCATGGATTGCTGTAATGTAAATAATTAACGACACATCAAGTGATGCATGTCGTTTGAACTTAGTCCCTAGAACTTTGATTTACACTTTCGATGACGTTTATAATTATCAAGAGTTACTGTCAGAAACTATTTGTAATTGATTGTTTATTTATTGCTTTTTTTATTTCATTCATATTTACAATGTTTATAATGTTAATAAAAATATCAATTGATGTGAATCACTTTAGAATTTAAAATGTATTTAAAAACAAAATATATTTTGTATATTGCTGAAAGCTATACTATTACTTCTACTACAACAACTGTTGAATTCCAAGGACAATTATGTCTTCAGTAATTTTTTTGTTATATTTCGAGGATTAATTCAGAAAATAATATTTTACAAATATGATTTCACTGCATCAAAATTATAAAATTTTCATTAGTATTTGAAGTTTTCCATACTTAAAGAATAAGTTTGAAACACTGATCACGAATTTAAAGTTTATTTCTCTGCATCTCATTTAGTTCAGTCACAATTTTTCAAAATGCATCGGCGTTGCATGGAATTGCTACTCGATGAGTATAGGTGCTATGACAAAAATAATGGTGAGGCTTATTTTTAGAATTTATGTCATAAATACTAGGTCGTAGCAGTCGCTTAGCAAACACTTACGCGTTTGCTAGCTAGCCACATAAATTGGTACGTTGTGGAGGCAATTTAGTTGAATTGCTAGCTCCAATAGATTTTTCTAAAAACTATATAAGAAAAGATATAAAATAGGTTTTGTTATTTCAATTAAATGGGGATTCTACTTTTTGTCAATAAAATTACCAGATCTCAAACAAAATGTACCGGAAGTTTACCGTTTACATACAATTTGGCCACAAAGTAACAAATGGTAACATTGATGTCACAAATGCGGTAAATGTGCGTCAAACGTGATCAACTGCCACCCCAGAGGTCCCGGGTTTGAATTCCAGCTAGGCCATGATCCTACGCTTTGACCTTTCACGTTTGCAATTTTCTTTCATTAAGTAATCGGCTGAAATTGAAAACTCATCAGTATTTACGACTTGGAGTCGTAGTTTGTGGATGAGATTGCCTTATTACTCGAATTGAATTGATTGCCCCTTCTCTCACAGTAATCTACCACCCCATTTCGAACCAAAGCAGACTTGACTTAATAGGTATTACACCTAAAAACCTTGGTTCAAAGCTTAAAAAAAAATTGATAAGGTTATATATGTTATACTCTGAAGTACAAATCATACTCCATTATGTGTGTCAAATTTAGTAAATTAAACAATACAATAGAAAGCTTACGTTTTATTATAAAATTGACGTTATTAATAGAACTTACAAAAAATAATAACTTTACATTAGGAAATAATTGTGTACAAATAAATGTACATACTAAAATAATCAAAAATTATGAATAAAATTATAATATATATCAATCAATACAAGTACAAGTAAGTAACCTGTTCAATAATGCATTATCTACATTAGCGAAGATTGTCAAAAAAATAGTTAATAATAATAGACATATTGGATTACAGGGGGTGTCGAATTAGTCAGGGGCCGGATTACCGGGGGTCCAGTGTAAAAAAAAGATGAACGCTGATTGTTCATTAAAAATTTGATTTGTAGACAGTTCTTCTAATGATACTCTTAATGAACATTCCCTGAAAGTTTGTTGTTCTGTCCAATTTGCCTCATTATCGGGTTCATTACGAACACTTTCCTTATTTAATTTAGTATTGCTAATTGTTGTGTTAAATTGTTGTTTAAAGCAATGTGAACAAAAAGAATCGACTTTCATCTCTATTCAAATGCTGAGTGCTCTCTCTTGATGCTTCTGAATATACGTAACCGTCTAGTGCAGTTTTAAGGACTAAATGTTGACAATGTTTAAAAACATTTCTAAGTCTATATTTCAATCCATGTCGCGACCAATATCACAATATCCTAGATCCTAGGACCTACAAATTAGAATATCGTGATATTGATCGCAACATGGATAAGAATGGAGGCTTAGAATTATTTCCAAATATTGTCGAAAAAATTCATTTTATTAAAACTGCTAAAGACGATTTTATAACATTTATTGGTTTTTTTCTAATTGTTTGAATTTAAATCTATTGGTGTTTTCGTTTCTACAAAAAAATGTTGCCCTACCACAGTGCAACATTTTTCAAGTGTTCCACTCAACCCTAAACGAAACGAAAACACCATAAGTTATAGTCATGAATTGATAGAATCTGATAATGGCTTTATGAGTTAGTGTTAAAATCAGCACATTCTTAGTGGAAGCAATGAAAGCTAATAAGCCTACCAGTCACCAAATAATGAAAAATGAAAAAAATTGCAAATATCTTTTATTTTACAGGATTAACCAACACGTGTAAATAAAAACATTAAACAATTTAATTTTAATGTATTTGCATCCATTTACAAACTTCAGCATAGCAGTTATTTATTTTAGTTAGTAATAAACAGCTGTTGCAGCGAACAACATTCGCCTTAATGTTTTTGTTGTTGTTGTTGTGCCATGCTGTTCGGTTATTTATAGCGAGCGAGCGAAGCGAACGACGTATACATACAGAAGCAGGCAAGCAGCAAACTGAATTAAGCGAATATGTATCAACAAAGAAAGATATGGAAATATTTTTTTCAATAAATTTCTAAACTAAACAGAATTTCCAAATTTGGGCTTCGCAGGCACCTAAGTTAAGATCAGTAGAACAGTTTAGAAAAAGAAATATTAAAATCGGTCAACCCATTTCAGAGTTCTGTTCCTTTAAACATTCTTCATGCAAGTTGTTCCAAAAAAATAAAAAAAAATTAATTATGTAAAAAAAAATATTATTAAATTAAAATAAAGGATTTGTACTTGGCCTTGCTCCAAAAATTAAAAAAAAAATAAATTATGACGTCGTCAGGTCGAGGAGGTAGCAGCTGATACAACAAAATTACAATACTGTTGCATGTAAAGTTGTAAATTTTACAGTAAATTTTATTTTACGACAGCAAAGATTGGGTCATTGACCTCATAACGCAAATACAAACAAAAAGTTTTGCGCCATGACGATATGGAGGTAACCGCTTAATGCTGTAAAAATACAACAACAATGAAAAAGCGTTGCATGGAATTATAACTCCGTGACCACTGGTGCTATGATAAATTTTATGGAATGACAATAAAGGCGAGGTTTTCTGTTACATGATAAAAATAAAAATTTTACGTGAGGCCCGCATAAATGCTTCATTATTGCACGAATTTATTGCATGGCGCTAAGTTAAATGTTAATGTAACAAAGCAAAAATTAAATAAAAATCAAAACTAAAACGTAACATATATTAGAACAAGGATCCAAATCCAAACAAGGATTAGAAAAAGGCATGTACATCGATTAAGATCAGGAAAATTATAAGGATTAGGACAAGAGTTTGGACATGGATCATGACAAAGTTTAGGCAAAGGCGGAGAACAAGGATTCGGGCAAGAATTTAGACAAGGATTGGGAAAATAATTTAGATAATATAAAAAACAAGAATTAGTTATAGGGTTGGGAGAAGGATTGTGACAAGAAGTGGACTTTTAAATGGATGCGGACAAGAACTAGGACAAGGATTTGGACATGAATTAAAATCAGAATATGGTCAAAGGTTAAGAAAACGAGCTAGACAAGTATAAGGTCAAATATATGAATAAAGGTAAGATGGAAAAGAGTTTAAGGACAAGGGAAAGGATATGGATAAGTGTGTCCATGACACAGTCAACTGCATCTTTTTTTTTAAGAGAAGAGTTCATAGATAAAGGTAAGAAGTTCAGTCAATAACTCTTTAGTAAGAATTATTTCCCATACTCTTCAAGATTCCTGTTAGTCTTGACTTCCAGCCCATATTAAGAGAAAACTGAATGTGACGTAGATAAAAGGGTTCAGTTCAAAATTATCCTTACACTGTTAAAAATTCCAAACACTAAGCCAAAACGTTGAATATTGGCAAGGTAGTGTAAACAAACAACACAACTTTATTTCCGTCGGTATTAAAGTTTCTTTACCTTGTAATTATACCAAAAAAAGATTGACGTTACGTCAATAACAACTGCACTTAAACATATACTTCAGTTTCTGACAGACGCTTCAACTTCTGACAGCCTGACATTTAGTTGTTCAATTAATTTGTGTAGCGTTTCTGTAAAGATTGAAATATATGTATCTAATTAATATTGAGAAGTAATAATTGTTTTAAACAAGACTGTATAAACGACTCGACGGAGGATTTTGTACAATTAGAGAAAGATAACAAAACAAAAATTAATAAACATTTATTAATTTTGTTTTCTAATATTTAATAGTTCCTAATATTTGTAACCTTTCGGCCTTTACACTTTATTTGCTCTCAAATGCGTGTTGGGCATGTTCGATGTAAAAATAAAAATAAAATAGAAAATCCCGGCCGCTATGCGCCATTGTAATAAAATTTTCCGAAAGGCTTTTTCTATGCATATCTTTTCTATATTTTTGAATTCAACAAATATAATTAAGCCCTTTTAGATCTAGTCCAATATTACGATTTTTGACAAAGGATGTTATTTGACTCTAAATTGTGATAAATATGAATTCAGTGTGAATTTGAAATCGATCGACCAACCGGTTTTTTCCAATTTTGTTTTCACTGTTAATTTTTTTTTTTTTTTTTATTATTTAATAGAGTTCAAAAAAGGTAACCTTGACTTTAAACTCGCTTCCAAGTTTCGGAGCCAAGACAGAAATCAATACTTTCAAAGCACATTAATATTGACGGCTATGTTAATGAAGACAATTTGAGCTGAGGTAGCTTAAAGCTTTAATAGCTTGTACTTTTAAAGTTCGCCTTGCTTTGCATGGAAAGAACCCAATTCCATAGTTATAATATTGTAACAAAATGTAAATCTGAACCTTTTTTGTGCTCTTAATAAAATAAGCAAAATAATATGAG
Source organism: Pherbina coryleti (assembly GCA_943735915.1). Lineage (NCBI taxonomy): Eukaryota > Metazoa > Arthropoda > Insecta > Diptera > Sciomyzidae > Pherbina > Pherbina coryleti. The sequence continues at coordinate 1,159,058 of OX030948.1, forward strand.
GCATGGTTTTAGGTAAGATAACTTTATTTCGACATTACAAGATATAATTTTCTAAATTGATTAAGAGTCATTGGAGAGATAGATTGAAGTTAAATGATCGCCAAGACAATATTTATACAAAATCTTCCTTAATTTCATATACAGTCTATATCAATATTGTATACAGTGTATACAATATTTATATACATATTATTCGGTGCATTATCGAGTATAAAGATTCCAGAGCTCACCTGAAAAATTTATGCTACGCATTAGCATATCATTTGCACAAAAACAAAGTCTCTCTCAATTAAAAATATGGTCATTATCTACTTTTTTCTACTAAATTTTAAATTGATGGCTTAAATTGTTTCTGTTTTAATTACCTTGTTCTTGTATTTTTTTTTTTTTTTATTTTCGACATGACTGACTAAAAGGTACGCTGCACTAAAAGTTATTAATTAAAAGTGTGACTGGTACTAAGCAGACAAAAATCAAACATTTTATTGAGTTTCATCTGACTTTCTGTATTTTTTTTACTTCCTTACTTTACTTCAATAAATAACGTCTATGACGTAATTTCGTAGAGGAGTGCAACTTTTCACAGAACCGATGACGTTATATTGCACGCTTTAAAATGTTTATTTTAATACTAAAGGTTAGATTTTGTTTCAAATTATTTTGATTCTAAAGTTCTTCCGGCACAAATCACTTTAATGTGATTCTCCCATTTCCTCTACTTTATGTAAATTAGATAAATTTTATTAGGAAACCTGAAAGTCTTGTTCCAATCGAAATAAGTGATGATAACAAAGTTAACACTGCTTTGTTGTATGGAAGTATATATTTAAAGACATATATTAATATTGAATTCGGAATCTAGTCTAATATGTTTTTCTTATTTCATAGAAATTGAAATTGATAACCGAAAATGGCAACCGATTGCATCAAGTTCGACGATAACAAATTGCCCTACATTGATTTGGGTAATGCAGTCATCCGCATGGAAAAAGAGGAAGCACCTGAATGGGCTTTAGAAAAGGCAAGGCAGGAATTGCGTGAAACACCCGAAATTATGGAAAATGCTATAGAAGAACTAAGAAAACTAATAGAAGGTACTTTTACAAATTGATATTAAACCGGTGTAATGTTGACATATTCAAAATTTTTCAGAGGAGAAGTATTTGAATCTTCCAGTTGATGATGAGTACATGAAAATGTTTTTACGACCATGTAAATACTATCCGGAGAGTGCTTTGAAAAGGGTATGGATTCAGAAACTATAAAAAAGTTCGATTTTAATTTAAATATAATATATATATGTATATAGCTCACAAACTTCTTCAACATGAAACTAAAGTATGGTGAACCTTGTGAAAACATACTGCCCGCAAAAATAAAAAATGTTTTTGAAGCTGATATTCTGGCACTACTTCCAAGCAGAGACCAGCATGGCCGCCGAATTCTTATCTTGGAGGCTGGAAGTAAGTTTATAAGTGGTCTATTATTAGTGGAACCAATAAAGAAAAATCTCTTTTTTTGTAGAAAAATGGAAACCATCGAAAGCTCCATTGATAGATTTATTTAGAGGAATACAGCTAACAGTATTGGGCTCAATGGCAGAGCCAATGTCGCAAATATGTGGTGCGATTGTCATAATAGACATGGAGGATCTACCAATGAGCCACATTATGCAGTTTTCGCCTTCTTTTGCGGCCATGTTGTTGGACTATGTGCAGGATTGTATTTGCGTGCGTCTTAAAGCGGTTCATATTGTGAACAATTCCTACATATTTAACATGCTTTTTGCCATATTCAAACCATTTATCCGGGAAAAATTGCGTAAAAGGGTAAATATTTTCATACAGGTCAATTTATTTCGGATAGTTTCGTTTTCAAATCGTCCTTAATTTCACTTTTTTTAGAGTTCTTTAAACATTTAGTAAGCAAACATTTGTTCCTCTTTGCTTTTATTTTAGATTTTCTTCCATGGAAAAGATTTGAATTCATTAGCTACTCACATAGACAAAAACTCTCTTCCTGCAAAATATGGTGGCACTACTACATGGGAATTGCCTCATGGATCGTTGCTGGGAGAATTCTTTGAGTGCTACACACCCGATTACGAGAGTAAGTAATCAATTTCAAATTTTGTATTTTATAAACAAGTATTTCTGATAAGCCAACATTGATGTTTGATTTAATATCCTTGTTTATTACACAGAGGCCGATAGTTATGGATTTACGGAGGGCTACAAAAAAAAGAAGTGATAAGGAACTGAATACAACCAGCTCTGCTTTATGTGATAATGATATTAATATTTGAAGTCCGTGTTAATTTTGTGTTTAATTTGTAAACATTTACTAAATTTTAATCTAACTTAAGTGTATTTTGTAAATGTTATTTAAGTATCATTATTTAAAATAGCTTGTAAATAATGGGATATTGTTATGTTAACCATTTAGAAATTTTAAAGATCTTTACAATATTTACAGAAAAAACAGGAAAAAAAACACATAAACATAAAGTAATATTAAAAAAGATAAAGACTGTATGATGTTATTTTTTTTTATTGAAGTAATGTTAAATGTTTGAACAAAATGACTCGTGTGAACTTGAATCGAATCGACAAGAAGAAGAGCAGTACTGTTACAAATTTTAAACTCGGTTGGATATATGCGGAGTTAAAGATTACATGTTAATAAGCCATCCATGTTTAACCATCTAATCTAAATTGGTGTGCATTGCGTTGCGTTTCCAAGCGCCATGCAAATGTTCTTTGAGTGCTACCTAAACTAAACGCTGTGTGAACTTCAACAATTCAATTGTTTTTCTTTTCGTTCTCTTTGTCGCATCCAGTTTCACTACCAAACGCATTGTCAAAATTGGAAATTCGATTGGTTAGTGCGTTGCGTATTTTTGTGGTCTTCATACAAATCAGACGCAAACGCACTAATTTAGGTTGGACTGTAGGGTATATCGATTCCGTCTTGTCACTTTTGATTGAATTTCTTAAATTACATTCTTTGTGTTCGATGACTGCTCTAGATTAAGATTTCTCAATCCAGTTCAGTAAAAAGTGTTCGATGAGTTCCTTTTTCTGTTCTTTGTTTATCCTAGTTTTTTTAAGCTACTGTAAGTTTCGCTTTCTGCTCTTTTTTACGCTACTATTTTTTGTAGTGTAAGTAAGAGTAGCAAATAATTAAATCAGCTGTTTTGGTTCTTTTTGGGAGATTTGAGAGTTTAAAAAATGGAAATCTCAAAAATGGGATACAAAAATGTTAAATAGGTTTTTTTGGTGTTAAAAAGGTTTGCGAATTTTTTTGTTTTTTTTTGTATAGGCAAGTCAGGCAAAAAATGACGCCATATCGTCCCATATGCACCCAATTATCGTAAGCTCCAATTTTTCTGTTCCATTGGTTAATTTAGCATCTCACCTATTTTATTGAAAATGGAAAAGTAATTATAAAATCTTGCATAAATAAACCCAAAAACACAAAAAACGTTTCCTGTAAAATTTTAATTTTGGCGCTTATGATAATTGGGCGCATAGGGGACGCTATGCATATATTTAGTGATCTACCTTCTTTACATATTGTATATTGATTATGGATTCTTGCAAACTAAGTAGTAATTAAATGTTTTAGTTTTCTTTAAAAAAAAAAATAAATATACAGTAGGTATTTTTTTGGTAACCACGTCTTGGGGCACTTTCCCTTTAATTTCTCGAAAAACCAATCATCCGATTTGGATGACATTTTTTTCATGATAGTCAACACCCAAATGCATCGGAAAAACTTCTCAAACTAATCGTAATTTCATTTTATTATTTCAAAAAAACTAACCATAATTTTAAATACGTTTGAAAATACTTTTTCGCGATTGGTTGTAATAAAAACTTATCGAAAAAAATGTCCGATTTGAATAATTTTCGCGCCAAATACTTTAAACACCAGTCACTAATTTATTAAAAAAAAAAAATAAAAAAAAAAATAATTTCGCAACTCTTTATGCAAGCATGTTGTTTTGCTTCTTTCGTCACTTTTATAAAAAAACACTTTTTAACTGTTTTGTCTGAGATGCTCCTTGACAACATCCAAAGCTTGTCATCCTCACCAAAATCCTTGATGACAACAACAGAGCAGACACACACCTTGTGTGATTTGCCTTCTTTGTCAATTTTACACAAACCGGACCATTCGCCCAGTTTCTTGTGCGTTTCGACACTGATCAATGGAATCTGATGTTCATGGCAGAGAGCTGTAACGAGCTTCTTATAGAGGGGGTTCATCAAAAGACTCAGCCAAAATGCACAACACAGCTTGACGCTTGTCCAGGGCCAAGAATGATAGAAACAAGATAACGCGTTCCGCAGTCCTGTTATCTAATGCTCTCTTTCTCAACTGACTGTTATCTAATGCTCTCTTTCTCAACTGAGTGCATGGCGTCACACAGCACTTCTGCTTGACAAAAACGTATGCAAATGTGCGATCGCTAAGACAAATTGACGAAATTGAAAATAAACTCTTTCGGAAAAGTAAAGTAGAAATATATACTCTTCTGTATAAAAGTATGAATATTTTCGTAAACGAAAAATATGAATTTTTTAAACTTTCAAGATTTTTATCTCCGAAACCATTCGAGACCAATAAAATTTTATTGCACCAATAGGTTTAGGAAGTTCATATACATATTATAAAAATAAGAAAAAAAAACACATTTAGCGGTGGGCTCCAAACTAAAAGTATTCCAAATTCTGACAATATCGCAATATGACAATATGACGTCATCCTCTCTCTCTCTCATTTGCGAAACGCGTAATCTTGTTTCTATCATTCTTGGTCCAGATCTTTGTGTGCCTGATGAATATCATGAACGAGACAATTGGCAATCAACACTTCTTGAGTACTTCTTGAAGTGCGGTATTGATATCTATGCCGTCACCAACAACTGGTGTGGCTGAGGGAACATCTACATCAACGTCTGCCATTTTTTAAATGAATTTGTCGTCTTTATACTATAATTAAAAGAAATAGCAATAATTAGTTTTCTGATGCTTTCATTATATTTCAATAAGGGTATTCATGCAAATGGACAAAGCCCTTATAAATGGTATAAACAAGATAACTTTAAATCATGGTATAATAATACAAGGTAGCATTGACAGTTGCTTGGGAAATCATATACTGTCAAAAAATATACTCAAAAAGAGAGCGCTCACAATCCGCCATTGAAAACACAAGCAATGTTGAAAACGTTGAAGTGAAAAAAAACAACAACCACAGCAGCTGCTGGTGTATTTCCACAAAAAGCTGTTTTTGACAGTTTACGTTTTCCTGTTGAAGAGAAAATAAGCAGTTGTCAATGCTACCATGTATTATTATACCATGACTTTAAATGAACCCTTATAAATGAACTGTCAAAATTTGTACAGAGAAGCTTTTGCACAAACGAGATATATTTGCTCTTCGATTTAGATGAGCAAACGAGGTGGCAAACTTATAACAGAAATCAGCTGTTTTCGTTATTATTAATTCTAAGTGTTATTGAAAGAAAGTGGCGTTTTTTATTCAATCAGAAGGTAAATACAACATATTTCTAATTTATCGTGGAATGCAGACGGTTGACTGTTTTTGTTTAACTTGGTAAACAGCTTTCATATACGCAACAAATTCATCAACGGTTTTAGGGGACGTTCTTGCAACCTGCGTGATAAAAATAACTAATTGCGTAATATATAAGCTTGCCGCGTTGCATGAATACCCTTAATAAAAATTAAAAAACTTTCGCAAAAAATTAACACCTTGTTTTGACAACCGTAAATTTGACATTCCCGTCGATACCAGAATCATTGGGGTAGCTCGACAAACAACGGAGCTGGTAAATCTTAAAAATTACCTTTTTTTTAAATTTTGACATTTGGGTGCTACACTTCCGTTATTTTTTTAACGATCCTCTTAATTCTAGTAGCGACAATAACATTAGTTCTTAATATATTTCCGTTTTGCTTTTTATTTTCAGATAATTCACAAACATTTTTTGATTAAAACCAGAGGCTTACCTTTTTTTCTTGGTCTACAAAAACAACAACACCAAAAATGTTTTAGCAAAGTTTAATATTTTATGTTATGTAAACTAGTTAACTTTCGAACTTTTTTGGACTCATTCCTCCACTTACTTTTACTTTTGCCAGTTGTGTGCTAAAAATTGCTCTTTTTTTCCTACTCTGAATTATCGGCTCTAGTCTGTGCTGAAATTATTTTCGACGACTCAGCTGATCTGCTCTACTCTACATGAGAATTTTTTATGGAACACAACTATTATCTCAAAATGATTCCACTTATTATTCTATTTATTAAATAGAAATTATAACTGTTAAAAAACTTTTACAAAATTTATTTTGCTAAAATAAAAGTTGAGAAAATGACTCAATATTAATTTTTTTGTATTAATTGCTTTTTTGAGCATGCTAAAGGGTTTCACAAGTTATGAGCTATTGCAAAGTTACTAAATTGCCTCTTCGAACTTTGAGGTTTACATTGATATTTGGTTAACATTGAAATTTTTGTTAATTCGTTATAAAGTGAGCACAACTACACAAATAAACAGTAATGAAATGAAAAAATCATTAATTTTGTTAAATAAGTATAAAGGAAACATAAATGTTTCACATCAAATCACATCGATGCTGCCTTTGCCTAAGTAATTGCAAACGTAAGTACCATTACATTCTAACTACAACTACCTCACTATAGAATTTTCATTACTTTTTTTATTATCTTTCTAATGTGGAAATGATGCATCGTTTTAAAGCCTCTTACAAAGAGCACACTTCGGAAAGAAGTTGTTTTTAAAAAGAGCTTTTTTTAAGAGTTTTTTTATTTTGCTGAAATATCGCACCCTTTTCGAATATTGACTTTTTAATGTAAAACAATTCGAGCTCAAGTCTCCATCGACAGTAGAAGTGTTGTACTCGTATTCTTTCTCTTTCATTTTGAGAAAACCATTTTATTATTTATTAGTTTGATTTGTGTTGCTTGAACAACAAAATAGTTTGTTGGCTCTTCTGAAAATTTTAAATTTGTGTCATTTTGTTGTTATGGTGCGATATGTTGAAGTTGGGAGTTTTTCTATAGAAACCATTTCAAGCATTTAAACAGTTTGAATAACATAGCAAACTGGTTGTTGTACTTGATTAAAGAGAAGATTAGCTTTGAGCAGCACGATTAGCTTTAAGTAGCATAGGCTGCCACCTGCAGCATTTTTAAGTTAAGTCTATGCATGGTGTAATTATAGAGGTAGATGCACTAGATGAGAGCGTGCGGCCGCAAATGTAAACCAGTGTTGCCAGAGAGACGAACTGAAATTTACCACTATTTGGGAAAAAATTTACCACTTTCGGAGAAAATTTACCTTGTCCTAAAATAAAAAATAAAATAAAAATTTTTTAAATGATCTCATCAACAAGCTAACCGTCATGTCTTGACGTGTGTAAACTATTTTGTTTCGCTATTTTTGAATTTAATTCATTTGTTGCTTTTACCCCTTTTACATTGGTTCTCTTTTCAACCCAAAAAGTTGACGATACAACACAAGCGTACCGTCAATTTTTCCCCCTTCTCAGCCAATTCGCCGCAATTAGCCAACAAACTCGAAAAATTGCTTTCAATTATTGACCAATGTAAAAGGGATCTTTGTTCAGCAACTAAAGATGGATAGTTCAGATTTTTGAAGTGAAAATTGAGGAGTGATTTCAAGGTCAATTTACTTCATTTCGTTACACGATAAGGAAGAAAGATATGTTTTACAGTAGAGAGAATGAGAGAGATATAAATTGTATAAAAGACTTAAAAAATTTGCTTCTCACCGTTGAGGATCGAACTTCCGATCTAACGATTGCAAAGACAACGCTCTATCCAACGAGCTAAACTTTTAATATATGAATTTACTCTATATCAGCGATTGCCATCGCCTAACTCTTTCCACTCTTTCCACTCTATTACAACAACTTCAATATTTCTATGATTGTTGTAATTCGGCGAATCGTTCTCAGGCGCAGGTGCACCGCAAATATACAGCGTGTGTTTGTTGTTGTTTATTCTTGTCGTTGTTGGTAAATTAGCGCATGCGACCGAGTACAACTCTTGCAACGCTGAAGGTTTATTGTTGGTAATTTTGCGTATGGTTTCGTCGCCGCCTGCTTTTTGTTTGTGTTTTTTTATGTTACTAATTCCTTATTGTACTACGTATCCAACGATTTGTTGTTGGTTTTGGTTTTTTTTGTAATTGTTGTTGCACTCTTCAAAAATCACTCTTTGGCAATCCCTGCTCTATATACCAATTCATCAAACTACTTTTGCTGTAGATGCCCAGCGGGAAAATAAAAAGCGTTCCTAGAAATAGCGATGTGCTTTTCAGAGTTCAGAGTTGTGGAGCTCATGTTTTTATAGACATTTTGTTCAAAACAAAAACAGCGGAAAATAGCACAGCAGTAAGACATTTGATTGTAATGCGAGCGGTGCGAGTTCAATCCTCGCATATTAAAAAATGTTCTCGATTTGTTTTTTTTTTTTTTAAAGAGCTTTTTAACTATTTATTTGTTAAGAAGCGCTTTCATCCTAGGATATCCAATATAAATTTTAATATGAATTTGGTTTACTTAAAGAGCGCTTCAGATGTGTGAAGCGCTATGGCAGAAGCGCTTGTTTAGGGTTTTTGTGTGCTGATTGCGGATTGTGGGATTGTGTGCTGATTGCGTTTTATGTGTAGAAGACAGGGGGGTTGCCATGACTCGGGTAGAAGAGAGAAAGATTCAGCGAAGCAGAAGTGAATAAGAGAGTTGCCCTGAGCGCATTATGATTTTCGCAAAGCAAACTCTCATACTAGGGCTGCCATGCCAATATTTTTTTAGAATACCAACGTTGGTACATATATCCTTAATTCAATATATTAATATAACCTCTATGAATTTTGCTCATATTACACATATTATATTATTATTCATAATATTGCGATAAAAAATTATATAAAAACCTAAATTCCTGAAGCATATGCTGTCGCCCATTACGCTAACTTGACACTGTGCGCAAGAAAAGTTGGAATAAGTTCTTTCAATAGATAACTATTTTATACATATTGTAGTTATATAATTTTATATCGAAATATTATTAATAATAGTAAGTATAATATGTTGGATATAAGTAATATTAATACGTACATATGTTGAATTAAAAATATATCAAGTTGTATTCTGTATTCACATCTATATGTAAATACGACGCAAATTGGTTATCAAATTAATTGCTTTTCGGCCAATGAATATTAAATATACAGAATATTTTTTTTATAAAAACTTTTTTTGAATTTCTTTTGCTTAAAAAGTTCTCTCTTTGCCTTTAAGGTTCGATTATGCAATCGTAAAGCAACGCAAAGTAACGTGACGTAGAGTTCTATCTTATGAAAAATAAGTGTAAGTGGTTAGTGAAATCGTAACGTAACCTAGCGCAGCGATTTGTTCTATTCCAGATATAACTCTACGCCACGTTACGTTGTGTAGCTTTACGATTGCATAATCGAGCCTTTACACTAAAATGGTTCTTATTCTAGAAGAGAAAAAGAGTATACAAAGAAGAAGTTTCACTTCTTTACTGTATACACGGTATACTGTATCTTTTTTTTATTACATAGGATGATTCACAAGAATATTAAACTACTTGTGAGAATGTTAAGTGAGGTAACAGTACTGCCAATAACTCGAAACTTTAACAAGTCTAAAAAAATTATTATTTCCGCAAAATTTACCACTTTTGGTCAAAAATTACCTTTTTTACCTCTGCCCAAAAAAGTCAAAATTCAAAAATTACCTCAATTAGGTAAATTTACCTCAATCTGGCAACACTGATGTAAACACGAATTTGACAACTCATATAAAATCGCAAAGCAATGAGACAGCTAGAATTGGCGAACTGTAAACAAAGTTAAATAATTGAAGCTGTCTTGTTGTTTTAATTACAAAATTGTAAAAAATGGTTATTTTTCGTGTTTTTATTGATATTAAGGAAATTTAAAATTGCTTCAAGCCAAACATCATTAAAAATTAAATAAAAAAACTATTAACTGCAAGCAGGGAGTACATATTCGCCATACAACTGATTTTGACAATATCGGCAGTAATGAAGAAGAGAGCACAATCAGCGCTGCATCTATCTTTATTATTATACTAAAGAGTGATTTTTTAAGTGCCTGATAACTTTTTTTTTAAAAAAAACGCATAAAATTTGCAAAATCTCATCGGTTCTTTATTTGAAACGTTAGATTGGTCCATGACATTTACTTTTTGAAGATAATTTCATTTAAATGTTGACCGCGGCTGCGTCAACATTTGATATGAGTCTATGGGGGAAACTACGATTTCCGGGATGCAGTGATTTGACGATGGATTCGTAAAGTACTTTATCGATTTCAGAGAAAACATTTTTTTATAAGATCTAAAAAAAATTGGTATATTTTTCTTAATATGTAACCGATATTGATGTTATTTTAAAGGTAAGGTCCCATTAATTTTAAATGAACTAAATCCGTTGAGTATTTCATATTTTATAGCTATTTATATGTAAAAGTAAAATATTTGCTTACATAAAACAGTTATGTTCATAAAAACTACTGTGCTATGATTTATAGCATGTAAATTATTGCAGCTTGAAAATTTATCTTTCATTTGGTATATAATATATACGATTTGTTTACTTTTTTATGGTGTTTTTTTTATAATATAATGTTTTGTTCTTGTACGGAAAGAGCAGACCTTATTTCAAGCATATTAAGGAAAGATTTTTTGGGGCACCGCGATTTAAAAATGGGCTCGTGAAGTAATTTTGATAAAATCATATATTTGATAAATCATTTTGATAAATTTATCGAACTATTTTTAAGTTATCGATTTATCAAAATAATTTTTTTTAATAAGATCTTCCTTAAAAACTGGATGAATTTTTCTTAGTATATAACTGATATTGATAAATAATATATATGATAGAGATAATATAATAAGATTTCAGAACATTTTTAAATAAACTAAACGCGTTCAGTAATTCACATTTTATATCTGTTTGTATGTAAAAGTAAAACATTTTCTTACATAAAACATTTGCTTTAAAATTACCGTTATTACTATCAATTATGGAAAGTTAATTATAAATAAATAAAAAATAAATAACTGGCCATTTCAGCCCTTGAAAGGACTTTGACCTAGCTTCTTATGATCAATTGTGTTGTGCGTGTTATTAAGTTTGTACACAATTGACCGAGAAAAGGACCTACAGGCTTAACGCCGACTCCGAACGGCGATGAACGGAATGTTCTTATTCTCAAGAAGCTTTACATGGCATTTTGATTACTCTCTGAGGTTTGCCATTCTGCAGAGAGGTGGCGGCCGTACAGAAAAATTATTTTAATTCAAATAATTTTCTGTCGCTGCTGGGATTCGAACCCGAGTCTCCGAGTTCGTTGACATAGAGGCCAAGCACTTTAACCAACTACGCCACGGACGCCACATGGAAAGTTAATTATTACAACTCAAAAATTAATCTTTCATTTGGTATATAATGCTTAGATTTATTTGATATTTTTGTAGTGTATTTGATATAGTGTATAGTGTACCCATAGAATAATCCTAAAATATTACACATTTTGCATAAATAAACAATTTTAAGTGGGCAATAACTGTCGAAAAATAGGCGAAAATACGAATGTTTTATTAAAAAGTGTACCAAATTTTTTATTTCGTACTTTTTCTCAACTTTATGGGTTTACTCTATGCCTAAACTCATCAGTAATCGAAATATTTTTTGTTTTTTGATTTCAGACCAATAAAAAAAGCTGGGCGTTTTACGACTTCAGTAAAAACGGCCTTCGTGGAAGGACTGTACTGCCGCCATTTTGTATAAAAAAAAATGTATTTATTACCAGACCCATGTCATTAAATTAAATTTAGAAAAATTACTGATTTTCTAGCATTTATAGCATTTTCTAGCCCTTAATAATAAATATATTAAATATTGTGATAATTAAAAAAAATATAAATTTTTTATATTAAATGAAAGGTAAATATTTAGGCTTAAAAAATAAAATATACCTTTAGCACCTTAATAATGTAAATTTTTGAAAAAATAACGGTTTTATAAGTAATGAAAAGGAAATATAATAAAACATTGCTTATAAAATTCAATATATTGCTACATAAAATATACATTTAGCACCTTAATAATGCACATTTTTGAGGACATAACGGTTTTATAAGTAATGAAAAGGAAATATAATAAGACATCGTTTATAAAATTCAATATATTGCTAAAATGTATTTAATTTGTATATTTTCTGAGAGAAAATATTTAATTAATTATCTTATCTTTGAATTAATGTGCCATTAATTTAGATCCATTGGTAAATGGATATCAATGGTAAATAGATGTTTTTTAAACAGATTTTGTAGCAAAGAAAAAATTTTAAAAACCGATAACTAGTTGAGTTAGCTACTAGTTGGTAGCATTAACAACATTAATACAAAGGCGCCGGAAGCTCATTTCAACTGGGTTGGCAGTACAACTGGGGGGGCAGACCATTTTTTATTACATTAAAAATGTCATTAAGACGAAAAAAACATATCATAAAATATTACGAAAAGATCGATGTAAAAATAAGTTCGATAAAAGAATGTAAAATAAACAAAACATTTAAATTCAATATGAAACGAAAAAGTTATTAGTTTATAGTTAAATTTATAATTTTTTAAACAACCACTTTATTTTTTCTGGTGCGAATTTGCACTAGTATGGACTCCACGGGTTAGAAACAAGTGAAAAAATTGTTCAATCTTAATTAGTGCTTAATACTTATTTAGAGCATTTTAGAGCTTAATGCTTCACAGCTGATTACAAAAATTGATGTGAGGCGAAATTAAAAATTGTATTGTAGTTAAAATTAAATTAAACTTAAAATTAAACAAATTTAATCTGTTGGATAAAAACATTTATATTAAAAAATTATTGTGAGAGTTTTTTGCCGAGGGGTCGACTGCCCCCCTGAACCCCCACTTCCGGCGCCCCTGCAGTATTAACAATTTTTATTACACACATTGGGACGAACATGACAATAGCAAACATAAATTGTTTTGGTTCTAAATGGATAGTTAATTGCTGAAATTTTTATATAAGTTTTCAGTTTGTTATTAACGACCTTAATGAAGAGATTTAGGTTACAAAATGTACCATATCATTACATACTTCACAATTGAAGTGGATATTAAAAAAAGTTCTTTCAAAACAAAAACTTTCAAATTTTAATAGTGGTCATCGGTTCTACCTAGAATAGAGGAGAAAGATTCATACACTTGATCGCAGTGATGACCTTCAAAGCTTTAGTAAATTTTCAACATATCAATTTGAAATTTTAACTACATCTTTTCCAATAGTTAAACAAGGCAAGGACACAAAATGGTGGCAATATGTTTTTAAATTTTTACTTTTATATGAAGTTTTCGACAAATTTTTTAACTTTTTTTTCAAATAGAATGCCAAGTTTTCCATAAAAATATTTTTCTTAAGGTCAATTCATGGTTGAACAAATAAGGTTGTCTCGTGGCTGATCGTACTCTCTTCGTAGTACCCACAATTGTCAAAATCAATGAAAAGCAAAAACAAAAACTTCATCGCTTTACATGTCATAAATTTCCGCTTTCAGATTTTGTATGAGCTGTCAACTTCGATTTGACATTTATGGGATTCGCTCTCACCCATGCGACAACCTTATTTATTCAACCATGGGCCAATTGATGCTCCATAAAGTATGATTAAAAAATTCATCAAAATTCACTGATATTTCGAGTCTAGAACTCACAACGTTACGATTATAAAGCTAACGCTGAACGCACTAAGCTACAGAACTGACATGAAAATATTTTCTAAATATTTGTAGCAAAAAAAAACAAAAACAACTTTTTTAAAACGAATTTTTATAACTACAGCGATGAATTTTTGAAAATTTTAATTTGTTTTATTTATTGTTATTCACAAAATATTTTCATGTAAGCTATGTACCTCAGTGCGTACAGCGTTTTCTTTCTAATCGTTGTGAGTTCGAGCCTCAAAAATGTCAATGAGTTTTATTCAGTATTTATTCAGGTTTAACCATTTCTTAGGCAACTGTAAATAAAGCTTGATTAAGAAAAAGAAATAATTTTTTGTCTCATACTAAATTCACGCAACAGTTTAACAGTTGCAACAAAGGCAACCTTGCATTTGTTTTCTGTTTTTTTAAAGCATCAAATCGCTTTTATCTGATATAACTTTTATTTATTTATCTGATAAATCTGAAATAAATCCAATGTCGTTCACTGATCTTATCTAGTACTACTGTAAAATAGGTATTGCTATTTTTATAAGAACACTTTTTCACTTATCCACTCAAAGTGATAAAATTTGAGAAACACTGTTCAGAACAGTAAATATTGGACAAAGTGCAATGACACCAATCAACACCAGCACCTGAGGTTTGAATGTGTTCTTCACTATGTATGACTAAAATGTTGAAATTATTTAACATCAAAGCATACAACCTCATACCCAGATCAAGTGCAATGGATCTTCCACAATTTTAAACAGTGCGACGTTCCTCCACGTTCAGTAAATCTTAACCACGTGTGCTGCATAATCAAACATTGGTATATGATATAAAACCGTAGCGTCCCTCTGAAAAGACCTGAAAAGACTTTAAGCCCGAACTAAAGCTTGTCCGGTACCCCACCGATGCAATATGCCTACAATACCGTTGACGAACACTCAACACTCTGTGGCAAACCATTAACATATCCAAGCGACACATGCAACCATTAACGCAGTTCAATTGTTCTGAAGACAATGACCAAAACCGTATCTGTTTTCGGAATCTTAACTGAGCGCCGAGCCAGTACAAGAAGTTCTGTTGCATACCAAATTTAGGTATATTATGAGAAACAGTGTTACGTGCATTTAATACTAATTCCTGCCCATTTGAATGCTACACCAGTTGAACAAAGCAACTTGGCCGACCAGCAATAAAAAATTACACCAATAACAAGAAGCATATAAAGTCAGTTATTTAATATTGACATTATCACGGAAGTATCTTTGGTGGAACTGTTGTCTGTTAACAAGTTCTTGTATGAATCTTGGTAACTGATATAAGCTTATAGGGACGAACGTATAGCAAGTATGCAATTTAAATACCGCAGCCTGAATGTAACAGGTAGCAGTTCGTTCGATGCCTTGGTACCTTTTCTGGGGTATGTATGACTAACACTTAACTCTACATAAACTCACTGAGTGACATTTTCACCAAATTATAAAAACTCTGCAAACAATATCATATGTCGTGTGGTTTACAATTTGCTTATAGGTATTCTAGTATATTATATGTTAAGATGTCTTTCATTATGGTAAAGAATAAACCGAAATAAAAAAATAAAAAAACACTGAGAATAAGTTTTATTAAACTTCCAGGAACTTCAAAAGAGCGGATTGGTTTGCCTCTTATGAAAATTGTATAATTTTTATAAAACGGATTCCACGACATTCATTGGAGCCGAAAAATATAGATCCTATATTTTCCAACTTGCGGAACAAGAACTTTGTCGCCGAGACGAAAATTCATGTAAATAAAATATCTTCCTTGTTGTCGGGCCACTTTAAACATGCGCTTATTTCACAGGGTTGGATATGAATAACTGACTAGTATTCATCGTCGCTGCACTATAAAACTTTTGCACAACGACCAAAAGAATGCCAAAGCTTAACGTTTGCATTTGCGGCTCGTACACTACGTTAAAAGATTACGTGAAAGGTGAAAGTTGTATAGAGCTCGACGAAACCGGTAAAACACAGCAATTGATGCAATGATTCTCTAGCCTCACGATCAATAGAGAACCGACTGTTAGCCACTCCACAGCACACAAATGTAATGACCATACAGTGTGGCTCTGCTTAAGTATGCGATTTATTTTAAGAAACGCTACGCTAGTGCAACAAGACGGTGATGCACATGGCTTGGAAGCTGGTTAAACTCAGTCGGCCATTGACATGGTAGCCTAGTGCTCCAAACTACCGCACACACTCGTACAAACAAACAAACAAACAGTACAACGGCATGGTGAGCATTTCCTCTATGAAGTCGAAGATCTTTGAGCCACTGTCTGCTAAAACGGATAAAATAACCTTAAAGTGCACTTGCAGAGACTATCTGTTATATTCGTTTCATCTTTATCTTGTATAGTATATGAGCCTTTATGATTTACCCAGTGATATAATAAAAAATAAATGTGCAAAGCATAATTCGAGTTACTATTCGTAATATTTTTCCAGCATTTATATCATTTTTTGTTGATGTTGGTGTGTACATTGTAACATCTGAATGGGTGTTACACCTAAATTGTTCAACTCAGTACAAAGAACTCAAGGAAATACACAGTTTATTAGAATTAAATCAATAAAAAAAGAAGAGAGGACTAAGCGACTGATACTCTCAGGCTGGAAGTAGACTTCAATATTGCTTTGAACTGTATTTAATCTGTTGATTAATCAGTTTTTTTTTTTTTGTTTTTTTTTTCTAAATTCCATTGAAATATGAAACCGTTCAAAAAGATGCCTTTCCAAAAATATTCCTCAAGTGTGATGCCTTTCAAGAACACTGACATAGATTATGCCAGAATACATAAGTACACACATGTGTGTCTATGTGTGTGTTTAACAACAGACGATCATCATCCCTTGAAACAGAAGGAACACAAAAGTAAGGCTACCTAAAAAAGTAACCTACTCGTATATGTACCGAACGTAATATTTACCTTAAGACTTCTATATACAAGTTTTTCTCTACGTACAAGCATGTCGATTTGAAAATTTTCTCACGGTTTCTGATTTAAGAAAATGCGAGGGAAACTATAAGAAGGACCTGCTGGCTATAGCAGTTGCTAAGAGCACACAAAGGATGTTGTGAAAATGCAATAAAATTTTTGAGTATAGAGCAAATGTCAAATATTTCAGATTTCATTCAGAAACAATTTGGAAGCAAGTATAAACAATGAAGGAAACGAAAAATTAAAAATTCTGAGCATGCATATTTATTATATAAATTCTTTTGTAAAAGTAATTTAGCATAAAATCTCATTAATCTAAGTATGCCTTTTCAAACCCTTTTTATTTGGGTTTAAACGCAAGGTTATTAATTTTGCTCTTTCAATAATATAGATAAATAAAACACTAAATTATTGTCTGAATTGAAATTCATTGAAATGACCACCAAAAAAATGTTTGCGGGACATAATCCTTTGAGGTTAGTTTCAATGAATATTTGGAACATTCAGCTTAAACTTCAACGATTCTACTCTTGAATTGGTTAAGAGTAGCAGTTTGGTCCATATTAGTTATTGAGCAGAGTCGGAATTTTGACACTACAAATGGATCGCTCTGTACTAATAAAAGCAATTCTTATATTTTTATGTCCTCGTTTTTTCTTTGATGTCAATTTTTTAGGCATGTAAATAAATTTAAGTTAGTTTTGAAATTAGACGGTGTGACAGTGAAAAAAACTGGCGCGAAACCGAGTGGACTTCGAAGGTATTCCTATGATAGAATATATTTTAACTGCATACTTGGAATTTCGGGTTAACCCTCAAAATCTGGATTTGACTTAAAATTACATCTTGATGGTAGAAATAATTACATACAAACATTTTCTACAAGTGCATAGCAATGTGAAAAAATTAGAAAAATTTATGCAAATCTTGATTTTTTTCACCGTAAATTCGACATTATACTGAAAAGATATATGAATGATACACCGTCTCATAGGTGATAATACTTATTCTTAAATTATTATTAAAAAGAGCTTTTTGTATACTTTTTCGAACCTAAGGGTTAACCCCGAAAACCTTGACTATGGACCTTGTATGAGATGTGATGTTTTTCAATATGATAGAAAACCATGGAAGCAACCATGGAACAGAAATTATGTAAAGATTATAAATAAAAGCATGGGGTCTGGGGCTGATCCTTTATTTGGACCAAGTTCCTTAATTACTTTGGATTACTTTTCATCTCTAATTCTGGGCGGTATATTTTAATAGGGAGAGTGATTGTTAGTTTTGTTTGAAGGCACATGCTCTGACCTCTTATCCTCTATCCTCTTACATCCTTATACCTCTTTAAAATTATCTGCGTACAGATTGCAAATATCTTTTATGCTAAGCACAGTGTAAAAACATCACAAAGCAAATAAAAAAGATACAGTAGTTTCGACTATGTCGTAACACAAGACGTAGAATTATTCAATTCGCTTTTGATGACATATTTTTTAAAAACTATTTAGCAAAATATTTATTCCATACACCTGAGCATATGACCTTTAAAAGAGTGCCGGAGAGGGTTAATATGTATGACCGACCCCCATTACTTTTGCAAAAGGAATATTTTTGCCTTCAACACCTATTCCCTCCGACCACTCCTTAGGGGGGCTCCCTTACAAATATTATGGTTTTTGTATATTTATTCCATACACCTGAGCATATGACCTTTAAGATAGTGCCGGAAAGGGTTCATAGGTATGTCTGACCCCCATTACTTTTGCAAATGTAATACTTTTGTCTTTGACACCTGTTCCCTCCGACCACTCCTTAGGGGGGCTCCCATACACATTTTATGGTTTTTGTTTATTTATTCCATACACCTGAGCATATGACCTTTAAAAGAGTGCCGGAAAGGGTTAATGTGTATCACCGACCCCCATTACTTTTGCAAAAGGAACATTTTTGCCTTTGACATCTATTCCCTCCGACGACTCCTTAGGGGGGCTCCCTTACAAATATTATGGTTTTTGTATATTTATTCCATACACCTGAGCATATGACCATTAAGAGAGTGCCGGAGAGGGTTAATATGTATCACCGACCCCCATTTCTTTTGCAAAAGGAACATTTTTGCCTCTAACACTTATTTCCTCCGACCACTTCTTAGGGGGGCTCCCATACAAATTTTATGGTTTTTGTTTATTTATTTCATACACCTCAGCATATGACCTTAAAGAGAGTGCCAGAGAGGGTTAATATGTATCACCGACCCCCATTACTTTTGCAAAAGGAGCATTTTTTTTCTTTGACACCTATTCCCTCCAACCACTCTTTAGGGGGGCTCCCATACAAATTTTATGGTTTTGTCGATAAAACCGGAAACTGTCGATAAATAGGTAGCAAGTTTAAGCAAACAAAAACATCAAATGTTGGCTTTATATTTCATGTAATTGTGTAAAATGTATATAAGTTAGAGATTTCTAACATGAATTTTTGTCGCATTGAGGATCAAGCAGACCAACACGTGCTAACATCAACATTGTACAATCAGTACTTTAGGCGCACCAAAGGCTCAAAAAGTTATATAAATACCGAAACAAAACATCAGTTGTCAGAATATATTAAGCGCGGGCCCAAGGGTGGCTTGCTGATGTTACCATGCTTCCTAAGATGTGATAAGTCCGCATTTTTTCTTATGACATTATTATTGCTTAGCTAATGATATTCTCCCGGTGTCCGCTCAAGTAAAAACAACGTTACCATGATGCAATAAGAAGGTAGAATAAGGAGCATTAACAACATTTATCAGTAATGTAAAAACAATTAAATATTGTGCTATCATATCTTCAGTGAAAATATTAACAAACGGGATACCTTAATTTATCTCATTTACTCTAAATGAGCCAATAGCAAATTGTATCAAAGGTAGGCTTATGAGTGCTCAAATGTCAAATTTTACAAAAAAAAACTAGCTGTAAGTGCCACAACCGTCAAACGACAAAAGCAACAACAACAATTAGGAAAAGCTCAAAATTAAGAGCTGACTTTGACAACCAGCTCATTTTTTCTCCAATAGGATTTTACCTTGTTGCTCTACCATTCTTTACCTTACCTTCAGAACATGAATGTCAGAACAAATAGGTACAGCTTCAGTTACGAGAAATTTTAATTAGGATTCTTATGTTGAAAATTATCTCCAATACCAATAATGAATAATTTTCTTATTCCAAAATACGGATAGAGTTCAGAGGCGCTTAACAAGCGGCAAAATCGCTTAAATGTCCATAGAAGTCATTATAATGGAAAAAAACCGGATGCAAGCCAGGCCATGCTCAAACTCAAAATGACGTCATCAAAATAACTTAACTTTCATTAACCCGAAAAAACGGAGGTATTGACTTAAGATACTCTAAATAGGCGCTTTCTTAAGTAATTTTTCTAAGATGGTTTAAATCACCTTAAAACCTCACCCACCTCCTACTCGTATATACAATGACACGAAGAAAATTCACATTTCCACTGATCCAAACAAGTACTCCTATGTTATAAAACGTCATTATTGTATTCCATCGTCTAAGCAACGCGTTATGACCTCAAATAAAGCTTGCGCTAAAGTTCTCTTTCGTATCATTATTGCTTTATTGATTGACTCAATTGAAGCTATTTAAACTCTGACCAAGAGATTTATCTGCTTTAATTAATTTTAGCGTTACGCATATGATATTCATGTATGCAGTAATTTGGTTAAGTCACACATTGTTTTCATTAACTTGACCAAAGTGGAGTCTTTAGGTTATTTTTATATGGAAAGAAAAAGGTTCTTAAATGTTTATTATTCACCGTTAAGACAATACGTGAAGAGCACGGTAAATTCTATGCGTTAATGCATATCTTACCGTATGTATGTATGTATATGCATGCATACTTAATATATATGATACGAGTATGTCTAAGCAAGAAATTTATAAAAATAATTATTTCTGCTGTAAAGGCTGACTTTACAATTCTGATGGATGGCAAACTTTTTCATGTTTATGCCATTTATGGCCTTTGCTGAAAACTAGCAGTTGTCTTCTATACTAATGACGGATGTTCACAATATCTTAAGAATGTCGTCACATGGTTGTTGTTTGTGAACACTTACTGATTGTGGTCTAAATCATAACATCCGGAATCTAGACAAACATTTCTTTATTTTTCTCATGTGTTACATATTGTTAGTTGCTACCTTTTAAAGAACTGGAAATATATGTCATTCGCCATATCAACTTGGAGACATCGTTCCAATAATTTTCTTTGGAATAGGTTTTGTTATTAAATGAAGCTACATTGCTTCAAACTGTTACTATTAAGTGACGTTCCAAATGGATGCGTCTCACATTATATCTTAATAAAATAGTAGTAGCAAATATAGATCATTTCCTACCATGGCAAAAATTAAAAAAAAAAATGTTGATATTGAAGTCAATTGTAAATACTTGGCGCAAGTGATTTTCTCGTCCACGGTTACAAACTGTCCCATACTTTATATTCTGTTCTTGATATTTTATTTGCACTATGACTGATTTATGTCCCACAGTGATGATTGGGGTAATAATTTTGACTAAGAAACGTAAGTATTCTTGTTTGGTGTGCTACAGATTATTTAGCCCTGGAAGAATGCTGATATTTTTACATTTTGACAGAAGTTTACAGAATGTGACCTGTATGTGCAGCATTTCAGAGTGGAATTCTTCGAGACGTCGAATTTTACGGGTTGAAAATTAACAACATTTTATCTTTTGCAGATTCTTTTTCAGGAAATTACAGTATTTTTTCTTAATGGTAAGAATATTTTCTAAGAAAAGAAAAAAATCAAAATATCCATAAAGGGGTTAAAAAAATCAGAATTTGAAGACACATGAAAACACTATTTAAGTCATAATTTTCTCTATGCTCCATTTGTTTCTTTGTTAGAGAAGGGTACACAGGCCATCGACTTTTTAGAATTGCTTTAAAATCATGTGAATTCTTGTTAATGTTATTTGCTTTCTTGAAAAGAACCAACTTTCCGATACGTTTCATCTGTAACAACATTTCTCTTGTCGCTTTCGACTTCAAAATAATCAAGTCGCTGATGATATGACCACATTTCCCGCTTAACTACGTATTTGTAATGTTGATGTTATTTCTAGGGATGTCGATCCAGGACCCTTTTTTAAATTCCAGGATTTCGAGATTTAAAAATTTGAATTCTGGGATTAGTCCCGGATTCAAATTTATATAAATTAAATGTTTTTTTATATATTTTTATATATTCTTAATATATTTTAGTAACAATGATATAATAGCAAAATGAGATAGTTTCTAAAAATAACACTTAATTATTATTATTATTTCGTTTATAACAATTTTTTTTCATGTAAAAGCACTTTAAGACAAATTTTGCACATGAGCACTGAATTATCTAGTAACACATTTTTTTTTTTTAATTCCGAAACATATAGCGATGACCCCGGAACCATTTTTTCGGGACTAATTTAGCCCATAATCCCAGGATCTCTAGTTATTTCCCATGTATTCAGGCTACTGTTGACAATAGAGTCGAGAGAAATGCTACCATGTCGTCGCCTAAGTACTCAGGTTATTAAGAAGGAATGTAGCACAAAAAAATGCTGGCAACTTTAATAATCTTCTTTTTTACTCACGTCTCGGATCAACTTCAAAAATATTTCTACAAGTACGAGTATAATAAATAAAGTTTTGATGAGATATTTCGGCAAACTTGCATATTAATACTGCCTGCATTTTATTTAATTGTGAGAAATAAACTCTTTTAAACAAAAATATACTTAAAAAGTTTGTTATAGAATTCTATAATGAAATAGCAAATAGGTTCATAGTCTTTATGTAAAATCTACAAGATAGTTTCAGAGCTTTTTTTTATAATCATCCTACATACCAAGCAACCGAAACAAATTTGCAACAAACAGAACTAAACAAAAATTGCCCACGGACCTCGCGGATCGTAAAATTTGAATCAAAAGATCCACGTGCGCCAACGCTTTTGGCCATATAATAATGGCCAATAATAATTAATGGGCCATAATACCATAATTGTATCATGGGCCATGCCCACCAATTTTTTTTTTCTCATACATAAATGTCAACAATAATTCTTACATAAAATATATTGCGACTCTTTGTACGGTTGTAAAAGATCCCATAGTAAAGAAAAAATCCCAATGTGCATGAAAAATCATACAAAATATCCCACAGTATTTTAAAATAGCACAGAATATCCTTTGGTATTGAAAAATCACACAAAAAATACCACAATAAAAAAAACATTATCCTCGCATTAATGCAAATATTGAGACCTTTACTTTTATTAATTGACCATAGTCAAAACTCTCTTGTATTGCAATAGAATAAGTTGATTTTGAAAAATATAATTTTTGAAAACAAATTAAATTTATTGACATGAAATCTATTGTCCGCCGAAATCAAATTGTAAAGTTGTGGACAGCTTCCTTTTTTTCCAGCCATTTTATTTTGGAAATTAACTTAACAAAAAAGAGATAAACAAGTTATTAGAATTAGTTATTATCAATCTTATTTCATTAGTTAATTAATATATTATTGAATTGGATATACAATATGAATAAAACACTAATAGATAATTACTTCATCCCAAAAAATGACAACATAAAAAGAGCTTAAGTAAATTTGAAAAAATTAAATTCCCATAGAAATAAAACAAGAAGATATATAAACTTTTGAAACAATTACACTTGAACTAAAAATTCCATGTTTGCGAATTGCTTGATGATAGTACTAACATACATAAAATGCAAGAATGATAGAAAAATAGATTGCGCAGATCGTAAAAGTAATTTTCAAGCGTGACGGTCTATCCTTTCCTTTGTTCCTAGTTCGTAGCTAGAAATGTCAAAATGAAAAGTAAACAACATAACGGAGCTGCGCAATGCGTAATCTATTTTTCTATCATTTTGCATAAAATGGGACATGGACCGTATGCCATTCGGAAACTCTCCACTCATGGTAATACTGAGTTAAGCAGAATTTTTGTTTGTCCTAAAAGAATTACAATTTTCGCTATGCCAAATGGACTATGAATGCTTTAAATTAAAAATTCGGTCGTGACTAAGCGGTTTGAAAAATTGTTAATAAACCTGCAAATGAACAGAATTTTCTTATAAGTATACAACAATTTATTAGAATCAATTTTATTTAAAGCGTGAACTCATTATTATTTTCTCTAATGTTTGGTGTGGCTAAAAGGTTTTTTGACCCAATACTATAGTTAAAATTTTATCATCTGAGTGAAAAGTTTCCATATGGCACACAGCCATAGAATATATAAAAGTGAATATTTCGCATGGAAATGATTGCCCACGTGAACGTATATAAAGTCTTTCGATCAATATAAGCAGTGAAAAAAAAACGATAATAAACTTTCGATAATTTAACTGAGTTTTTATTCAATCAGTCTTTAAAAAGTTAGTAGCTTTGCTTCACGGCAACTCTAGGAAATGTACTGCAATCGTGAAACTAGCTCTTCCTATTTCCTTAACTTCCACTTTCGTAGTGCTTATGGCAAGTGATGTACTCTTACTAAAAAAAGGGAGATTTGTTTCTTAAGACTTAAAGCCTTTGCTGATTGGAGCAATCCAATTTCATTCCTTTATATATCATCAGAACTTTCACTCAAACATTTTCACAACAACACTATAAATTGTATTAATTTATAAAATTTGAGATAATAGAACATATTACAAAAATGTTGAAAGCTTGAGCAAAAAATGTTGTAAAACAAGTTTTTTTTTGCTTCAGAACAAAACAAATTTCATAAGCAGAAAATGTTTGTTCATTAAAAAGTCAAATCAAATCAAAACAAGCAAAGCATAGTAACAACTTTTTAGAAGAATCAGATATAATTTAGTCAACTTCTATTTTCAAGGTGCAAGCTTGATTAATACAAAAATTCATATATTTGTAAAAACAAGTAGCAAACTTTTATATCAAAATATTTATCGTGTCTATTTTTGACAATCATGTCACACACGTTAAACAAGCAATATAAGCTGAGAGCAAAATCTTGGTCACATATATTTTCTTATTAATATGAAAATGATTTCTTTAATAAAACTATTTTGTATGCACATAAAAAAATAACTTTTAATTTTGATCTGTTTTGAAGTCAACATGCGCTCTGTTTTAGCGCCATTCGCCGCCAGAAAAGGCAACACTGCTTTTCAGTGTTCGTTGTCGTTCGCTTATCGGCTCGATTTGTTGTGTTTGCATGTTTTGCTGACAGTCGATGGAGTGCCGTCGATGACGTCGGTAATTTTTTGTGGTAACTTTTTATTTCGCAGCGAAGAAATTGTTCTATTTTATAAACGGTTCGAACTTTTTATTGCTTTTTGATTAAGACTACTACGTTACCACAATCGTGTCCAATAGAATAAAATTTATGATATAAACACTGTGATACAGTCAATATATATAATTTTCGCCTAAATGAAAAGTTTTAATAAACGTAAAGTGTATTAATAGTTCTTAGCAATGACATTAAAAAAGCATACAAAATAAAACAGCAACACTTCATAAACACGAGTATTTAGTGAATATATGTATAAATGTATGTATAGCGCAAATACAACCAAATCAAACTCAACCGAACCGAACGTAGGGAGGTTCTAGTGCAAATAGAAAATAAAGAAGAAAAACGAAAACGAAAAAAAAATTAAAAATAAAAAATAAACGGAAGTGTTTAAGTCGTACAGTAGACACTTGAGCCGTACGAAGAAAGAAGACGGCGGGAGTCGACGTCTAATACAAAATAACAAAATAAAGAAAATAAGGCAGTACAATATTTAATCTCCAATTGAAACTTATGAAAATGGTATATGTGCTGACTGTTACAACCGACTGAATAGAGGAAGTTGAAGCGACAGCAACACTGCTGGACATATTCAGCAGCAGGGAGCAAGAACAAATCATAACTCAAAGATTGCACAATCAATCGTTAAATTAAATAAAATAAACAATCTGTATTACTAAAGTTCGCACTGTACAACTTTTGCAGTTTTAATGGCAGCCAATGTTTGAACAGTTGCTTGTAGTATATATAAACCAAGTAACTGAACAATAAGTGAAACAAGACTGACTGACATTCAAGATTTAAATGAATGAACGTTAAACAAACGGATACTCTTCAATCGTACAGGATCTTACCGCCAAGGATTATCGATTTTTCTTGATATAAATGTCTAATAGAAGTAGATAAACCATGGAAGCCAACCATATGCAACATACAAGTACATTAAGCTAGCATGCTATAAGGAAGCCAACAAGCATTCGTCACCAGTGTTCTGGGTCTAGAGACATCCGCTTCCGCGTTTCGTTAATCTTCTCCACGTTGATACTGACGCACGGCAGCGATCACGAAAGCAGTCAAAACGTGCAAAGTTGTTCGCAGCAACAGAAGCACAACAAAATAAAAGGCAAAAACGCTCCTTTGGGAACCAGACAGGTATGTGCTCCCCATTGAAGTTGTATGTGTTAACAATGTACTATATATGTATGTAGCTCCATAAATATATAATAGCCCAGTCAACAGAAAAGTTCTCTCTCACTTTAGTTGTAGAGCAAAGCGGAAATGTCATTAAATATTTTCCCCCCAAGAGAACTGTCCACTTTATTGAGTGGAATTGGAACTACGATACGGTTAATTATCTGAACCTATGGCATTGAGTCAATCTTTAGTATTTCTACGTTCTACCATAACTTATAAATATAGCTTTGCTTTGAATATAATAGATAATGTATGTATAAGATACCGTTATAACAAAATCCAGATAATCTCGAAAAAAAAATTGAAGTTTATTTGCGACTAGGAATTTGACCTAATCTACATACATCTGAAGTACCATATCAGTAGTAGATAAATATTGATAGTATATATATACATTATTCCAATAATAGCAACAACAAAAATAATGCATGCAAAAAGTTATCGACAGCTCGATTAGTTTTTGAGATACCAGCAAAATGATTTAATAAATGTATTAAGTTCTGATTTTTTCACAATTTAAAAAAGTTCTTGCAAGAATCGTAGATTTAAATATTTCAAAAGCTATAAATAATATAACCGTTTTCTTTTCAGTAGGTTAAAATTTTACGTAAATACATCACAACTATGTAAATATTTTTATATAATTTCAATAAAAATACAATTTCAACTATGGATAATAAGGTTTTTTTTTGTAATCTTTCAATTAAGTTTTTCAATACAATTCGTTGTAATTTTGTTATATGCTGGTTCCCATAAAATTACCTACAAAATCGATAACACTTGATGAATTTACTTCACCCTTATGATTTTTGGGATTTAAAGATGTTTGGTTCCTATTCAAAAATAAACATATAAGATTATGTATAGAATATCGATAACACTAACTAGTTAATTTTCACTTTATCATACCTTTTTAATTTTAGGGTCTATGATATAAGTCGCTCTCTATCTAGGAATAATAATTAATTTTTACAAACGGTGAAACAAATTTCTTACGAATAATATTAGAAGCAATATTTTTTGGGTGGGCATTCCATGAAGTACACATTTTTTTTTTAACGACGGTTTTCCCGCTAACTTCAAGGTTTCAAGTTTTACCCTTACTAAAAATTCCAAGTTGGAAAAAAACTCTTAATCGAAATATGCAGGAAAGCTCTTAAAAATTAACAGCTCTTTGCATAACATGATGACAAGATATAGTACATAGATTGCACACATGATAAACAAAAGGTGTGCAACTTCATAAAATAAATTACATATTAGTGATCGTCCTCAGTAAGGTCCCGAGAAAAATAAAAAATATTATTTAAAATTTTACTTTTTGGGGTATCTTCAATGTTCAAAATAGAATTATTCTATTCTATTTTGAAAATATACCCCCCACGTTTAAAAAACGTAAAAGGGGTATATTAATTTTGTCACTCGTTTTTAACGCTCATAAAAAAGCGTGGTAGGAATAGAAAAGTATGCTTGACCAGCATCACCACCCGAGTCGATTTTGCCATGTCCGTCTATCTGTCCGTTTGTGATCACGATTACAGCCGTATTTTTCAAGCTATCATCACGATTCGATATTTAAGCTTTTATCTAGATAATAAAAGTTAAGTTCGAAAATGAGCCCATTGGATAAAAACCACGCCTACCTCCCATACAAAGTGACTTTATCAAAACGGTAAAATCTCTTAGAATTCCGCAAAAATTAATATATGGACTTGAAATTTTGCATATGAACTTCGATATGTATAACATGTACTCATTTTTGACTTAATCGTGATCACAGACAGACAGACTGACATGGCTAAATCGACTCGGGTGGTGATGCTAATCAAGAATATATATACTTTTCTATACCTACCACGCTTGCTTATGTGCGTTGCAAACAGAGTGACAAAATTAATATAACCCTTTTAAGTGGGGGTATACAAATTCAAAACATGGAATATGCATAGGTGTAGTGCATAGCATTTTTCAATATTCTACTTCAGTTTTCTTCTTTCAACTTCAGTTTCTACTTCTCAAAAATTCTTCTTTCAAAACTGCTTGTTTTGAAAAATGATGGCGGAAGAGACGAAGTACTGGAGTAATGGTAGATGTGTTGCGAGTCCTTTTCTATGCTTGTGCAGCTCTCTTATTGATACTTGGGCTCAATTCTTATTCTGTAATATTATGAATTAAAAGAAAAGTTAACGACATATTTTTAACGGCGTAAACTTTGTTTTCTTTTCAGGGAAATATAGAGAGCTCTGTTGTGATATTAACGCAAAGCAAGAATCATCACTTAGAATTCTTGAATTAAAGATAAAACTTTTCTCCCTAAAATAATGTAAAACTAGAATTGACCGACCCCCGTTAAATACAGTACATTTTATAATAAAATATTTGCCTAAATGATTACTTTTTCGGAACTCTTGAAAATTTATTCTTTTATCTCTGTTCAAAAGCTATAACAACTTTATAACAACTTTTATCTGGCATTTATGACATCCAGAAATCTTGCTGCAAAATTATCATTCGTCATACACATTTCTCATAAGCATGAAGCTAACTTTACATACTATAACTTTAGCTTTGATCACGTTAGAAGATTCAGATTGTATGTCTACCAGCATGTATAGATATTCCCATAGAAACCCGTTTTATCAATAACTCTGTTTTGTCAAAAATCGATTGAAGACATGGAAAACATTAACAATTTATGTAAAAATAATAATTTTTCCCAAAAGCTTTGAACAAATTAAAAATATCAGAGTCATTTTAAAGGTAACTACTTCGACTCTAAATTACATAAGTGTCATTATTTCCTTGCCTCGTTCTATATGTTAATTATTACATTTTTAAATTTACATAAACAAAACAAAAAAAAAAAGATACAGTATACCGTGTATACAGTAAAGAAGTGAAACTTCTTCTTTGTATACACTCTTTCTTTTCTAGAATAAGAACGATTTTAGTGTTAAGGCTCAATTATGCAATCGTAAAGCTACGCAACGTAACGTGGCGTAGAGTTCTATCTGGAATAGAACCCATCGCTGCACTAGGGAGAAAACTCAGAGCGTAGCTTTATTGAAAGTTTGAGAGCGAGAGTATGATCGTGAGAAAATCAAGTGTTGCATATTCCGCATATTAAGAGAATAATTTCTTAAAAAGGGATTTTTTTATTTTACATAACTACAATGAGCGATTTTTTTGCTAATGGGAGCTTCAGGTGCATTTATAAATTTGTTTTTCAAAAATTTTTTTTGGCATATTAATAAGGAGTTTCACAGAACAATGTCACAACAATAAATCTACCTCAACTGTAAACTTGATCTTAACTTTCATTTTTATTTCTGCCTTAAAAACTAAAAATCAAATTACCGGTTATTTTGTACTCAAAAACTATGGGACAAATTTTAGTTATTATTTTTGCTTTAAAAAAATTAAGCCTTATAAATACTTTTTTGTTCAAAACTTTAAATGTGAAAAGATAACTAAAACTTTCACACACACATTATACTTACTATTATTAATTGTAAATAGTTCGATATAAAATTATATAACTAAGATATGTATAAAATAGTTATCTATTGAAAGAACTTATTCCAACTTTTCTTGCGCACAGTGTCAAGTTGGCGTCATGGAATTGCACAATTATCGCAACTTGCATTTGCGTAAACTTGCATAAACTTTTATCTTATATTCTTTCAGTTCTTCTTTGCTTGTAAAATACATTTTTAATGAAAAATCTATTCAAACAATATTTAAGGATACAAAGTGCATTAACCCACAATATCTAAGATTCAGAGACATAAAGCTTTATGTTTAGAAGTTTAATTCCGTTTCTTCAACGTTAACTATGTCATTTGCCCGAATTTCTATTAGTTGCATTGAGCAAGGTCGTACTGTAGTTACTTTTTTCTCCATACAAACATTTTTGACTCTACACTAATAGTTCGGGTGTAGAATTAAATGCTAAGAAATTTTCGTTTCTACAGCATACTACGCTTTATTCAAGAATGATAGAAAAATAGATTACGCATTGCGCAGGTCCGTTATGTTGTTTACTTTTCATTTTGACATTTCTAGCTACGAACAAAGTCTTTTTTACGATCATGACGTCACGCTAGACCAAGTTTGTTTCTTGAATCTTTTGCCATTGTTTCATATTTGTTCACATTTTTAACAAGACTTGACAGAAAGCCATATCGTAAGCTCATATCGTAAGTCTATCTTAACGTAGATGCGCAGATCGTAGAAAATTATTTTTACTATCTGCGCAATCTATTTTTCTATCATTCTTGGGCTTTATTCATAAACATTTTTTCATTCGCTGCTCATGTTTGTAAGGTTTGTGTCTGAACTAAAGAAAATCTCTACAAAAATTAAGAATTGCAATGGCCGTCACATAAAAAAAATGCTGCAAAGGGCGCATATGGAGCATGTCTTTGATATTAAACGAAAAGACAAACAAAAAACATGGTTGCGAAAATGTTTATGAATAGCGTTTTCTTGTTTAAAGTTACACTGCCTCTAAAATGTGTTTATGAATAAGGCTGTTATATTTTCCCGCTAGGAGCGCTGTTTATTTTCCCGCTGGGCATCTACAGCAAAAGTAGTTTGATTAATTGGTATGTAGACAACATTTACATATGAAGACCTTAGCCCAGCATATAGCCCGTTGGCTTTATAAAACTGAGATTGCAGGTTCGATACTCAGCGCTGACAAAGAAATTTTTTTCAGTCTTTTATACAATGTATATCTCTCTCATTCTATCTACTGTACAACATATCTTACTTCTCTATCGTGTAACGAAATGAAGTAAATTGACCTTGAAATTTCACTCCTCAATATTCTCATTCAAATTTCGAAGCGCCGCCTAAGAAGTTTCACTTCAAAAAAATTGCTTGTTCCGGCTTCGTAACTTAAAAATCTATCTCATTAGCACAGCGAAAAACACTTGTGCTCTTTGTAAGACCCATGCAACACCCACAAAACAAAACTTTCGAATACCCCGAATCAGTCAAATGCGAATAAACTGAAAAAACAAAATCTTTCATCATTGCTGGCCGCTCTGACTTGTACTACAATTACGGGAACAGCAGACGACGACTACTTCTCCTTATTCTGGCGTCTTTTACTGAGCAAAAAGTAGCAACAAAATAAATTAAATTCACTTCCGCATTGCTCCACAAACACACAAGCACATCGACAGCTAGACTTCACGATTCTCGTACATAGATATAGTACAATAGCAGACGGCAATTGAACATCGTTGAGATTAATTGTAAAGACCAACTGCAGCCTGAGTTGGCGTAGTGGCTGAGTTTTGTGTGTTTTATTTTTTCCTTGTTTTTCTTGTTAATGGCTAATGTAGGGTGTGTAGATATCAGCAGTAACTTATTTTAATTGTGTTGGTTGCTCAAGTGGATTGGTATCGTGTACATGCAAGATAAACCAACACGCTGGTTGTACACTGCTGTCAAGCACCGAAAGAGCGCAAAGAAAAAGAAGCAACGAAAGCGGATACCGATGAACATAAACGCTGACAGTGAGACCCACAGAGAGTTGATTCTCTGCTTTGCTTTAACGTTTTTATATGGATATATATATAAAGCCGAAATATGTATGTCCGTATCTACACATATAGTACATATTTTAAGAATGGAGACTGGGACTTGGAGGAAATTTTACAGAAAGCTGAAGCAAATGTATGTTTATACGTGATCGTATATTTACAAGTGCTTGTTTACAATTTCAGAATTTGTCGTTGCAACTGAAGCAACAATGATCGTGTATGTTGTTGACATCAATTACTTTCGTTAACCCGAACGAAATCTCAAATGGGTCGCAGAGATTCAGTGGATTGGAATAGGTAATTTGCAGGGTTTTTGTCCAATTTCCAAGTCATTCCTGTTTGCTTGAAGCTACAACAATGAATTAATAAGTTGCATTGGAAAGTTCACAACAAATTAATTTTGACCCATGTCGGGCTAATATTTTTTTAGGGGGAACGGTTTTGATAAATTTCTTCTCTCCCTGTGTAATAATCACTTTAACTCTGTTAAGCGTTAGGATTGTAGTTTCCAATTTGAAATAGTTGAGATCAAAAGTTCACTATTACTCTTCACATCCTGTTTGGCAGGTATGGCAGGTATATAATCGATGAATTGACCGAAAACATTGTAATCAAACATAGGAAAGTTAATGAATAATTATGAATATGCAATAACAATGGAGTTAGCTCCTACAGCATTCCCATCATGAACCCATTTAAAGCCACAACCCAAAAATCTTTGATATTTTCAACGATGTGCTAGTGGTACAGAATAAGTAAATGTGTGAAAAATTTTCCCACCAAAACAGTGGTTGGGCTCGAGGACAACACAAGACGTAACAACTTACCATGTAGAACATAGTCATAGTTCACAACACAATAGTTCTTAATCTACTTTGAGTTGAGTTTTTGACAAGTTAACATCAAAAAAAGCTAAAATTATCAACTAAGGGGTCGTCCATACCCCACTTGGTTGATTTTAGGCCTTTTTTACCCCCTCCTGCCCCTCTATGACTTCGTTGTGCATTAGAAACCATTTTGCATTTTTAATAGTTCCAAACGGTCCTAATAAGGAGGAAATACATCAAACCATTACTTAGAATTAACTGAACGGTCTTTATTAAGACAACCTTACTATTTAGCTTCTATTATTTTCATATATTGCTTAAATGTAACTAGATAAAGTTTTTTTTTGTCATACGTTTAAGGTTTTTCTAATATGGGTTAATAAAGGTTTAATAAACCCTATTGGTTTACTAGACAAGCTATCGTAAATAAGGAACCATGAAGTTCAAAAATTTTAGCTGAAAACATAGGGTCATGCAATTGCAAATTAAAAAGTTTATAAAAGAGGTTTGTATCGGTTTTTGGTTGAGGTATTGAATTTTTATTTTATCTTTTCTTAATTCTTCATGCCTCTAGATTTTACATAATTTTATTTGTACATTAAATTCAAAATAATATTAAAATAAAAATATTTATTGTGTAAAATCTTGTTCAAAACTATAACTAACCCAAAAGAAATCAAAAAGCATTAACCTATTTCCAACACTAAATCCACTTTGAAAATCATCTTCTATTATTTCTAGTGTCACTGTTCCATCGACTTTATCCTGAATAAATATTTATAAATTATATCTACTTCATTTAATTTATTGATAACATGTAACATCTACCTATGTGTTTAATTTTAGTGAATAGTTAACTTTTATCAAAGTTGAACTTACAAAGTATGAGGCAACGGTCTTAACCAATCTTACAACATCTTGAAACAACAAAGAAATATTAAAAATATCTTACATAAAGTGCTTATTCTATAAGTATAAGGCTATAAAACTCTTATTTCTTAAAAATAAACTGCTTAACTGGTATTTGATTAAATAACTGGAATATAATATCACATACATAATTGCATAAACATTTCCCGACGAACTAAAATCAATTTTATTGGTAGTTGACTGTAACCGTGGAAATTTTTGTTTTTTCCCAAATAGCACATTTGTCATCACATAAGCTCTATCGCTAAACTCAAATTGTTAAAATTGTTAAACTCAGGCTACCAGGAATGAAAAGTGCATGTGATAAGTAGGTAATAATAATACTAAAGTCGATTCCACACTGCGAGCCCGCTTGAAGGTAAATTATAATAAAAAAAAAAAAAAAAAAAATAAATAACTGGCCATTTCAGCCCTTGAAAGGACTTTGACCTAGCTTCTTATGATCATAATTATAATAATGCATTTTAATCTCACTTCACTAGAAATATAGAAAGGCCAAAGCATTATACCGGGACTGTAATCCCGGAGGTCATGCGTAGCGGTAAAGCGTCTCATCTTGCCAAGAGAATGACAGCACAAACAGTGATGGAAAAAATAATAAAAACGACAAGCACTTTTACATTTCGAAGAATGCTATTAGGTTTAAAAGCAAGCTATATGAATGTAACCCACTGTACACAAAAGTTGGATATCGGTACCTTATTTTGTTTACGCTTTTGCACATAATTCGATAAAAATATCAGTTTTTCAAACTCTTAAAGCAGTGAACTCTATTTTGTATTGGGAAAAAAAATAGAAACACAAAAGGGTCCGCCATCTAACTTTTTTTTTTTCAACTAGTGCTTATTTCGCGAATGGTAACACTTAGCACATGTCTGATTTGACAGATAATTAGTTTTATCCTTTCGCTGAACGAATATGGGGGTGTGAACGAATACGAGTGGGTCTGCGATCGACTTACAGAAGATGCCGATTTTACCAAAAAAATCATCTTTTCAGATGAAGCTCATTTTGATCTTGGCGGGTATGTAAACAAGCAAAATTGTCGCATTTGGGGCACAGAAAACCCGCACGCATACATTGCAAAGCCGATGCACCCAAAACGAGTCACTGTTTGGTGCGGATTTTGGTCCAAAGGCATAATTGGGCCACACTGCAAGGAGTGGCCCTTACAGTCAATGGCCATCGTTATCGGGCCATGTTGAACGAATTTTTGTTCACAAAAATTGAAGAGCAGGATATTGGCAACATTTGGTTTCAACAGGACGGCGCTACGTGCCACACAGCCGAAGCTACACTCGATGTTTTTCTAGCATTTTAAAAAAAAATGTTATTTGACGGACCCTTTACTTTTGTTAATAATATTGATTAAGTATGAAACAATTTTATTCAAATGCCGTTTAGAAAGTGTTAATAAGGTATTGAAAAAAAATAATAATTTTTTGTGATATTTTAACTTTCGCAACTATTTTGTTCAGAATGCAAAGCAGAGTGCATTGCACAGATGTTGAGCGCCAATTTATCCGAAAATTAAAAAAAATAGTGTGAAATTGCAGAGTTATTGAAGTGTTCAAAGAAAAAAAAAATGTATTCTGCTATTAATTTTGAACCAAAAAAGGAAAAACTAGGCAGAAAAGGCGCAACCTATGCAAAGTTTCACATATTGTTGGTTCGACAAACTAATTTATTTCATCGGAAGAACCCATAAAAGAGTTAAATACAACAGTAACTAGTCACACAATATGGAATAGATTAATAGAAAATGATTTTAAAGCACATTCCGCAAGAAAGATATGCTTGAGTAAAAAAGAAAATTCGCAATAGAGTAGCTTTTGCAAGAAAGCATCTGATACGAAAAAAATTGGAAAAACGTGTTGTGACAAGACAAAATAATGTTGAATTTGTTAGGATCCGATGGAATGCCTGATGTACGATGCAAAAAACATACTACACATAATCCGAAGCACACAGTTAAAATTATTAAACATGGTGGTAGTAGCATAATGCTATGGGGTTGTTTTTCCTCGTCGGTCGCAGGTTTAATATATTAGATTAAAGATAAAATGTGGGACACAGACTATATAAATATATTAAATAGCATAATGCTGCAATTTTCCGATGGAGAAAAGCACTTCAAATGTGTGGTTATGCATTATACATTCTTCACAACTGGCAAAAAAATGATTCCGGAACAATGGCAATAATTTATAAGAATGACCATCATCGCTGTCACCAGACCTTAATCCAATTGAACACTTTTGGGGGATCTTAATGAAGAAAATAGCTGGCTGTAAATCCAAAAACAAAGAAGATTTGTGACAAACTTTTGGGTTCCATGGCCCGTCGATGCATTGAAGTTTTAAAAAGCTTGGTGCCACAACAAAATATTAAACTAATTTTCAGTATAAAATTGGTAGATTTAAAGAAAAAAGTATTAGTATGTTAGTTAGTCTTTTGTTTCTATTATTTTTACCAAGGACAATTAATGAAATGTTTTTTTTTTTGTTTTACGAATTGCGTAAAGCTGATTTTTTTTTAATTCTGATAGATATTCTCTTAATCTTTAAGTCATATGTAAACAAAATTCATTGCACAAAGAAATTTGTAAACAAAAGAAAATCATAAAATCATACAAGCCATTTCTATTATTTTTTCCATCACTGTATGTATGTATGTTCTTTTGTGGCAAAATCTTAAAGCTTTTTTAAACTCCAGATCACAATTATATCAGCGAGAAAATTATCACCCGAAATTAACGATGTTACCGGTTATGACTTATACCGGCCTTAATTAGCAAAATTCAAATGTGTGTAAATACGTTAAAAAGTAACACACTCTTTTTTCACTCTAAGTGAATGTGAAATATTTATAAAAAGACCAATGAATTTCCTTTTTGAAATGGCTTTTTAAAACATAACTCCCAACACATCACTTTAACTGTTTGGTCCATTATAAGAATTCCACTATAAGAATTTACTTAGGGTGTATTTTTTTGAGAAATACTCGGTCCATACGTAACTCGATCAACGCCAAAATTCCAAGTTTATTCATCTCAATTAGAAATATTTTACTATATCTATTAGTTTTTAACTGTAAGTATTTTCCTAGACTAAGCGGAACTCTCTGTTGACGCTTAGCAGTTACGCTTAGGTCGTCTTCTTCTTCTTTCCATCGTATTGTGTAGGACAGTGCAAAGCAAGTGTTAAGCAAAATGTATCGAGTTTGTGTATGTAGCGCGATGCGAATACATATATGTGTATGTGTGTGAATGTTTGTATCCACGAATGAATGCACCGAGTAACCTGTTGTAGTTTGTGTTACGAATGTAACGTGTTTCGAAATATAGGAAGTCTTGGCGCGGATTACCACATAGCAGTCTGTTTAATGGTCTTACGTATTGTGTTATCTAACGATTACCTACTCCACTGTAAGTTTTCTGTCCATCCGTTGAGGCTTAACCAATCTATTGATGTATGAATATTATTTTTTTTTTTTTATTTTATTTTCTTCTTTCAACGTATGGATCACTTGAAACTCTACTGACATATTTTACTGATCTAAATACAATACATGGATACGAACATATAAGTATTTATATATTATATCTTGTCTTAGATTTACCTGTAGCATTCAGTTAGTCGTTAATTTTTCCTAAAGTTACTTAATGTTTAACAACCAGAGTGCTTGTGTTAAACATTTGCCAGAATAAAAAAAAAATTACCAGTCCGTGTTTTCAATATGAATAAATAAATCGTCAATCTACAGGACTTTATCATTGTTATACAACATTTGACTGGATTGTTATACAACTTGTTATACAACTTGTTATACAACTTGTTATACAACTTTAAAACTTGCGTATTCAAAACACGGGTAATACATTTAACCTATGACATTTGAACGACTATTCGTTGAATTAATTCAAGTTGAAAAAAAGCGAAACATCAAATGTACATTTCTAACTATACGAGTATACTGTCCATTAACATTTTGCACCAATCATTTATACCGAGAAAGCCAAAACCAAGTTATTTCTGCACTTAACCCTTCATATTGATAACTCAGATTAGCCGACCCTTGTCTTGTACCTGATCCAAATATTTTTAAAGTTTTGAAACTTGTCTTGTGATTTTCTCCTAGAGCATTATCCAAAGTGGGCGTGGTTGACCCACACGTCGATCAATGAGAAGAGAAAACATAAACAAACAAACAATTTAATAATAGAAATGTATAAGAATACTCTTAGTGGTGCTCAGGTGTTTCAGGTACTTGTATGCGCCTTGGCAAATTTGTGGAAAAACTTACTTCATAACCTGTGTAATACAAGTGTTTTTCTTTAGTACAATTATAAAACAAGTACACCAAGAAAATATAGCACGCATATTAGTATCATAATGAATATGCTCCGTGGAATAGCTAAGAGCACCTGGCAGGTTTTTCTTTTTTGTTTTTGTTTGTGTGGATTGTTTTTCTTTAGGAAATTAAATACAATTAACAGCAACGTCACGTAGCAGTGATACTTACACAAAGACATGAATGCATATGAGTAATTACTTGGGTGAGTACTCATTAAACAATAAAATATAATAAGAATCTTTTTTAATGCGACAGATTCAAAAATTAGTCTTAGCATTTGTACCACGCTTTGGGCGATGCGGCAATAAGAAATTCATAATTGCTTCATTGTGTTTTCCGAAGTGTAGACTGCCTTTGCAAACACCAGGATAATCCCACCAAATATTAGAATAATATTT
The DNA here is from genome assembly GCA_943735915.1 of Pherbina coryleti. NCBI lineage: Eukaryota > Metazoa > Arthropoda > Insecta > Diptera > Sciomyzidae > Pherbina > Pherbina coryleti. Next base: position 1,197,557 of record OX030948.1, read on the forward strand.
TTAATATATTTTTTTAATTTTTTTGCTTTAATTGTATGCATAACAAACATAGCTTTTATTTCCTTAGAAGATAACAATTCTTATCAAATGTACCTCGGCACTGCAGTTAAACTATTATGATGTTTTGTATATATTTGCAATCAAACTTCCTATTAAACGGTAAATAGCATGCATAAACCTATCATCTAACTATCTGTTATTTGTTGCAACTCTTATTTTACATCCAGATACTTGTCAGTCAGTGCCAGTAATAAAACTACATACATACATACATACCTACGTATATAATACGTTTATTACATAGGTATGTACTCGTTTGCTGGTACCAGTTCTTTATTCTTTTTGTCTAAAAGCTCAACTTGTTTGACTGGATTGTGATTATAGTCGTTTAATATCCGCTTCCGCATTGAGAAATTGCTAATTCTTTGCGACAGCCTAGAATTTTTCTTGCCTTTTTGTTTTTTTTTTTTTTTTTTTTTTGCTGAAAGATTGAATAATCTTTTCTATGATTATACTTAAAAGCGTTTGCTCTTTAAAAGTAATTTTATTTTACCATTAGTGGTAAAATATTATCTAATCTTCTTTAAAAAGTGACATTTATAAAAAAACTCCGTATATCAGAGTTCAGACTCAACAACAGATATTTGTTATCACCTTATAAGATATCGTCAAAACCACGTTTATCTCTTTCCAATCTAATTTGCACTTCAATAGCACTTTTGAAATTGAGGTACATTATTTTCCAAAACAACATGCTGGGACTTGAAAAACATTGTCTATTTGTTAATTTGAAAATATTTTTGGGATAGAAATATCACTTTGATACTTTCGCTCATCTTGAAGGTTCTGCTAGACATATGCTTAGCATTTCTATTATATTCTTGAAGGTTGGTCTGTATCAATTTAAAAAACTATCTATTAAACACACTCTATTAGGTGGGAGGGAACTGAGTATATAATTAAGGTATGATCTGCATTTCGGTAGGGGTAGCGCGCTTATCTGCCACCAAGATAGACCCGGAGTTCCGGGTTCAAATTCCGGTCATAGTTCTGTGCTTTTATCTGTTTTTATTTCTCTCTTCATTTCTAATCAATTAATATTACAAATACATCAATATTTACGACTTGATAGTTGTAGCTGGTGGTGGAGCTGCACAAACCCTTCTATTTGTAAGATTTCACTTTTTTACAATATCAAATAGAAATGATCTGTATGAAGCGAAGCCAATAAAACAAGCATTGCATATTTTTAAAAAATATGTAGTTTTTTTAAATTTTAAAAATTTATTTGAAAAACTCTTCGTTACTGTCGATACTGTTTTTGATTTCGCCTGAATTCGAGGTTAATAATGAAGGATCAGAATTTTAAAAGCTGAGAAAACACACTTTTTTTTAACAAAAAAATATATTCATATGTAGTGTATCAAAGTTAGCATCTTTTTTAATAATTGTCCAAAGAAACAAAAAAAAAAACCAAGTTTACTTAAATTTTTTTTATATAAAAAGTCATTGTATTTTATTTTTAGTGCTCACAAAGCAACTTTACAGTAAAATAAGTCGAAAAAAAAAGTTTCAAAAAATGTATTTTAAATATGACCTCGAGACAACTCCAAAACCAAAAAAAAAAATTTTTGAACCCCCGGAAAAATCGCCAAAATCGTATTTTTCCATAACTTATGCAGTTTTATCCGATTTTAAAGGACCGTTAAAAAGGATTATTCATCTGGTAAACCCTGTTGCCTAGACTTACCCCCAACCCTGAAGTAAGTTTTTTTATCATAAAAATAAACTTCTTCACATCTTGCCCAAAAAGTACTTTATTTGGCCTTGAAACAAAAAATTCTATAGTATTTCCTTTCCTTATAATATTTCTTAAAACTGACAGTTTTTATTATTGTTTTTTTAATTTTGTTTTTAAAGTATAACGGTGATTCAAGTGTCCCAAAAAATCATAAACTTAATAATCAGAAATCATAAACCAATAGTTATAAAAGTACTTCATGAGTTACGGCAGCGAGCAAACAAACCGGGCGATACAGTGTTATTGACTCTCGCCAAACTCTCGTTCTCTCGTTCTTGTATAAGATCATTTATGTACCTCCAAGTCGTTGTTTTTTTTTTTTTTCTATCGGAATGTTTGCGCTGCCATAACTCATGAAGAACTTTCATAACTATTAGTATGGAAAAGTTCGGAAAAAATAACCAAATTCAAGTCATTGAAAGCAATCCCAAAAATACCGTGAGTTAAGCCTTATAGTTCGGGGACTGTTGAAATTGCAAAAAAGTCCGAAATTCCGGGATTGCAAACCCTACTATCTCAGCATGCTTGAGTTTTTTATGAAGTAAAATATTAAAACATATAACGACAAAAAAGTCAAATCATAAAGAGCTCACTTTGCATCAGCATCGATAAATTTGTACCGATTTGGGAACTAAATTCGGGGCGCGCAAGTAATATCGAAAACGCAAAATAACGATTTGAACGGTTTCTCTAAAGGGGATACCAAAATTGGGGTAAAAAAACTTATAAGAAAAAAACATTTAAAACATAATAGTCAGTTGGAATCTACTTCAGTTCTATGCTTGGATATTATTTTGTTTGTGCAGTATTTGAATGCATATCAAAATATCTCCGTAACTCACTGCTTGTCAGTCCAGAAGAGACGAAGTACTTGAAAATATGCCAAATGGCTTGCAAGTCATTTTGGTTACGCTTGCGTAGCTCTTTAGTAGAGAAGTTTGTTGACAGAATTGCTTCATAGCTTGAAATTAGTGAGGAAAAGCTAAAGGCATTATTGCCTAATTAATACTTAACCTGAAATGTGTTAAATGAAGTTTATCTAAAAATTAAATAGGTTTAGAATTTATGGTGAAAACGGTCCTTGTAAAATGTCAAGTCAATTAAATACTGTATGAGTTCGACACAACAGTTAAGCAATAGTTATTTTCTTAAGTTAGTGAGTATTCTAATAACAAGAGTTTAAATAGAAAAATTATTTTGAGTAATTTTTATTTTTATAAGTTTTTTGGTGTTGATCACAAAATCTTTCTTGTAAGATGTGAAACATAATTTGATAGCAACTTTACAGTTCCATATTGTCCATAAATGTCGGGCTTTTTCAGTTTGTGATAGAGTATTTGAACTGAAGTTTGATCAACCGTAACCTATGGCTTGACATTTTTTTTAATCTTTTTGTTGTTTTTGGAATGTTGACTACTGACACCCAATCTCGTTCTATGTACCCCTTTATCATATCAGGGCTATTCTTTACAAATTCAAGTGACGTTGAAAATATGCCATTCTGAGTTGAAATTTTCACATAATACCAAATGTTATTTACAATTTCTATAACTGTGTTCCGGATCAATATGGACTGAATTGTAAATTGTGTAAAATACAGTTAAGTTCATAATTGATATCCGAAAAGTCATAGGAAAAAACTTTTTAACAAAAAAAAAAACCGACTTCAAAATCACTACAAAGTAAAAAATAATTTAAAATAATTTTTCCCATTCATTTCTTGGTCATATTTTAAAAGCTATTTATATGTATTATAATATTGAAAATCTTTTCATTTTCATTTTTTCTATTTTGTTTTATTATCATCAATATACTAATTGCTTTATGTACATAAAAGCTTTGAAGTCGGCGCTTATCTTACTATGTCGAAATCTTTTTATTTTAATTTTTTCTAATTTGTTTTATCATAAAAATATTATTAACTTTATGAATATAAAAGCTTCTTAGCGATTTTTTTTTTCTTTCAATAGGCAATTTTTGAGTACGCTGAATGTAGCCAATGTGTTACACACTATGTCATATTCAATATGAGCTTTACAAGCTCACCCAAACCAGTTTAGTGAGAATTTTAATATGTACAAAGCTTTTAAATTACTACAGTGTCACCAAGGCACCAAATAGTGCACACCAAGGCACCAAATAGTGCACGGATGGTAAAAGATCATGATTGTGTGTCAAAGATGAGCGCCGACCAAGGCACCATATAGTGCACGGATGGTAAAGATCATGATTGTGTGTCAAAGATGAGCGCCGACTTCAAAGCTTTTATGTTCATAAAGCAATTAAAATATTGATGATAATAAAACAAAATAGAAAAAATGGAAATGATAAGATTTCCAATATTATAATACATATAAATAGCTTTTAAAATATGACCAAGAAATGAATGGGAAAAATTATTTAAAATTATTTTTTACTTTGTAGTGTTTTGAAGTCGGTTTTTTTTTTGTTAAAAAGTTTTTTTTTCTTCCTTTTTAGAGAATATGAAATATTTAATGTAATAGTATTATTGAGGAAAATTTCAAACATGAAAGTTTGTTCTTAAAAAATTTATTTTATTAATTGCTACAATTTTTAGTGCCACGTCCTTTCTATAATCCCGCCCACTTTATTTACCGTACCTTATAATGATTCTACCTAGCCCTGTGCCAAATTTCAGTTTACAAGTATCAATATTAACCGTAATATAGTACTTTCCTGTGTACAATCCCGCTCACTTTTTTAATGATTCTACCTACCTATCTACCTGCATACCAAATATTAATACGCTAGTGTCAATAATAACTAAGATATAGTAATTTTATAATATTGACACGCCCCTTTGTTGAATAACGCCCACTTTTTTGGCCGTAATTTGTAGTAACTGTACCTACCCATGTACTAAATTTCAGCACCCTAGTGTCAATAATATTTTATATATTTAGTGTGTTTCTAATATTGCCACACCCATTTGTTGAATAACGCCCACTTCATTTACAGTGAGTTTTAAAAATTGTGTCTACTCCTGTACTAAATTTCAGTACCCTTGTGTCAATACTATTCGAGATGCAGTGTTTTTCCAATATTGCCACACCCCTTTGTCAAATAACGCCCACTTTATTGACTGTAATTTGTAATAGCTATGCCTACCCACGCACTAAATTTCAGCACGCTAGTGTCAATATTATTCGATATATAGTGTGTTTCTAATATTGCCACACCCCTTTGTCGAATAACGCCCACTTTCTTTACAGTACTTTTTTAAAATTGTGTCTACCCCTGTACTAAATTTCAGTACCCTAGTGTCAATACTATTTGAGATACAGTGTTTTTTTAATATGACCACACCCCTGTGTCAAATAACGCCCACTTTATTGATCGTAATTTGTAATAATTGTGTGCACCCCAGTGTTTTTACTGTAAATTTCAGTACCCTAGTGTCAATATTAACTGAAATACAGTGTTTTTCTTATATTGACACGCCCCTTTGTTGAATATCGCCCACTTTTTTAAAAAAGGACCTCCGCGTTCATGGTATCTATCTGTTGACAAAAAATTACGGAAATCGGGCAAGTGCTTTAGGAGTTATCGATGTACATACATTTAAAAAAAAAAAAAAAAACAGCGGACAAACCAACGAAATTGAGAACCTCCTCCTTTTTGAAGTCGGTTAAAAATGGAGGAAAAACAGCAGAACTGTAGTTTGTTCGGAGCCGGCAGAGGAAAGATTAAAGGGGAGCAATGAAACAACTGTATAAGAGATTAATTAAGACAATGAAATCCAAACCCTTTCCCTATCTGACATGACAATATTCTTGGTCAATGAGGCCTACTTTAATAAAAATTTAAAATACTTAAATTTAGTTTTTGACTTTCCTGCAAATTTACGATTATAAATATATATACTTCAATATTTTTCCAGATCGACGAAATGTTACTCCAAAGTAGGGATGGAGCGCTCCGAACCAGTATAGTTCGCGGAACTATGTTCACAGTTGGACATAGTTCTAATCGTTCCTTCCATTCATTTTTAGCATGTTGAAGCAGTTCCGGTTATAATGATTATTTTATTATGCACTATGAATTGACATCTCTTTAGCACATATTATGGCTTACACGAATTTCGGGATCGACTACAAGTGCAAAGAACGAACGAAACAACTGATATAAGAAATTGTAAAAAAAAAAATCCCTTTATATCCCATTTTTGCAAACCAAAAATCTCACAAAATCCCAATTTTCCAAAATACCAATTTTCCAAAATCCCAAATCCCAATTCCAAAAATCCAAAATTTTAAAAGTTTTAAGTATATGACATAATGTTTCATTTTATTTTTTTTTTTTTTTTTTTGTTGAATTACAGAAAAATTCCCGAAAACTTAAAAATGCATGTGTAATTACTAAGTAATTATTATTATTTTATTACTAGGTAATTTTGTACTTCGTATTAATATATATTAGAATTGAATAACTTAAATTATTTTTCTGCATAAAAAAATTCTACACAGCTACATATGAGTTGCATGAGTTTTATTCAATGAAGTGCAACAGGCGGAACTAGATAGTTCCGCGGACATGTTACAATCTGTTACATTGTATAAGATGCATGAGTTTTATTCAATTAAATGGAGTTCCGCGGACATGTTTTGCTTCCGAAACAACTGCTACATATGAATATGTTTAAATAATCAAAATATGTAGAATGAAATTCTAGATAAAGAATATAGAATAAGGTTTGTTATATTTTGCATATGAGGATTGCAATTATGAAGATCTGATTTTATTATATTTAAACATATCCTAGCAGAGTATCTTGTAAATGTAGAACACAAACACCTTGTCCTTCTACAGCTCAAAGAAACTACATAGCTCCGCGAACTAGTTCCGCCGTTCAAAAGAAACGTTCCATGTTCGTTCCGGCAACGGAGCTGTTAAGCACAAGTCTACTCCAAAGTAACATACAATTATTAAATGTAACATTTATGAATTAAGAAGCATATTTGTATAAAAAATATTTTTCTGTTATAGAAACATATTCTATATATGCTTTAAAACTTTCCGTCAAAAACAATATGTTCAACGTCATTCAGTCAAAACTTGTTTCATCCAACTTTTTGCCTAAAATAAGTTCTATCCGTAGTAAAAAGTTCAAATTAACCTGTTTTTGGGACTATAAATTCTATCTATCTGATGGGATTTTCAAGTATTTATAATTTTTTTAAATTCTCCACATTAAGATAAAAACGTTTAGTAAAAAAAAAACATATTTCCCCTCAGACACTTATTTCGTTTCACAACAATATGACGTGCGCACTTAGATTTAATAAAAAAAAAAATATATATATATATATTAATTAATGATATGATAGCAAAGTTAATCGGAAACAGTTATCATTATATAACGATCTTGTGGCTTCAAATCTAAAGTGTTAATAGCTGATGAGCTGACTCCAGAACTTATTAGAAAATACAGCCTGAAATCGTAAGTGTCTTTGTTTTCTTTTTCACAATAATAATAACTAAAAGGTTATCGAACGTTCGACCGCTGTTATAAACCAAAAAAAAAAAAAAAAAACAAAATGAAAAATAAAAAAATGTTAAATCTCTATAATGTAAACTATTAACTATTGTCGGTTTGACTGATCTTATACGAGTAGAGCTACTCTTCTTAAGCAAAAGCTGCTTTGTTCGCACACACAAACATGCACACATCGCTATTAGGTTGCTTTGCGAAACTAGATTCCATAAGATACTCATATAATATAGCAAGAACACGATCAGAAGTTTTGATATTTCAAATCATATTCTTTGTAAACAGTCAATTATGTGTTGTTGTTATTGTTGTTTCCTTAATCCAACCACCACTTGAATGCTTAGGTTTCAATTTGAATAACACAAGACGTCAATAGATATCGAAATATCAAGTAGTATCCGGAATTTGTATTTGAATAATTATGTTCGTGTTTGTATATTTCTTGAATAGTAAGCAGTTTTTTATTAGGCGATATCTTAGCAGGTCGTTGACTTCGTTTCAAATAATTCTGCTTATTTAACGAATATTCATCATACCCTACAACCAAAATATTACGGCATATTATTTTTTTGATTGTGTTAATGTTTTTTTTTTTTAAATTATTTAAGTATTTGCAAATCATCCACTAAATTTTATCTGTTAATATAAAGACTACCCTTAATAAAGATAGGCAATGGTTTTGTTTTTTTGTGAAATATTTTATGAATACACAATTAACATGGAATCACTTGCTCAGTTGTATAAAAAAAGTTGAGATTTTGTGCTGATCGCCGCTCGAAATTACAAAGGTTTAAGAGACGTCTACACGTCGTCTGATATGACATCAGCCGGGCTATGTACGATCATATGCAAGCGATATGCATTGGTATATAAAGTATGCATCGATACTTCAATATATCTGTATAGAATACCCCGCAACATGTGTTTGCTCTGATCATATTACTGAAAATATTTTTGAAAGAGGACAGCGTACAAGTTTTCTGGAATCCACAATATCAAATATCCTACAAAAAATACAAATATTTACTGGGTGCGAGGATAAGAATGAGGATGTATTCTTATGCAGGTACATACATAATCGTTTCCATCGATTGTTATATGCATAAACTAAAGGTTCAGAATTTATAGATGGGGTGGGTACCCTTCATGTTGGTATTTTTTTTATTTTTTTTTTGTAAAAATAATATAGAAAAAACACTACAGTTGTTCCGTACAGAATTCAGACCATGAGGATAATTCTTCTTTTGTTTACCTAAAAACAACCACGTTTACTGATTTTCAGAAACACTACAGTCTATTCTATCAGTATTTTTTAAGGCACATTGTTAATGTTGCACAAACTGCAGATTCTCTAAAGATCGACCATGTAGGAGTAATGAAAATACATACCTGTTCCGCATAACTCGTCAACTTCCTCTTTTGAGTTGCCAGCCTAACACAAACAAATGTATGTATAGAGCATGTAGTACGCATAAAGAGTACCGACTTGATTCTAATTCTACCTGATTTTACCGAATAACCGTCTAAGACACGGTTTCCACAGGAAATTGATGCACATAAAAAGTAGTATTGTTCTGTATAGGTGCCTAAAATAAACATAATAAATCAGAGAAGAGAAGAAAAGTTTCAATTTTAAAATATGTCGTTAGCTCACAACAAAAAAAAAAAAAAAAAAAAAGAAGCAACTGCTCACCGCACCTCCTGCGATGTTTCCTCATTTATCTGCTTATATAATGTTCTCAATTGATCGTTGTTTACTTTGAGTATAGTTTCTGCTTAAACCGGTTTTATATAAAATATATGCGTTAATATATATAAAAATATACATACAAACACACGTATGCCAGAAGAGATCTCAGAAATTCTCCAGCAGAATAGAAAGAATCTGGTGTCTGCATTGGCAACGATTTAGAACTGTTTCTCTTCATCTTTTCGTCGTCGTCCGCATTCGGTGATTTCATGCTTTGTTCGATTGCTTGTTTCTAGAGTGCCTTTAAAATGTTTGAATTTCCGTCTGTCTGTCGTTGCCGCTCAACTGCTAGCATATATCTATCTAATGTGTTGATATGTATAATAATATCTTGGCGTTTGTTTATATGGCTAGGTAGCTGAGTATGAATGTAAGTAGGTATGCTGGCTTCTGCACATTAGTTCATCTGACGAAGTGGAACATTTAAAGCAACCTACGAAATCAGTGTTGCATTGCAGAAAAGGGGGCGAGTTTTATCTATATCATCTAGTTTTGTTCCGTCTTCAAAGAAAACCCAGGGATGTTGTAAACTCAGCTTCGGAATTGAAGTTGGAATGTTATCAGAATCAATTAAAATAAAAATAAGATTCTAATAATATATATTGGTTAAATTTTGAGTAAATCTTGTACTTAAAAATGTAAAGGCAAATCATAAAATAAGATAACGATAAGGTCCAACACTGTCGAAGTATCTTGCATATTATTTTTCATAAATGGAGGAAGTAAAAAGTGATATGATAAATAAAGAAAAACAAACTTGCTTGTGAGGATAAGAGGAATCTTATGTAAAACTGATCACAGGGTGGCGTGTTTTTTCAAATAAGATACGTTTTCTTACCCATGATTATTGCTGTGCCCATGGTGGAATGAAGAAGGTAGTCTCGACACCCAGCAATACACGAAATGTTTTTGGATACACCCTCGAGCTATAGTCACTATAATAAGAAAGACTATTTCGTCTTTTCCACCCTAAAATTGTTGAAATTTATATTGACACTCAAAAAAGTAGAAGTAAAAATTAAGTTTTATCAGAAGTAAAGATTGTAGTGTGCATTTCACGAATTGCGCACAGGTTTCTTAAAACCCTAACGCATCTTTATTTGATTATATTACTTAAGGTGGCCAAACAAGTATATGAAGAGAGAAATAAAATTTTATTAATTGGGATCCTTCATATCGTAAAATACACGCCATTATTTTATAATAGAATAACTTTTGTAGTATGTATTTCAGTATCCACTGAAATCAAAACTGAAAATTTGTTTTGTTGAAATTGGTTAATAACCATAAGTTTCCGAAGAGGAAATAAAAAAGGAGAAAACTATTTTTAACACTATTTTCAAGAAAAGGTAACCAGTACATTAAGGAACGTCTACTTTAAAACGCTACTGAGGCGCTTACACTTCCAATTTCGGAGCTTATTTTCCAAGTAATACCCAAATTTAAAAAAAATAGTTCAATTGCATTATATTTTCCCTTAAATATGATAGTGTTTTCATGATCTCCAGAAGGTTCCATGTTACAATAACAAGAAAGGCTCATTTTTATATGGCTTCTCAAATATCTACATAATTTTTAAACAACAAAGCAACATCAATTAGAAAAAAAAACGAATTTAAACAGCTGATTTTGACATCTTGTTCTCTGTTTTGGAGAAGCTTGCAATTTCGGGTCTCAATAGCATTTTCAGAATTAATGATTAAGAATCCCGGGATCCCGCTGAAAGTAACTTGAAAAAACACAATTTAAAAAAAAAGACTTTGTAAGGTATGAAAGTTAGCACATTTCTTTAATAAAAAATTTCCAAATGAATTAAAAAACATAGTTTACTTCATTTTTTTTTTTTATAATAAGTTAATGTATTTTATTTTTTAGTTGCTCACGAAGCAAGATAATATATAAGCTGTATATAAACTGTTCCAGACAAAAAAAAAAAAAAATTGCACCACAAAACGCGTATGTACACTTCTGCAAGTAATTTGTTTTTGAAGCTTCATTTTTTAGAATTAACTGTAGGATACCGTAATGTAATGTTTACTCCCTTGCCGAGTGCGATCAATTCGCTCAAAATGATGACGGCAGTTTCTATTTCTTTAGTTTTCGTGACACGCGTTGATTTTCGCGCAGTCAAAATAATAGCACCGCAGACTTTTATTCCTTTAAAATTAAGTACTTTGTGCAAAAAACGTAAGAATACTTTTGTTTTTGTTGTTTTTTTTCTAGAGTCTTTTGATATTAAACACTTTAATGTTTAGACAAAAAATTTACCGAAATTGAAAAAAGGGCACTTATCCCAAAATTGATTTCTGAAGGGAAACCCCACGACTTAGTTCCAAGACTGCTAGGCTTTTAAAAAAATATAAGATACTCTGTACCAACCAAACGAGGGAACACGTGACCGAAAGCGAGCAATCTTACCGAAGATGGCTAGGCGCCTTAATAAGTTATTATTTATTTTTTATTATTAATATTTATTTTATGAAAAAAGTGTTAAATGTAGAGTAAGGCGACATTTTTTTTTTTGGTGGCAGTGGACCCCGGAATACAAACCGGATCTTATCGCCAAAACGATCAAGCATGGAGGAACTAGTATTATGGTATGGGCACACTGAGAAAATTGAACGCCTTAAAATTAAAGAAAAAAAGTTGTTAAAAAACTGTAACCAAAATATCTTTGCTACAAGGAAAAGATCGTTGCACTAATGATTTATTCTTTAACTAAGCAATTGCTGCATCTTTGAAATAAAAGACTGAAGTTCTTTTAAGCTAAATCAATCAAAAAATATTTGCCGTAAAGATAAATTATTTACTATAACGATTTAATTCTTTGTTACCAAGAATTTGTTAACAAAGAAAAAAGTACGCATTATCAACAAATTTTCTTTGTTTTCTTGAAGCTAAGCATCGTTGTTTCAAAGGCAAAGTCTATAACTTTAAAGAATTTTTTCTACAAAATCATTTTTTTCTTAAAAATACACACGCTTATAGTTCGCAGTTACTTTGTGGGCAATATGTACTATATAATGCAATTGATGTATTAATATGTATAATTTATAATTAGCACTAGATTAAATCGTATGTGTTAAGGGTCAAGAAGAAGGGGATGGGAAGGAGAATAGAGAAGGGGGTGAATAATAAAATGAAAAGGCGGACATACAAAAATGGTATTAAGGAAATCGACTTTTTTAAAGACGTACATTGTTGGCCAAAGAATTAGCACACGCAGCATGTATTTTAAAAAGACTTGTTAATGTTTATTTATTAATTGTTTTATTTTAAGTTCATTATTACAGAAAAATAAAAAAATTTAATGTTCTTAAAAATAAACAGTTAATTTAAGTTCGGAAGTTATTTTTAAATGTTTTTCTATATATGTATATATAAGGCTAAATTTTTTTGTGGCCATAGAATTAGCACATTTTGAAACAAAAGCTTTCACCTGAGTTTTAATATATTTTTATATTAATATTTAGTAGGGAATCCCTTTTGGCGTATAACTGCTTCTAACCTGCGAGGCAAACTTTCAACCAAAATTTCGCAACGGCCCAGGGGAATGGAATTCCAACTTTCTTGTATGGCATTCCAAAGTTCACCCAAATTTCGTGGTTTTTTCGGTTGTACAGCTTTCTCCACATCGTTCCAAAGATTCTCAATAGGATTGAGATCAGGACTTTGTGCAGGCCACGGCAAAACATTGATTTGCTGATCACTAAGAAACTGCTTCACAAGCCGTGAAGTGTGCTTAGGATCGTTGTCATGCATGAATGACCATATTAATCGATATTAATCTGTCTTCAGCAGCACTTGTTTTTCTTGGAGGAGCCTTTCTTTTAATAGATGTGGTGGTTTTATGTTTCCGATAATGTTTGATTGCATTGTAAACAACTTTTCTAGAGCGTTCTATATCGTTTGCGATTTCATTTATAGTTTTTCCATTATTTTTCATATTTATTATAATTTTTCTTAGCTCTGCAGTGCATGACGACTTTCGACCCATCTAATTAATTTTTTTCATTAATTTTTTATTTTAAATAAAGAAATAAAACATCAACAAACCGTGTTTCGATAAAAACTTTATTGAATTTGCTTAAAATCAATTTATAAGACTATATTAAGCAACATGTGCTAATTCAATGACCAGCTAACTTGAATGATTGCTCCGATCTTTTGTTAAGAAAAAAATAATCACGTGACTTGTAACGGTTCTTTTCCATGAAATGCAAGAGTTAGAACACGTAGTTTAAAAAATATCAACAAAATTTTGCTGCATTGAATCTAGTGATATTAATATTGTGGCAGAGTAACCGATTCCATATTGTGCTAATTCTTTGTCCAGCACTGTACATCTTTGTCATAAGAATCTAAGTTTTTGATATAAAGTATATTTTTCATGGGAATTCAACAATCTTTGTGTCTTTGCCCTAAAGTTGTTTTATCTTTGGGCACAATCTAACCAATAAAAGTCTTTGTGGCAAAGTGTATTTTCTTTGGTTTTACGATTTTTTTTCCTGAGTGTAGGATTTCTTTATTCATATTACGGTGTTTGTCCATTTCATTGGATCAAAAACAAAAAACAAAAATTATGTATGGGCTGCCATTGCTAATAAAGGGCACGCAACAAAGTATAAAGTTAATGTTAATGTTTATTTAATGTAGAACCTAAAATAAAAAATTTAATTAATCTTAGCTTTGCCGATTTTTTTTTTTTTTTGTGATAATGTTATGTGGTGCTAATTTTTTTTTCACCGCAGGAAATTAATAATAATTAATGTGATTAGATCATAAAATTTTAATACCTCTTATTAAACTTATTGCTTTAGTGAGGAAGTACCTAACATATTGTACTTTATTAATATTAAAAAATATTCGGTTAATTGCGTAGTTTGTAGATTTTTTTCTTCTTAAAAACTGATCAGACTTAAGGTTTTTTGAAAAATTAAGAAAACTTAGTTTTATCTAAGAGTACAATTACTCGAAAAAGTGAAAGATTTATGGAAAAGAATAAATCCCGAAAATCCCGGGATTTCGGGCCTCATAATCCCGGGAGTGTTGGGACGAAAAAAATCCGAGATCCCGGAATCCCACGATTTCAAGCCCTAGTCATATCCTTCGACATCTAATACAAACGTTATTGGTGAATTTTTACTATTGTGAACTTATGAAACATTCCCAAAAAGTGCATATAATATATTTGAAGTTTTGACTTCTTAAAAAAAATATTCAAGAATTAAAAAAAAAAACTTATTAATTTTTATTATCTCTCTTTATTTTAGATGCTTACTTCTCTGAAAACCTCGCCAGCTATAAATTGAGGAAGAGCGGAATTTATTATTGATCGCGTCAATACCTCAAAATGAAAATGCTTCCAGTTCAATTATCACTAAATCCACCATTAGGTCTTTGGAGTGATGTCCTCTGGCGATGTCCACCTGCTCCCCCCAGCCAACTGGCTGAGCTGAAAACACAACTACCAGCCTCTTTACCTTCAGATCCAAAATTATGGGGTCGCGAAGATGTAACAGTTTTTCTACAGTTTTGTGAAAGAGAATTCGACTTGCCCAAGGTCGATCTAGAACTTTTTCAAATGAATGGCAAGGCATTGTGTCTACTAACACGAGCTGATTTTGGTCACAGATGTCCTGGAGCCGGAGATGTACTACATAATGTTTTACAAATGTTGATAATTGAATCACATATGATGCAATGGCATCTGCCCAACAGTCCCGTCACTCCAACCAGCAGATACCCGCTTTCTCCACACAGTCATCCATCAACACCCACGTGGCCACCAATAAATCCAACTGAAAACACATTCAATAGCCAGCACATGCACCATTTCATGGCACCTAATTCTGTCACACTAAGTCCACCGCCGTCTGTCGATTCCCAGGCAAGCAGTCCACCGCAAAGCCACGAACAAAGTACATCTAGCAGTAGTCTAAATACTGCAAATGGTAGCTCCAATAGCAATTCTGCCTTTGGATCCGTCACCATAACCATGAACAATGCCTTTAGCCAAAACAATATAACAAGTACCAGCAGCAACCACTCAGATTCGGATGAAGATAGTTACAATGACACGACGGGCAGCTATCCAAGAAGTAGCAGTGCGGCAGCAGTTGCTGCTGCAGTAGTGGCTCAGTACAAATCTAGTCCTCCCACAACACCAATTTTGAAAGAAATACCGCAGAGCATCAGCCAACAGATAACGAACAATTTTGTTAATTCCTGGTCACAAAGCCAGCAGCAATGCAAAAAATTTAATACGGGAAATAAAAATGGCGGCTCTGTTTCAGCGCCAACAACACCAAGCTATATGCCCGTGAAACGAGAGTTTTTTCCAGAGAGCTCTGAACCAAATACAAGTGAGTAACTTAAAGATTTCATTCAAATTGCATCTCGAATAAAATTATTTTTCTTTTTTCAGAGTGCGTACCTCTAAAGCGCGAATTCTTTCCAGAGAACTCTGAGCCAAACACAAGTGAGTTTGAAAAATAAAATTAATTCAAAAGATTTGCTATCATTTTTTAATTAAAACTTATCTAAAGATCGTAAATTGATTTCAGGGTTTAAATCTTCTTGTTTTCAAATGTTGACATCCTCAAACCCAATGCATAGAATCAAATTCAATTAAGCAACAGTTTCTTCTATTGCTCTATTATTCGCTAGACTTTTTTCTCATATAAGTCGGAACGAAAAAATTGTGATCAAAGAATTGTTACATCAGTCAGTCATTACTTTTAAAAAATTATCGTCCGACGAAATAAGTTAACCTTAATCCGATAGATTCTTATTAGATGCACTTTATCCTTTATTTGTAAATGTCTTATTAAATTTTTGTAATCCCAGTTTAAATTGGTAATAATTCTTATCTTCTTTTCTTTTAGATGGCCGCTTGCTATGGGACTTCTTACAACAACTTTTGAACGATCGAAATCAAAAGTACAGTGATTTAATCGCCTGGAAATGCAGAGACACTGGAGTGTTCAAAATTGTAGATCCTGCTGGTTTGGCCAAGCTTTGGGGAATTCAAAAAAATCACCTGTCAATGAACTATGATAAAATGTCACGTGCACTTAGATACTATTACCGTGTGAATATTCTGCGCAAAGTTCAAGGTGAACGTCATTGCTATCAGTTTCTGCGCAACCCTACAGAACTGAAAAATATTAAAAATATATCACTGCTGAGACAGACGATTAATAATAACTCATCATCATCATCTTGCGGCGGTGCCAGCAATAGCAGTAATGTCTCAATGCAGACCAACAGTCAAACGCATACACCAACAAACACAAATGTAAATAGTACAAACTGGTCTTTGAATCACCAAAATATAAATGCTTCAATGCAACAGTCGACGACAGTTCCACAGCAGTCCCCTCATAGACCATTATCGAGAAGTAATCACCAACTTGGGCTTCCTGCCTTATCATCACAAGCGGCAGCTGCAGTTGCTGCTGCGGCTGCTTATGGTCCACAACCTACATCCCCACTTTTTATGCATGCTATTAATGGTGCCTTTCACTACTTATCCGCGAGTAATTCCCAGCCACCCAGCTCCCCAGTGCTTCCCTCCACACCTAGCGAAAAATTGCAATTCAACGGTCTTAATTTAGAGAGTAATAGTTACGATAACACCGAGGAAATGAAGCCCACAGATCTAAGCGTATCAGGATCAACTGAAAAGAGATCATATTCTATACAGCCTTCCAGTGAAGAATGCTATCCGTAAGTTCATGTTTTACAAGTCAAAAATAATTAAAACACAACCATGTTCCATTTCTCTTATACGCAGCCTTATAAGAAACGCAGATGGATTAACGACAATCAAATTAATTCGGTACAGTGACAATGAAACGTCGCCTCAGCAAGTTGAACAACCAAGTGCAGAGTTATCTGCATCTGATGAAAAACAGTCCAGCACTTCGATGGATAACGAAGACAACGATAATAGCGATCACTTCGACCAACAGCATTCAATCGCAACTGACCTGAGCAAATGAAGAAATTTATAGCGAAGAAGTAAATAATTATATAATATCTAAATACGAGGACAATATGGTGTTTTGACAATCATCGTCTTGACTTTAAAAATAATTCTGTTATAAGATAACATACAACCGCTGGCTTTATGAACATGTATTAATGTTATCCAGTTTTCTGGGAGTCTTTTTAAATAAGAAAAACGTTACACAAATATATACCAATATATCGTAAATCGTATCTATACAGTAAATGAAAATGAATGGTATACATATTTTCTCTATGTTGACTTTTGTCTGTTTAAAAGGCATTGTATAAAAATAGTCTAAATTTGTTGTATTTAAGAAACTGGTAAAAGAAATGTGCCAATTTATTAAAATGTTGATGTAAAATGTAAAAATTGATCAAGTAAAAGTTATTAACGATTGCAATAATTTAGTTTTTAAGTGACCCATTGAGCTTTATTTTATTAAAAATAATTGAAATTTGGTAAGTACAGTATTTATGAGAAAAAATAAAATTAAGAAACAATAAAAATAATTGAGATCAAAATATTGGTGTAAAGCTTTCGTTTAACGAGTATCATACTCATCAGCATGTAATAAGCGTTTAATTTATGTGAAACAAATACGCGAAACAAAAAAAAAAAAAAAATATTGTTTTTGTTGAAATTTTATACTTAAAATTAAATGTGATACATTTTTAAGGATAGTTACATATCTATCGTCGTTGTCAATAAAATTCTAAATTTCGAAACATTTATGTATTACCTACCGTTTGCAGCGAGGTGCTGAGCTACACCAGTTCGAACGGATTGAGATTAATGAAATATTTCTAATTTAAGAGAAAATGAGCAAAGTATATTCGTTTACATATATTTATTTGTATATGCAAATTATATACATAGATGTATTGTCCATTGGCTTCCATTCAAAATACTTACGCATTATATATATAACATTAAGGATTTTTCAATCCGTTATTTTATTTAAAATTTTACGAAAATCTTATAATTTATTTAAAAGCGTTCATTAAGATGGCACCAAGATAACCAACCGTCATTTAGCAGCGTTTCATACACATAGTTTTAAGTAGGTTGATTACATTAAGATAAAAACCTGTAGCGGGCTTTAAATAAAGGTTAAATCAAGTTAGAACTCTCCATATTTTCTCTAAAGTAATGTATACAAATGCTTTTTACAAAAACAAAAAATTAAATACTTCATATATTTACACAATACTTTGATGTTAAGTAACTTTATTGAAAGAAGTTCACTCTTGAACCATTTTTATACCCATTTATTATATGCTTAGTTTGATCAATTCATAATTATAAGAAGAAGAAAAAATATATTGTATTAATAAACAAAACGTCAATGAAGTTTTCTTTACATCTGTCAATTAAAATTTAAGGAATTTTCGATATGTGGCACTACTGGATGGAAACTACAGATATATATGTAAAAATGCGTTTGCAAGCATCTCATAATTTAACCAAATTCGTTTATTAAAATAATATATATAATTTTGCGATTTTTTTCAGAATAAAACTAACAAAAACAACATTTTTTCCTAACCAAAGTACAATTATACATAAATTTTTACGAATGAATTTCAAACAATTTTGCGACTTCATTCAAGTCTTCAAATTTCTTATTCTGGTTAATTATTGTTCTTGCCAAACCAATTCGGTTGAAAAGGTTCCACAGTAAAATTCCAACAATTTTTTCATCCTTCATATAGAATATGACTCCTCTGCCATAATTGTCAGCATCTTTAATATCACAATCGACTTCAGGTAGATCCGTTGTTGTGTTTAAGCTGGATTGATCTTCAATGATTTCTGCTGGTGATTCTTTTAAGTTGTCCGACCGTTTTTCAGTCTTCGATGGCAGTGCAAAAACACCAACAGTGGGAAGTGATGCATCTACCAGTCCAATTCCCTCATATCCAATTTCTGGTCCAAGGTCAGACCAAAACATACTTTGATGCGCATAAGCTTTCTCTATAAGTGTAATTGTCTCAAAAATACGTTTCCTTTTATGAACCGTGTGGTGTGTACTTACTTTTCCCTACCATATTCTCGCCCGCTAAACGACCAGATACTACTGAGTGATCGTGATGCTCTACCCGCCTGCGCCCTAGCAAGGGGTCATAGAAGCAGGAAGCGTCACCCGCCTTGACAATGTATGATTTATATGTTAATTAACTGATTTGGTTGTTGGGCAAACTTCTACTTACAACAAATAAATTTCTTCTAGCTTCTAGTTCAGCGTTCACAACAAATCCACCCAATTTGCTGTCAATCTCAAGTCCCGAAATATTTGCAATATTCGTATTAGCTTCACAGCCTACACACATAACGACCTAAAAAATAAAAGTATTAACGCAAGCATTTCTTGAAGTCAAGACATATTTACAATATCGGTTAGAATGATAGAGCCATTGCTTAACTTTAGCTGAAGATTGGATTCATCTCTTTTGGCATCTTTTAAAGAGACATTTGGTATAACGCAAACACCTTGCGCCTCAACTTTCTTTGTTGTCCACTTGCTTAAATAGTCTGGTAGCAATTTAGACATATTGCCATCTTCTTGAAAGATTTGGTATATTTTGACGCCTTTGTCTTTGGCATAATTTGCCAGGGAACATGCCAGTTCACTTCCAATAAAACCATTGCCAATAATTGTTATAGATTTTTTCTCATCAGCAAACCTTTTCAGCTTCTCGAAATCATCTGGTGTTCTATACACCATAACTTTTTCCTTCACACTTAATGGTGAATCCGACAGAACTGATAAATTCTTTGGAGTACATCCTGAGAGCAAAAACATATAATATTGGCTATTTGGTTGTATTGGATGTTAACTACCTGTTGCAATGAGACATTCGTCATAACTAATTTCTGTGCCATCGGTTAAGGTCACAAAACGATTAGCAGCATCAACCTTCTTTACGGCGTATCCCTGAGCGACAGCAATACCTCCATTTACACTTTCCATGAGTTTAGTTGGGTCAACAAAAAACTCATCTGCCTCAAAAAACAGACTATACAAATTATTAGTTTTTTTTAATCATATCAAATCAAATTTATTTTCTATGCACAATACCTTCGCTCAGCTCCTGTCCACTGCCTAAAACGATAATCTTTGTGTATATCACCTTGCTGAGAGGAATACCAAAGTTCTTTTGATAAGGGTGGTCTCATGTAGGGCTTCCGGAACTCATTTGTAATCATTAGAACCTATAAAAATTGTAAATGGTAATTTTAAAATTATTTTATGGAAGCGTTAACTCATTGAGTAATCAAATTTTTATACCTTCGCTTTGGCATCATTTGACTTAATGGCGCGAAATGCAGAAAAACTTGCGGTACCACCTCCAATCAACAAATATGGAACGTGTTTTGGCAAATCAGCCGAACTGGCAGGAACTTAAAAAGAAAAAAGTTTTGGAAAAGATCTGGATAAGTTAGTGTCGGTCACCATACCTCTTTTAGTGGCTTCTGATAGGATTTCTTTGCAATCAGAAACTTGATGTGTGCTGTCCTTCTTCCCCGAAAGCAAGTAGTAAAGCTTTAAGTGGAAAATATGCAGAATATAAAGCAGTGAAGTTTGAATTACTTTAAAAAATAAAATTTAATTTATAATTTCGAACCCCTTTGAACGTATTTAAATATTGATTTATTCTAACGATTATTTTCCATCCGACTTATACATATACATTTTTCAATGAGGAATGAATACAAAATTGATTGAACATAAAAACTTCTCTCTTTCAAACACTATTTAGTTCATTCGTTTAGGAAGTTTGGGAAAATTTGTTGGCTATTAATTAGATATATAGTATATTTAATAAATAACAATTTTGTTCAAATCAATAAAACAATATGTAAGCCTGTAGACAACAAATTAAAAATCTATTTACCCGGAAGGCCCCTAAAACGTATCTGAAGGACATCGCGCAACCTTTTTATAGGAGTTAAATTCAATTTTGTGTGTTTTGAATTGTGCATTTGCACGAGTTGTTTAAAGTGTAATTTTTATATATTTTAAAGTTTTAGATCAGAGGTTATGTTAGATCATGAGTAACTGATATACAGATCTTGGGCTTTGCTTGATAGTATCCTTCATCGAGAATGCACATTTATCAAGTTAACTTTCAAAAATATTGATCAACACGTTTGTGAAAATTGATTATACAAATAGAAAAGTTTTCATCGATGATTTATTTTCTTTTTACTTGGTAATACTAATCTTATGTTGTAACACACACTGCTTGAAACTGTTCTATTAAAACAAGTTGTCATTTCCTAAATCAGATTTTTTTTTTTCAATAAAAAAGTACTCTTATAAATAATGCTTTCGAAAACTTGTACTTACCAGTCCACCTGCGCCAAGTGCTGCTAAAAGACCTAACAGTAATTTAGTTTTATCTGTTGTGTCCGAACCTTTTTGGCCGCCACTACCACCTCCACCAGCACCTGCACCACCTAAACCACCAACACCGCCACCGGCACCGCCACCACCACTAGAGCCGTCACCAGATTTTGTTTTTTGAAGGCAGTCTTTAGCATTAAGCACTTGTGTGTTCTGGCAAACACTGGACTTCGCAGGAGGCAGCTAAAAAAATAAGAGAATGGTTTAAATTGATGTAATGTAAAAGTTGAGCTTATTGCGTATGCACTTTTCCAGGATCTTGGCCTTTTAAGTGGATTGTATTAGTATCGAGACATTTTGAAGATCCCGAAGTTTTGCTTGTTAAACAGGGTTGGTTATGTGGAAATTTGGGTTGTTGTAATTTAGTTCGGGCTTCTAATGTACGTTTTTTTACCATTTGATAGAGATTATTATGGGCATCACGTCTAACAACTAAAAAGATAACAAAAATACAAAACAGAATTTCCAACTCCAGCGATTAACATAACCTATTAAACTCACCTGCACCCGGCTGTATGGAACTTCTGAAGTTTGACCAAAGTAATGCCTGACGGCAGAATTTTATGTTTAGTCTTCTAAGGGTACTAATACTCATCGCGATTTCGGTGAACTCGGTCGTATTTTATTTATTAAATTGTAAAAATATGTAATAAATAAAATGTTCAAAACAAATATCATGAGAATGACTGAATTTTCGAAGAAAATGTATTAAAAGTAAATTATTTTTTTACGTGAGCGCTTTGTTGCAGAAATTAACTAGTTTGACAAATTGGACTGTGTCTCTTTCAGGGTTTCATTAACTTACTATTTGAGCTAGTACTCGGCTGGCGTTATTTAAAGTACGTACTAGAAATCAATAGCAACAAATGAAATAAGTAGGTACAATAAAATTACTAAAGGTTTTACAAATAATAGGAAACAATAGGAAATAAATGTACATAAAACAGCAACAGTATGAGATATCAAATTAATTCTGGCTTTATTTTAAAGCTACATTCTCACCATTATGTATAAAATAGCATATAACTTAATTTCTTATAGCTTCACTGGCTTGTGAATTGTGGTCGGTCCAATAAGGCAAATTTTGCTAGTAGACATAGCCGCTGAACCAAAAATGGGCGTCGTCTGATTAGCGAACTTAAGGCGTTGTATATGGCATCCGGCTTCAATTCTTGCGACACCCTAATTTAATACGGATCAATTCAGCTGATCGGCGCTGAATCGTCATTTCTGGGTCTTATTCGACCCAGGCCCCTAAGGCAGCTATGTTTTCTTTACTTCGCTATCTATGTCTGGTTGGTGGCTTAAGGTCCAAAAAAGTGTACTCATGATCTAATTTTTCCACGGTGCGACGAATTGCCTGTGCATTGAAGCCATGATGACGGCCGAAAATATGACGAAATTGATGTTGCGTATTTACAATTGAGCCGAAATTTCGATAATTTAATAATTTTTTCGGTCGGCAAGCGTGAAACTATGCACGATAAAACGGAAACCTTTCTAGATATTTTGACACCAGGATGTTATCAGTGACATTGACAACTACTAAAAAATTGCAATTTGAAAAACTATCATTTCTATCTAGTCACCCTTTATGTTATTTCAAAGTATTTTATTAACCTTCTTTTTTATGTTGCGGTACACCTAACTCTGGGTGTTTTTCACCCACATAATAACTCTCAGCTATAAGGATATAATTTTTTAAACCTAAAAAAGTGTGGGTTTTAAATAAATTCAAGATTATTTTTACCATTTTAAATGTTTTTTTACTAAAATAATTGATTTGTTAATTGTAAAAAAAAACATCAAGGTTTAGTATTACATTCGAAATCTTGCAAAGAAACAGTGACTGGGTGGATTCCACGCTAAGGTTAGTGATGCAGGGTTAAAAAAAAAAATGTTCAATACTAGTTAAGGAATGACAAGTACTTAAGGATCGAAAACTTGAATTTGGAAAATATTTTATCGAAACTATTTTTGAATCTGAGGTAATTTTAATATATCACACTTTTTTATATATTAATATAAAATAATTTTAGGCCCAACCAGGCCTGTAACTTGATCAAACATTTTGAGCATACTGAGCATCCAATTTTTTCCCTTCATTCAGCCCTTCTTATGATCAGATTGTGTTATACGTGTTATTAAATTTTTGTACACAATTGATCGAGAACTGGACCTACTAGTTTTATGCCGACTCCGAACGGCTAATGTGCATGTACTCAAGAAGCCTTACATGGGATTTTATTTACTCTCTGGGGTTTACCATTGTCTGTAGAGAGGTGGCAGCCAAATAGAAACACTTCCGTGTCAGATGGAAATTGAACCAAGGTTCTCTGGCATATGGGTCACGCACTCTACCCACTGCACCACGGTTGCCTGTAAGTAAAATGGAGATAATTTATAAAGTTCAAAATTTTTTAAAGAAATTTAATTATTGTATAAATATAAGAAGTCTGAATCAGTTAAACCCCTTTTTACTTTGGACAAGAATTGAAAGACTTTTTTGACGTTTTCACTTGTACAAAGCAGAGACGATATATATTATAGACCTTTCATCCAGAGACTGTTTATGTTATAGACCTTTCATCTGAAAGCCACAATCAGCATTGAACAAATCTTAGTCCCGGTTTACACACGTCAATAGTTGACGATCAAGTCTGGTGTTCGATGGTGCGGGAATCGTAACAAAAGGGAAAGAAAAAATTGACCGCACCGTCAGTTCTTGGGCAATTCGTTTTGTGTTCTTTTGTTGTCCCGCTACTTTTTCTATTCGTTTTGCGCATCATTGGCGTCTTTTCATTTCATTTCTATAAGATGAAATGAAACGGTAGTACATATATGATACACATATAATTGACTATCAACTCTTGACGAGTGTAAACTGAAGCGTCAAGTTTAAAAGGGAATATGAAGAAGTTGACCGTCAACTATTGACGTGTGTAAGCCGGGACTAAGAATGCAAACATCGGCACGGCCATAGTTGAATAAATAAGGTTGTCTCGTGGCTGATCGTACTCTCTTCTCAGTACCCATAATTGTCAAAATCAATGAAAAGCAACAACAACAACTTCAACGGCTTTTCATGTTATTAATTTTCGTTTTCAGATTTTGTATGAGCTGTCAACTTCGATTTGACATTTATGGGAACTCGCTCTCACCCATGCGACAACCTTATTTATTCAACCATGGGTACGGCGAAAAATATTTTGGAACGGCGAGCTAAAAAGCAGGGCTGACGATGAACTAATGTTGCTAGCATTTTTTTAAAGTCTCTAAAATAACAAAATCTTATCAACAAAGTCGGCGTGAAGACATCTTTTTATATAATTTTTTTTATTAGAATTCTGCACAGATGGACTGACGATCGTCGATTGTCATAAAAGTTATATTTTTACAATTTTGTCTATCTCAATGGTGCTATAGAAAAATTCGTTAGTTCATCGTCCTGCTTTTTAGCTCGCCGTGCCAATATTTTTCGCCATGCCAATGTTTGTAAGCTACGATTTGTTCAAGTAGCTTTCAGATGCAAGGTCTATAATATACAGGTTGTTTTTCAGCTTCATGAGAAGTTTCGATATGATTTCACAGTTTAGAATGTCAAACTCTGTTGACATTTCTGTTCAGAAAGGTTTGGCAATTCATCATGAATCGTTTAACGCTAGAACAACGCTTCCAAGTTGTAAAGATTTACTTTGAATAAAATAAATCTGTTCGCGAAGTTCATAAAGCACTTTGCCCATTTTGTGTGTGATGAAGCTCATTTCTGGTTAAATGGCTTCATCAATAAGCAAAATTGTCGTAAATGGAGCGAAGACAATCCTCAAGCAAGGAATCACCATCACATCCATTAAAATTGACTGGTGCGGTTTACACGCTGGTGGCATCATCGGTACTTATTTCTTTCGAAATGAGGGAGGAGCTGCCGTTACTGTCAATGGCGAGCGACACGAGCCATGCTTGCTGATTTTTAATTTCTTAATCGACGACGTTTCGTTCCAACAAGACGGCACAACTTGCCATACAGCGCGTTAACCATAAATTTATTTGGTGACAAATTCACTTCCAGAAGTGGTCCTGTTAACTGGCCCACTCGTTCGTGCGACTTAACGCTTCTCGATTACTTTTTATGGGTCTATGTTAAGTCATTTGCTTATGCCGACAAACCAGCAACTCTTGAAGCATTGTAAGCCAATATTCAAGCCATCATTGACACCATACGGCCAGATTTATTGAAAAGAGTAGTGAACAATTGGACTGATCAAATAGACTATGTAACTCATAGCCGCTGCGGATATATGCCGAAAATCATATTTAAAGAATAAATGCCATGAAGTTATCTACCAGATTATAATAATAAAAAATTCATTCCAACACTATTTTTATCTTGTATTATTATAGAGAGCGCTCTGGGAGCGTTGAGAGCCAGAATTGAGAGCAAAGGCTTATGAAGCAAAACAAAACACAACAACAAATTAAAGCTAAAAGACAAACACAGAAACAACACAGAAGCTTTAGAGCCGCCGCACATTACAGACTTTTAATCGGCCGATTGTTTGATGCTTGATTGGCCGCAACTGACAATCCAACTATTTAGTTTTTGGATTTTTTTTTTATTAAATTATTATGTAATAAGCAGCATTCAACATTTTGCTGGCACTTACGCTATCTTTTATAACAATAATTAAAACTTGTTTATTCCTATTTGCAATCTGCAAAAGGCAACACTTATCCCCATTCATACTGCAAAAAGCAGCACTTTTCAACGAAAAATAATATTACAACAAAAACAAGCAAAATGTCCACCAGTTGGCAAACTATTTGATCGGCTAGTGTGCGGACTTCCATAGCACGCCATACCCACCTGGCAGTCTGCAGATAGTTGGCAGACTTTAAAATCAAGTGGAAATCTGACCTCTCATTTGATTTTTTAGTTGGGTTCAGAGCTGCCAGGTGGCGGGATTTTTCCCCTTTTTCGGGATTTTTCGTACAAAACGGGGAGGCGGGGAAAACATTGATAAAAACGGGGAAAATTAAAAATAAAATAGCGAGTGAAAAAATATATCGGTTATTAGAAAAACCAACTACAATTTCTTATTTTAATTACATCCATTTTTTGTTTTTTACAAAGTGTCATATATGGATATAATAGATCTAACTTTGAAGACTTTTGTTGATTGTTTCATGCGAAAGGAATACATTAATGTAGTCATAATAGTATTTTTGGTGTAGACTTAAACGATTTCGATACGTTTTGAGGAGCTATGTATATAAAGGGCCACTCATAGATAGTAAAAATGAAAAATAAAACTTTAAGCTTAAAAATATTTTCACACGTTATTTCGGATCAATCCGAGTGGAATGATTTCGACCAAGAATGTAGATCGTTAAGAAATATAAATTTTTCAAATATATCATCAGAAATTATTCAGGAATTCTGGAAAGAAGTTATATTTTTCATTGATTCAGATATTTAAAAGAAAAAAAAATAGTGTCGTTTATTTTTTATTTTCCTTATAGGGGGCAAGTGCTGAAACTGCTTTTTTAGCTATTAATTTAAATAAAACAAAAATAAGGAACTTTCTTGGCAATACCTCTCAATGCAGAACTCTCCGCAGTAAATCTTTAATGAAATATAAAAATTGCTTTGCATTTGAAATAAATTCAGAATTTTTAACTTTTTATAATAGAAATAATACACATACTCTTGTTTACTTGGTTTGATATTATGTATAACAATATGTATATTTCAAATAATTTCTAACAATTCTTTATAATCTCAAAAACGTAACGTTCGAGTCAAAATACAATATCGCTTAAAATTTTCATTTTTATTTTTATTTTTCTTATATATACGTACGTTTTTCCTGTTTGTATTTATTTTAGTTTTAGCAAAGTCAATTAATGAACTTATTATTTCTTTAAATTGCTATTTATTAAACAATTAAAAAACCGGGAAAAAAACGGGGAAACTGGAAGTTAAAAACGGGGAAAAAAATTCATTTGTATGCAAAAGTAGGGATTTTTTTTGGCTAAAACCTGGCAGCACTGGTTGGGTTTGACTCAATCGTTAGGTGTGCGCACTTCCATAAGACACCATGCCCATGATACAATAAGAAGGTAGGGTAAGGAGCTTTGACAAGACCGTCTGCTTATGTCAAAAAGCCTTTTAGCGTTGCCACTTTTCTGTATTTTTCTTAAATGTGGAACAAACACTTAGAAAAGGAATTATGTGTAGGGCAAATAAGAAAAATATTAAATGAAATTATCTATAATTGAAACAATAAATTTTTTAGTAATTTTAAAGCTTTATTTTCACTAATTTACTATTGCCCATAATTTTTTGCTTAGCTTTTTGTATTTTTAATTTCTTATATAAAAATTTTATGCGAATGAGCATACGATATCTAATAAAAAATTTTTTTATTTTGTCTAACAGTGGAACACCCAAAAAATTAGTAATTCCCCGTTTATCATAATTTTCAGCAACGCATTTCATATGAAACGCTTACGTACTGAAACCATGAAACATGGATTTGTCATGGGATTTTTTCTTTAGATATGGTAGCACTGTATTTTATGGTTTTGACATTAGCAGACGGTCTTGTCAAAGCTCCTTACCCTACCTTCTTATTGTATCATGACCATGCCCACATGAAAACAAATCAAACAAATCAAATATCGGCCGACTAAAAGTCTCTAGTGTGCGACGGCTCTTAAATGTAGTGGTGCCCATAGCCGGTGATAACTCATGAGCTCTCATAACTCTTTGCCCATAGCTGATTATTATTTAAAGTTCTCAAGCTCTTAAAAAAACACCATTTATATAGTCTCTGGTCTCTGTCTATAGTCCCTGAGTCAGCTGAATGTTGTAGAGTACTTCTTTCGATTTCAGGTTTGATTTGAAATTACTGAACAAAAGTTTGAAATATACTTTAAAATGTTGTACAGTACAACTCTGTTACTTATCAGCAGTCCGTGTGTCTTTTGTTTAAGGTTCATGTTTTCGATATGAATATCAAAGACATGCTCCATATGCGGCGAATTTTTTTCATTTCCATTTCATTAGCAATTCGGGCTTACTCCCTTTTAATTCGCCGTAATGCTATACGCGGTTAAAGAAGTCTCACTTCAAAAGATCTCGCGTCGCTATTTTTAATAAAAATTATCACCTTCTCAACTTCAACCTATGATTGCAGCTCTTGTATTTTTTGCGATATTTTTTTTTTCATAAAAATATTTTTATTATTTTATTTAATAATTTCAAATCATTTTCGAACTTTCATGATTTCTATCTCCTTAACCAAACATGCCCTCGTAGTTGCCCGTATGGCCGCGTGGCCCTTCATACAAATTTTTTTCTACCTTAATTTTGTCTTTGCGATGAGCTAAAATCATGGTATAATTATACAAGGTAGCATTGACAACTGCTAATTTTCTCTTCTTCAAGAAATCATCTCCTGTCAAAAACATCTGTCTGTGTAAATAAATCTGCAGATGCTGACGTTGTTGTTTTATTCACTTCAATGTTTTCAACATTGCTTTTGTTTTCAATGGCGGATTGTGAGCGCTCTCTTTTTGAGTATATTTTTTGACAGGAGATGTTTTCCCAAGCAACTGTCAATGCTACCTTGTATTATTATACCATGAGCCAAAATCAAAGAATACCTGCAAAAAACAACAACACAAACAGACTCGATCAGTGTTCAGCACATGTTCCAGCGAACTTTACAAAAACAATTGCATGCAAAGCCAAAATAAAATAACGCACACTCGATGATGTCCATGGTGATGCTGAAACTGATTGTCCCATTACTGGTGTGTCGAGTAATTTTTCGTGCAAGCATTGTTATTGTAATAGAAATTAATCCTTGTCGCAGTGCACTGGCAAATAAAATTGAGTTCATTGATTTGTCATAATAGTAATATCTATCAAACATTGAATATAAATTTTTTTTATTTGGAAAATAAACCAAATTTTCTTACAGTGTACTTCATGATGTGATTTTATTGCATTGTAATTGTTTTTTGTTTTTTTAAGTTTTGGCCCGCGCTTAAAATTTCTTGGGTCCCACTGTCCTAAACCATTCGAGACCGATAAAATTTTATTGTACCAATAGGGTTAAGAGGCCATATACATATTATTAAAATAAGAAAAACATATTTAGGTGCGGGCCCTAAACTAAAATATGCCGCCAACCAATGGTTCTTCATTGGATCAGCTAGAAGTGACGTCTTCAAAATACAATATTGGCAGTTTTGCAATGCAAATCAAAATGAACTTTTTGTTTTCTTGAAATATTTAAACCATATTTTTTTATTTTTTTTTAATTGAATCACAGAAATTGTGATTTTTTAATGGAATAATACGCTGATAATGAATCGAATATTCATATTTATTTATACATACATTCAATCAACACTTAAGAAAATAATAAATAGTTCAACACAACTGCAAATTTCAGTAATGTACCTGAATGAACTCAATAATACTGTTCATAGCAAAGGAATTCATACAATATAAAAATAAATAAACATTAAAAAAATCACTTAAAAACTTAGAAAATATTTACAATCAATTAATTACATAAGGAACATAACATAATATGTTGTGCGCAATGGCATATGCGCTACTATAGTGAATAAAATGCAAAATTGTTCATGACTAAAAAGCGTAGAAACTAAATCGCATGTCCACATTTTACGTTCTTATCCTTCTTCCTAATTTTGTTGTAGCATAGTGGTTTTGGCCATGTGTACTTTTGTTTCGTTTTGCGACGCCGTTTGGCCGCAAAATTCCATTTGACTTAGCTCTGGTTTCAAACAATACATCTGAGTCGGTGTCAGAGTCAGTTAAAGATGTACGATTAACTAAAGTATTTAGCTATGAAATATCGTATTATTTTGAATTATGAGATTTGCTTACATTGTGGTGCCTCTTCATCCTGTGTACCAATAAGGGAATATTTTTGTAACTTCGGTCTGGTCCTAGGTTTCTTTGTTTGACGACATGTGCATGCAATACCCCAAAAGATACCAGATAGCAAAAGTAATCCAATAATAACGAAAACAAACACATACAAAATGGACCAATCTACATAAAAGAAAGTAGCAGTTTATTAAAATAGGTATTTTTTATAACGGTAGCTTTGGATTCACGGCAAACAATGCTTACCACAATTCGCTTCAACAACTCCCCAAAAAAAGAGTGCAGATGGCATCCAAAAAGACTCGCACATGCATGCTCGAGTAATGGTGTTGCAAACACCATGATCGGAACACTTATTTTGACAAACTGTTGTGCGTATATCGGCAAAAACGGTACCAAGTATCGAGGCGTCACGCTGGAACTTCTCCTTAAGTAACTGTTCAATGACTAGTCCTGTAACAATTTCAGATTTTCCGCTCGCCGAAATAGACTGAATAATTGAAAATTATGCTTTCATTAAAAATTTTAATTGTAATAACAAAAGTCAACAAACCTCAACGTAAAACACCAAAATAGCTTGATCTGATTTAACATCATACTTCAAATTACGTACATGTACCTTCATGTCTCCCAACAAAAGACCAACCTTTTGAACAACCGATTCCAATTCGGCTTGCGTCAAAACTGTCACACCCATGGACAGTGTTAGTTCTACCAAGTTCATTAATAATGGATCAGGATGTATAATCACGCTGACTGTATCTGTACTGGATAAACCTTGTTCATCAGTTACAGTCAATTTAAAAACATAACGTCCATGAGCCAGATTTGACAACTGCAAAGGGTATATTAAAGTAAAATATTTCAAGAGATAAAAAAACACCTACGATTAGAACAGGTTGTCTATCAGTGCCCCCAACGATCTGACCCATCGCCAAACTCGTTCCATCGCGCTTCCATGTATAGTTCACTACAGCAAGATCATCCCAAGATCTGGAACCATTTAAGTAAATTGCAGATACGGGTAAGGTGAGGGTTTGATCACCTCCTGCATTTGCCACTGGTGCAGCATTTTTTTCTACAAGTGCAATCGTCTACTTCAGATAATAATTATTCAAGTTATGCATTCAAACTCACCTTGAACAACTTTAATCCAAACACTATCGTTGGCAGTGTTGTTGTTTTCGTCCACTACAAATAACTTGAATTCATACAAGCCAAGGGTTAAGGATGTAGCATTCGCAATCTGAGCCAATATAACAGCCAATAGAAAAATATTTTAAATTAAGCATATATGATTTATAAAGTACAATTATTTACCGAAGCGTTCGCATTTGCAATCAAAGCTGTGTTAGGGCCGCTCTTCTGTTGCCAATAAAAGCTCTCAATTCGTATATCATCCGATGATTGCGAACCATTTAATAGAGCCCAATTACATGGCAAATTTATTGTCTATGAGTGGAGCTATTAAAATTCTATTTCTGGTAGATATGACAAAATATATACCGTATTATGGCCTGCTACAGCAACTGGCGGGGTGTTGGTTTGAGGCTTCACGAAAACGTGTACTTTCGCTGAACTCGACTGGCCACTGCCATCGGTAACTTTAAGTACGAACGTGTACATTCCTTCTTCCAAGTTAGAAAGCTGAACATAAGGCGTTCGGGTATTTTGCATGTCTACGGCTTTTGATTCATCACTAGCGTCTTTTGTCCATTCCCAAGCCACGATCTCATGATCATCCGAGCTGGCAGTGCCATTGAGAGTAACATTATTGTTGGGCAAATAGAGAATCACCGCGTCACCAGCATTTGCCACTGGTGGATAATCGGTGCCTTTCAACACCGTCACATTCGCGGTTGTAGAGTTGGTTACATTGTTAGAGTCAGTCACTGTCAGCTTGAATGTGTAATTACCGGGTGACGTAAGATCGGTCAGCTGCAATGTATTAACGGTTGGCAACTTTGGTTGATAACCAATCGGACCCGAAATAACCTCCCAGTGCCAACTTGTAATTTTGTCATCATCAGTGCTAGTGCTGCCGTCTAGCACAGCATTTGTCGTAGGTTGACGTATCGTCTGCTCACGGGGAGTGATCACAACCTGCGGTATTTTATTAATGCGCTTCTCTGGCAGTACGGTGACATTTGCCATCGCTTCACCATATGTGTCATTTGCACCGGTAACCGAGACCTTGAACGTATACAAACCCTCTGACAGATTCGATAGCTGCACCTCTGGCTTGCTTTGGTCAGAAATAGTGCCATTCATGGGTCCTTTCGGCTGCGTGACTAAAGTCCATAGATAAGTAAATTTGGATTTGCTCGATTGTTCATCTGGTTTTGTAATGGCAGCAAGAGTTACTTCTTTGTCAGGCAAGAGCACCTCTTTAGAAGCAACAGTGACAACAATATGCTTGCTCTCATCATTTTTTGGTGTATCGATTGTTGCCACTTCAAGGTCTTTGACATTCGGTCGCTCTGTTATTGGCATTGCAGCGGATTCTGCTTCTGTGCCTTGTCCTACGTGACCACGGGGTGACATTTGGTATTCCAAGTCCGAGTTAACACATTTGCGCAGACGATTTCGTATGAAACCACGTCTGCATTGACAAACGCCGGTTGTTGAGCTGGCACGTATCGGAACACATTCTTCATTTGTTAGACAGCGAACGTCAGAGTCCAATACATCCAGAGTACATGTGATAAATTTGGATGTAGAAGAGCCACCTACTTGCATATTTGCATCGTAGAACGCCAACTCTTCCGGTGTCATATTATCACCATCATCCATTGAGGACATAAGTAGCTGTTTCATACGTTTTTCTGTCATCGGGAAGTCTTCTTCGTCGTAAACCGGTTCCTACAAATTATTTCAAATTTATGCTTTTACAGTCTTCAATTAAATAAATAACACACCTGAATGCCTGATGGATAGCGAAATTTGTGTGATTGTTTCCAGAAGGTTAGCGGGTTGGCATTTGCAGCCGCTACCACTTCATCTGCAGGGAATATATCTGCTCCCACTTTTTCTGCTCTTAAAATGTCTAACCATGAAACTTCTGGTGCGTTCTCAACTCCACTCTCGGCTAATTGTTGCTGTACGGGATTTACCAATACCATTTGCAGTCGATCTTTAATCTGCAAACGTTCCTTAGGTAAACACGCTGCGTTATTAGCACAGCGCACGTGATAGCATTTTAGCTTAAATACAAAGGCCACATTGCAGGTTTGATTCTGTTGATTCTTCTCACAGCATCCAGCAATGCAATCACGCAAATCCACTCCATCTTCTTGATTGTCTCTATCGCTTACAGTGAACTCTTCTATTTGACCTGCCTTTGCCTCTGCACGTGGCATAGCACCATCGAATACATGGTGTACCATATTAGGGCAAATCTGAAGCACATTCTTGTCTGTGTACCTTGGCCTCACCGGCGACTCTTCAACTTCAGATGCTAATAATGCATTTTCTGTGGTCACAACAGGGACAGTGCATGTAACACCAACAAGGAGTAACCAAGAAGTGTATATCTGAATAGCCCAACTTTTCCTACTTATCATCATAAAGACTATTTGTGCAGCGGTATCTATAATGCTGACTAATCCACTCGAATATAGTTCTTATACTTCCGTGTATCTTTATATTACTCTAGTTTTGACTTATTTGAATTTCCATCTTTATTGAATATTAATAATAGTGTGTACAGATTGCTGTATATTTATAGAATTTATTATCGAAATAAACAGTATTTTTCCAACTTTTCCACACAAAAGTTAAATTGGAAAATTTATTTTACCAAGAACAAAAAACAACCACTAAATGAGACATTTAAGAACAGCTGTCAGTGAAGATAATGCCACTTTTTTGTGTTTTTACAATACTAGTAAGTTCTGTTCTGAGTCATTAGGGTGGGTCATTTAGTTGCTTTTCGCTTTATCGCCCCTGTAGCAAAAAGAAAAGGACTGCAAAAGAAAAAATTAAAGTCATCAGATATTAAATCAAAAGGGGTCCAAAGAAATATATGAAAATATTGCTTAAGTAATATTGATGAATGTAAAATTGGACTTTCTAAGCCAAAATTTTAAGAGGTACCAATAATGGTTATGGTAAATTTGCAAATGTTAAAAACTAAGTTAAAATAATTAACTGTGATTCCTTTAACAATTTTTATATATCGTCGCTTGTATCACTTATGACGTAAATAGTTTTTTTGCGAAATTAATTTTTTGCCAATATATTACTTAAGCCATATTGCATTATGTCAGAAAAACGTCAGTGGCTGTGAGTAGAATAGAACATATTACACATAAAAAATACATAAGCGAAAAGTGCAAAAGTGTTTTCTTGAACAATTTAGAAAATTCAGATACGTCAGTTAATCATACGGAACTCATCACTCATCACATATACACAGAACTCATCACTTCATATCTTCTATCTATATATAAAAAAGGAGCTTATGTTTGTAACTATGCAATAGACTCTTAAACTACTCATCCGATTAGCATGAAAATTTGTGTACAGAAGTTTTTTGACGTAGAATACGTCGTTCTCGGAGGTAAGTAGGGTGGTTGATAGTGATCAGGTGTCGGTATTTACATTACTTTTTGAGCCTTTGGTGGGCCTAAAGTACTAATCGTACAATGTTGATCTTAGCACTTGTTGGTCTGCTTGATCCTCAATGCGACAAAAATTCATGTTAGAACTGTCTAACTTATATCAATTTTACACAATTACATGAAATATAAAGCCAACATTTGATGTTTTTGTTTGCTTAAACTTGCTACCTATTTATCGACGGCTTCCGGTTTTTTCGACGGCGAAGACAGCGCCATCTAGCGTGAAGACATAAATCTTATAATTAAAAAAAAGCATACTTTTGGGGGCATGTTGATTTTAACAGACTCGCGTAGCCCAGTAATACTGAGTAATTTGAGGGGCATGCTTTTTTAACAGAATCTGTTATTGAAGTGTCAAAATTCCGCAGCCAATTAAATATCCGGCATATTATCGACAGTGAAATTTTGACACATGGGTTGTTGAACTTGATAGCATTGAACAAATTTTGTATGCTTGTTTAAGTTTTTTACCTATTTATGGACAGTTTCCGGTTTTATCGACAAAAGCATAAAATTTGTATGGGAGCGCCCCTAAGGAGTGGTCGGAGGGAATAGGTGTCAAAGGCAAAAATGTTCCTTTTGCAAAAGTAATGGGGGTTGGTGATACATATTAACCCCCTCCGGCACTCTCTTAAAGGTCATATCCTCAGGTGTATGGAATAAATATTTTTAAAAAAGATGTCATCAGAAACGAATTGAATAATTCTACGTCTTATGTTACGACATAGTCGAAACTACTGTATCTTTTTGGTACGGTGCGTGTTTGTAGGCTATCAATTTTGATCCACCTTGAACACCAGAGGGAGTTGTAGTACAAATTTTTTACAAAACTGCCTAAAACTCACAAACCTCTTATGCGATTAGAATGAAAAGTGGTATAAAGTGGTTTTCATGTACGTTGAGTGTTTTTCTTTTTTGACCTATCTTGAACACCAGAGAACGCTGTAGTACAAATTTTTTGCAAAACCACCTAAAACTCCCAAACCGCTCATGTGATTAGAATGGAAATTGGATAGTAGTATTCAGGTACGATCAGTTTTTTTACAGTATCTCCTTTGAACCATCTTGGACACCAGATGACGCTGTAGTACAAATTTTTTACAAAATCACATATTTTTAGTTGTTTTCTTAGGTTACATGTGCAAATATTTACAATATATAAAATATTTCTTAAATTTAGTAAAATTAAAAAAAATGTCCGTTATTTTGACATCAAAAACATGAAAATATCTTGAAAACTATGAAAAATTTTACTACAACCATATATATAATTTAACATCGTTGCTCAAAAATGAAAAAAAAAACAATCAGAAACTTAATTAAGTGACTTCCGATTCAAATATCTCTGCTGCTTTTTTATACATTTTGTTAAATTTTTTTGTCTTAAAGCTTCATTAAAGTACTATGAAAACCTTATTGCAAAAATACCATTAGTTGTGTATATATATATTTTAAATATTTTTTTCAAAAAAGGTCTGAAATTTCGGAGTTTTCCTCAAAAAAAAAGGCTCAAAATTATTTTTTTTGTAAAAATAATTTAAATTCAAATTCGAAAATTGGCTGTATAAGGCTTCAATTTGGAAATTTATTTTGTTTGCTCACTGTCGGCAATTGTACTTAAACTGGATAATGTCCATCTACTAGAAAACTGGGATGGGCATTATATAAGGGTGTGTGGCTCCGCCCATACAATCAAAATTTGTATTATCGAATAGCTTTGAAGTTGCAGTATTTACATTCAAATTCAAAATGGAGTTACTATTTGGTGATCTCCTGCTACTGGGAAACTGTAACAGGCAGTGGAAAATGACAGTGGTGTTAAACTGTGGGTCTTAGAAAAGTTTCGAATATAATTATTATGTTGCGATTTAATTACTGGGTGCAGGAACGCGCTCCGGGAAAAAGCTAGTCTAGCATAAAACACAAGTTTTATTTACAATATTTGCTATTTAATATGGATTTTCTTGCAAAAACTATAAAGAGCAATTTCATTTTGCAAAAATGTAAGTTCAATGCTTACTGCTTTATATTAAAATCTCCTTGAAGAAGTGTGAGATTTGCGTATAAATTATTTATAAAGAAAACTATTTTTTTTTTTTTAACAAATACCGTTTTCTTCCAACATAGATTCATAATATTTCCAACATATTATATTGAAACTGAGGTATATAATCTTACAAGTAAAGTATAATTTTATAACCTCAAATTATATCCCCTAACTATTGAAAAATTAGAATACAACAAAATTTGTAATTTTCCTGCACTATTTAATTTATAGCATACTTTATCAACTTTTCTGTTATTTTGAACTTAGATAAATTTTTTAAGGAATATGGAAAGATCTACTTTTGATATATTAATATCTAGTACAAATTACTTGTACCAGCTTAAGGAATTAAATTTTAAACAATTACACTTTTTATAATGTACATTTTTCTCTAATACTATCATATAACCGAAGTCTAATTTTAGGTAAATTAACAAAACTGTAATATTTTATCCCAACTCACTCATAAGGCTGGGGTTACAAAAACTAACATTTGCTTGTTTAACTTATTTGAGTTCTATTATCAGGAGCCAATCTCATACTTTATTTGGTCACTTAATTGACAAGATCTCAGATCACTGCGAATGGGCTCGTATTTGGTTCAGTATTTACATAGTTGACCAAACTAGATTCCAGTTATTGTGTATCACATAACACAAGTGTTGCATATTTAACATTTCTTCTTCCCAATCTTCCAGCACTTCCACAATATTCTGATCTCGTAATTTTTCTTCAAATGATACCAACAACAAAAAGTTTGTGTATTTTAAGGCCATTTCTTGCTACTTAGCATTCTTAGCCTATGCAATTCTCTTTGCTTTAACCCAACATTATTTAGACCTTGTGAGGGACAAGACCTTTGTTTTGGCTCAGTTAAAGTTGGGCACGCAAGAGTATCACACATGCAGCTACGTAAAATGGAAAGAGTGTTAAATTTCCGTGTTGCATTCTTCTGGTTGGGAATACTAAAACTTGTTTTTCAATTCCATATCAATGCCGAAGTTATTGATACAAATGCAAATAGCAAAATTTTTTATGACCAACGGCAGACAGGCAAATTCAATATTCATTTAAGCATAAAGGATGTAGCAATCATTGAAATGAACCAGAACGAATTTGAGGATGTAAGTAAGAATGGCTATTTGCATTATATTGGTTCTCTTATACTATGTCTACAACTTAAACTTATTATATTTAAGATCGAATATATATATAAGGCAGAATATTCTGCTTCCAAAATAAGTTACTGAGAAAAAATTTTCAAATGGTTAATTTTTAGAGATGTTCAAAATTTGAATATAATTAATACGTACAAATAATTGTAAATATTCCTATTTATGATTTGATGAAAGAGGAAATAAAATAAAGTTTATTAAAATAAACCTTTTATTGACAAAGTGGATTCCATATATTCTAAGTTAATTAACCAAATCATGGTTACCTGTATGGACTCGTCTGTAAAACCATACACAGAATAGCTCATTATTGAGTTAATACAAGATGTTTTATTTTTATTGTAGGATTCGATAAGCGACGAAGACTACTATTACGACGAGAACGATCTAACAGTCAAGCCATTTCCTTCTTGGATAACGAAACCCTCAGAAGAAGAAACATCACAAAGTCCCCTAAATAATTTCATAAACAAAAACTCCACAAATAAACCAACATTCCTTCCGTATACTCCGCAGAAACCTTTACTACCCATACTTATACCAATTTCAGGTGGGACCTCTACTAAAGGTCCAAACATATTCTTAAATACAACTAGGTTTGCCGCCACAGATGCACCGATACAAGCTTCCTTAAACTTATCTTCAAGTAGCTCCCCAAGCAAGTTTTTATCTACCAAATACACAACAAATTCATCAACTGGCGACTTGATTACATTAGAAAAAAATATGTCGAGCATTGACAGTCACGTCAGTATTGGTGTGGAACCCATCACTCCAGCTAAACTGTCGGCACGCACAAATGACATCGTAGCGCAGACTCGGGAGATTCCAGTATTGCATCCAAAGCAAAGACATACACATCTGTCCAATTTGATCAAGCGGCCAACAGCTACTGAACTTTATTCAGGTTCACCCAAAGGTGTTAGGAAAGATGATTCAAAAATCTACAATTTTAAAGTAAATCGAGTGCAAAAGAAAACACCAGCAACATTAGGCTATCCCATTCCCTACCGTTATAACTTTAGTCAGCGCCGCTGCCGTTCCGGACACTTTCTCGATGGGGCAGGCATATGTCGCAACAGACGAGCGTCATCGATTTTGTGAGTATTAGATTTTTAATAACTTTTTATTTCTATCGAACCAAAACATAACATCGACAATATTTCTGGTTTTTCAAAATGAATGTGCAATTAAAATACTATGGAGTAATGATGAATTTTAATTTAAAATTTGTTTTTATCTTAATATATAGAAGAAAACTGTTCAGCATGATATCCTCTCTGCCACTAACTGATCTTCAAGCAGCTGATGAAGCTTTTAACTGAGAGAAAGATAAATGTTAAATAATGTCAAGATGAATTATCGCTTAAAGTGAGGAATAAAACTAGTATATTTTGTAATTTACATTAACATACTTTATTTCTGAATTTTGGTTTAGTTTGAATACATATAAATGTATGAACAAATGAATTCCTTAGCATTTCAGTATATTAAGTTAACAATTAAAAATTCAACATCATCTTACTGCAAGCA
This sequence comes from Pherbina coryleti, assembly GCA_943735915.1. Lineage (NCBI taxonomy): Eukaryota > Metazoa > Arthropoda > Insecta > Diptera > Sciomyzidae > Pherbina > Pherbina coryleti. The sequence continues at coordinate 1,237,351 of OX030948.1, forward strand.
ATATTCACTGTCTTTTAAAAGTTTAAAAAAAATAAATAATAATAATAAGATATGAAAACTTTTAAGAAAAAAAAATCCAGCTTATAAAATATAACAAATTAATCATGGTATTTATCGCTTTCAAAAATGTCTAATACTTTCATTATTTCTTAAGTGTAAATAATATATTAAAAAGTCGTACATAATTTATGTATATTTCATTTTTCAATGTCTTTTAACCTTGTCTTAATAGTTTTCATAGAATTTTACAGCGAAATTAAATGTCGGCCATGTGCACTTGTGGAGTATGGAAAATTTTGCTCTATTTATTTCAAAAGCCATAAGATATATAATTTTCGAGTAGGTACATTCGAATACTTTTTTCTTATTTATTTATATGACAATTGTTGCTGCAATGTTGTTGAAAGTAATGAAATATTCAATATAATCAAAAAAAAAAAGTGTAGTCGTCAAACATTTTGTCAAGCTATTTAAATTGTAACTTAAGCTACATATATTCTCTTTGAGAAATAAAATATGAATCGTTGCTTTGATTATTGTGTAAGGCAACATATTTACGACAGTTTACCAAGACGCGATATGTGTGTACCTTATGAGCAAATCAACTTTAAATTGATATGACCGAAATTAAATTCGCAGAACTGTAAATTTAATAAAAACTTCGATAAATAATTTAAAGAATAAATAAAATTGATATAAGCAGCAAAGAAAAATTGCAGATATTAGGCTAAACTAATAAGAAAAATCATTTTTTTACTAGACAAAATTTGTTCGTATTAATCGCTGCCGCTAATTCTGTGGTTAGCAAGTGATTCGCTAGTTGTTTCAGTTAAGTATTCGTTGCTTTAACGGTTACTTGAAACATATATGTTACCTTAAATAGTAATGTGAGTGTGTATAGTTTAGTTTAATATCAACTTAATTGAATTCTAATTTAAGGCATTCCCGATAAACCACTTAAGCCCTGATGCTGATGCAAAAGGTTAGCACGTGTTCGCTGCTGCTCCATTCGCTGTACTGTCGCTGTCAAGTGTGAGTTCTCAACATACAACTCCTTGACGAGTATGTCTGCATTTTGCAGTCGTTGCGATTGCTCAGCCATCATCATACCTTGCGCCTCGATTCGATTACGGAGATCATTTAGCTCTGTGTGATGTTGTTGCCAAGTCTCTAAAAGATATAAGAAAAACAAGGCAATTTAATACATTATATTTCAATATTCTTGATAATAGTGAAATGCTATATAACACAACTTACGTTGCATCAGAGACTCTGTATACTGTTGTTGTTGTTTGATTACATTCTGCAAGTGTCGATTTCTAAGTTCCAATTGGTTAACTCTTTGAATTAATGTTGGATGAGCAGTGCGCTGTAATAAAGAAGTTTTATCAATATTTGTTAAAATTATTCTTGTTACAACTTACAGCATATGCCTTCTCCAGCACAGGACGTGCTTCGTGCAACTGTTGTAACTCCATCACTAAGCCATCACGCTTTAATGAGAGATCCTTGATTTGTTCTTTAAGTGAGATTTCGAAGAATTTTAAACGTTTCAGTTCTTCTTTAATACCACTCGGACTAGGGCTTGGACTGGAGCAAGAGCTCGGCGCATGACTTGATAAGTTTGAATTTTTGGTTTGACTGCTTGTGTTGTTGTTATTATTATTATTGATGTGCGAATGATGCACACTATGAGTCGAGGCGACGCTGTTTGATTCAAAACTTTTTCCCGATATGGTAGAAGACGAATCGCAATCACCAGTATCAGCTTCTGATGGTGGTATTTTCGGTGCAACTGGTTTTTGTATTGGCGATATGTTTTGTGGGTGAGTGAAAGACGGTGATGTAGTTGTTTCAATTGGAGTTGTGCTAAATATTGCCGTTTCAGAGGTTGACAGATTAATGCTAAAAAATATTAAGTTCGATAATAATACAAAACATTCACAAACATGATTTAATATGCGCGGTAGGTGAAGTCCGACAGCTTTGATTAAAAAACAAAAAAAAAAAAAAAAAACAAAACAAAAAAACCGCTGTATATACATAAATATACAAACATATATATGTATATATGGTCATATAAATAAAAACCTTTGACTTAAACCATCATAAAACCAGAAAGAATAACAACAATCAATATGAAAGGGGTTTACCCCCCTCACCACAACCGCTATAAGGATCTGGATCCATCCAACGAAAAACACAACCAATCAACCAGAAAACGAATACATATTGAAGATTTCATACCATTATCAAATTCAAACAAAAGCACAATTTATTGACACAATTCCTGTAAGTATTACCATGCACAAAAATTTAAATTCAGTACAAGGCAGAATATTTTCAAAAAAATTAATCAACATACCAGAAGAACAACTCACAACTTCTTTAGCAGATCAAAAAGTTATTAATGTACGTAAGATAATACGCAAAGAAGGAGAGAATCAAATACCAACTGGTGCAGCAATATTAACATTCGATCTCATCCATCTCCCTGACTACCTAAAACTTGGATGGGAAAGATTAAAAATATTTGAATACATTGCTAACCCAATGCGGTGTATTAACTGTCAAAAACTTGGACACACTAAAAATAGATGTACAAACATAACAACTTGCAGAACATGTGGACATAATACTCCACATGAAATATGTACTCAAAAATATTGTATGAATTGCAATAATAATACACATACATCCTTCGACCCTGAATGTCCAACATTTTTAAAACATAAATCTATAAATAAAATTAAAACAAATAAAAGATGCACGATACGAGAAGCTTGGAAAATTTTTAATGAAAATCCTACTCTACACACAATACAACCATTTAAAAAATTACCTACTTTTTCAGAAATTTTAAAAAGAAACACTGATTCTTCAATCAAATTAAATACAACCAACACTAACAACAATCAAGAAAAAAATACAACTAACAACAATTTAAAATCTCCACAAAACACCATCGAAAATACAACAGCAAACATTAACAAAAAAAAAACTAACAAATTTTCCAGCAATTTCGACAACTCTCCCTCTACAAGCCATCATATAACAACAAATAAATCTGATTCACAAAATTTAAACAATAAAATGGATATTGAAATAAATAATTCTTACAACACTATCTTAAAAATAATTATTCACTTACAGAATAATTCACTTAACAGAAAATAATTATTCACTTACAGAAACAACAAAATTAAAAGAACATTTAACAAATGAATTCACACACACATTACAAAAACCAACTTCAAATTCATCATCTCTATCTCCACGCAGCATGCTTTATAAAAAATTCCCAGAATTAAACGTCATTATATCTCCTAGAACAATGAAAATAGTTGATAAAAACAAAAACCAAACTGACAACTCAATATAATCATCTATTTCATTATTAATTTAGTTATTATTATTGATACCCATCAAATGAATATTGGTTTAAACATTACAATACTACAATGGAATATACAAGGCTTTATTGCCCATAAATATGCACTTGAACTATTGGTTGCCAAACATAAACCCATTATAATCGCACTACAAGAAACACATATTATAAATAAAAACAAACATCTTTTACATCTTCCTGGATACCAAATTTTCCACAATAACAAAAACTATAATTATTGCAAATCTGGAATTGCTTTTCTTATTCATAATAGTTTACATGTTATTCAACACATTACTTCTACTGATAATTTACTTTTTCAAACAATCTCTATTTATGGAAACAAAATTATACATATAACTAATATCTACAAAGAATGTGACATTATACTCACACCAACCATGTTAAATAACATACAAAATTATAACAATGAATTACATATAGTAATTGGCGATTTTAATAGTCAAAATCTTCTTTGGGGTTCTCAATCTCTATCACCTAACGGAACTATTTGGGAAAACTTTGCAAATGATCAAGGACTTGTAATTCTTAATGATGGATCACCAACTTTACTTAATACTAGACACACATTAACAGCTGTAGATGTTTCAATGGCAAGCGCAGATCTTATTCTTCTCTTAAATGGACGACACTTAATATTCCTGATATTGGTGATCATTTTCCAATTATAATAACAAATAACATTCCTAATATAAAAAAACGATTTCATCCAAAATTTTTGGAAAATAAATGTGATTGGAATATCTTTGCTAATAAAGTATCAAGAGTTATACAAAATTACCCAATATCAACAAATATCAACAAAGAAGCAGCAATTTTAAAGAGAATAATAAGAAAATCTGCTAATGAAACAATCCCACAAACAAAAGAATGCAATAAAAAACAATCTCCTGCATGGTTTAACTCAATCATTGCTAAACTTATTAGAATCAAATATCAAACCTGGAACACTTTCATCAGACATAGAAACTTATTAAATGCTGTTAATTACAGAAAAGCTTGTGCAAAAGTAAAAAGAGAATCCAAAATAGCTAAGCGTACAACTTGGAACAATTTTCTAAATTCACTCAACCCATTACTAGATATTAAAACACTTTGGATGCGAATTAACAATCTAAAATGTATTAAAAAATCGAATTTTCCTTCAATTATCGAACACAATAACATTATAACCAACCCTATCGAAATTGCCAACAAATTTGCAGAAACCTGGTGCGCCATAGGTTCAGATAATGCTTTCGATTCAAGCATAATATCAAAAAAACAAACTTATATCACCAAATTCATTAATACCAATATTCAAATAAATAATCCTTTCTATAATAAAATCAATCTAAATGAACTTAATAATATATTACAAAATGTTAAAGGAACAACACCTTCAATAGATAGAATTACATATAATATGATAAAAAAATGTCCACTAGAATTTAAAATAATATTACTAACACTCTACAACAATATTTTAATAAGCGGCATATATCGACATGATTGGAAAACTTCAATATTAACACCAATACCAAAAGCAGGAAAAAATCCAAATAAAATAGAAGGTTATCGACCCATTTCACTAATACCTGTTCTTTCTAAAATCTTTGAAAAAATATAAACCCTTCGATTCTGGAAACATTACAAAAATAAAATATCAAACAACCAACACGGTTTTATACCTAAACATGGAGTTCATACATTATGTCATCAATTAGAACAAACTCTTAAATATAACCTATCCAAAAAAAAAACATAGTGTTATATTATCAGAAGATATCGAAAAAGCCTATGACTGTGTTGTATCAATATTCATTTTAGATGAACTACAAAAATAGGAGCTACCATTTGCAACAATCAAACTCTTATACTCTTTTCTTTCCAATCGAAATATAATAGTAAAAATAGATGGTTATTTATCAAAACAACATCCCTTAAATAATGGTGTTCCACAAGGTTCTCCTTTATCCGTTGTTCTATTTATAATATATACAAATTCATTAGCAAATTCTATTAAAAATCTCCCTGGTATAGACTATGTTGGAATATATGCTGACAATATATTTGCTGTATCATCCGGTAACCCACAACCAGTTCTTCGAAATTTAAACCACCTTAACAACAAAATCCAAAATTGGGCTATTTCTAGAGGTGCTATTATTCCTGTCTTCAAATCAGAAGCATTACATATTTGCAAAAAATGAAAATGCCATGAATCAACACTTAAAATAGAAAACACCAATATTTCTCTTAAAACAAATATAAGAATTCTAGGAATGATTTTTAGAAAAAATCTACTTTGGAACGAACATGTAAAATATATTATTGAAAAACTAAGCAAAATTAATAATCTTTTAAAACTAATTTGCTCAAAAAAGAAAGGTCCACATATCGAAACTGCTATTGACATATGTAAATCTTTAACACATGGATTAATTCAACACTGTATAACTATTTATGGCTGGACATCTAACAAAAATATTTTCAAAATAAATACCGCTTTAAACAATTGCTTTCGAACTGCTACTGGATTATTAATGACAACTCCTATCTTATCTCTAAGGATTGAATCTAAATCTTCAGATTTTATCACAATACGAAACAAAAGATCGATTAATTTAGCATCCAAAGCCATCACAGACATCAAAAACAGTCTTCACAACACATTTTGGCTTAACATCGACACCAAACCAAAAAAAAATCTCAATGCTATCAATAAAATAATTACTCTTCTAAAAACTAGCAATATACCTATACCAAAAAAAAGTAATGAAAATTTTAATCTTAATACTAATACAAAAATAACTTTTGACGTCAGCTTAGCTTCTTATTCTAAATCAAATACAAACCCTGAGGTTTATAAAACATTGGTTACAGAAAAACTTAATAACTTTTCAGCAATAACTGAACTTTATACTGATGGGTCATGTCAAAATAACTTAGCTTCATATGCTGTTATTGAACACATACCTGACACAAATTGGTCAATAATCAAACAAAGTCAACTCCTTACATTTTCTGGAATCTTTTCAGCTGAACTTTCTGCTATAAATGCAGCAATAAACTATGCAATACACAAAAATACCAAAACCATAATATGCACTGATTGTCTAAGCTCTATCAAAGCAATTTCAAACAATAAAAATGGAATTCATGACAATATAATTAAAAATCCCAAAATCCAACAAACTATTATTATTCTATGGATACCATCACATATTGGAATCATAGGAAATGAATATGCAGATAATGCAGCAAAACAAGCACTCAAAATGCCACTAATAATTGAAATGCCATATTTCCAATGCACCATACAACACATTTTTAAAACAATGAATTTTATAAAATTAAAATTAGAATGGGATGATTCAAATTGCTTTCTAAAACAACATAATCCTAACTTAAATAGATCAAGATACCATCATAAATTTACTAGATATCAATGCATTTCACTTGCTCGCCTCAGAGTTGGTAAAGCTTTATTCAACACTCAACATTTTTACAATCACCCTCAATGCAATAATTGCAATAAAATAATGAATGTTTATCATATTCTTAAAGAATGTCCAAAATCCAAGCTACCTGAACCTTTAGAAACAATTCTTGACTGCACAAAAATATCTACACTTACAAAAATTAATCAATCTCTGAACAAACATAGCATTACAAACATATAATTATTCATAAATCTAATTAGTTATACTTTTCACGCAATATGGTCTAGCTACCCTGCGTATATTTCTACATATATTTAATAAATTTATATTTATTAAATATATCATCAATAATAATAATAAAGCAATTTGTTATTGATTTAATTTGGACAGTTCTGAATCAGAGAGGGAGATAATTTTCATTCACGAGACTACCTAATTTATGAGTGAAATGTGAATTAATTTGCTTAAGAGTAAGGCAAGCTTTTATTCTATAGGATTTGTATTATTGACTATAGAGAGTTCAGGGCTCATGCACTTTCTTCTGAAGCAACACTTTTCCTGAGTTCATTTCTACATTTCTTGAAACTACAGAACAGATCTTCAAGTTCAAATTCGTGAAACAATAATGCTTTCAGGATAGAGAATTTGTCTTGCTAGGTCTTTGTTTGCTAGTTCTTTGGTTGCTAGTGGAAGATGCGATAGTTTGTTAGATGGAAAAACTGAAAAACTCCAGCTTCAACTTTAAGCTATTTTTTATTTTTACATAGTTTTTGCAAACTGAGTTTCCTTCGATAAACTCCAAAAATCTGTTTAGTTTATGTGTTTCAAATAATCCTTCATATGAAAGCCATAACGAAATTTATCTACCTACTGTTTGTGGAGTTACGTACCAGCAAAGTATTCGAAAGTTGACAGAAATAAAAAGAGAACCGTGTGGTAGCAACTATTCTTCAAATTTTATTGCTGAAACTCAAAACAACTAAATTAAAAATGCCACGCGTTGAATATAAAAAAAAATTGAGTAAAAGGATTTTTGTGCATAAATCTCTACAGTTCTGACCGTTCTAGCGTATTTAAAGGTAAATAGTTAAAACCAATTTATTCTAATTGCACAGATACCGATTGGCAGACAATGGCAAACATCAGAGAGTAAATAATGCCATGTAAAGCTTCTCGAGAACATGTACGTTAGCAATTCGGAGTCGGAATAAAACTAGTAGGTCCCGTTCTTGACCATTTGTGTACAAACATTTAAATACACGCACAACACAATTTGATCTTAAGAAGCTCGGTCAAAGTTCTTTCGAGGGCTGAAATGGCCAATTTATTTTTATATTTTTATTTTATAAAATAAAATATCAATTTCACAATTTCATAAATCTAGGCATAATATAACTAGAAATAAAATTAAAAAATGTTTCTCTAAATATATCTAAAAAAAATATTTCATTTGATTCTTATATTTGTTTATAATACCCACAGACATGATGTTACAATATATTGTATTTGAGCGGATCAGGATATGAATTACAATAGTCGTGATAGAGTAGAATTTTTTGCAATTATCACTTTTTGAATCACAGTTTTACAATGATTAAAAAAAAGTGATATAAAATAATTTCGATATGGGTTATAGCTCAAATTCAAACATACGGCTGAGTAAAGAAAACAGTATGAAAGCGATTGGATTATTTTTTATTTTTTTCTTTATTTTATGCTTAGATTTCAATGGAAACTCTAACTTTAAGTCTAACTCTGGTGTAAATATTCCAGCAGTAGCTGTTTTTTTAAATAAAAACGAATTAAAAGTTACGCTGGATTAAGAATTTTTTAAGGCTCTGAATTATCAATAAAAAATTAAGAAAGAAAAAATGATAAAAGAAAAACAATTATATATTTTCTTATCTGAAATAACACATTTATTTATTCCTATAAATCTAAGCGTACCATGTTTAGAACAGATACGATTTACTGGTATATAAACCAAGCGCTGTATAAGAATCCACGAGAAATAAATAAATAAATGGAATATTAATGAAATATGATCGGTGCGAAACTCTATGTGATGGAAATAATTTTATAAAGATCTATAAATTAAACTTACCAGCTTCTTTGTTTATTTGGTGAATTCGAAGACAAAGAGGAAGAGTTTTCTTGAGTTTGATACTCCTTAGCTGGTGATTGAATTGTGCTCTGGTGCCATAAATAACTTATAGGCGAATTTGCAGGACTTTGCATCTCGGGACCCTTTTGTGTTGCTTCAGAATTTAATTCATTAGCTCCAGTTAGGATTTCAACGCTTTCTCCCAAACGTATCCGTAGATCTTCAATTTCAGTTTGCAATGATTCTATTTCTTTAGTTTTTTCCTCAAAGATAAGCCTGGCATTCTCACGTATCTCCTCAGCTTCCGCTTCAAGATCAGCGTATTGTTGTTCTAGCGTATCCTTCTCTTCTATCGGTGACAAGCGCCCATCTTTGCTAAACTGCTCTTCGTATTCACGTACTTTTTCCATTAACTCTGTAAATTTCTTGTCACTCTCCTGCTGCTCATCCTCGTAAATTTGGCGCTCTTTATCAAAGAGTTGACGCTCTTCTGACAGCTTTGATTGCCAGTAGTCTTCACAATCTTCATAAGCCCGCTGCATTTGTTCTAAACTTGATTCAAGTTCTTTACAACGTTCTTCACTTGAATTTCCGCCTGTTTCCTTCAATGATTTAATTTCTTCTTCCAGTTCTGTAATTTTCTTTTTGAGTACTTCTTCATCTTCACCTGGTTTAAATTGTACATCACTAGATAGTCTTGTCGTTGAAGCACCAGAATGTTGAAGCTCTGAGTTTAGTGCAACCCAATCGCCGCTTGTATCACTAGTTTCGCTGGTTTCAACGTGATTTGCACACTTTCTTAGCTTACCAAGACGTGGGCTCTCTTCGTTTATGCGTGTCTTACTAGGTGAGTCACCGCGTCTCTTTGTCGCTGTTGTGGATGTTGCTCCCTGTTCGAACTCATCGAGTGGAAGTTCATTTACATCAACAGTAGTAGAAGTGCACGACGATAAAGTCGATGATTTCTTGCTTTTTGCCTTGGCTCGTGAAAGCTCTATATTTAAGCCTTCAACTTCTGCGACGAGCTCATCATTTTTATCTCGTAGATTTGCATTTTCTATTTGCAACGAACTGATCTTCTCGACGAGTTTTAGAACCTCGTCTTCTGTCGATTTATCAACACTTCTTTTTGATTGATCATCGTTACATGAACGATTTTCAATGTCGGTAATTTCATGATTAAGTTGGATATTAGTTTCAAGCAAGTCGGTTATTTGTTTTTGAAGTATTTGTTGTTCCTCCTCTAAGGCACTATTTTCTTTGCTAACAAGTTCCAACTCTGTCTTAAGCTTAATTTCATCTTGTTCAAATATTTTTATTTTAGCCTCAAGGCGTGAAGTCAAATTCGTCCAATTCTCGCGGTCATTTGTAAGACGTAAAGTTAGATCACGCACCACCTCAGCATGACGCTGCTCCAAAAGTCGAATCTGTCATTAGATGAATTCATTTTCAAGTCGAGTTGAAACTCTTGATATGAGATAACTTACCTCTTTTTTTGTGGTATCCTCTAAGTTAGCATGTCGTTCGTCGATCTCCTGAGCAAGCAAAGCAACACGTCGATTGGCATCTTTGTTATCTGCGTGTATTTTCTTATTCTCATCGCGGAGTTGCCGGAAGGTTTGACGTAGAGCTGTCAACTCCGCTGACTGTAGGGCCAACGATGCCTTTAATAATGTCGTCTGATGCTCACCCTCTAGGCTACGCAATTCCTCTTCAAGAACTTTTGAAAGTTGCGACAAATTGATTTCGTCCTCATCGAAGCCAAGTGTGAGTAGAATTCCTTTGCCATTTGCGATACTAACACGTTCCCACATAGAAATGATAGTCTGAGCAGACATGGTGTCCATTTGCGTCGGTGTATCTAAGAGATTTATCGGAAGAGTAGTTAGAAAAATAAATATTAAAGGACAAGAAACCGAACCTAAGACATGTAAAGCCATGAGGTTGAAGAAAGACTAAAGATTAACCAAATGAAACTAAGTAATCGTTAATAAAGTTAATTGAGATTTAAATAAAATTAATTCGTGTTTTTTTTTTATTTTTTATGATCATGCTTCAGTTAAGAAAATAGTTTTAGAAAACCTTTTTTAATCTAAAACCAATAAAGCTGTGCACATTAAATCAAAATCCTATTCATCAACGAAAGAATTGCATAACAATTTCACTAATACCAATAAGTTTTCGCCATAAAATTAAGCATTTAACTGTGCACGCTAGAACAACCAAAACATTTTTTCTTTAAATGCTATGTTAACCTTCAGATATTTTAAGTAAATTTTGAAAGATTTTTACTATTGGAATATTGGAAATCAAATAAAGTACAAATATTAATGCAATTAATGTTTTACTTTAAAGATCTTCCAAAATTTATATTTCTAAAATGTTTTTTTTTTCAAAGGCTTAGATAAATAAACTTATATCACAACGATTGTCAAAATAATAATGTACAAATGTGAATGTGAGTGCGCTACAATGTTTTAAATAGCAGAATTCAGTTAAAAAAAAAAAAAAAAACAGTGCAAAAAGGAAGGCTGCGTGCTGTTCAAACAAACCTTTCATCGTGAAATTGTGTTTGTTGTTACTTTGGTTTGAGTTTGTGTAGGCTGCCAATTGGGAAACCTGCATTTTGATTCCATTAATATTGGTGTGGGCAGCAACTACTGCTTTTTTGAATTCATTAAGAAACTCTTTTGTTGTCGTTTGCGGACATTCGAATACAAGCCAATTCTGTTCAGCGTTAACTTCATTGCTGCCGTGTAATATATTGACAAATTCACGAAAAGATATCACCTGGTTGTGTAGGTTACAGCTGGAGGTTTGGCGTAACTTCTGGAAGCACTCCAGCGCTACGCGCTCAGCTACCTTTGGCAATAGACCCACACGTTCGCAAACTATTTGCAGTTGCAGGCAATTCAAATAGTTTGTACCAATTTCCGAGCCAAATGATTGCCAGAGAACATGAATTCTATTTGTAAAATTGTCAAAATCTATGTTGCCTACATTTTGTGAAGTGAACGCATGCGCACGCAGTTTGTGGTGTTGAAACGTGTTAGAAATTAAAACGAAATGATAAAAGTAATGCTGATTAGTCAAGGAAAAAATAAAGACCTGTAGAAACGACAATAGTTCAGTCTTTATCAAAAATCTTAAGTTAAATGTAAAACACATGAAGTTGTGTTCATGACTATCATGCAATAAAAATGGCACAAAAGCAAAATTATGAGGGGAGCATTAAAGCAGGTTGAAGAAGGCATTACTGCGTTGATGGACCGCATGTGGATATTGAAACCATATGACCACAGAAGTATAGGCAGATAAGATGAAATGGGCGTATTTACTTACCCAAAGACTCTACGCTACTACTGTGGTTTTTTTGAGCCAGCAACAATGAATCTGGCATTGTTGCCGTTTGTGTTGTCGATGTTTTATGTTTGCGCGTATTTTGGTCGTGATTTCGTTGATTTTTCTGAGCCGGCAGCGATGCACAACGTTTTAATTTATTGGATCCCGCTGTGGGGCGACGTCTTCGGCTAGAGCCGATATCTGTTTGTGATGATGACCGCTGAACCTAATTAAAACGATTTGATTTTATTGAATTTCCATCATAGTCCAAAATAACTTACAGCATTATTGCTTCCATTGCTGGTGATAACTGTTTCGTTTTCTGAATCTGAAGGTGTTGTTTCGTTTTCAAACATGTGCGGGCGAGAACGACGTCCGTACTTCTTAGAGCCAACGACAAGTTTTGGTGAAACCTCACGATCCGACGACTCTGGCGGACTTTCTATGTATGTTTCCACTTCATCGCTTATAATCAAAATTCGTTCTACAAAATAACGAAATATGATATTTATATTTCGTTTTATAATTTCCCAAAACAAAAATTTTTGTTAGAAACAGCATCTCAGTATTTAATTTATGCTCACCAAGTTTTTTAGCTAGCTTATCGACTGTAGGGTCCGAGAACTTTTTAGCTCTCTTATAGAAAAATCGCGTGCCCATTGTTTTAAGGTAATCTTAAGGTTTTTTTCAAAATGTACAATCTATATAAAAAAATTTAAAAAGCTCGTACTAAGTTCTTGTTAAAGTTATCTCAACTGAGAGACTGGACGACTTTCTAAATAAAGATCCCTATATATGCAAATATTAAGAGGGTTTAAATTTATGGCGATATTTAAGGAAACAAAAATAAAGCCGCAGGTATAAAGTTGAAGGAATTTTCCGCTATTAAGGTTGTTCTTTTCTGCGAATTCGCAATATCAATGTGCAGTTTGAAATCAATTAAGAACTAACTTAATATTCTCACTTAAACAATGAGTAATAAACTTTGAAGGAAATATATAAATAAAAATTATGATCTTGTCATACAGGTAATATATGGAAGGATCACAAACACACATTTCGGCAAGAATTAATTCACCACAATTATTATGAGTATTAAATACAAGAAGTGCTACCTAATACCTTAGGCATAAGACCGTAAAAATAAGTCCAGTTCAAGAAAGCAAACTAGTATTAAGGGTTCTTTCAGTGCACTTTACCCAATTTCGTCATTTTCATAATGAATTTTTAAATAAAGTGGACTTATATTTATTATTTCAATAAAATAAAATATGAAGAGCATGTGAGAAGTGTCATGCCTAGTAAACCAAACACATTATAAGAATTATCTAAGCCATACTTTTGCGTTTTTGATATGACGACCATGACTGAATGCGTAAGTGTGTGAGTATATATTTAATTCTCGCTTCGGACAAAGTAGTTTGAGTTAAATGCTCCTGGTAATTGAAATTGTATTAGTAATTTAAAGTATTCTTTGAAAGATCATTTTTATTTTTTCTCCACATTGCTACCTGTCAATACTCTGTAATACTGAAATATACGAAATATACCTACTTTTTATTTTGGCTATTCTTAGTTTAATTTAATGGTAAAATATCGCTTTCAAGATAATTGCTATAAGAAGGCACATCATTTTAAGGCATTATTTCAATTTTTCTATTAATTTATTATTTTCACTTACTATGAATTATGAGATAGCTCTTCAGTTGCCTCAAGAAAATCCGACGCTGCGATATCTTTTTATAAATTAAACAGATAAAGACATTTGATCCTCACAGGCACAACAAACGAAAGGAATGAACATCTTGCAAGCAACTTTTTTCAGTTTTCTTATCTATTTAAATGTAATTATGCAGACATTAAACTGTGCACATCGGTACTGAATAAGTCATTCTTTTAATTTGTTATTTTAGTTTTGTCTTCAATTTTAACTGCTCAATGATACAAAAATAGAAATTAAAAAGTACCGATATGTTTTAGCTGTTTGTTAATAAAAATACGTTCTCCCTCCTGGTGTTTGTTTTTTTTTTTTGTTCTATTGACTTGCTTCTTTGTTGGAGTTTGTTTTACTCTCTCTCCCACAAAATATTTTAATTGGCAATATTTGTTCAATGTCATGATGTAAACTCTTGCAGTCTTTGCAATTGCTACTAACTCGTTTAAAGTTATTTAACTCTTAGGATATGTATAAATTTATTGAAAAAGTAAAGCTTTGCCTTTAATGCAAATTTTTAAAGATTTCGAAATATGATTTAGATACATCGAAGTATTGGAAGCTGGTGTAAGTTAATTTATTTTTTCCAACCAATAAAAATAATAAAACAATCTTTATCTCACCACCCTGCGTTACTGCTCTGCTTCCAACAGCTGATGAAATCGACTGCGCTCTCTGCGTAGCTTGTGTTGAAGTTGTTGTTGATCCATCTAGTTCTGTACCAAGGAAGTTCAGCAATGCTTCTTTGAAGATTACAAAGGAGACACGTGACTTGGCATTCCCTCTAGCCGCGAGGTCATCGATGAGCACTGATCCGTTGTCGCGTAGTTCCAGCATCTCGCATAGACGACGCAGTGCTTTCTCATCCAGCAGTCCGGACCTTTCCGTGTCACAGCTCTGGAACATTTGAAATAGTTTTTGTTCATACGGATCCGATGAGACTTCCATGACCCAATCAATAAGTTTTCTTAATACTGTGCGCTCGCACAAACTATATTTGGAATGGGACAATTAAATGTAAGAGATAATCGAAGAAACCGAAACTTTTTCTCTTGTAACGTGAAAAAAGAATTAAACTTTTTATTTTTCTCTACTTTGTTTGAATTCCACGAATACTTTTGGTCAAAACACTTAACATAGGCAAGCCACTTTAATAAAGAATAAAATATTTACAAATATATCTTAATAGTTCTTTTCCTTACGTATTTTCTTTTTACGTATGAACAAAAATTTTTCTTATAATACTTTTTCGATATTTCGTGCCACCAAATCGAAGTGATGCCATAGATGCCAACCTTTATGCTGTCAAAAAAATCTCTTTATCCGACTGCAAAAAATAAAAATTCCCTCTTGGAACTCTGCATTAAAAATATTATAGGTCGCATGGTTGAATGTCAAATCGAAGTTGACAGGTTGATGACACTACCCATGGTTGAATAAATAAGGTTGTCTCGTGGCTGATCGTACTCTCTTCTCAGTACCCATAATTGTCAAAATCAATGAAAAGATACAACAACAACTTCATCGGCTTTGCATGTTAATAATTTCCCCTTTCAGATTTTGTATGAGCTGTCAACTTCGATTTGACATTTATGGGAACTCGCTCTCACCCATACGACAACCTTATTTATTCAACCATGGGTCGTGTGCTATTCGGAAACTTTTCACTCGGATCATCAAATTTTGACAGTCTGAATGAGAATATTTGGCACTTGTGAGGTGAAGTGAATCGGCAAGAAAATTTTTGACACAAGCAAAAATAGAAAAAAAAACCCTTGTGAGTTTGTGACTCGTAAAAAAGTCAAAATTTCATTGTCCTTTTGGCACAGCAAAAATTACAATTATAATTCAACAGACAGAAGTTGTATTCAAGTCAATAATTTATTTTCTACCACGAGTGAAAAGTTTCCGAATAGCACACAGCCATAGAAATTAAAAACTAAACAGAATTACTAACAGTGATTAAAAAAATTCCACATACTACTCCAAAATGATTGAACCAAAATTAAAAATAAAATATTCAAAAATATGTGAAATCCACTTTTTGTTTTGTTGTCCACAGGGTTAACTAGATGCTAAATTCTTTTATTTTGTTTATTTATATTAAGGCGATGTTATGCAGGCGATCAAATAATCCCCGGTCAAGTCACTTATTATTATCTTTTTTCATTTGTTGAGCTCTGTGACGAAAATATTTTATACTGACGGTAATGATACAATTATACAAGATAGGATTGACAATTGGCTATTTTCTCACGAGTGTCTTGCACTGACTGTCATTTTCCTGTATATTTTACTTTCTATTTTCTTTTCTACTTTTTTCGTTCTCTAATTTATAGCATGATATAACTATACCAGTAGCTCGTTCTTGTAACTCTTATCGATCGTAGTTACCGATCGAAGTTACCGATTTGACGTCACTGTGACGTAATTATCACCTACACTGTTTGTGTAATATTCTGAATCGATTCCCGTTCAATTCATTCGTTCCAAATCGATAAGTTGTCACATGTTCCGATTCCACTTCAATGGAATCTTTAAAAAAAGTGTTTGTGTAAGAAAAGTGAATCGATAAAAATGTGTCACTTTTCTCACTGCCTTTGCGGCAAGTGAGAACTCCACCGATTTGAATAAATGACAGTAATGTTGTGCACATATGAAATAAAAAGTACTCGCAATTACTATTTTGAAACGGGTACTTTCGCTTAAGTTACATTTTTAACTGATTTTAATATTTTTATTTGTTTTAAAAGTTATAGTTTTCAATGTAATGTGATTTAAAATGAATGCTCATTTATATAAAAAATATAAATTTAAGCAGAAAAAAGTATTTGTTGGATCAATGCAAAAATACCCGGATGAAAATATTTGTTTACTTTTCATTGCACATCACTAACTGTGAAAATATTAAATTTCATAAATATCAAAAATCGGCAAATATCAAACATCATAAAAACAATCGTTCATAATGGAAAGAAATAATGAGAAGGTAAGCTTTAATGATTGGTTATAAATATATATGATATATAACTAACGATATTTATTTTAATAGAAAGTAAAATCCGGACGAGTTACAAGTTTGGAATAAATGTTCTTCTCTGTCCCGTTTCCATATAAGGACGAATCTCACCTAGTAGCTCAATTGCTGCGTCTTTGGAGAACCTAAACAATTCCACAAATCGTGCCTCAGGAATATGAAACGGATCCGAGGTGTCTCTCAAGTGTCGTCTTTGAATCCGCAACATATTCCTGCGGTCATGCCTTATTGCGTACATCACCATAAAAATGTCACTCATATTGTCTGAAACAATAATTCATGTTAGAATTTATTTATTTAAACAACAAACAATCACTTTTTATTACCTTTTTAATAGCGCATTCTTTTCTGAAAAAAAATTCTGCCCTTACAGAATGCAGAATTTTTTAGATTCTGACCTGAATTGACAGAATGTTGACCTCTTTTGAGCTGAGAAAAGAAAAGAAAAAATGCAACATTTTTTTTTAAATATTGG
This sequence comes from Pherbina coryleti, assembly GCA_943735915.1. NCBI lineage: Eukaryota > Metazoa > Arthropoda > Insecta > Diptera > Sciomyzidae > Pherbina > Pherbina coryleti. Next base: position 1,254,860 of record OX030948.1, read on the forward strand.
CTGCACTGTTGTTTTGATTACTGACTAATTTATTCTTGATTATTTATTTATTATTTTATTCGTCTTCCGATGATGAAGATGACGAATCGAGCAATTAATTCTTAATAAAACTAACCACTTTAACCAACAACATATTGGAATCAATTTCAGACATTTTTCAAAATTAGAAATCTTTGCTTATCACAATTTTCTTAGCACAAAGTATGAGTTGTCAAATTTATTTTACTTTTCTTTAATGTTGGTATTACTAGAGGGCAGAATACAGAACCGTCGAATTTTACAGGTCAGAAAATTCTGCATTTGTTATACTTTTGCGGTCAACATTTTCGAGAAAAGAACACGTTTTATTTTGAGGTCAACATTTTTTTTTTAGAAAAGAACAGAAAAAATGCAGAGTTCTTGAAGAGGGCAAAAAAAATGCAGAATTTTTTTTCAGAAAAGAATGCGCTATAAGATAAAATATTTGCGCACATAAAATGAAACAAATGTAAATAAACAGCTGTTTGTCATTTGATTCAATTTCACAAAGTTTCTTATCGATTTGTGTTCTTTTCCATCATGGACCAAATTATTACCGATTTGAACGTACACAAACACTAGTTATCACAAAATCGGTAACTTAGGATCGATACAGTGTGACGTCACACAAATCGGTAACTTACCGATTTTTTTACACGAACGAGCCACAGTAGCTCGTTTCTGTAACCAAATCGGTAAGTTACCGATTTGTGTGACGTCACATCGACTCGATTGAAAGTTACCGATTTCGTGATAACTGCTGTTTCTGTACGTTGAGATCGGTAAAAATTCGGTCTGTGATGGAAAGAAACACAAATCGGAAAGAAACGTCAAGAAATTGAAACAGATGACAAGCAGGTGATTATTTGCATTTGTTTTCATTATATGTACAAATATTTTATATTAAAAACACTGCTTTTCAATTTCATATTTTCCGGTGCCGGTGTTGTTTCATCAGCTCCAAGAGCCGATGGCGCTGAGTTTTTGTAACTCGCCCGGATTTTACCTGTTAAACAATTATATTCATTTAAATATAACTTGTATATTTAAACAACTTAACTTGACTTACCTTCTCATTTTTCTCACTCATATTGTTTCAAACAAAAATCAATCTCAAACCAAACAAAAAGCAAGAAATTAAATAAACTAAAAGTTGGTGATGTATAATGAAAGTAAACAAACATTTGCACTCGGTTTATTTTACATTAACATACCGATTTCATTGAAACCGGTTAATAAATTTTCGTAAATTACAACACGCTGTCACCTTAAATGTTTATGTTTTGCTACTTATTTTCAAACAATTAAAAAATTTTTTTTTAATCAAATATTTATTTGTATAAAATTACAGCAATAAAATTGTATTCGGTTCAAAAAGTTAAATTTGATTACTTGCTTTCTCATAGTTTGAACAACATTATAGCAATCGGTAGAGTTCTCACTTAGCTTAAAGTCAGTGAGAAAAGTATCGATTTCAAGTTTTGTCACTTTTCGTACAGAAACACTTTTTTAAGCGATTCCTATTGAAGTAGAATTGGAACAAATGTCATATTACCGATTTGGAACTAGTGAATGGAATAGGGATCGACAATTTTTTTTACAGAAACAGTGAAGGTGAGAATGACGTCAAATCGGTAATTTCAGTCGGTAACTGCGATCGGTAAGAGTTACAGAAACGAGCTACAGGTAGGAGTATATCTTTCGTCTTGCACCAACTGTCTAAAATAACATAAATTAGAGAAAATAGAAAGTAAAATATGCAGGCAAATGATAGTTGGTGCAAGACACTCGTGAGAAAATAGCCAATTGTCACTCCTACCTTGTATAATTGTATCATTACCGTCAGCATAACAATTGTGAATAACAATTATGCAATTTAAATTAAACTCTTGCGCTAATACACTACCGAAATCTAAAACTTCAAAATTACAATTGACGGCACAGCAAAAATTACAACCCTGCAAGACAAGTACTGGTTAAATGATTCGTTATTTAACCAATAGTGCTGTCGGAAATTTCGGTTAGTCTGTAGAACAAAGTTTCTATCAGTTTGTTAAGGGCAATGTGAAAAATCTAACCAAAACTCATGTATAAGTGTGATTTCATATCTCTTTCTTACGCAAGTATTTCAATGTATTGCCGAACACAGCTGCTCTGCTCACACTAACAACAAATTCCGTAAAGAATTTCATAACAAACTCAGCTGTTTACTTAAGTATGCAGTTAGCGTCTTGCAAAACCTTTCCGCCATAGTGTAGTGGTAAGAGCGCTGGCCTCTAACGCAAACATTTTGTTTAGAAATGTTTTTTTTTCTTTTTTTATTAATGGGTAGTATTTACAAAAGATAAATTGAAGTTGTAGCGAGGCGCTTCCTAATTTTACTATCGTTATCTACTTTACATGTATTTACTTGCTTTTATAATTTTTATAACATTGAGTTACCTTTGCTTTATAAATTTTGTGATATCCAAAATTAGAATTCAATAAAATCATTACGAGCAAACCTAGCTCCAACGACTGGCGCCCAACGTAAAAAAAAAAAAAAAATTTCAAAAATTTTTTATTTTTCATACATCAAAAATTTTCTTTCTATTCGAATTGAAATCGTACGTATCGGAATAAGAAACGATTCTCAAAAAAAAAATAAGCTTTATTCCGGAAATAATCATCATCCATCATCATGCCAAGAACACGGAGGTCAACATCCCCATTGCCACGCACGGAAGCACTATTGGAGGATCCACCATCCAGGGTCCAGCCTGCGCAGGTTCCTTCAATGGTGTTGTCTGATGCTCAATTTAAAGTGCTGCTAGACTCAAGGACACGTTGAGCAGTTTTCCCGAAAGATTCGAAGGAGGAAACGATCGTGACAGAATAGATTCGTTTATAATGAATCTAAATATTTTTAAGGACATAAAAAAAATTTCCGATGAAGTCGCTCTCAAAGAGCTGCCCCTTCTACTTCGTGGGTATGCAGCGTTATGGTTCACCGGAGTACGCTTTGAAATCGATAGCTGGGTCTCCGCTATTGAACGACTCCGCGATCATTTTGCTCCGAAAAAGCAACCATATGAAATATATAACTGCATTTTTCAAGAGAAGCAAAAAATAAATGAGTCCACAGATATGTTTGTTGGTCGCAAAAGAGCCTTATTCGCTGAGCTTCCACCTCCACGTTTTCCGACAATTGTCCAGATGGACATGATATATGGTCTGCTTAGACTAGATATTCAACAAAACGTTAGACGTTTAGATATTGAGACATTCTCTGATCTTTCGCTCAAGGCTCGCATCTATGAATCACAGCTAAAAGCTAAAATGGAAAAAAGACAAGAATATGATCCTATCAAAAATGATTCGGTCGAAAGAAACGAAACTGACGAAAAATCCAATCGTTGCAAATTTTGTCGCGCACGAAATCATACCATTGATACTTGCCGAAAGCGTTTATCTTTTTTAAGCCAGGAAAATTCACACCGTACTGATGTAATAAATATCGAACCGGTCAAGTGTCACAAATGCGGTAAATTAGGCTATTATAGGTCTAATTGTCCTAATTGCACTCAATATAGACCCAACATTGCATCTACTACCAACGCATGCAATTTTATCAATATATCAAATGATAATGGACTTCCAAGAGGAATGATGACATTTCAAAATTTTCATGAAATGGCTTGCATAGATACAGCGTCGAGAACCAGTCTTGCCAGTTATGCATTCTACCAATACCTTAAAAACCGCAATCAAGTCTTTAATCGGGTCCAAGCCGAAATAACTCTAGCGGATGGTATTATACGTGCACAAGACGTGCTAACCACTGTCGTAAACATAAAATTCGGTAATAGAGAAGTGACAACTTTTTTTATGGTTCTCCCAGATGCAAAATCGAATAATACGTTACTGGGTATTGATTTTTTGGAAAAAGCAAGGATAATAATTGATGCAGCTCAAATGGAATGGTATTATGTCGATACACCAAACATAAAAAACGATTACGTTGAAAAATTCGACAACAATGTAGCAGAATTTAACTTGAACTCAACGAAGACCTTGAATGTCGTTGACCCGAAAAAGAGATGCTTAAGTCACTACCAGCCATGCGAAGTTAGCGAACTTTATGACTTGTGTCGTCATTCCCTTCCTTTGCATGTGGTGAGTCCAAGAAAACACAGCACAACAAACATATTTTTAAATCAAGTTCGAGGACATAATGCACAAAAAGATGACCAGCTATTTGCACCTCCGTATCGAACAATTGACTTAAACATGATAAATGTAAAATTGCGCTCTGACGAAGCCATTGAACTCAACCATTTGCAAAGAAAAGAACTAAATAATATTTTTAACGAGTATCAAAACCTTTTTGACGATGTCAGCACATCACATACAAACGTTTATCATGCAATTCACACTACAACAGATGAACCAATAGTTGCAAGGGCTTACCGGCTTTCATCAGCAAGAAAATTGGAACTTAAGAAGGAAATATTAAAAATGATTGAAAAAGGAGTTATTGTTGAAAGCGATTCACCATGGGTATCACCAGTTATAATGGTTCCCAAAAAGGATGGTAAAGTTCGGGTCTGTGTTGATTATCGACAACTTAATTCGATAACAGTCCCCGATCGTTATCCTTTACCACGCATCGATGACCTTTTACACGCCGCAAAAAGCACGCCGTATATGTCAACGTTGGACTTACAAAGTGGATATTGGCAAATTAATATAAAAAAGGAAGACATAGAGAAAACGGGGTTTATAACACCTTTTGGTACATACTGTTTTAAGCGCATGCCGTTTGGATTACGCAATGCTCCTGCAACGTTTCAACGAACTATGGATAGATTTCGCAATGGCTTACCTAACATCCTTATTTTGGTTTATCTGGATGATATTATAATATGCTCAGAAACATTAAACCAGCATATCCTGGATCTAAAAAATGTATTTCAACGCCTTTCCAATTTCGGATTTCGTGTCAATCGAGACAAATGCAAATTTATTTGCCCAGAAGTTACTTATCTCGGACACGTGTTAACAAAAGATGGCATAAAAGTGGATGAAATGAAAACACAAGCAATTTTAAAACTGCCTGAGCCAAAAAATGTTAAGCAACTTCTTTCATTCTTACAAACTTGTTCTTGGTACCGCAGATTTATTCCCAACTTTGCAAATGTAAGTAAATCATTAAGCTATTTAACAAAAAAGAATGTTCAGTGGAAATGGAGTGAAAACCAACAGCAAGCATTTAATACGCTTAAATATCTTCTTTCTACTCCTCCGGTGTTAAAACAAGCTGACGAGAACGAACCATTTTTATTAAAAACAGATGCTAGCAGTTATGCGCTCGGTGCAGTTCTTGTCCAGGGGGAGGGAGCAGACGAACATCCAGTTGAGTACGCGAGCCGTTTATTAACTGACGCTGAAAAAAACTACTCAACAATAGAACGAGAGGCACTTGCAATCGTTTGGGCTGTTAATAAATTCCGTGGTTACTTTGAAGGATCCAAACTTGTATTGCTAACGGATCATCAACCGCTAAAATGGCTTATGAACATAAAATCACCTACTGGTCGATTAGCAAGATGGGCCTTACAATACCAACCATTCGACATAGAAATAAAATACATAAAAGGAAAACTCAATAACGTTGCCGATAATTTGTCAAGACCTCCGATTTCATCTCATCTGTTTGTGTTTGAAGTTAACATGCCCACAAAATCCGCAAAAGAATTAAGAGCGGAACAACTTAAAGACAAAGAGCTTGCTAAAATCATAAACAACCTTCAATCCATGAATATTGAAAATTCAGAATTTGCCAAGAAGTTTGCATCTGTTGGTTATTTAATGAATAATGGAGTCCTTTATCGTTATGTTAGTTCCGAAAAAGATAGCGCACAATTAGTCGTACCTACGCAAAAACGAAAAGAAATCATTGAAGAGTTTCACTGCGCAGATTATTCCGGACATTATGGTATCGAAAAGACAAAGTTAAAAATAATGGAACACTTTTCATGGCCACGAATGGCGAAGGATATCGAAAAATTTATTAAGAGCTGTGAAAAATGCCAACGTTATAAACCTTCAAATTTAAAACCAGCAGGCCTTTTAAAATCAAGCCCAATAAATCAACGTTTTGAAGTATTAGCTATTGATCTTTTTGGTCCACTTCCGCCAAGCGATGAGTTCAAATATATATTTATAGTTGAAGACACAGCAACTCGCTGGATTGAGATTTTCTCTCTGAAGGAATCCACTGCGGTTAATTGTGCAACAACCCTATTAAACGAAGTTTTTCTGCGTTATGGATTGCCAAGAAAAGTCATTAGTGATAATGGTCCACAATTTATATCTTCAGTAATGCAATACTTAACTAAATCATTGGGAATTAACCAACAACTGATTCCATTGTATCATCCTCAAGCAAATATGGTAGAACGCAAAAATTTGGATTTAAAAATAAGATTATCTATGCTAGTGGAAGATAAACATAATACGTGGAATAAATATCTACCTGCAATTCGTTTTGCAATGAACACCGTTGTCTGTCGAAATACAGGTCACACAGCAGCTTTCCTTAACTTTGGAAGAGAACTAAGAACACCAGTAGATATTTCACACAATTTAACATCTATTATTAACAACGAAAATTTTGTGGAAGAAATTACTCCACAACTAAAAATATTTTCTAACATCTTGGAAGAATCAAAGGTTCACCAACTCAAAGAAAACGAACGAAATAATTGTTATGCAAATAAAAAACGCAGATCGGGAATGAATTATAAAGTTGGTGAAGCTGTTTGGATCACTACACATAAAATAAGCGACGCTTTAAAAGACATTTCAGCAAAATTTGTTCCAAGGCGCGATGGACCGTATTTCATTTTAAAACAACTTGGAGATAATACCTTCGAAGTTGGTAAAACGCAAGACCCCATGTCCTCAGTAGGTGTATTTCACACATCAGCTTTATCACGTAGCAATGTCGACGATCTTCAATCAAGCAAACCTATTTATCCTATTTCAAAAAGAGGGAGGCCACGAAAACTTGAAGGAGCATAAAGTGTACCGAGACGTTTTACACTTTATGAGGGGGAGTATGTAGCGAGGCGCTTCCTAATTTTACTATCGTTATCTACTTTACATGTATTTACTTGATTTTATAATTTTTATAACATTGAGTTACCTTTGCTTTATAAATTTTGTGATATCCAAAATTAGAATTCAATAAAATCATTACGAGCAAACCTAGCTCCAACGACTAAGTAAAATATTTAAAGAAAATAAAAAACAAAGGCCCAGAATAACGCTGTTATTTTTTATTCTAGCAAGGAAATTTTGCTTTTCTTTAGAAAGAATGATATGTTTATTTGTCTATTTTTAATCACTTTTGAACTATATTTTTATTTACTAAACACAATTGAAAATCTTTATGCTTCATGCGATATTTGAACCACGGTCCTCTGTCATATAAGTTCCATATTCTACCCACTGCGCCACGGCCACTATCATTCAATTTGGTTATTTTAGGATATTATTTATTCCGTGACTTACACTTGCACCTCTTAAAGTTTTTTTTCACACCCTCAGCCATGGTATAATAATACAAGGTAGCATTGACAGTTGCTTGGGAAATCATCTACTGTCAAAAAATATACTCAAAAAGAGAGCGCTCACAATCCGCCATTGAAAACACAAGCAATGTTGAAAACGTTGAAGTGAAAAAAAAAAACAACAACCACAGCAGCTGCTGATGTATTTCCACAAAAAGCTGTTGACAGTTTATGTTTTCCTGTTGAAGAGAAAATAAGCAGTTGTCAATGCTACCATGTATTATTATACCATGCCCTCAGCTTGTTTGCTGCGTAATTTAATGTTTATATTGTTGTCTCATTCTGACAAAATTTACAAGAGTGAAATAACTGAGAATGTATTAGTTTTTGCTGCAAATGTTGTGATTGTGTAAGAGTCTCAGTTAGGCATGTCTTGCAGGGAATTTTATTTCAACAGACACATCGTTGAATTAATAAGGATGTCTCGGGGCTGATCGTACTCTCTTATTAGTACCAACAATTGTTAAAATCAATGAAAAGCAACAACAACAACTTCAACTGCTTTAAATGTTATCAATTTTCATTTGGAGATTTTGTATGAGCTGTCAACTTCGATTTGACAATTATGGGCACTCGCTCTTCTCACCTTTGCAATTCAAATCAGTAAATTCTTTCCTACCACGAGTAAAAATTTTCCGAGTAGCACACGGCTATATTTGATTTTGACGTTACAAATTGCACAAATGATACTATGTTACGGCGTCGTTCGCCAGTTCATCAGCTATTATCTGTTCGAATTACAAATTTCAGGAGCACGAACGAACAGTGTTTTGCACGAAATGAGAGCCCGGATAGACCCGTTCGTCGCTTGCCGCGCTCAATGTGGATAGGCTATGCAGCCGCAGCTAGATATGCAACTAATGGTGAGAGTATGGCAATTAGAACATCATCTCAACAAAATTTTGAAGCCAACCAAGTTGATATGCATAGCAATCAACGTTCGCTACAAACGTTCGCCCTCACTCAACATAGCAGCTATGATGATCAGGAAGCAGGAAACAATATTCAAACAGAATTGCCTTTGCTTTCGGAAGCTCCGTCAACGAATACTATGCAAATGCAATCTAGCATTAAAAAAGTGACAAAGTTGAGCAGACATTCGAAAAATACTAAAACACCAGCTGAACGAAACTTCATGAAACTTAATTTTTTCCATTTTGTATTGCATTTATTTTTAGATACTTCCTCTCTCTATTTTACACTAAAATCTCTCTTATTCTTTACTTTCTAACATGGTATAATAATACATGGTAGCATTGACAGTTGCTTGGGAAATCATATACTGTCAAAAAATATACTCAAAAAGAGAGCGTTCGCTGGTCGGCCATTGTTAATAAATGAAAACACAAACAACAAACGAATTTTCTGCCAGCATCAAGCCACAGGCATCAATCCACCGCTGGCGACGAGTTTCGTTATTAGGCACTGAATAAAATTTAACATCACGGACTGAAAAACTTTTCGCACAAATTACACAAGATCTTTTTATCACTTTCATGATTTTAAATGTTTATTTCTTTATGATTTGTTTATTTAAACGCACAATATTCTTATTAGTTTTTTGTTTGTTTTTGTCACTTGCTTTAATTTTCGCTTCGTTTCGCAAACAGCTGTGTTTGACAATTTATGTTTTCCTGTTGAAGAGAAAATAAGCAGTTGTCAATGCTACCTGGTATAATTATACCATGCTTTCTAAGAAGTTTCACTTCTGTCACGTGTACGTTGCTACATGTGAGTTTTTTCCATTATGAAATTTGAAAGTCAGACTCGAGGTGAACTTGTCAACATCACAACAAGAAAAAAACTATGTATAAAACAGATCGCACTAAAAATTAATATACAAGCCTATAACAGTGTAACCAGCCCTAAAAAAGTCATAAGCAACAACTGTTGTTGTTTCATTCGCACAGTCCGGTAAAATTTTTAACAGAATGTATATACGTTTTATACATATACCTATGATACAATAATTAAAAGGTAGGAGTGACAACTGGCTATTTTCTCACGAGCTGGGTCCTCCAAATGTTATTTGCCTGTATACTTTACTTTCTATTTTCTTATATGTTTTTTTCGTTCTCTAAATTACACTATTTTTATTTACTTCTACCTGGTAAATGGTATCTTGCATATACCCAACATGGCATATACCCAACTACAAGGAAGCTTATTTTCTCTTCCATAAGAAAACATCTCCCATCAAAAACAGCCGTTTGTGAAAATGCATCTGCTGAACGCAGCCAGTCTTAGAGCCCGAACAGAACCAAAGCGGGTGTCGGTTGGCGGACCTCTCTCGGAGAAATCCGCTGAGAACACGTCCAGAATAGGAGCGGTTGTCGCTTGTCGGATCAGCGTTGCTTTTCGTTGTGTAAATGGTACAAAATATCAAAATATCAAAAATACAAAACGAAATATCAGCTCATGGAATGCAACACACAAAACAAAACGTCAGCTCATGGTAAAAACTAAGAAAATAGCACTGAACACAGCCAATTCTTAGCTAAAATATGGCAACACTTACGCCACTCAAAGAGAGATCCGCCAGCCGTCGGAGAAAAAATAGAATTGATTCTATTCTGGCGTTTTTCCATCGCGGATTTCTACGGCCATTTAATTTTTGGCGGCTGCATAGATTTTCATGTATTTTGTTGCACAGCGCACTCGACAACCGACAGCCGCTTTGGTTCTGTTCGGGCTCTTATGCATGTATCCAAGATCGAAACTAAAATATCAAAATTAAATCTAAAAGGAGTGTTCACATTCATCAAATTATTGGTCAAACAGTTTGACAAAATAAATGTATATGGGACTTGACGACAATTTGATGATAATTTGATGTGTGAACACTCATCAAACTGTTTGTCAAATCGTTTGAAAAAAATCAAAATATTTTGATTTTTCTGTTGTTTGAGCACCAGTTTGACGAGAAATTTGACAATGTGGACACTCGTCAAATTTTATAGTACAAATTTGGCCAGTTGAAAAAAGATTTGAACGTGAACACATCGCGTAAACATGATAATAACAGAAGAATGTATCTGGAACAAAATTTTAATATATGTTTGGACACATTCAGAGTTTGATTGCTTCGTTTGGTTCCTGTTGCAATAAAATATTAATAAAAATCGCTCCGTCATGGCAACGTTTTCACTTCGATGCGCTAGCAAGTAATGAAATTTGACGAACATTTTGAGAATGTGAACACTTGCGTGGTCAAACTGCTTGACCAACAATTTGATGAAAATTTTGACAATGTGAACAGTCCTAATGCTGCATTATAGCCAGCATGAACACAGTTCGCAAAAGCAAATGATAGTTTCTTTTATAAGTTTGAACATGACATTATTAAATAAAGACGTTTATTGATAAATTAAATCTTCCCATATATCTGGGTTATTTTGTATACCTTTTTTTTATTGCTAAGCGATATGTTTTAATTTTTTTATATTAAGGTGGCAACTAATCCGATAACGTAGATTTATCGCATTTTACCAAAACGTCAGACGGCCATTTTTACTTTTCTTCACATTCAACACACGTCAAAGTTAATTTTTCCAAGTTATTTCACTCGGAACCAAATATTGAATTCTTTTCATTTGTTATTATCGGAACAGACCTAAAATTCGGCCAAACATAATTAGAATTACATATCTAATTATCAGTAGGTAAGTTTATTTTCAGCGGCAATTAGAGTTTTTGTAATGGTCGGAAAAAAAAGTGGCAAAGGCCTAAGCAGGGCATCCAACCGACTGCATTCGATTTGCAGCTTTGCTACCATGAACTGTCAAAATCTGAATGGTTTTCACTGTGCAGTGCTTTGGCATAAACATTTTATTCAGCATACAAAATGATTCTTCAATTACAGGCTGAGTTGTGTTCCATTTCCGTCTACCTGAGACTATCATCATTGCTGAAGTTGCTTTTTGGAGTATTAATATGAATTCTTATATGCGTCGCACGCCCATCACTGCCGACCAAATGCATAGCTTCTTGAAAGACAAGCAAGCTTGGGAAAACGCCATAGCAATGTACCAAGGTCCTGATCCGTTGGATCATTGGTACAACTATGTTTGCTGGTATGAAAATAATAGCCATGGAGATCCAGAAAACAAATTTCGTGAAACACTGGAGCGCTGCCTCACCTTGTATGAGCACAGTGAGTACTACAAACAGGATCCGCGGATGGTTCGACTTTGGGTGAAGTATATCGATATGCAACAAAATCCGCTTCACTTCTATCAAATTCTCTATCAACGAGGCTTAGGACGACAATGTGCGTGCTTCTATATAAATTGGGCACGTTACTACGAATCAGTTAATGCATTAAAGGAGGCCGAATCTGTGTTTAATCTAGCTTTTCAAGAAAAGGCGCAGCCTTACATTGAATTGCAGAATGCACACAGCAAGCTGTTATATGTGCGAACAGCTGCAGCATCTTTGGTGCAAGAGGATAAAGTGCAACATCAGCCAGAACTGCCGCAGCAACATATGATACAGCAACAAAAGTTACAGCAACAACTTCAATATCAACAGCAACAACTACATTTACAACATACGCAGGCGCACCTTCATCAGCATCAGCAGCAGCAGGATTTATACCAGCAGCATGTAAACTACCAGCGGATATCGCACCAACTGCAGCATCAACAGTTGCAACAACCACAAGAACAGTTGCACTACCAACAGCATGAGCCGCAGCAAGAACCACAGCAGGAGCTTCAAGTACACTACCAGCATCAAGCTCAACTCGAACCGGAACAACAATACACTTCCGTAGAGGTATTAAAAGTTAATGAAGTAAAAATTGTTTCTCATAAAGTGACTTAAATTAATTCTTCCAGCTGCAACAAAACGCTGTCTCGAACGTGACGCCCACTGTAACCTACAGCTATGCAGAAGACTTGTCAGTTGCTGAAACAGAAAATCCCGTAGAACAGCAGCAAATTGAATTACCTCAAGCGCAGTCAGTTCAAATAGCTTCATTTGAAGGACATCCTGCTGCCCAGGAAATAGCTGTTGATGGAATAAAGCTACCGCGGAAGTTTGCCTCGTATTGCCGTAATAATTATGAAGTGTGGAAGCCGGCCCTCTTTCTTGAGGAACCAGCAGATCCTAACCGACGTTGTCACTACCCTAAGGAGCTTGTTTATCCAGGAAACAGCATTGAATATAGTCCTGAAGAAATACGTGCACAAAAATGGAAGAAAACAATACAGGACTTGAACAACCAAATCGAAGCTTCTTCAGTAGTTGATGCATTAGATAGAAATTCTACTTCTGACCAGTTACAACAGTCGAAAAGCCAACAAAGTAACCAGGAGCTTTACCAACAGTATCATCTATACCAACAGCAACAATTTCAAGAGCAACAGCAGATACAACCACAATATGCTGCTACTGAAGAAGATGAAGATGCAGCGTACGATGAGGACGACAAAGAAAGTGAAGAAGATGTTCATAGTAATGTTGTTACTGGAGCCACTGTTGTTCACACAATGGACGACCTAGAAGATCAAATTGAGGCATCCACTATTCGCTTCAGCACCCACACAGCACAGGGAGTCACCAAAAATAAAACAATCAAAATTAAATTTAAGAAAGAAAACAAACGTGACGATTCGCTCAACGGATCCAACTACAGCTCCTACACCATAGACAGCAGCTTTCAACAACAACAGCAACAAGAATTGAGCTCGCCCATTGCACATCATCAAACGCCGCGAAGCAATGGCAATAGTTTCCATCCTTACAATATTGGACAAACTTCAACACCAAAGACAAGCAATAAGCGCAGCAAAACTAAATTGAAAATTGTAAATAAGTTCCATGCAGTAGCTTGCAGCAATAGCAATTCCTCTTCGGCTGATTACGGCACTGCAAATGGCAAAGGAATTTGTTCCGACTCCACGCGCAATCTTAATGAAAATGCCATAACGAATGCATCTTTTAACGACAACGCCAACTTTTCTTTCTCCAGTGCTGCAGCTCTTGATAACTCCAATTGCTCCGTGACCTCTGCCGTCGGGCGACTAAATTTCCGCGATACTACAGCTACGAATGTTGCTGATTTCTCAATTTATCATGAGAATTCCTATTTTGCCACGCAACATGATGCCGAGGCAAAAGAGCGTCGACTAAAGAAGGCAATGGAAGCAATTGAACGTCACCTGTCCAAGGAAGCTGTGGATCCGTTCAACAGCGAATTGTGCCGCTCCTTTCTGACAAAGTTGGATTTTCCAGGCACAAATGATTCAAGCGCCAATTACAAAATAATACAAACACCCTTGCCCAAAATGCCTAACACACGCACCATAACACTACCTGACGGAGTCCAGTTTAATATTGACAAAGAGGTCGGTCGTGGCTCTTATGGCTCCGTATATAAAGCCACGGACGCTAACACTGGTGCTGTTGTTGCACTGAAGTATCAGAAGCCACCTAATACATGGGAAATTTATATATGCGATCAAGTAGAAGCGAATCAAAATTGCGTGGCTTACATTAAATTAACAAATGTCTTTTTATCTTGTAGGTTTTACAGCGTATCAAATCATCACATGTACTTCCCGGTCTCATGGACATATCTACTGCAGTTATTGCACCTAATGCAAGTATCATTGCAACAGAATTCTCTCCATTCGGTTCATTGTTGGACATAAACAATAAAATACGCCAGGCTACTACGAAGGTAATGCATGAGTCCTTGGTCATGCACTTCTCCTCACAGATTTGTAACATCATTCACCACTTGCATAAAAATAAAATCATTCATGCCGATATAAAGCCGGACAACTTTCTACTGATGCGTGTGCCAAGCACCGATCTCTACTATCCCTCGTTACGTCTCATAGATTTTGGCTGTGCCATCGACATGACTCTATTTCCCGATCCGGATCACACAAAGTTTCGCAAAGTAATACAAACCGACGGATTTACCTGTGTTGAAATGCAGGAAGGCAGACCCTGGTCATATGAAACAGACCTTTTCTGCATTGCTGGCACGATACACGTTATGCTCTTTGGTGAGTACATGCAGTTGCAGAAACGAGCTGGGACTTGGGACATTAAACAGAAGCTACCGCGTTATCTGAAAAAACATGTGTGGACGAAATTCTTTGGCAGCATGCTTAACATAAAAGGAACGGAATTGCCAGATTTGGGCGAAATGCGAGGAGTATTCGACGAGGAAGCAGCTAAGATGGATTCCGAATTGCAGAGCCAAATACGCACCTTATCAAATATACTTTACCGACGATAGTTGTCTTTCTGGATAACTACAAATGCACACACACTAGCACTATTAAGCAACTTAATTTTATTTAACAATTATTGAAATGTTACACCAATATTTTAATACGCGCCTTTTTTATATTATTCCAAGTTATTTAATGCCTAAGTTAAAATGTATTATTGTTTTAAATTGTTTACAGTAAACGATAAAACTTTTTCGATGAGCTTTCAGTTTCTGATTGTGAGAATATAATTTCATTAGATGTTTGCAATTTGAAAAATTTTATCAATTATCGTATTGGTTATTTTAATTTTTTTTTTTACTATTTAAATTAACGGATGTCAAACAAATATGAGTTTTAATTATTATTGATCATAATTGTTTAAGTATTTATCTAAGTTATATTCCTTTTAAAGAGGAAAGCACACATTAGAGGAAGCTATATATGTATAATATTAATATTGTAATTATGAATATAGATTTATAAAAATCAACGTAACTATTAAATTTAATTAATAAAAGTACTAAAAATAGTTTACTCGAGATATTTATATTTGACATGATTTTTCAAAAGATTGCCTTAAAGAAAAAAAAAAAATCCAGATAATATCTAGAGTATTGAAGCCATCTTTTATATATTACGCAAGCTCAAATTTTGTTCGACGTAAGGCTTTTTGAGTAAAAGTCCAATCTTAATAAATTTAGTATTTCTGGTAGTCTTTTATATATTACGCAAGCTCAAATTTTGTTCGGCGAAAGGCTTTTTGAGTAAAAGTCCAATCTTAATAAATTTAGTATTTCTTGGTAGGTTTAGACCTGTAGATGTGCAAACTGGACTTTTTATTTCTTAAAAATTTATATTTTTTAAGTTATAGCTTATTAAAGTTTGCATATAATTGCATACATGGTATAATAATACATGGTAGCATTGACAACTGCTTATTTTCTCTTCAACAGGAAAACATAAACTGTCAAAAACAGCTTTTTGTGGAAATACATCAGCAGCTGCTGTGGTTGTTGTTTTTTTTCACTTCAACGTTTTCAACCATGGTATAATAATACATGGTAGCATTGACAACTGCTTATTTTCTCTTCAACAGGAAAACATAAATTGTCAAAAACAGCTTTTTGTGGAAATACATCAGCAGCTGCTGTGGTTGTTGTTTTTTTTCACTTCAACGTTTTCAACATTGCTTGTGTTTTCAATGGCGGATTGTGAGCGCTCTCTTTTTGAGTATATTTTTTGACAGTATATGATTTCCCAAGCAACTGTCAATGCTACCATGTATTATTATACCCATGGTGTAATTCATGATATAATTATACAGGTAGCATTGACAAGTATAGATTTTCTCAGCAACAAGGCAACG
Organism: Pherbina coryleti; assembly: GCA_943735915.1. Classification (NCBI taxonomy): domain Eukaryota; kingdom Metazoa; phylum Arthropoda; class Insecta; order Diptera; family Sciomyzidae; genus Pherbina; species Pherbina coryleti. Next base: position 1,271,092 of record OX030948.1, read on the forward strand.
ACCATCTGTCAAAAACAGTTGTTCGTGCAACAAGAATTAAACGAATGTAAAAATAAATAAATTCCGCAAAATATGTGCGTTAAATACACAATTATAATAATGAAAGTTGTGAAAAAATTATGTGTGATATGTGTTTAACGTTTTCCAGCCGTGGTGTTTTAATAATAATTGGAAACTTCTTTAATTTCGTCCATATGCATCGGCAGCTGCTGAGGTTGCTACATTTGAACGTTTTCAACATTTTTTCTTATGTTTGCACTTAATAACACAAAGTTCACAAGTTATCTTCGTTGTAGTAATAATAATTCACTATTGATTAAATAAAATAGGCAATATTTTGCAAGAAAATGTTTGGTTATTTGCAAGCGCTGAAACATAAACAATGGCGAAAACATAAGAAATAATTGAACGCTCTCTTTCTAGACATTTTTTTTGACAAATGGTCGTTGCCCAAGCAACTGTCAATACTACCTTATATTATTATACCATGGGTGTAATTAACAAGGTGATCGTGAATTTTTAGCTTATCTCAAAAAAATTTTACCCACGTTTGTCAAAAACAGCTGTTCGTAAATTTCAAGCAAAAGTTGCAAAACAATCTATTACAATTTTTTATTGAGTGCAAGCGATTTGACACTTTTCCGCAGCTTGTCTCTTTTTTTCTTACTTTCTCAACATTTTTTGACAACCGAAGGGAAATCAGTAAACGTCACGATCACCTTGTTAATTACACCATGATTATACCATGGTTTTCAACATTGCTTGTGTTTTCAAGGGCGGATTGTGGAGCGCTCTCTTTTTGAGTATATTTTTTGACAGTATATGATTTCCTAAGCAACTGTCAATGCTACCTTGTATTATTATTCCATGGAACCATGGTAGAATTAATCAGGTAGGTGTGACAGTTTTCAATCGGACATGAATTGTCAAAAATCATACAAAACAAAGCAAACAAAAAAAAAAAAACCAACATATTCATTTGATTTTGACAATCCATGAACGATCTCGTGAGAAAATAGCCTGTTGTCAAACCTACCTGTATAATTTGGTCTGTTCGAATACTGATAATTTGTGAAAATTATCACAAATTATCAGCTTTTAGCGTTCGAGTACGCAAAAAACTTGCAAAGTGAGAGAAATTGAGAGCGCAAAGTGACAGTTGACTTGGAGGGGAAGTTGCAAATTCCTGCTGGATAAATTTTTACTGTCGAGAATTTGCAAGCTAGAAAACAGCTGATTTAAGTCAGTTGCAAATTGAACAATCAAACAAATTTAGTTAAACTGATGTTCACAAACCGGAGGATTGACTGCAGCAGTCGTCATATACTATGTTTCCATGGCGAGTTAACTCGGGGTTAGGGCTTTCGTCGAGTTAAGAAAATGGCGTCGCTAACTCGATAGTGTTTCCA